>JAUMJJ010000129.1:2400000-3000000 GCA_033556795.1 Tapera naevia | reverse complement strand
AGTCAGGATCAGGGAGAGGACTCATTGCATGTAGAGGTCATCTCAGCCTTGAGACACCTGGATCATCCACAGGCCAGATCAGTATTGTAATACTATATGAACATCAGTATTGCAGTACCATATGAGCACCCTGTCTCTTCTCTGAGTACACAGAAAGGGAAGAAAAGAGCTGTGAACAGGCTCAGGGTTTTTAGATATGAAACTCCAGGCTCTGCTCGGAGGCGTAAATCCCTGGCAACCCATGCAGTTCCTCAAAGTTCATACCAAAGCTATTTGGACCAGAATTTGACTTCTCAGCCTTCACATCACTGCACGTAATTCCCACATGAAAATGGGCATTTTCACCCATTTTGGGAGGATCAAGTCTCTCAGGCCCCGGACTGAGGGTCCCTCTCCACTTGATGTCACGAAGAGATTAAAGCAAGGCTGCTGGCTGAATACACCGGCGTCGCTGCTGCCTGGAATGAGGAGATTTACAGCTCTCATTACATACCGGAGGAGTTAAAGGCCGTGCACCTCATCAGGACCTGTTCCCAGTTTACAGCTGCCGCCCACCAGCCCCACTAATGATCCCAGATAATCGCTCCTTGAATGTTCCCAGTCACCTTGACTTACTGCTCTCTCCCCGTGAGTCACGCTATGAGTCTACAACGCGGTATGCAAGGAAAAAAAATTGCTTTCTTGCATCTGGCTTTAATTACCTTCATTTTTAATTAAGTTCTGTGGTTTTTAGATCAATAGCCCTGGCCTGGAAAGAGTTGCTTTGCTTGGATGTTTGTTCTCCATACAGGAAAATACTGCATTTCTCTTATCCCATCCCATTCCCTGTGACCTCTGACAGTTTTTCTCAAATGCTACTGGGGTTCACGCTGCTCTTGGAGTGTGTGGGTCATACAGACTAGACTGGTTAGATCAGGATCTTCTTATTCACCTTCAGTCAACTGCAGAGTCCTCTCTCTCTGATTTCTGATTTCAGCGGGTGTCAAATAGAATCATAGAATCATTAAGATTGGAAAAGACCTCTACGATGATCAAGTCCAACTGTCAGTTCAACACCACCGTATCTACTAAACCATGTCCTGAAGTGCAATATCTACATGGGTTTTGAACACCTCCAGGGACATTGACTCCACCACTTCCTTGGGCAGCCTCTTCCAATGCTTCAACACTTTTTTGGTAAAGAATTTTTCCCTAATAGGCAATCTAAACCATTCTTTTCCTCTCGTCCTATCACTTGTTGCTTGGGAGAAGAGACTAGCACCCACCTCACTACAACATCCTTTCAAATAATTGCAGAGAGCAGTAAAGTCTCCCTTCAGCCTTCTCTTCTCCAGGCTAAATAATCCTCATTCCCACAGCTGCTCCTTGTAAGACTTGTTCTCCAGACCCTTCACCAGCTTTGTTGTGAGGCACTGGCACAGGTTGCCCAGAGAAGTCTTGGTTGCCCCATCCCTGGAGGTGTTCAAGGCCAGGCTGGATGGGGCTTTGAGCAATCTGATGCAGTGGGAGGTGTCCCTGCTTATTGAAGGGGAGTTGGAACTGGGTGGGCTTTTAAAGTTCCTTCCAACCCAAACCTATTCTATGATTCCATGATAGTTTGTTTTCAAGAGGGACAATGAAATAGAGTAAACATGTCAAACCTGGGCTCTTGAAGGTGTTGAAGTGTAAAGAATCATCTAGGCTCTGACTGAGAATTTACACAACACTTGGAAAATTACATTTGGATGTGAAAATCAAGGGACTCTGCAAGCTCAGGGGACACTTCCATTTTCAGACATCTTTCTAACATTTGGCAGTATTAGTTTAACAGTTGGACTCGATCTTAAAGGTCTTTTCCGACATAAATGATTCTATGATTCTGTTGTCCAGGACAGTGAAGTCAGATCTGCACAAAGACTGCACCTCTCCTAAAAGTCCCAACTTGGATTTGCATCTCCCATATGGCACATGTTTCCAGGCCACGCGTGCACCGATGGAACTTAAGAGTCTTGACAGTCAGCACACCCTCCACCCATTATCCCAGGAGCCTGATATGGATATAGATCAGAGACATGTTTTAGTAGTGGACAGGTATGGTTGGACTCCATGATCTCAAAGGTCTTCTCCAACCAAATGATTCTATGAGTTTATTATACTATGATATAATCTCAAGCTTCTGCTCCTGGTCAGCCTGATCTGGGGAAGATATCCCAAGGGACAAGTAATAGCCATTGGTGTGGTCAGGCACAAAAAACCCACAGCATCTCCCTGCACATCCCAGCTCAGGGTGTCCTGGTGACTGACAAGAGAAAAGATCCTGAGGCACTTTGCCCCAGCTGGCCAGCTTCATCCAGGCATCCCTGGCAGGATTGGTGCCTCGGAGGCTGAAGCAGAACTCTGTTTTGGGAGGTGCCAAATGTCAGCCCTGCTGGTAGCAAAATATGGAAAGGTGCTCCAACATGAATATGCTGAGGGAAACACAGCACCTTACAGAAGGGACTGTCAGCAGCCTGACACGTTACCTCTTAATTAGCAGATTACTTGTTGGCACTGTGCCAAAAAGCTGCAATTGAGATGGTTTTCTCACCATTGGAAATTCTCTACACAGGGTTACTGTGCCCTGTGTCACCTGGAGAAGAGGAGAAATGGCTCAGGGTACCAAGAAATAAATTAATAAATGTCCTCATCACTGTACTGCACAATGCAGACTCTCACCCAAGGGAAAGACCAGAGCACCTATTAACAATGCTATTATAATTGTTCTGTCAAGGACCTGTCTTCACACCTTGGTGCAACTCTGGGTGATGTAGATGCAATTAGAGCAGACATCTCTCAAAAGCTGCAACATGCTAAAGGGATTGATCATTGTCGTGGAAACAGCTATGACTTTGGGATTATGATCAATGCTGAGCACAAGGAAAAGGGCTGGAATCATAGAAAGGTTTGAGTTGGAAGGGACCTTACAGATCATCCAGTTCCAATCCCCTACCATGGGCAACGACACCTTCCACTGGAAGCCTCATCTAATCTGGCCTTAAACACCTTCAAGGATGGAGTAGCTACAGCTTCTCAGGTCGGTTTGTGCCAGGGCCTCACCACCTTCACAGGAAAATATTTCCTCCTAAGATCTGATCTCAATCCCCCCTTTTTCAACTTAAAACCATTCCCTCTCATCCCATCCCTGTACTCTCTGACAAAGAGCCCCTCCCCAGCTTTCCTGGAGCCCCTTTCAGTACTGGAGGCTGCTCTAAGGTCTCCCCGTTGCCTTCTCTTCCCCAGGCTGAACAAGCCCAACTCTCTCAGCCTGTCCTTGTATGGGAGCTACTCCAGCCCTCAGATCATCTTTGTGGCCTCCTCTGGACTTGCTCTGTCAGATCCATGTCTTTCCTGTGCTGAGGACTGAGAAATATAAGGGAAGAAGCAGACAGGAGAATCTGGAGGATGATACAGAGTTGAATGGGTTTCAAAAGCCTCAGTGAACTTAAAAGTAAGCATGAGGGACATGTGGGATAATATAAATTTAGCTAGTGTAAGCCTGCAGTCCTTTGGGGCTTAAACACCCAGCAAGCAGAAAGTACCTTTAAGAAAGCACCTCTGGGAAGATCTTTGAAAACGTTTATCAGCCAATGCCAAGAGTTTGCTGCCCAAAACGCCAGAGGGAGATTCCAGGACACAATTGTTGGTTTCAGGTTCCCTGAGCAGCTGCATTTCGGCTTCCCAGAAGAGGTCAGTCTTTCGCAAGGATTTGTGGTTGGTTGCCCAATTTTCCAAGGGAAAGCACTACAGGGAAAAATGCTTGGGTGGATAAAAACAGGGAATAGAAAGGGTCTGCCTGGAGCCCAGCTGCAGCCTCAGGTGAAAACCAGCTCATTGCAAGTGTGAACTCACCTGGGTAATTTGACAAACAATTGACCTAATGTTCCCAGGATGTGGGAATTAGCACTGCCTTGGAATGGGCTGGGGGAGGAGATGGGAACAGCGTGCTTAGAAAAATGCTCCAAATTCACACTTTCTTCAGCCACATCTAATTTCAGGTACCCACACGGTAAAAATCTGTTTTCTTCCTTTAATGCTCTGGCACAGACCTGGAAGAGACTTATTATAACAGCAGAGATGAGTCTTAATAAGATGTAATGAAGCCATACGTTGCAGTTGCAATTATAATGCTAGGTCTGAGTTATGCACTGAACCAAGGGAAATCTCTTGGCACCCTGGTCCTCCAGCTGTGAAAACACGGGACACTTCCACCTGTGCTATCAGGTAACACCTTTACCTTGTCCCAGTCATGTGTTTTTGTAGTTCTCCTATGGGTCTAAACTTTCACTTAGGGCTTTCAGAAGTCCCATAGAGCGAGTCCATCCTCCTGGGTTGATGTTTATTTATAGTCTGTGGCTGCTGTGATCAACTCAACAAACTGATACTGTGATGATTGCCTAAATTTGAACAGATCCTAAACTGAAAGGTCATCTCTCCTCTTTTCCACTGGTGTAATCCAAATATTAGCTTGAAAATTCTGGGTGACCACATTGATATTAACTCTTTCAACCCTGGATATTAACTCTTTCAACCCTGGTTGTTGTGATAGATGTAATGGCTGTAACCTTGCATATGAAACCTTATGAACCTTGGACTTACTGCAATGAGGGACATATAAAAAGAAGGTCCAATATAACAGACAAAGAAGAGAAGAGAGGAGGAGCAGAAAACAAGCAACACCCAATGGAACTTCAGTTGTCTGCAGCAAGTGCAAACTTTTTTGCTTATTGCAATAAATCACTGGGTAAATAATAGTTAAGAGCTGTATTTGAAAAGATATTTCAGTCCTTAAATGCTGGTACTAAATATTTCACCTCGTAAAGCCTAATGCCTTCTCCTTGATCTCCAAATCTCCCATTGACTCTGGAGTACTTGCAGGATAGAGCTCTTACTTGTACCCAAAGCCATTTCCATTGCAGGATCCTGCCTGCATCCTTGTCTGGGCTTGCATTACTGGGCAACCTGACACTGATGTCACAACACATTTGTCAAAATCTTTCAAATCAGGTCCAAATATTCCATTAAGACCTTTACAAAACCAGGGGGACATCTCTTTCCTTTCATTTTAATGCTCTCCTTTTTTCTTCACATGTCAATAGTGACAATCAAGAAAATAAAACATTTCAAAAGGTCTTCCAGCTATTTTTGTCTCCCTTGTCATTCAAGCACATCTCTTTACCATCAGGACTTTGATTTTCAAAGCTTTAGATATGGTTATCAGAACCACATGAGCAAAAGCTGTGTAATTCATGACTCTGACCTGATGGAGTTGTTTTCTTCCATTTCTCTTTGTACATCATATACTTTGAGCAACCTGACCAAGCGGAAGGTGGCCCTGTCCACAGAAGGGGGACTGGAACTGGATGATCTTTAAGGTCCCTTCCAACTCAAACCATCCTATGATTCTATGATCCAACTCTGACCACATGACTGGTAACATGAGTGGAGAATGACTCAGTTTAGTCTCAGCTGTGGATGGCTCTTGGATAAGTCTTCATTATCCATCAAACCCAGGTCAACACTGAGAGGCAAGAGTGTTCAGACAGATTTGTGAAGTTTTTTCTGTTGCTGTCACACACAGTTTGGTTTTCAAGTCAAGTTAAAGCCAAGATTTTTTGTTTTCCTTCCAGCTTTGCTCTACATGTCAACCACATAGGCCCTGGTGCCTCATGAGGAAGAACAGTTTTTGTCATATTCCCAAGACTGTCCTCTGCTAAGTCTGTATCAGAAGTCAAAGGACTCTGTCTAATATTCCTACAGGCTTCCATGCCAGGTGTGTCACTCAGGTGGTGAGCCATGGGTCCTCACCTTCCTCTCCCCTTTTCCTTGTACTTCCCACGTCTTGTGCTCTGCCCCTTCCAGGTTAGCTGGTGCCTCACTCCCCTCCAGATGCAGTTTGGAAAGAAGACTTTTAGCTATTTCTTTATGGTTCTTCCTCACCTCCAATTTATATTTTTCATCTTCCCAATACTAAGAACAGGTTACTCTTTTCTTTTTAGTTTCCTTCCAGAAGAAAAGAATCAATTAGAAATTTAAATACTGAGAGGCACTCCCCTTTGCACCCTTTCCCCCCCGTTATGCTCTCCCTTCCCCCACCATCCCAATTCTGAGAGTATAAATCATTTTCTGTGGTCTGCAGCTCAGCTGGAAAAGCTAACAAAACGGGTCTATAATGTCATCAGCATCTAATTTGGTGGATTTATGGGGTCTGGCCTTAAGCACTTGCTGCTTTACAGCATGTGAGTTCACTCCTGCAGGAACTGCCTCCAGACTACAGCTCTTTATCCTTGATTGTGGCTCTCTGCAGTCTCTGGAGCTTTGCAATGGGTAGATCCCTCTCTCTTGGAAAATAGGAGCTCTTCTTTCTACCCCACCCATTTCCCCTGCCTGATGGGCTCAAAGAAAGTAATAAAACATTCCTGCAGCCAGGAAGGGCTTAATAGTGCTGATATGCTGGTTGCAGGAGGCAAATGTAGTAATTAACCAAGGAAGACCTTTTGAGGTTCAAGTATTGAAGTCACACAGCTGATTCTCTTCTTGGGATTCCTCACACACAAACCTGTACTTCCCTTCTTAAATTTTTCTTTTAATCTTTTTTAGTTACCAGAATGTCAGATACAGTGAAACTGCCAAGCAGGAGCAAGTGTTGTGCTGAGAACCTGCTTATTTATGAAGCCCTGATTTCCACGGGCCTAGAAGGTGTCGTTCCCTGTTGCATAGCTTGACCTAGGCAAAGGGAGCACGAGGTGTTGCATAACTAAGCATTGGCAAACATCCCTCAACTGAAGCCCTTCTGGCTGCAGTAGCATTGCAACCACCTTCCAGAAGCTGCCTGTCCCCCTGGAAGACCCAGTGCTGGTAAACATTAGGTCTTACAGTCCATTAACACCCTGGCATTTGCCCCAGAGGAACCACCTTCAGGTTGGTTTGAGCCAATCCATACATCCAATCCAGCTGCTGTTCAATGACAAGCCTACTTTTAAGCATCCATTCTGTTATCAAACACAGACTCCAAGCACATGGGACCAAAGCCCATTGCCTGCCCTATCTGAAAACAGCAGACACTCTGCTTCACCTCCAGCTGGTCCCTGAGTTGAACCTGGCACTGCTCCTGGGATAACAGCTCTCACAATCCAAAACACTGATACACTGCTGCAGAACAGGGAGCCTGGAATGACTTTGCCTAGAGCCAAGTGTCAGAATTGTTGTGACACATGAGGTATGGACACCTGGATAACTTTGAAAGAGCTCAGCTCAAAGTGGCAATGATAGGGTGCTGGGGTTTATATTTGCTGTTTTCAAGCTGTCTCTGAACAGGTGGAAGTTCTGGAGGAGCATCTTCCTGATGATGACAATGCTTGAAGCACAAGACTGAAACCAAACTAGCTCTGGCATCAGCAGAGCTGACCTCTCTGTGTTGTCCTTGAGGTCACCATCCTTACTGGCCTGGAAAGAGCTCTGCACAGTCAACTCCACATCTGTGACTGTACAAGAGTGTATTTGTAATTGCATATTCACATAGGTATTTATATCCCAGGTATAAAACCTAGGATAATTCAGATACCAGGGTCTGAACTGAAGGAGTGTTGGCTCTCT
Organism: Tapera naevia; assembly: GCA_033556795.1. NCBI lineage: Eukaryota > Metazoa > Chordata > Aves > Cuculiformes > Neomorphidae > Tapera > Tapera naevia. Next base: position 2,992,389 of record JAUMJJ010000129.1, on the reverse strand, counting down.
TTCCTACCTTTCACTTATACATTTACAATCTGGACAAGTATCTGTTTTCCAGTATAAACATACTTTAGGATAGAAGCATGTGCTGCAGCCTGGGTCAGGAAAAGGATGACAGCTCTGATTTACATACCATTTCCCTCACCTCAGCATATTAAGGAGGTTTCTTCTCTGTCCTCCGCCCCTTCTCCCTGGTGTATCACACCTCATAGAAACCACTTCTGCTTTGAGGAAGGCTGGGGAGAAGACCCTTTAGAAGGACAATCTCTTTTGTACCTAAGCTGTGCATGGCATGTTTCTACCTCAAGTAGCTGCAGGGATGTCTGGTTCAATCTCTTGCTTTAGACATTGTTAAGGTGTAGGTTTAATGCAAACAGTGTGGATGCAGGTCCTCATGGAGCCTTGATCTGTCAAGTTCAGTTGCTCTCCATACCCTGAGGAGACTATAAAGCATCCCAGCGGCATGAGAAAGGGAATATTGCAAAGCTCAAAGGATGGAGAAACCGAGGGATTGCTTGTGGATGGGAACCTGTCCAAAAGTGCACCACAAATGCCTGGGAGAACCAGAAGGAAAAGCCAGATCTGTGGACTCCCACCAGTTTACGTATGTGCACAAACCACAAAGACCATCCAGAGCCACTTCTGAAAGCCACAAAGTGCCCACAGCTCCCGTTGCTGTGCCAACACCAATCTGAATAATGTTAGTGATGCTGTTTGCCTTTCCTATCATGGTCATTCCTGAGGGAAAAGGTGGTCTTATGGTGAGGGCACTGATCTAAGATTTAGGAAGAAAAAGGCTTTGAAAAACTTTTGCTTTGGTGACAATTTGTAGAGCTAAGAAAATCTTTATTAACATTAATTTTTCTTGAACATCAAAAATTTTAATCTTCTATATTTTGAAAAATTTCACCAGAATATCAAATTCTTTAATTCTATTTATTTTTTATCAACCAGAAAATCTTTGTTAACATTAATTGTTCTTTAACAGAAAATATTTTAATTTTCTACATTTTGAAAAATTTCACCAGAATATCCAATTCTTTAATTCTATTTATTTTTAATAACTATAAATTAAAAAAAAATCTATTCACAGGATGATTTTTTTGTTGGTTTTTTTTGTTGTTTTGTTTTTTTTTTCCCCCATCAACTTCTCTCCCAATGAAAAACATGTAATCTTGGAATTTCATACAAAAAATGTCCATTGACAAATAAACATATTTTCCTTTCCCTCCAAAATGTCAGTAGCTCAGTACAAACAGGTTTTATTACTTGGGTTCTCACCAGACCCATTCTCATCACAGAGCAGTCACTCGGAGAGATAAATCCATTAGAGGAGTTGGCACTGCAATTTTTGCAATAGTAAAGAGCCCTCCCCTCAGCCCCACGATTTCTGTGTTCATTGGTAATTAATAATTCAATAAGTTTCCCTTTCTTTGTGGTAATACAGGCAGCAAATGGTTCAATTTGTGACTGGTAATGCTGATGTCATTTAAACAGCTGTCTCGACAGAAGCCAAACCCTTGCTGTTCAATAACCTTTCTGTCACTCCTTAGCAGCTCTGGAAAGTCCTTCAGAGTAGTGGGGAGCAAAATTATTGCGACAGCTGTGTCTAGATAATACCTTGCCATTAAAATCTCTCATCTCAGTGTCTCAGACTGTTTAAGAAAGTCAAATTATGCCAAAAGCTGAGAGAAAGTTATTACTTTTCAGTACATGGAAAAAGAGATTGTAGTAATGGAGTGGGAGTCAACTTCCTTAGGGTCAGTCCTCTAAGAGGCCCAAGGTGAATCTGAGCTCTCTGAGGCCAAGGAAGAGACACAGGTACCACCAGGAGATGATTTACTTCATCTACGTTAAGACAAGATGCATAAAAATTCTGGGGGTCTCTTTTTTACTCCCTGGAGCGTGGAGGGAGTAAAAAGGACTGGCTTAAACTGTCTGTCTAGGTTTATTTGGCTAAAGGTGGGAAGGTAAATCCAGTTAGGGAGGTAAGGGATGAGTTGAATGCATTACCTCACCCCAGTTAATCACTTTTTTAGGGAGGATGCTGCAGGTAGGGTCTTCATTAGTGACCAGTTAATGACCTTTTAGAGCTGAAGTTTTGGCATAGAGTGATGTCCATCAGTAATAAGACCCATTGTAATCAACTACACAGAATCACACTAGCAGAGACTTGTGGGATTCATTTGGCAGATCCAAACTCCTCTAGACCTCGTGGAGGTGACTTCTGCCGTGCCTGAGTCTGTGGGGTCTCACAAGTTGGCCTCACTGTTTCATATCCATTTTTTTTTGGCTCTGTGGTGATCAGGAAGCAGGAAGACAAGACGTCAGGAGTGAAATTGTCTCAACAAATCCCTCAGAGACATCCTGCTCCCTTAGCAGCCCTTGTAGCAGCGAAGCCCCGGCATGCATTTTCCTGTCAACACCCTCAGAGAGAAACCTGAGCCCCAGTGTTTAAAGCCAGATGCTCAGCTTCCTTCCCTGCCCGAGCACATGCCAATCTCTTAAATTGGCCTCCTGCCTGTTCCCAGGTGGTGTGCCAGGATCAACAAGCCCCAGATACCAAGGAAAGAGATGTGGCCTGGTAGAGCCTCTTGAAAACCTTGTGCTGACGTAGTCTCTGAAAGAGGATCCTCACCGTGACGACTCATAGCAAATGGTTGCCCCATGCTTCATGGTAAGGAACACAACTCTTTTGCTGACGAGATGTCTGGCCTGCTTTGCTATTTTTGTACCAAGCAAAGGCCCAGGTTACTGGTGAGGAAGAGCAGGCTCTTTGCCATATTTGGAAAAACAAAGTCCTGGGAGCAGGGTACTGTACTGTACTATGGTCACAAGGCTTCTTTCAATCTATGGTTGTGCCCAGCTGAGATATTGATGTGGGACTCCTTCCCCTCTCACTGGAAGCATTCAAGGCCAGGTTGGATGGGGCTTTGAGCAGCCTGGTCTAGTGGGAGGTGTCCCTGTCCATGGCAGGGAGGTTGGAACTGGATGGTCTTTAAGAGCCCTTCCAACCCAAACTATTCCATGATTCTATGATTCCATGATTCTATGATTCTGGCTCTATGACTGATGGACATGGGTCCTATTGTTCCTATAGCTGCTATGTGACCCTGACCAGGTCTCTTGCCTGTCCTTTCTTTCATATTGTTTGTCTTTTTAGGTAGACATCAGACACTTTTTGTCTCTACAGTAACTCACCCAGTAAGACCTGGATCTCATTTGAGTCTCTGATGCGCTGCTATGGCAGCTGAAAGAAACAAGTTGGAAGACCTCTCATTATGAAGGAGTCCTAGCCCTAACTAACTAAGCCCACCAACTTCTGTAGATGTTCCAGAGATAAATACAGGAGAAAAGAGGGCCATATAGCCCAGCAACCCATTTCTGAGAGTCATCAGGAGTAAAAAGCCAGGAAAAGCTGGGCTATAGGTATCTTCTCCCTGGTTCATGTTTTGAAAATGCAAACTTTAGGGTCTTGCTGATTTGATTATATTTTCTGCCCCCACGGGCTCATATTTTGGGTGTTTGTCTATGTTCCTCAGATATTTTCTTCTTTTTTTTTTTTTTCTGGCCTTCACAAGGACTTGTATTTACAAGTGCCACAGTTTTCAGAGAGCTGTAGGTTGCTCTGTATGATCTGAATATGGAACAAGCTGTTTTCAAGGTGATTGTTATTGCAGTCAGGGTGTAAAAGTAAGAATCATCATAACCCAGACTAGAGCTTCCTCCCCAGCAGCTAGGGATTATCACAATCAAACTTAGGTTTTCTTTGGGAAAGGCATTGAATGGGAGATTAAATTCTGATAAAGATGACTGTATTGTATTGCCAAGAGATTATCCATGATAATGCTTGATTTAAACACTAACATTGAATGAGAGGAGTGTAACTCTCAATCACATGGGGCCAAAACTAAAGGAAAACTCCATGAAGGTCTGAAAATGACAAAATGCCTGGTCTGTTAGGTTTTCTCTAATAATTTATTTGGGGCACAGTAAGGAACTACACCTTTCATCACATTGTGTTAACAGCAGACCTAAAAAACAAATAACAAGTTGTGCAGGGAGGGAAAGAAGGGTAGAATAATGCACTTACAGAACTGTGATGTTACTCCTTGCAAGCTGGAAAACAGCATGAGCTCAAGTACTGTGCTGAATCAACAGTTTTGTCTTTCTATGTAGGATATATCTCATATACCTTCAGCACAATTAAATAGGTTTTCTCTAAGTTGTTGACTGGTACTTAATAGAGAACAATACCTTTGGGAGACAAGTGCCATCATCAGGTTCAAATGCATCTCAGAAGATGGGATGAGCCAGCTGTCATCATCTGAACTGACCTTATAGTGTTTCAAGGTTTGGCACCTGGGATATTTTCTTTAAGAAGCGGTCCAGGACAGGGCAATTGAGTTGCTCCTTGGACCTCCAAGGGCAGAGATCCTCCAGCAAGCTTATCTCTTTCCAATATTCAAAAAGGGAGCCTGGGGTAGATTAGTCCAGCCACATTGTAGATAATCATATCATGATTCTTGCTCTCTGATATATCATTTCTGCATCAGCAAGGAAAGACTTCCAGAGAGACAGACTCCCTGCTCATAGCAGGCAGCCCTGTGTTGTTCAAAACAAGAGTTCTCTTTTATCTACTGTGTACAGAGAATCATAGAATGGTTTGTGTTAGAAGGGATCTTAAAGATCATCCAGTTCCAGCTTCTCTGCCATGGGACAGGAACAACATATACTCCAACTCAATTCAGTAAATATCTGTTTTGGGGCAATACTCAAAGCCTACTGGGAATACAAACGTCTGCTCACCTTCTTCCAGAGGATCTGAGACCTTTTCCTACTGAACTATTTGTGGATTTCTGATCAGCATTTTGGGTTTCTGTTTCTCATCAACTGTGCATCACAAATCTGACCAGATAGTTGGCTTCCTTTTTAAAACATTTCCAAGTAAAAACAAATTCTGAAGCTTAATTATACAGTAGTAAATTACCCATTGAAAATTTCTGTTCATGAAAACCAGAGCAATTTCATCTCCCAACACCACCACCTCCACCCTTGGAATAAATCTTGTGAAGTATAAATAGTGAGAAGCCAAGGAATTAGGGGGGATGCTAAACAGTGGGACTCTTGTTCTGTAACACTGAAGTGTGAGAACTGAGGAGGGTGAGTCTGTCTGGGTGAATCATGAGCTGACCGGATTTTGCTTACAGTCCATTTCTTAATGTATAATCTCATTGCCTTCAAATGTTAGACTGTTCCCCTACAGACAATCCAGCAAGAAGAGAATTCAACACCTTGGGATTTTCCAAGAATAAAGTGAAATAAAATAAACTAAGCATCTGTTAGATACACCAGTTGGAGGGTGAACTTTTAATTAATATCAGTTCATAATAGCGATGTAAGCCAGGGGAAAGTGCCATTGGCTTCAGCTATATCATTTAAATATTCACAGGGCGGTTCTCTGGCATTAAGGTCACTAAGATAAGTGTGACTGTACTATTAAAAAGACTTAACTCCCAAATCAGGATGACCTTATGCAAGCAGTCAATGTTAAGTAGTCCCTATCTCTCTAACTTCTAAGCATAATTTAAAATTAGGCGTTTCTCAGTATGGTGGTGTAACCACGCAGCAAATGGGTTAGTTCACTGCTAGCTGAGCTCCAGGGTTTCACCTCCAACTGGCATGGAAAATCCAAGTATAATATTAGATATGAGTCCTGATCTTTGTCTTTATAAAACCTGGGTGTTCTTCAACCACCAAAGTATGTTAATTTATTGTAAATACTTATTATAGGATTCATCTTCCTATAAAAAAGACAATTTTTTTAAGGGGCTGAGCTCCTAAAAGGTGTATACCTTGAAGAGTCTATATATTTAACTTCCCTCCACAACTGATAAAAAGAAAGGAATCTGCAGATGGTAATTAGTCTGATGATTTCGAAAATGTATCATAGAATCATAGAATTACCCGAGTTGGAAGGGACTCAAAAGGATCATCAAGTACAACCCCTACCCCTATCTAGGACACTCCCAACATTCACACTGTGTGACCAAGGGCAGTGTCCAAATGCTTCTTGAATGCTGGCAGACTGGGTGCTGGGACTGCTTCCCTGGGGAGCTGTTCCAGTGCTCCACCACCCTCTGGGTGAAGAGCCTCTTCCTAATATCCAATCTAAACCCTCACTTGTGCTCATGTTAAAAAATTAAGGCCATTACAATGTTTTAATTGGGATTTTTTTTTTGCTTTTATTTGTGATCGGCTTTAGAATGCAGCTAGCAAAGAGGAATACTGTGAATCAGTAAACTGAGAATGAAAACAAGAATGAGGAAAAAAGAGTAGGGATATTTTAAGTCAATTTTGTCTTGACAGCAGTCACAACATGGTTGATGTGGTAAACTATTGAATGATCAAACAGTCTTAGCATCGTAGAATTGTTTGGTTGGAAAAGACCTTTGAGATCATCGAGTCCAACCGTACCTGTCCACTACTAAACCAGATCCCTGAGCACATCATCTACCTGACTTTTAAATATCTTCAGGGATGGTAATTCAACCCTTTCTGTGAAGAAATTTTTCCTGATATCTAATCTGAACCCTCCCAGCACAACTTGAGACCATTTCCTCTCGTCCTATCTGTTACTATTTGGGAGAAGAGACCAGTACTTACCTCACTACAACCTCCTTTCTGGTAGTTGTAAACTGTGATAAAGTCTCCCCTGAACCTCCTTTTCTCTAGGCAAAACAAGCTCAGTTCCCTCAGCCTCTCTCATAAGACTTGCTCTCCATCCTTTACCAGTTTCGTTGCCCTTCTCTGGATGCACTCCAGTGCCTCAATGTCCTTCCTGTAGTGAGGGGCCCAAAACTCAACCCAGTATTCAAAGTGTGTTGCTAGCAATAAAAGTACACTGTAATTTTAATGTATTTATCACAATAAATCAGTGATTTTAAATTCTTGAACGTATGGAATGGGAATTTATCTCTTTTCCTGTCAATGTCTCCATCCTAGTAAGTCATCCCAGGCTTCCTTTAGTGCTAATAAATGCTGGTTAGCACAGACACAGGAATATGGATGTGCTGTTTGGAAGTGATCTTTGGAGATTTCTAGTCCAATCTGTCACTCAAAGCAGGAATAATTAATAGTATTGTCATTATTCTCATTGGACACTTCATTAAGGTCCAGATGAAGGTTAGCATGAAAGACTCACAGGTTTATACAGATGAACTTCATGTGTGACAATACGTGTGTACGATACTCAGATGCAGTTGGTTTACACAATGGTGAACAAAACCCAAGAGCTCAGGGCTGAAAAGTCCCAGAAACACAGTGTACATCAAACCACCTTGCTCCAAAATTTATTTAGATCCTTCTTAAACTGAGTTTTCTCCAAAAATTCTTATTTAACTATAATTCTTATTTAACTATTTCTGGGTGCTTTCCTATGCCAATTAGAAAACAGAAGCATAAGGAAAAATAAAGCCCAGGCACCGCAGATGTACTTTACCAAAATATTTCCATAATGTATCTCTGTTTGAGTTAGGTAAAATACGTGTTTTTAGTTCTTCCTCTTGCTCTGGCCCCAGGAAGAAGATGGATTTCACAAGTCACAAAATCCAAAGCCCAATTTCCTATTAGGAGTTATTTTTGATGCAGCGTTTTGCCAAAGCCACGTTGATAATCCTGCAAGGGCAGAATGTGACTGTGTTTTTACAAAGTTACAACAAACACAATAAATAGCAAAGACAAGGAAAAAAAAAAACAAAAAACAAAAAGTCCTGAAAAACATTGACTGGCTGGAGACAAAGAGAGGCAACACATTTGATGTTTCCTGTACCTGCTCTTGAAGAGGTTTAGTCTGGTCTGAGCTGTCTGCAACAGCCCTGCTTCACAAAGCCAAAGTACTTGCCCGCCTCATTTCCAGCAGCTCAAGGCAGCTCTGAACAGGCTTTCTCTCTGTTGCCTTTCATGTTGATGAGAAGGGCAGGTTGGTGTTAGCAATCCCTCTGCAGCTCTGGTTTGATGCCTTGCTGAAGGGTGATAACATTTCACTGCTGAAAGGCAGAGGAGTGATTAGGAGGGATATAATGAAGGTAAGTGTGTGGTAAGGAATGCTTTGGTGCAGTTGGTCACCGATGTCCTCAAAGCCTCTATTGTTGTTCATACCAAGGCTAACAATTTGTCCCTCTGAAGCACACAGATACTGATCTTTTGCCATCTCTCTGGAGAGCCATCCGACAGGGTTGCCTGAAGAAGGAGATACAGATCAGCCTCGGTGAATCCTTCAGCCTGCTGGAACGGCTTCAGAGGGCATCAGATGTCGAAAGAGGCATGGAGCCTCCCTGTGTCACCTCATCTTGTCAGCTCCCGGCTCCAAATGGGCCTCCTGGTGTTCAGTTATACAGGTACTGGGTAAAGATGCCAACTTTCATATTGCAATGATATTCCAAGTAATCCCTCCAAGTAGAACCTTCTTTGGGAAATTCCTTATCGTGAGATTATTCTCTTTACTGGTGTAAGCCAGTGAGAATTTTGGAGGTCTAATTTGCCATGTAAATCTCCAGGTTTACACTGCCTTGCTTGCTCAGACTTGGGCAGAATGAATCTATGGCCAGATTGGAGAGCCAGAAGAGTCTTTATGCTGCTTCTCTTCAATCCAGCAGTTTCCATTAGGCTTTGGCAGCCAAAGAATTATAGAATTATTTAGGCTGGAAAAGACCTCTTAAGATTGTTGAATACAACAATTAACCTTAGCCCTGCCTGTGTTCACCAGCACTGAGGAGGTCTTGCACACCTGAAAAGACTTGGTGCAACACACATCCATCACTATTTATAATGCAAAGCATGAGATTGAAGTCCAAACACCACCACCATTCGTTCCAGCTTCCTACGTGGCTCAGATTCTTGTTATCCCCAGTGCTACAGTTAGAAGGAGATGCTACCTGACCCTTGAGTATTTAGAGCATAGATCAGCATAGTTTCTGTTGTGATATGGTAATTTTCACCAGCTCAGGATCAATCCCTAATTTTAAAGACTTCTTTAAATTTCGGCTACCAGAAGAAACACCATCATGAGATGTTGTTTGATTTGCCATCTCTCTTCCAAGGCAAGCAACTTAAAGAAGAAAAAGGAAAAAAAAAAAAAGAGAGAGAAAAGGAAAAAAGACCCATTAAAGTAGCAAGATCTGAGTTTAGAAACCAGAGAAAACAAATTGAATGACTGGTTTTACAACATGCCTCACTTTAGAAAGTGAAGCAGGTTGTGGTTTGTCTGTGGTTGATTGTCATCATTCAGTGAAATAGGCTTATTCCAAGTTGGAAAAGGGGGATCTTACCTCCACTTGACACAATGCTTAAGAGGGGGTCAGAAAACACTTCTGGCACTGCATTAACTTCCTTCAAGTTGTGTGTGTGTGTATATAGTGTTGTTTTTTTTAAAGTCAGTGAGAATTTATGACTGATGATTCAGAAAGTGAACCCATGTTTATTTTCCTTTTCCTATGATACTCCACATAGCCTATGTTCCAGGAAACATGACATAGCTGTTATTGCTAGAAATGAGATTTCTGCCAGTGGTTTACATTCACAACTGACTTCTGGAGGAAGGAATTCCTGGCAGTGCTCCTCAAACTATAGAGTTTTATCCCCTGCAATACTCTTAGGCATTTTTTCCCCCTGAGATTTGTAAATCCAAACGGAAGCTAATTAAGAATTACCACTTGGGACTGGGGAATGAGTGTGAATCTCCTCTCCACGCTTTGGTTAATCTCTGAAACACCTTATCACACTCCCAGTGTTTCTATTCGGCAAGATCCAGAAGAATTTGCATCTATTTATACTCATGTGCTACACCCTCAGTGGGGCAAAATGGCATCACAGTCATCGACAGCCAGGTGGGTGCAAGCGGATGCAGCTCCAATCCCATCATCTCCATTAAATCCACAAGAAACACAAGTCAGTTTTATAACAGTGCTGCCCAGAATCCAATGGTTTTAGGGAATTTCTTTTCTGAAACAGGAAATTATAACTCACACACTTGAAATAAATAGTTTTGTGAGGAAACTTGAATTCTCTTTGCATGTTGATAGAACAGAAGACATGGGAAAACATAAAGTGATGTGTTTACAAGTGATGTAGCTTGTGATGTGGAGGTTAAACTGGAGTTCTAAATTGAGATGGAAGTGGAAACCAGGAAAGAAGGATGTAAAGATGTTCAAATAAATCTGGATTCTGTTCTACATTTCTGTGCAGCAATGTGAACGAATAGAGTCAATAGGAAGACGAATCATCCCATGTACCAGCAGAGGTGGACTATGTTTTCCAAATGATGGTTTCCCCCACAGTTTTCATCAAAATCCTGAAATTTGCTGGCCTAGAACAGCAATTCACTAAACACCATTTGATTTTGCTGGTTTTGGCTGGCATCAATCTGCCCCGTGGTGTCTATCTGGGTCTTAGGGAAATTACAAGCGGTTAACAAATAAAAGCCTAATTGTGCCAGATGTGGGACATTTTGGCAGCCTTTGAGTTCCAACAGTCTGATTATGAGTCCTTTATTCATTCATTTCAGGGAACAAAAACTTGTAACAAAGTCTTCTTGGAAACACCCCCAAAAATGATGCTTTTAATTAAAAAAAAAAAACCAAAGAAATGAGGCAAATGAAAAGAGTAATTGCAATTGAGGCTTTTTGGTCTCAATTTTCCTACTGGAAAGTTGGAAAAGGTCATTGAAATAAACACTTTTTTTGCTCATGTCTAAACATTTTTATAACGAAAAAAATCAATGTATTTCCTGGACTACAAAAAGAAAAATACAAGGCAAAGCAGCTTCACTTTCAATGGTGGCATTCTAAGCCAGTTAAAGCAGATAGACCTGTAATAGTTCTCTGATCTGTTTGGGGGAGGTTTATAGACCATGTAGCTGTGACCACAGCCTTCAAACTTTTAAACATTTTGTGTTTCACCAAGCAGAGACTTAATCCCACCCAGAACTTCCCACCTGGGGAGCACCAAACACAGCATTGCCAGCTGATCAAGGGAGGGGGTTGTCCCACCCTACTCCACAGTGGTGTGGCCCAACCTTGAGTACTGGGGGCAGTTTTGGGTGCCACAATATAAAAAGGATCTAAAGCTACTGGAGAGTGTCCAGAGGAGGCCACAAAGATGGAGAAGGGTTTAGAGGGAAAGGCGTATGAGGAGCAGTTGAAATCACTTGGTCTGTTCAGGCTGGAGAAGAGGAACTGAGGGGAGACCTCATCACAGTTTACTGCTTCCTCACAAGGGAAGGAGGAGGAGAAGCCATTGATCTCTTCTCTCTGGAGACCAATGGTAGGGCCTGAGGGAATTGCAGGAAGATTGGCCAGAGGAGGGTTAGGTTGGATATTAGGAAAAGGTTCTTTCCCCAGAGGGTGGTGGAGCACTGGTAGTGCTCCCTGGGGAAGCAGTCATGGCACAATATTCCAGAAGTGTCTGGCCAACGTCCTCAGCCACACAGTGTGAATGTTGGGCTTTTCCTATGCAGGGACAGGAGTTGGATTGATGATCCTTGTGGGTCTCTTCCAGCTCAGGACTTTCTAAGATTCTGTGAATTCTCTTTTTAGAAGCACATCCAGAGCACTGCACAACTGTGACACTTCTGTAGCCCTGCAATTTTGATATGCAAGTGAGGAACAACCTTTTTGTTGTTGCGGTTTTTGAGATATCTAGACCCCCTCCTATCCCCTCAGACCTCAGCTATTGTGATTAAAGCTGGATAAACATATTCAGGTTTTACCTGAACAAAATCTTCATACACAAGAAAGGAAAACCATGGGAAAAAAACCCTGTGCAATAGTCCTGTACCAACCAGGGCTGAGGGAGGTGATATTTCTGCTAATTCCAATGGGTAAAAAAGGACTTTAAGGAAGAATTCCCTTTATATGTATGGAAAAATTAAGGCACAAATTGAGCCATATATCTCTCTCTTCTCCACTTCAAGAATAGTTTTCTACTTTCCTGATTGCCTTTACTCCTGGCAACTTTGCTGCTCTTTAGCTTAAATGACTTCTTCCTCCCCTGTTCATATTTCTCCTGATGTTTTTCTTATCAGCAATTTTGCCAGTTTTCAGTCTTGACTTAGATGCTCTGAAAATATCAAAGCATCTTAATATCCTCTAACAAGACAAACTCTTCACTCCTGGTGTCCAAATACCCCTTATCTGTACACTGTTCTGTTTGAGTCCCAACTCTAGGTTTGCAGCATATCTTTTACTCCTCAAACTTAGATAACAAGAAAAACAACAGAAAATACCCTAAAACACACACAACTCTCCCTCTTACCCCTGTGTAGACAAGATTTCACCTATTGAATTAGGCATCTAGAAGTGATGACCACAAAACAGGCCAAAGAGGGAAAATCTGTGGTTGCTTTTCTATTCCAACTACTAAAAAATTCATGTAGTGGGCTGGGGTGCAGTCCTTGCCTTAATGAGGACTGAGTTGTTAAACTTGGGAGGAAGAGATTGGACAGTAAATAATGAGAAAAGTCTCTTAAGAGACATAGAGCCACCCTGTGGGAGATGGGGACCTCAGCTTCTGTCCCAAAATAAGTGAAGAGAGGGGGTTTGAACACCAGTTTTCTGGACTAGTTTAGTACTTAACTCTAAAACTGGCATCCCTACAGTTTCTGCTGATGCTGCTCTATGAGAGATTACAAGCAGTTGTACTTAAAAGATGAGTTTATGCTAAGTCTGTGTATCCTGCAGTGCTTTCTGAACACGTTAGCACCCGTAATTCAAGGGTTTGTGGGACTTTGGCACCGTTGGGATTAGATGGGATTTGTAGAATCCTCCTCTCTGATGTAGGCTTATAAAAGATATGTCTGTATTATACATTAAATACACATAGATGTTCTTTGGCTTGGAGTGCCGTAGTTTAACCTGAATTCCTGCTGGCAAACCCACTGTCCTCTGAAACAAAGGGGTTGGCATTTACCAGCAAGTCGGTTTCCACAGAGTTGTCACTTTTTGCGTGTTTGTGTGAAAGGCAGACTTTTGGGATGAAAAGATGGAGCAGAAATCTGTGTCCTGGAGCATGAAAAGAAGATTTCTCTGGGTGCAGGTGATATATATTCAAAATATCCTGTATCCGGGTGTTTATGACACCAGTGCAAAGTCAAAGCTGTCACTATGAGGGAGTTGTCAATGTCTGAGCTTGTAAAAAGACTCCAGGCAGGATTAAGTCTGATGAAGTAGCTTCAAATCCTAATAAAATCCTTATAATAACACTTAAGAGCGTCTTTAGCAGAGCAGTCTTTCAGTGCAGGGATTCTGATGTGATCTGTAATACTACAAAGTTACCATTTTTGAAGGAAAACTGAGCCACTGTTTTTTGCAGCACGATGGAGACCAGTAGTGATGAATAAAATTATATCTATTTTTACATCACCAAGTAGCCCTAAGGCTATTTGCCATCTGGCTCTTCTTCATAAACAAAGTGAATCAAATCAGACCATCAGAATAGTCAAGGACACATTTAACTTTCAGATGGGGTTAAATACACACATCCCTCAACGTCCTGAGAAGAAGTATTTTCAACACAAATAGACACTGGAGAAGGCTTTCAATGACAGCTTTCAATATTTATTTCAGTGGAGAATTACAGGGAAAAGAAAAACATGCCTTGAATTAATTATGTTCAAAATAACACAGCATTAAATACAGACAAATTGGAGTGGACATCTGATTATTATATAATTATAAAATAACTGATGAGAGACGTCCAGATATATAATTACCTTTATTTCAGATTCAAGGGTGAGAAAGTAGGTGCAAATTGTCTTGTCTAATCCACAGTAAAATATAAGTCTTACAGTTTCACTCAGTGGTCTCTGCATTGGACTGCATAACTTGTGTTTTTCTCATCTCTCTCTTCCAGAAAGGCACCTATCTGTGCAGATTAATCTGACCTTTTACTTTTACAACCAGATACAGTTAATTAAAACACAAAGCAATCTCATTTAAAAACTATTTTCTTCACTTCTTCATGCTGACGAGCACCAGTGGTTGTCCTATAAGTCAATGTCTTATCTGTTGGACCCTGAATTGACTCTTCCTTAAGCCTTTCTGAATTAATGTCTGATGATTTAGTTTATAGGCATGCCAGTTATTCCACTTCTCCTTTTTAAGCAAGGAAAGAAATCTAAAAAACTATGTTTAAAGTAAGTAAGACTGGCTATTCTGGGTCCATTCTAAGGTTTCCTCTGTCCCGATATCCTCTTTCCCATGTCCCAACGTCCTCTCTGCAACCGTGACCAATAGCACTTCTCAAGGGTATAAGGATAGGGCAAAAGGATATTAATTCTTTGCTGTCATATTTCCCATATTTTCCTTCTCTGTGAGATGCACTTGTCATCCTCGTACTCCTACGGCACTCCCAAGCAGTAACCAGACTGATTTTCCAGAGTTCAGGCCAGGTTATAAACAGGCAGGAGGGTAGGAGCCTGTCTCTACAAGGAGGACATTGAGTCACTGGAGTGTGTCCAGAGAAGAGCAACGAAGCTGGAGAAGGGGCTGGAGGACAAGACTTAGGAGAAGCAGCTGAGGGAACTGGGGTTGTTTAGCTTAGAAAAAGGAGGTTGAGGGGAGACATCATCTCTGCCTACAACTACCTGAAAGGAGGTTGTACTGAGGTGGTGTTGGTTGCTTCTCCCAAGTAACAAGTGATAGGACAAGAGGGAATGGCCTCAAGTTGTGCCAGGGGAAGCTTAGGTTGGGTATCAGGAAAAATTACTTTGCTGAAAGGGTTCTCAGGCACTGAGACAGGTTGTTCAGGGATGTCGTGGAATCACCATCCCTGGAGGTGTTTAAAAGATGGGTAGATCAGGTGCTTGGGGATCTGGTTTAGTAATGGACAGGTATGGTTGGACTCGATGATCGCAAAGGTCTTTTCCAACCAAGAGATTCTATGAGTTTGTGATTCTATGAGTCCATTTATGAACCCTACAATCAATTGCACACCTGGGGAATGACTTGTTTAGGAAGATGCCAAAACACTAGTCCTGCAGCCAGCCAGCTCTCTAGGGAGTTATCTGGACCTAATGACTTGCAAATGCATAACCCTAGGAGATGATATTAAACACCATTTTTCATTACAGGTGGGTTGGAAAGTTGTTTCTCATGATATGAATCCGGCTTCCTGCGTCTCGCTAAGTACAGAACACAAATATGTATTGAATGCCCCACTATCATTCCTCAAAGCTTGATCATCTACGTCTGGAAACGGGCATTTATTTTTATTACAATGTCTGCCTTTTCTAAAAATACTCAAAATAAATTCCTAAGGTCCTGACAGATGTGGAATGCAGCTTCTCTCATCGTATTTCTCCCTTTAATGCCTTCAAAATTATTGGCCTCCTGCCTTCTTCCGCTTTCCCTCATTAGATTTTAACCTGGATTTTGCTGGAAAGAGGGATAATATGGTCATTCTGGTTTGATATCTGCCTGCCTGCCTCTTCATATTCCTGGTTTACCCACTTGCTGTACCAGACAAAGGGTAGAGCTCTCCAAGGAATTAGGTACCTATATGATTTACGAACATCGGTGAGTGATTAGAGGAGTGAGGAATAAACACAAGCAGCTATATTTCAGTTTTTCTGAGATGAAAGCTGAGCAGTCAAGCAAGGATGGTCCTCCTGGATGACTGGTTGGAGCAGCACATGGGGTGGGGAGAAGGTGATGGACTGTGCACTGTGGCAGGGAAAGCAGGGGATGCTGTGTGCAGGGAAGAGGAGAG
This sequence comes from Tapera naevia, assembly GCA_033556795.1. Lineage (NCBI taxonomy): Eukaryota > Metazoa > Chordata > Aves > Cuculiformes > Neomorphidae > Tapera > Tapera naevia. The sequence goes on along the minus strand of JAUMJJ010000129.1, from coordinate 2,976,630 downwards.
AACACCATGGTGATACAAGGACAGAGTGCAGAACCCAAATCCATGAGACTTGACTTCATTAACTCCACTGATAATATTGCAGTGCTGCTATAAACAAAAAATATCTTGCTTTAAATATTTTACTTCTTGCAATACTGATTTCCTTCATCAGCCAGCTGGGCTTTTATAAAAGACATCTATTTGACTGAGAATTATGATTATTTAATACACTTGTTTTAACAGCCCCCACTTCTGAGCTGCATTTGTTCAGTCTCTGTCTCATGGTCCAACTCACCCTCAGCTTTCCTTAGCTCTTCTGAACTACAGAGTCAAATCACTGACAAATATAAATGTGGAAAGCATATCACCTGCATTCACACTGATTTTCTACACTCCTATCACATAGGCCTTGCAAAACAATTTTTATTCAAAGCGATGTTGTAGTTGGAATAGAGAGAACTAAGAAAGGCCAGTCTTTCTTCCCTTCAGCCACCTGGAATTGCTGAAAGAAGAGACATGATTTTGGGATGCACAGGCTTTTATGGAAGAGGTGATGATTATGGTCATGTGGGAGAACTGTAGCAAAGGAAAGGGAAACAGCTTGCTCATAATCCCCATTAGACTGAGCGAATCAAAGTCTCTTGTACACCTTTACCTTGAATGTCACACTGTTACCTCCCTCCCTTGCACACAAGACACCACTTGCACAAGTAATGATCAAACCAGGTAAAAATTCTTGTTCATAAGAAATATGTGTTGGAATAGTTGAGAGCTGCTAAAAATTGGGACCCATGCCCCTGTCATAATTTATTTATGCTGCCTGTTGGTTAAAACAAACTTTTTTTTCTTGTTGCCTGCAAAATACAACAGTTTCCCAGTTAAGCAGGACTGGAACTGAGTAAGCACAACACTGACACCCTCCCTCCATAGCTAATTTCCTGGCAGGAGCTGTACTGAAATATAGCACAGGCAAGTGGTGTCTCATTGAAGACTGGACATAGCACAGGGAAGCAGTGTCCCTTTGAAGGCTGGAGAGGGATGATTTTAGTGCCTGGGAGGGCAGGAAAGAGGCAGTGTGCTGACAGGAAGGGTCTTCTCTTATGAAGAAATGGAGAAAAGCCGTTGGGCTCAAAATTGACTTCAAATTCCCGGTACTTCTGAGCTTTCATTTGGAAATCCAGGAGCCAGCTTAATTTATGATATGAATGGTTATGGTTATGAATATTTTACTTCCTTCCTGGATTTCATATGGTCACTTACATAAGTGTAACCCTTGCCCATGACCACATGATGTCAGACCACATGAATCACCTCCAGGCCTGCCGTGAATGCTGATGTACAGTGAAGGCTGGGGTTCCTGGGCTTGTTTTCCCTCTAGAAGTGGAGGATGTGGACTGGGGACAACAAGGACACACCCTGTGACATCAAGGCTGGCGATGATAAAGGAGTCTCTCTTCCATGGACAGAAGGGTTTCAAACCAGGCTACCAACTGAAGAGCCAGGGTGGTTGAATGGGCAGAGACCTGAGAGGGAGGGGTAGGATGAGAGGTAATCATTTTAAGCTGAAATAAGGGAGATTTAGATTAGATAGTAGGAAGAAATGTTTTCCTGTGAGGGTAGTGAGGCACAGGCATAGCTTGTCCAGAGAAGTCGTGGGTGCCCCATCCCGGGAGATGTTCAAGGCCAGGTTGGATGAGTCTTTGAGCACCCTGATCCAGTGGGAGGTGTCCCTGCCCATGGCAGAGTGGTTGGAACTGGATGGGCTTTAAGGTCACTTCCAAATAAAATCATTCTATGATTTTATGATTCTAAGGGTTCATGTACATTAAGCTGCCCAAACCCCACAGGAACTAATGACAATCATCAGGGGGGTGATGTCTTCACCAGCTCAGATGAATTGCTGATTTCTCTATATCGATTGCTTTGGTGCCAACTCAGTCTTGGGAGCCTGAGTAAAGTGAGACTAATCATGCCTGAAATCTCCTGTTACGTCCCTATTCCTTTTTTTTTTCAGGGTAAAAAATGTGACACCTTCCTGCTTTTCACTAGCAAGAGATTGTCAATCACATTGGAAACCACTGGCTGCAGATTTTGAAGGATGGAGCACCAAGGGATATAAATCTTTCCCAAAACTCAGAGCTTGCATTCCATTGGTATGATCTTTCCTTTGGGAAATGCTGTCAGCTCTTATTTCTCCTTTAGTTCAGAATGCAAAACTACTTTTTCAGTGCTGTCTGGAGTCATGATTTTCTGCATGCACATTTTCCCAATGCAGATAACCAGCTCTAAATCCTAGCTTGTCCTAAGTGCATACCAGGTCTAAATCCTGGCTTGTCCTAAGTACAGACTCAGAAAACCATGCATTTTTGCTCCTCACTTCCTACTTTCCTTTCAGAGAGCAGAGCTATAAACTGCAGAGCATTTGAGTAGGTCTTCTGGTTTGCATGAATAGGAAAGTAAAAGACAGGTTGGTTACTGATTTAGCTACAGCCACATCTCTTACAGTACCTCATAATATGGGATCTGTGGTACAATGTAATTATTATTTCTATTTGCAATTTCTGGAGCAAATGTGTGTGGACATATTTTTATTTTCTATGAAGAAATATTCCAACATCGACAGCTTAAGTTCTGACCACCTACATGCTTTGGACAGTTGCTTTGGGTGTGCATGAAGCACTTTCACAGATCCTAGATATTGCTGACATTGACTGTGAGACATTGGTGAGCTTTTCCTTGGACTTCAGCCAGTTGTGGGGTTTGTTTGTAGTCCTTTTCTGCTCAAAAGCTTAAGGAAAAACCTGGAAAATGTTGCTAGAAAGGCAAGGATATGGAAATACTCTCAAGTAGGAAATGAGGGAGAAGGTTTGGATATTTCAGCCACATGAAAAGAAAACTGAAGAGGAGGATAAGAGAGGTCTGCTAAATTATGAACGAAACAGTAGTTGGGCAGGGATTTAACTCTTCAACATTTCTTGCAATACAGAAGCTAGAAGCCAGTAAATGAAGCTAGGAGGAGGGGGTAATTCTTCATCTAAGAGATAGTAACACTAGAATTTCCTGCTGAAGCACATTGCAGATACAAAAAAGCTTGTGTGGGCTTAAGGTGAAACTGAACAACTACTTGAAAGCTCAGCCTATGGTGAATTACTAAGCAGACAAATGGCATGAAGGTCAAGAAATCCCCTCAGTTGAATACATGTAGTTAAATTCCTTGGAATGGTAAGATTCTTGGTGTCAGTCAGTGTGGTTGTTGCTATGAGATGGCCAAGACTGTCACCAACACCCTTCAACAAGTAAATCTTAACTAGTTACATATTGCAGGTTGGAAATATCTTCTGTAATAAGCAACATGGGCTCAGATTTAGTAAGAGTGAATGCATTGCAGCCTGCATTTCTCTGAGATATTTGTTTTCCAGAGCACCACTGGCTGACCAGAGGGACCTGGACAGGTTTGAGAAGTGGGCCCATGCAAACCTCATGAGGTTCAACAAGACCAAGAACCAAGACCAAGAATAAGACCAAGAACAAGGTTCTGTATCTGGGGCAGGGCAACCCCCAGTAGCAATACAGGCTGAGTGATGGAGGGGTTGGAAGCCACCCCACCAAGAAGGAGTTGAGGGAATTGGTGAATGAAAAGATGGACGTGAGCTGACGATATGCTCTTGCAGCCCAGAAGGTCAATCATATCCTGAGCTGCATCACCAGTGGCATGTTTAGCAACATGAGAGAGATGATTCTACTCTGCTCCTCTACTCTGCTCTCCTGAGACCCCACCCGGAGTATTGTGTCCAGCTCTGGAATCCTCAGCATAGGAAACACTGTTGGAGTGGTTCCAGAAGAGGCCACAAAAATGATCAGGAGAATGGAACACCTTTCCTGTGAGAAAGACTGAGAGAGTTCAGCTTGCAGAAGAGAAGTCTCCAGGGGGATCATATTGTGGCCTTTCAGTAATTAAAGAGGGCTTGTGAGAAATATGGTCATAAACATTTTAGCAAGGCTTATTGTCATAGGAAAAGGAGTAATCGTTTTAAACTCAAAGAGGGGACATTTGGACTAGACAGAAGATTTTTGTGATGAGAGTGGTGAAACACTGGCACAGGCTGCCCAGAGAGGTGGTGGATACCCCATCCCTGGAAACATTCAAGGTCAGGTTGGATGGGGCTCTGAGCAACCTGATCTGGTTGAAGACGTGGTGGACTGGATGAGCTGTAAATATCCCTTCCAACTCAAACCATTCCATGATTCTATGGATATATCCATGCTAGTAAGCATAAGATAGAGTTGGAGTGGGGCAAAGGAAAAGGCTGTAAATTATTGCTGTGGACTGGGCATTCACATCATACGTAGTTCAGGACACTTTAATTTCATCTGACTTGAATTTGGTCCCAAGAAATCTGACTTTCTGATTTTACTCCCCTAGATTTTCATAGACCTAAACCTGTTGGCTTTTCTTTTTTAACCAGATGGGTTTGAGTGCCTCCATGTGTGTAGAAATATGGTATACACAGTGTTATTTTCCATGAACTTAAAAACTGGGACGTTTTCCTACTTTTGCTCACATTCTGTGTCTTATGAATAGTCAACATATTAACCTGTTTAAGAAATGAAGTAATGAGTGAGTAGAAATTCAATAAACAGAAGAGAGTGATTTAAGAGGTTAATGCTCAAACCTGGATGTATAGCATGATTTAGGATGCTGTAGAGGATTCTGCACTAGATGTTTGTATCTATGCAAAAATTTGAGAAGTAAGTATTCCTTACTAAGCCACAAGGAAATTGCAAATAAAAAGTCATGAGCCGAGGGATCTGCTGAACTATCTCAGGCAGAGAGTAAGGATAATTTTTGATTACTTAAATATGGACTGGCCATCTGGCTGAGGAGACTTTCCTTTTCAGTTTGAAAAACCCCTTCCAGCTCTTATCCTACGTTTTGAGGGATGTATCATGTCAAGCTCACGTTGAAGCTATACATGACAGTGAGTCAGTGATTCTTTTGCACTGTGGAAGTGCACAGGATTTAACATAAAGGGCAATTTGGAAGAATTTTAGAGGCAGTTTTTACGGGATTATTGCTACACCTATCGCTACTGGAGCCAGGCTTTTGTTCAGGTGCTTTCCTGAACCAAATATTTTCAGGTTTAGAACCTTCACAGGAACTGAGTACATCAGTAGCTACCTTTAAATTTAACATAATTAACAAACAACCTTTGGGCTTCTGGAAGGTTAAAGAAAAAAGGCTGGATGATAGAGCTGGTGGCTGAAGATGTTCTGCCAGCAGACAGGAAAGGATCTGTACATGTTTCTTCCACTCCATCCTTTTAAAGAGTAACCTTTTTTATTTGAATTTACTGCACAGTGTCTCTGCTGAAATGCAGAAGTTAACACACTTAAGAGTGCAAAAGCTACTGGAATCTTTCCCCAAGGTTTGCTAGAGTCCCTGTCTCTTGACCATCATGCCCAGGGAGTGTAGATAGTTTTTCATATGATTCACAGGGGCACAATTTCCAGAGTCAGCTTCTTGCAGCATGGTAAGTATGGGCTGGGCCCCAAAGCCCTCGTGTTCACAGGAGCAGATGCAATAAAATTAATTCCATTGCACAATGGAGTTTGTCTCATTTGATGGGAGTTGTCTCAAGAGAACAAATGTGGATGTAGATAACCCAAGCTTATACTGCAATAATAGGAGATTAACTGTTGTGGCTCTGGCTTCCTCCTTCAAAGGTGATCAAAGAAAAAGATGAATCTGCCTAAGACCAATCTGTACACACAAAGGCTATTTCTCCACTGATGAATTAGAAATTTAACGTCACCCATTCCTGGGAAAGCACTGGAGTTAAGAACTGGGATTCAGGATCAAAGACCCAGCACTGGAGACCAGGATTCATTTGAAGTAGAAACTCTCAAAGACATTTACATTCCAGCCCCTTTATGCCAGAATCCCATGAAAACCAGATGCAGAAATATTGCTGGTTTCTAACATCATAAAGAACTGAGTACTTAGCTCCCAGTCCTAAAAGAATGTTAGCAGCAGGGATTATCAGGGAATCAGATGAAGGTTTCATCCCTCAGCAGCAACCTCAGGCACCCACACTGCTGTTGGCGTGACAGGGCAGAACGGATTGGTATCCACGGAGGAATGTGTTTTCCCATATGCAGAGCAGACACGGGGTTAGGAGAGAGGCAGCAAATGAAGCATTCACTCCTCTCAATGCCAACTCATGGCTCAGGCACACCAGCTGACCTCCCTGCTTCGAGCCCACCCTTTGAACAACATTGTTTCTGCTGACAGACCCCTGGCTCTGCTCCATCCCCAGGATCAGGTGTCTGGAGGCTTTTATTTGCCACATGGATAACGCGTTGGCCCACAAGCTTTTGGAAAAGCACAGCGTGAGGCTGTAATAATACTGAGGAAAGCTCAGATGGCGTGGTTAGTCTTCCACTTCAAGGAGAGTAAATGTGACTGAGATCACTACATTCCTTAGACACCTTCTTTCCAGTAATGGAAAACTAAACCAAGGCTGTGGAAGAAGTTTAATCCATTTGGACCAGACCCTCAGGAGTTTTAACTCAGCATCATTCCCCTTGTATCCATGGGATCATTCTGGTTGCCACCAGCAGAGGCTTTGGCTCTGTGGGTCACAAAGAAGGGCAAATGCTCTGGAGAGGATCAATAAAGGTTGAAGTGATGTGATGAATCTGTGGGGAAGCTGGGAAATTGTTTGAATGAAAGACCTATGTTGATGTGTTCAGGTACAAGCAGTCTAACCTGATGGTGTAAATGGGACTTAGAAACCATGTCACACTTCAGACTATGTTTGTATTAGTATTATTGAGTTAAAAATTCCCAGGAGTATTCCTAAGCTCTGGAAGATGGCTGAGTTTATACATTTGAATTGTGAGCATGTTCTCTGGCATGGTTTTGTCCTCTGCCAACTGTCAGTCTTCCAAAAAACTCCCTATATACAAAATTTGAGGTGAGTATAAGTCAGGGACCACTACCTATATGCAGTTTGAGGTATTTACCACCACTCTGTAAGAGAGTTTAACTAGGAGGACATAGATCAATTGCTTCCAGCTGGTATCACTGCCAGAAAACAATTTTTGGTAAACTGAACATAGGCTTAAGATGACATCAATTGAGGCAGGAGCCAGGAGCCAGGCTCGTTCTTCCAGGACCCTCAGTTGTCTACGTGTCATGTGTCACTGTCTTCCAAAAGTCAGATCTTTGTCCTCTCCCTGTTAGTGATGAAAAGATGTCCAGATGATAAAGTGAGAGCATGCCTAAGGCAGGCACGAAGTTATTTCCATTATTTATAGAGTGAGCATGGGCATCAGTATTAGGAAATTATCTCCACAATGTGCCTTGGAGATAAATGGAAGAAAACTACAATCATCTTTTTTGGTCCTCCTCTGGACCCGTTCCAACAGATGTGTCTTCCCTGTGATGATGACTCTAGGGCTGGATGCAGGATTCCAGGTGGGATCTTATGAGAAGGGTGATCTTCTTCAACCTGGTAGCCACACTTCTTTTCATGCAGCCTGGGATACTTTTAGCTTTCTGCTCTGCAAGTGTACATTGCCAGGTCACGTTGAGTTTATCATCAATCCGTATGCCTTAGCCTTTCTCTTCAGGGCTACTCTCAATCCACTTTCTGTCCAGCCTTTTATTTGTACTTGCAAGTGCCCTGACCCAGGTGCAGGACCTTGCACTTGGTCTTGTCAAACTTCATGTTCTTTACCTCTCAAGCCTCTCAAGGTCCCTCTGGATGACATCCTTCCCCTCCAGTGTGCCAACCACACCACACAGCTTGGTGTCATCATGAAACTTGCTGAGGGTGCACTCAATTCTACTGTCCATGTTTCCAACAAAGATGTTAAATAGTGCTCATCTCAATACTGACCCCTGAGGAATGCCACTCATCACCAGTCTCCACTTGGACATTGAGCCATTGACCACAACTCTTTCAGTGTGACCATCCAGCCAATTCCTTATCCACCGGGTGGTCTGCTTGTAAAATCCACGTCTTTCCAATTTAGGTTCAAGGGTGTCATGCAGGACAGTGTTAAATGCTTTGTGCAAGTCCAGGTAGATGACATCAGTTACTCTTCCTGTATCCACCAACACTGTAACCCTGCCTTAGAAGGCCATCAAAGTTATCAGGAACAATTTGCCCTTAGTGAAGCCATGCTGACTGCCACAAATCACCTTCTTACTTTCCACATGCCTTGGCACAGTTTCCAGGAAGACCTACTCCATGATCTTGTTGCAATTATTATTATTTTTACAGCAATTCTTTAAATTCATCATCACAGAGCAGAACCGGGTAGGCAAGGAGCTGTCTAAAGACAGAAACAAAGAAAATCACTTTCTCTAAAATCAACTTACTCTGCTCATTCACATACATAACTGTCATGGGGAGAGGTGCCATATAAATATAGTGGGAGAAAGAAACTGGGTAAGACTGGACAAAACATCATGATTTAGGATGGATAGGCAGACAGATAGACAGATTCCAACAAAACAAAAGGATTAAGCACAGGGATATGAAATAGAACGTCCTATACATTCACATTTCCCCTCTTCTGGAAGAGAAAAATGAGAGAAATAAAGAAAGGTATGTCAGGAATGGAGGAAGGGATGGAGGGATAATGAAGGGGTTGGATGCTTACAATGCATTTCCTTCCCCTTCCACTCTAAACACACTGCAGTGTCGATGAGGCAACATGTGATTTCCAGCTGTGAAAAGCCACAAACACTCGTATGGTTTACACATATTTGCCCAAGAAAAATATCCTTGCAGGGCTATCATTGTTTTGCCTTCATAATCAAATGAACTGCTTCTTAAAAAGAGGCTTTTCTGAGAAATATCTTGGGCAGGACGTGTATCCAGAGTGAGCAACGCCGTTGATTAGTGTTTTCTTCTTTTGCTGTTGGTAGAAGATGTCAAGGCAGAGAGATACTCAACAAGCAGCCAAGTCAACAAAGTTACAGCTCAAAATTACAGCCTTGCCTTTAGTGATAGCACAGGTTACTAACGACCTTCCCAGGCTTTTATCAGAAGAACTGGGGATGAACAGGAGTAAAATGTCTGGCTGTTTCTGTACAGCAATACTTATGCCATGGAGTTGTTCGGGGTGTATTCTGCACCCTTTATTGAGGCACAATCTCTACCCATTGAAAAACATTTGTTGGATTGGTTTCAAAGCCCGGCTGGATGGAGCCTTGAGCAGCCTGGTCTAGTGGGAGTTGTCCCTGCCCGCAGCAGGGGGTTGGAACTGCATGATCTTTAAGATCCCTTCCAACCCAAACCATTCTATGATTCAGTGTTTACTCTAGTAAAACCAGGTTGTGTCCACTTGGTTCAGATTAACATCTCCCCAGTGATGTTCACAGTTAATATCTCCAGCTGGATGTAAAATAAAGATGAAGGTAGTGTAGATGCCTTGTGCCTGATGCAAGAAATACATAACTGCTGCAGACTGCTCAAAGAATACAGGCTTGATCTGAGAAGTGGTTTATATATCTTTTAGAGCAGGGCAATAGCTGTCCTGGAAGAAGGTATAAATGCTCACAGGTATAAAAGGAACCGTAGGAGAATCAGTATGTGGCTGTAACACACAATTTATTTATCCAAGAGTGAACAGAACCGGGATTGGAAAGACGTAATCAAGGCTTGATGGATTTTCAGTTGTTTCTACTCCCAGTTCCTGCCAGAGTGAGTGTCTGTAGGGCAGGATGAGGGGAAGAAAGAGGAAGGAGGTCTTTCTGAGGGCAATAGGTATTACATTAACGAGAGTTCAATGTGTGAATTGGCTTGTCCTCACTAGCAAGAGCTCTGTTTGAGAATACCTAAGTGGGTGTTAAATACATTAATGGACACTTGCCACAGGTAGCCAACTGCTCTTACAGAGGTTAATATCAGGAGAAAAAAATCCCCTCACATATCAGAGGTTAATATCAGGACAAAAAAAAAGCCCTCACATATCTAGATAAACCACAGTGGTTCAGGTGACCCCCTGTGCACTTTCTTTGGCCTGAATGAATTCAGAACAACACCACTGGCCAGGGATGGGAATAGCTTTGTGGTCAGCAAAAGGAAACTGGGGAGCCTTGGGAGTCTATGCAACCTTGAGCAGGTGACTTCACTTTCAAGTGTCTCTCCTTTCAGAATAACAGAAAATTTTACCTACAGCTAGGGCAGGAACTGTGTATAGCGTAATATCCTGGTGCTTCCCTTCCGTTGATACAGATGACATCAAGTAAATGCTGTTTAAGCAGAATTTGGAGGCTTTTTGGTTACTGCATTGATGAAATTAATCTGAACCACTCCAGATTTTTCTCCAGGATGAGATGAGTTGATCTGTGGTTGACATCCACATTTAGTCAGGTGAACTTACTGCTCCTGCCTTCCTGCTCCTCCTTGGTAAGGAAGGGCTGATGATGCTGCCAAAACTGTCAAAGAGAGTCCAGCCTCTCAACTCAAAGAGTAACAGCAAGTGTTGTGAGAATCTTATTATCTCATTGTAAATAGTAACCTCTATAATATTATTTTGGAAAGCTCTATCTTTGTCAAATTAAGTCTCAAATTCTGATCAGGTTTTTTTTTTGCATTTGCCTTTTTTTATTTTTAATTAAGTCTGCCTGACCGGTCTTAATAGGAATTTGTTTTTGAATTTCTAAAACATTTCCAAAACTTTTCCAGGCAAAAGAAAAGACTGGGGTTTATTTGCACGTAAGTAAGTTATCCACTGAAAACTTCCACAAAAGCAAATCAATGCAAATCCTTCCTGGCCATTACATAAAGTCTTCTGGCATTGTCAATAACTGCATTTGTTGAGATGAAACAACATGAGTTTTTCCATTATATCTGGGATATATAGCACATACTCTTCTTTATTAATTAAGAGAAGGAAGGCATATTTGAAGAACTTGACTACAACTGAAGTCTATGGGTTTATGGGTCTATTACAGAATCATAGAATCACCCGAGCTGGAAGGGATCCAAAAGGATCATTGAGTCCAACTCCTGTTCCTCCTGTTCCTGTTGGGAGGACACTCTCAACATTCACATTGTGACCGAGGGCATTGTCCAAATGCTTCTGGAATGCTGGCAGACTCAGTGCTGGGACTGCTTGCCTGGGGAGCTCTTCCAGTGCTCCATCACCCACTGGGGGAAGAACGTCTTCCTAATATCCAGTTTAACCCTCCCCTGGCACATCTTCCTGCCATTCCCTATTATCTTATCATGGTTGCAAGAGAGAAGACATCAGCACCTGTTTCACCTCCTTCCCTTGTGAGAGGGCAGCAAACAGCTATGAGATTCCCTCTCAGTCTCCTCTTCTCCAGACTAAACAGATGAAGTGACCTCAACTGTTCCTCATATGACTTCCCCTCCAGACCCTTCCCCAGCCTTGTGGCCTTCTTTGGACACTCTCCAGTCCTTTTAATACTGTGGTGCCCAAAGCCAGGGCGTTGCTGACTCATGGTCAACTTGCTGTCCAACAGAACTCCCAGGTCCCTTTTGGCTGCTCTCCAGCCTCTCACACCCCAGTCTGTCCATGTATCCAGGGTTGTCATGTTCCAGGTGCAGAACCCAGCACTTGCCCTTGTTAAATTTAAGCATTTAAGTAACCCACCCCCTCCATCAGTAATTGCAATGGCAGCATTGCTGAACACTGGCTTGCATAGTATCACAGTATTACAAGGTTGGAAAGGACCTCTGAGATCATCAAGTCCAACCTATAACCCAACACTAACACCAACACCCACACTAACACCAACCCATCATCTAAACCATGGCACTCAGTGCCTCATCCAGTCTCCCCTTAAACACCTCCAGGGTCGGTGACTCCACCCCCTCCCTGGGCAGCCCATTCCAATGGCCAATCACCCTTTCAGTGAAGAACTTTTTCCTCACATCAAGCCTAAACTTTCCCTGATGAAGCTTAAGTCCATGCCTTCTAGTTCTGTCACTGGTCACCTGAGAGAAGAGACCAACCCCTGCCCGACTACAACCTCCTTTTAGGTAGTTGTAGAGAGCAATGAGGTCTCCCCTGAGCCTCCTCTTCTTCAGACTAAACAGCCCCAACTCCCTCAGTCGCTCCTCGTAGGGCTTGTGCTCCAGCCCCTTCCCCATCTTCGTTGCCCTCCTCCGGGCACACTCCAGCATCCTGACATCTTTCCCAAACTGGGGGGCCCAGAACTGGACACAATATTCAAGGTGAGGCCTGACCAGTGCCGAGTACAGGGGGACGATAGCTCCTCTGGTCCTGCTGGCCACACTATTCCTGATGCAGGCCAGGATGCCATTGGCCTTCTTGGCCAGCTGGGCACACTGCTGGCTCATGTTGAGCTTCCTGTCCACCAGCACTGCCAGGTCCCTTTCTGCCTGACTACTGTGGCTCATGGTTCAGCAAGGATTTTTTTCTGATCCCTAGAAGTTTGACATTGCAATTCTTTGGATGCCTTAAATGTTCCGTCCTTAAAGTAGCAAACAGACTGGAGACTGTTTGGTTTGTACAAGAAAGAGCTCAGTTAATCTTGAATTGTTAAGGCCTATTCTTCATTCTATTGTTGGCAAAGTGTCCATAAAGCAGGGCATGCTGTCACAGAAAGAAATAAAGAGATGGATGAATGTCTTTGAGGAAGAGCCAGATGGTTAAGTGAGACAGCTGGCCACAGACAAACAAAAATTATGGCTAATGATCAAGCCAGGTATCAGCCAGAGTCAACAAACTCTGTACTGACCTGTTCCAAATTTACTGCCTAAAGTTTGCAGGGCACCCTGATGTTCATGTAAGCCTCCAAACTCTTCCTCTCGTGGAAAATGTTTTCTCTTCTCTAATTTCATGCAGCAGACATCTATACTTTCAAAAGCAGCATTGGTGACACGTTTGAGAGTTTAAATAGCAGGAAAAAAAAGCAGAGTATCTCAGCTGATTATTCCAAAGTACCTGTATTAAATAATAGCAGAGGCTTAAAAGTTCTGATGGAGTTTCAACTTCCATCTGTTGTCACGCAAACCTTGCCCTTTTGGTCAGTTGATGGCATCTTTAACGCTTTCTGTTAAAGAAGATTGATGCAAATATCCTGCCTTTCTGACAGACACCCAGTAAATGATGCTTCTGAACTGATGGTTCATCCTGAGGGCACACACAGTGGAGGAAAAAACTTACGTTTGTAAGGAGGTCAATACTGGAAAAGTTATATTTTTATAGGAAAATCATATTTTTATAGTGGAAGAATGTCTCCTTCTCTGTGTCACAATTCCTTCTTCTTTTTCTTTTTTTAATGATAAAGGACATGTATGCAGAGCTACAGACTGGGGACAGAGTGGCTGGAGAGTAGTCAGGTAGAAAAGGACCTGGGAGTGCTGGTGGACAGGAAGCTCAACATGAGCCAGCAGTGTGCCCAGGTGGCCAAGAAGGCCAATGGAATCCTGGCCTGCATCAGGAATAGTGTGGGGAGCAGGACCAGAGATGTTATTGTCCCCCTGTACTCGGCACTGGTCAGGCCTCACCTTGAATACTGTGTCCAGTTCTGGGCCCCTCAGTTTGGGAAAGATGTCAGGATACTGGAATGTGTTCAGAGGAGGGCAACGAAGATGGTGAGGGGGCTGGAGCACAAGCCCTATGAGGAGCGACTGAGGGAATTGGGGCTGTTTAGCCTGGAGAAGAGGAGGCTCAGGGGAGACCTCATTGCTCTCTACAACTACCTAAAAGGAGGTTGTAGTCGGGCAGGGGTTGGTCTCTTCTCTCAGGTGACCAGTGGCAGAACCAGAAGGCATGGACTTAAGCTTCGTCAGGGAAAGTTTAGACTTGATGTGAGGAAAAAATTCTTCACTGAAAGGGTGATTGGCCATTGGAATGGGCTGCCCAGGGAGGTGGTGGAGTCACCTACCCTGGAGGTGTTTAAAGGGAGACTGGATGAGGCACTGAGTGCCATGGTCTAGATGATAGTTGGTGTTAGTGTTAGGTTATAGGTTGGACTTGATGATCTCAGAGGTCCTTTCCAACCTTGTGATACTGTGATACTGAGATACTGTGATTACTACATGCAATTTGATTCAGACCAGAGACAGATTTAGGCACTATAAAAGTCTGAACAAAACACTTGGCTCATTTAAATCTGAATTCCTCCATATAAGCCAGTAACTCCCATTTCAAGGAAAAAAAAACCCCAAACTTCTGTTAGCTGACCTTGACTTGAGGTTTTGATTGTAAATGACACCTCTTTGCAGTGGAGTGACCTCAGGTGACATTAAAACACCTCATGTTCTTGAGTTTAAGGAGATTGATCTTCTTTCTTATTTCATAGATGCAACCTCTGTCCTCTAACTCCCCCTTTTCCTTCCAAGATTAAAGGTTTCTTTGTCAGACCTTCCTCCTTAAGAATTTGTATAAACCACGTGAAACTCAAACCCACCAGCACAGGAGAGAACCCCATGCTTGCCCTTTCCCTTGCAAATGCACAAGTTTTCTTTACCAATATCAGGAATCCCAGGGGCTCCCCGCACGCTAATAAAGCTAAGTATGTACATAAACATTGGCAAGGGCAGGGGGGTGATGAGGTGTTAAGTGGAAATTTCTTTACTTAGCAGTGTTGATTTGTGAGTCTGAGGGGAAATATGCTGGGGCCTCTATGAAGAGACTCTGGATTGATTTTTCTCTTATCCCCTTGTGTCAACGAAAGTGGTAAGAAATAAATGATAATATTGACCAGCAGCTCAAAGGAGGTGATTCTGCCCCTCTACTCTGCTCTCATCATATCTCACCTGGAGTCTTGTGTTCAGTTCCAGAGTCCTCAACAGAGGACATGGGTCTGTTGGAGTGAGTCCAGAGGAGGCCGCGAAGATGATCAGAGGACTGGAGCATCTCCCATTTGAGGACAGGCTGAGAGAGTTGGGGTTGTTCAGCCTGGAGAAGAGAAGGTTGTGGGGAGATCTTAGAGCAGCGTCCCAGTACTGAAAGGGGCTCCAGGAAATCTGGGGAGGGACGGATTCTTTATCAGGGAGTGCAGAGATAAGACAATGGGTGATGGTTTTTAGTTTAAAGAGGAGACATTTAGGTGAGATATTAGGAAGAAATGTTCTCCCATGAGGGTGATGAGATCCCGGGGCACCGGCTGCCCAAAGTAGGTATGGCTGCCCATACACAGAGGTGTTCAAGGCCAGGTTGGATGGGGTTTTGAGCCCCTGATCTAGTGGGAAATTGTCCCTGCCACGGCAGGGGGTTGCAACTGGATGATATATAAGGTCCCTTCCAAACCAAACCCTTCTATAATTCAATGTTTTTGGCCCTACTATACTCACTATTCATATAGAGAGCCCAGCAACTCCGAAAAGAATCATTGCTATCTCCAGTTAAAAATATCATCTCTAGTTTCACAGCAAGCAACTGAGCATAGAGCATCTCTGCATTGTGAAATGCTGCACTTCAAGCAATGAGGGAGTTATTAAGACAAGGCTGCTTGTATTTAAATAAACTTACCATGCATACTTCTGCTATTGAAACCCAGGCTGGCTGGAATGCTGGAGTTAGCCAGATTACATTTCATACATGCATGCCTGACAATTTCATTTACCTAATTCCTACATTCAAACAAAAAGAAAATGTGCCAGTGCCTCTTTTGCACAACAAATGGATCCTGTTAACTCAGAATAGCGTTGGTTTTAACTTTATAGTTTCAGGCTTCCTGTACTGCATTGTACACCTTATACCTCAGCTCTTCATGCTGAAGTAAAAATATACGGCCGGTTTTAGCTGTGGCGTGCTGCTTTCTTTTGGGGATGAGGGTTATGTTTGGGTATTTGAAACATACTCATGCACACAGTTTCAGTGATTTGAAATGGTAAGTGCTCTGGTAGCTCAGAAGTTCAATTCAGAAACCATCTGAGGTCTAAGCTTTCATGTTTCAGGACCTGCTTGCTATGACATGGACTGAATTTTCCCTATGCTAGTCCTCACCCATAGCCTGGCAAAATAAATCTGCTTCATATGCCCTGGGTTCTCCACCTCTGAGAATGTGCTTTCATGCTTATAAAAGATGAGCAAGAGATTGGCATTGGGTCAAGTTAATAGTGAGATAAGATTGCCTCGACCCAGTTCAAAGGCTACATCAAATTATTTTGCTCTCCTTTAGCCCCCATCCAGGGATGTAGTTGGAGATGAGTGGAAGTAAACGGAATTTACCCACATTTAATGTCATCATGGACGCTGCAAATGTAGGACAACTATTCTGTCTCCTTCACTTTCCATCTGAAAGCAAGTGAATTTACTTGGAATCATAGAACCATAGAATAGTTACACTTCCAACCCCTCTGCCATGGGCAGGGACATGTTCCACTTGATCAGGTTGCTCAATGCCCCACCCAATGCTTCTAGTTCTATTCTAGCAAATATTGGTTTCTCCAAAGTATGGAAAAAGCCTGGAAGGGAGAATGAGATGGATCATAAGTCAAAGGCCTGCTAAACAGACTGTGGAATCTCTTCCCCTTAGTTCATTAAGCCTCACAAAGCAATCCTCTCCTGAAAGCCATCAACAGTAAAACTGCACAAGTTCCACTGTGGCCAGGCTTCCCCTTTTGATTTCCATGGTTAACTCCATTCCTGTGGTTGGTGAGTTTTTCTGAAGAATAACAAATAACAGCTTCATCTGCAGTAGTGAACTAAAGAGAGTTAAACTCTGGCTCAGTCATTTCTCTGGCTCTGAAACCAACTGAGCATGGTCTAACCACATTTGAATTATTAAACTTCCATAGTCTACAAAGTGGGGTGTCTGCATCTGAATTATCTATGGGGAAATGGTCCCTCAGTGGTGCTATTTTCTAAAGCAAGTCTGCTTGGCAGTATGCTAACTGGTCTGGACCAAAACCATGTGAGAGACTTTTGCAGCAATTTACCCACCTGAGGGACTGATTTTCAGGGTCTGAGAATGCTTCCTGGTGCTGATCTCTTTTTGCTGACAAGCTGCATCCAAAGCATCCTCACAGCAAAATAACAAGAGAGAAACTTCTTCTATGCCTGGGTTACGCAGCTACAGTTTAATTTCTCATTTCACAGGTGATCTGTGGATGAACCAAGCTGTGAAGCTGTTCAGAAAAAGCAGAAATGATCTGGCTGAGTCCTGCTAGCAACTCATTTCATTTTCTATGGCTGATGTCAACTGCTTTAAATAGAGACAACAAACCTGTTAACCAACTGTCTGTGGGGGTAATTTCTCTTGGATAGTGGATTCTGGGAGCCACACAGCTCTCCCAGCGATCTTCCTTGTTACCTTGTGCCTTGGACTACCCTCCGAGCTGGGGCAAAGCATTTGTAACTCACATCTGAAGCAGGAAAAGTGAATTTTAATTTTTGTTTCTAATTTCTTTTTCTCAGAAGAATGTCTGTGTTTTAGTCAGTTTTAGGTGTCAGGCCCCAAATCGGGCTCTATTATGTCAGGCTCTGAAGGACAAGAAGACTAACTTTTCTGGTAAATCTCTCTGTCTACATAGAGAGTGCAAAGACAGAGAGAAGATTCAGGTTAACACAGTGGTTATTCCATCTCTGATTTTTAACCAAAGGGTGAGCAACACTCATTTCTCATTCGATCTGAGCGGAAAACTTGAAAAATAAGAAAAAAATCCCCCAAAATCTCGTCCAGCCCCAGCGCTGGCCGCATGCCAGGGAATGTGGGGAGTACCGGGGCTGTGGGGTTGGAGGAATGCAGGCCTTCCTATCTCTTTTCCCAAACATTCCCTTCTGCAGCAGACTAAATATTTTCACATGCTGCTGCTGGAACACCCAGGTTCATGGTCTAACAGACGCACAGCGACCAGGGATGGCTTCGCCCTCCTGGGGCCATGGTCCTCATCACAGCCTGGCTTGGGGCCAGCTGCTGGCACAGGGTATCAGGTTGCAGTTTTCCTTACTTCATCCAATGTTTTTTAGGCTTTTGTTTCCTTTTGTTTGGTTTTGGTTTTGTTTGTTTGTTTTCTTTCCATTGTCTTACTTTGTTTTCACTTTATATTGCTTGGTAGCACTTTCACCCGACTTGAGTGGGTCTTGTCCTTAACTAAGGAAAGAGCTTCCAAGAGAGTCACTGTGTGACCTTCAAAAAGCCCATGACCTGTGTATATCAGGCTCCTTTATCCATAACGTGTCTGACAACAATTACTGCAGCTTCAAGGTGTTTTACTGTCTGAGAGTGGACAGAATGAAACTTCTATTGTAGCCCCTGCAAAAAACCCTTGATGTGGTCCTGGGCAACTCATTTAACAACTCTCACTCACCTTGTGGGATTGAGATGGAAGCAATTTCCTTACTTTATGGATGATATTCTAGGGCATCTTTATTTAAGATTCTGAAGTGCTTCACTGTTACATGGAAAGACACAGAGAGGTGTTGGGGAAGCCTGATTATAACCTCTCTTTAGGCATGTAGAATAATGACCCACCGTGATGATCTTTACCTCCTCATGTGGGATTCAGCTAGTTTGTTCACCCACATAAAGCCACCACTTGTGGATGTGACAGAGCAGTAGTGGATCCATCAGAAAACATGTGGACATAGGAGACCAAATTTTCCACAGAGGAAAGTCTGAAAATCCTTGAAAAATTCCTGGACCTCGAAAGTTGTCACACTCTATTATGTGCAATTCACCCCACATCCATTTTTCCTTTCCATATTCACATTTTTTTTTGCATTTTTTCCTCCTGTTTTCAATCTGTTTGCTATCTTGTCCATGTCCCTGTCGTCAGAGCTGAGCTCTTGAAAAGGGGAACATTTCCCGCTGGTTCTTCCTGCGCTTGCTCACGACAGAAGCATTCTGGTTTAGACTTCTCTTGGGAGGACATTTTATCTTAAGCAAATATTGAATTTCTGGGATTAATACACCAGCTGGTTAGGAAACAAAACAAACCAGTTCCAAGAAGCATTTGCTTACTGATAGGAAGCAAGATACAGTGTGTTGATTGGGTCTTGATGACTTCTAATTATAGAAGACTAAATCAGAGACATCAGCAATCTGCAAACTTAAAATCAGTACTTTAGATAGAGTTCTCTGTCAATACAACTTCAGTGATTTGCAGTAGCAAATGTCCTAGGCTCAGTCTACAGAGTTATTTAGGTGCCCTACTCCTATCTAATTCCATGGAATATTGAGCAGGAGAATTAGTCAGACACGGCCACAGACACAATTCCGTGGCTCTGAATGTGCAATCAAGTTGAACTTAAGTGAAAAGTAGAATTACCAGACTAAGAATAGATGTTCTGTTCGTAAAAGCTAAGTTTTTGTTCCTCATATGGCCACAGAGCTTTTTATAGACCCTAACAAACTGTTCCATCCTTTTAAGGATGGTCTTCCCATCTGTGAAAAAGAGCAAGAAACATCCTCCTACCTTACATATTCAAGCCATGAACAGGTTTATTATGACAGTGGTCCTTGTATTCTTATCACCGGTTTTGGCTACCTGAATTTTCCTGGCTTATGGTGGGAGTTAAGCCTATAAAATTCCCTGGACTTAACAGACAGCAGCCACAATTCCTCTTGAGTTGCCTAATTAAAGTAAAGAGGACTGGTAGAGTGTTTTTCTCTACAGCCATAATCTCCCTCACATTTTATTTTGCTTTTATTGTATTGAACACAAGTGGCCTGTGAAAGTGTGCTGGGTTGTATAGCAGGCAGCAGGCTTTGGCTATGGCTGTGACTTGGGAGTGAACATACCCTGCAGCAGACTCTACAGAGGTCAAAAAACTTGCAAAGTCCTCTGTTCACTTGTTTGAGTAAATTCTGCTTATAATACCCAGGGAGAAGCCAAAGGGATCTCATTAAGAAATCACAGAATCATAGAATGGTTTGTTTTGAAAGGGACCTTAAAGATCATCCTGTTCCAATCCCCTGCTGTGGGCAGGGATACCTCCTGCTGGATCATGGTGCTCAAAGCCTCTTCCAACCTGATCTTGAACACCTCCAGAGAAGGAGCATCCACAACTTCTCTGGTCAACCTGTGCCACTGCCTCAATAACCTTGTAGAAAAAAAAAAATCTTAATATCTAATCTAAATATCCCCTCTTTCAGCTTAAAACCGTTGCTCCTCATCCTATCCTTGCACTCCCTGATAAAGAGCCCCTCCACAGCTTTCCTGTAGCCTCCTTTCAGTATTGGAAGCTACTCTAAAGTCCCCCCAGATCCTTCTCTTCTCCAGGCTGAACAAGGGCTCCATCCCTCTGATCATCTTCGTGGCCTCCTCTGGACTTGCTCCAAAAGGGTGAGTCTTTCCTTTTCCTGATCAGGGGGGTTATGAAGCTCAAGTAAGACCACATCTTCACCAAGGTGGGAAGAATAGGTCTAGTTGAGTTGGGCCATAAAACACAGATCATTCTGAAGGTGTTATGTGTAACATACAAGTTTTGATGATATTTCTGTGCTGAACTGGAATAATTATCTCACCACAGAAAACCTTAAGCACTTAGAATTAGAGAAGAGCTGAGATACTAAGATTTGTTTAAAAGGCTTAGGGAGTTTTGGAAACTTTGGAAACTTTGCCCTGTCTTCCCAATTTAATTTTCAATATTTCATACCACCTTTAAAAAGTGAACAACATCCTGGTGATTTTGATCAGCTGAGTAACTCAGAACAAAATAATGACTGGACCCTGCACAATTTTATTACTTCAATGATTTAAAGTACTGTCTGTGCTTCTTTTTTTTTTTTTTTATGAGGAAGTATTTAAATATTTGGAGGAATAAGCTGGGAAATTGGAAGTTATGATGTTGGAATAAGTGGAGTTTTGTTATAAAACACGATACTCAGTTTATTATGTCTTATGAGTTTGCTTATGACCCTCTCACTTGTATTTAAATTGAGAGCTGAAGTCAAGTTTTGGCACACTGCAGCATCTTGAATTATAGAATCTTTTGGTTGGATAAAAACTTTGAGACCTTCGAGTCCAACCGTACATGTCCATTACTAAAACAGATCCCTGAGCACCTCATCTACCCATCTTTTAAATACCTTCAGGGATGGTGACTCATCCACTTCTCTGGGCAGCTTCTGCCATTGACTGAGAACCCTTTCAGTGAAGGAATTTTTCCTAAAAAAATTTCACCCATAACAGTTTTGCAGATGACATCAAGCTGAGAGGCAGTGATGATCTGCGTGAAGGAAGGAAGGTGCTCCAAAGACATCTGGACAGGCTGGATCAATGGATTGAAACCAATGGGATGAGGTTTAACAAGACTAAGTGCTGAGTCCTGCACCTGGGACACACCAACTCCTGCAGCGTTACAGGCTTGGGGAAGAGTGGCTGGAGAGCTGCCTGGAGGAGAAGGACCTGGGGGTGTTGATTGAAAGCCAGCTGAATATGAGCCAGCAGTGGCCCAGGTGGCCAAGAAGGCCAATGGCATCTTGGCCTGTATCAAAAATAGTGTGGCCAGCAGGACCAAGGGAGGTGATTGTGCCCCTGTACTCGGCACTGGTGAGGCCACACCTCGAGGACTGGGTTCAGTTTTAGGTCCCTCAGTATAAGAAGGACATTGAGGGGTTGGAGCACATCCAGAGAAGGACGATGAGGCTGGTGAAGGGGCTGGAGAACAAGTCCTATGAGGAACGGCTGAGGGAACTGGGGTTGTTTAGCTTGGAGAAGAGGAGGCTGAGGGGAGACCTCATCACTGTCTATGGCTGCCTGAAAGGAGGCTGTGGGAGAGCTAGTCTTAATCTCTTCTCTCAAGTGACAGGGGATGGGACAAGGGGAATTTGCCATAAGTTGCACCAGGAGAGGTTCAGACTGGATATTGGGAAGAATTTCTTTACTGAAAGAGTGGTCAGGCACTGGCAGAGGCTGCCCAGGGAGGTGGTTGAGTCGCCATCCCTGGAGGTGTTTAAAAACGGGTAGATGAGTTTTGAGGGACATGGTTTAGCAGAAGATGGGTGCAGTTGGACTCGATGATCTCAAAGGTCTTTTCCAACTGGATGATTCTATGATTCTGTGATTCTAATATCCAATCTAAACCTCCCCTGATGCAACTTGAGGCCATTTCCTCTCATCCTATCAGTTGTTGCTTGGGAGAGGAGACCAACAAGCCCCTCACCACAACCTCCTTTCAGGCAGTTGTAGACAGTCGTAAGAACTCCCTTTAGCCTCCTTTTCTCCATGCCAAACATGTTCCCTCAACCTCCTCTCATAAGACTGGTTTTCTAGCCCCTTCACCAGCTCTGTTCCCCTTCTGTGGACACACTCCAGCCCCTCAATATTTTTCTTTTAGTGAGGGGCCCAAAACTGAATGCAGGGTTCAAAGTATGGCCTCACTAATGCTGAGTACAGGGCACAATTGCTTGACCATGGAGGCAGGCTTGATGTATGGCTCAAAATCTTTGGCACAAAAATCTGCTCTAAAAATTGCAGATGCCTACAGTGTAATTACCAAAGGTTGAGATGCTGCCTCATGTATCTCACTGCAGAAGGCAGAAATAGGTACTTCAGGGTAAGATTAGTTTGATACCAGACATTAGCTTTTGGAATAGTGTTCTCAGTTCCAGTGTCTAAATTGAGTAAGTCTCCCTTGGCTGTAAAGGGAGCTTGGATGACTGTCTCAGATGGTCATGTCTGCGTTGTAGACTCTCCAAAGTGAAGTGAAACAAGTGCTGCTTTGAATGCTATTTCAGCATTAATTTCCTCCATGCTCAAAGAGGTGTTTGGTGTGAAAGCTTTTTAAGTATTCTCCTTTCCAGAAGATTTCCAATTTCAGAGCAGAGTGACAGCTAATAAGTAGATAGATGACGTTTGGGGAAATCATATTCTTCACATTCATCAATTGCTAAACACAAACTGTTTCCTAGGCAGTATAAAGCCCCGTAGTGCACTGAAATACTTATTCATTACATTAATTGTTGCCTGTTAAGGTTTTACTTCAAAGTTTTGCAGTGCACTTTGGAAAGCAGCTTCTTTTTGAACCAAAGACCTTACATACATGGAAAAGCTGTCATGCCATCATGGAACAATTCCTATTGGCTGAATGACTATAATTCCTTCCATGGGCTGTAAAGTTACACATACGACTTTACTGCTTCAGAGTTATTTTAATAAGGATTCCCCTTAGGGCTGTCCAGACAGCAGATGGCATCGTATGTGAAAATTAAACTCCAAACTGAGGCTCCAAACCTATTATGAGGCTTATAAAATACACCTGGAGGCTTTAGGTGAAGTAGGAAAGCCAGGAGGTTCTCAGTGCAAGCAGAGATTACTGAATGCACAGATAGAAAAGGTCCCTTTTTATTTCCCAGCACTAGTCCAATGAGTGACTTGTCTCTGACTTCTTTTCATGAGTCCCAGGATGGAGCTAAACGCTCCCTCATTTCTTGAGCTGTTGGTGCATTGTGCCATATAAATTTCAAGACAAACCATGCTTTTTTTTGTTGTTGCTGCTCCAGTTCTGGTTTAGTTGCTGAGGGGGCAGATGTGGGGTTGGTTAATAAAGAAAACTTCTATAGTGATACTCAAAATTTGCCTTTCCAAACAAACCCTGAAGTCTGTGAACAGGCAAATAAATACTATTCTGTATGTTTGCAAGCAGAAGGCAGCAGGTGGTATCTGAGCCCATCAACAGCAGAAAATCTGCAGAGCCCTACAGCACTTCCTTATCCAGAAATGCTTTTCTTTCAACTTCTGTGTTGTTCCACTTCATTGGAGCCCTCTCGGCTATGGTTTCTGTGTTAAGTTAGTGCTTAAGTGCAGAGAGTAGGAAGTGGACAGGAGCACACTTCAGTTTATCTACCCTGTCCTTCATATAGTTTGCAGGGGCTGTGACAGTAGTCTTGTGAAATTATCTATAAACAATAGTTCTTTGCATATTGTCTTCATTTAGTGCCAGCCTGGCTTGAATTGACAGATAAAACTGAATGGGTGGGCTCCCAATTCCCTTCCCCCAGACCCCACGGAAAGGGGAAAGGGAAACATGAGGAAGACTTGCAGGCTGGAAGCTAAAACAAAACCAGCTTTAATGAAATAATATTATTATTATTAATAATACTAATAAGAAAACATTCAAATATTTACAAATATATGAAGTTGTGTCCCCAGACCACCCCTTGATGACTATGTGTCACCACAAATGCTGCAGAGGAGGCACAGGGAAGGGTCTCAGATAAGGAGGGAGGTTTACTCAGGAACTGGATTCAGAAACGTACAAAGCCATGGCCAAGAGCAAAAATGTAGACCACGTTCTCACTGGACATCAACCATTGAAGAAGAGAGATTAACCCTTGTTATTCCTCAGTTTTATACCAAGTATGAGATATATGGGATGAAATACTCTGCTGGTCAGTTCAGGACTATCTGTCCTTTCCATTCCTCCCTGCAGGTGTGATCCTTTTTTTGTTCTTTTGACTTACAGCACTCCATTATCTCAAGGATGGACTTGGTTTCTACACGAATAAGTATAACCACTGGCCTTTCCACACACCAATAGCCCATATTATCACTTACAGAGAGAAACACTGTCTGAAAAACATGCAGTTAACTTTCAGAAAATGAAATTACTTAGACAAGACTTAGCTGAAGGCAGAGCACTGATTCTACTTTGACTCGAAGCAGAACATTGCTGGGCAGGAGCAGATTTTAGATTACCTGCCTAGGTCTTCATACAGTTTACAGGGGTTGTGACAGCAGGTTTATAAAATTATCCATATACAACTCACCCTCCCTGGAATTGTTCAAGGCTGGGTAGGATGTGGCCTTCAGCAGCCTGGTATTTTATGATGAACCTGTGCTGTCAAGACCTGTGCCAGCTGTTGGACAGAAGGTGTGCTTGTACAATATTCCTGCCCAGTCTTGTGGACATGTAGTTTCACACTTTCAATAAGTAACTCTCAAAGTACTCAGAACACATTCCTGCCACAGGTTTTTTGTATACCAGATGCAGCACACTCAGCCCTTGAGATGGATGTGATTTTCACAGAAGATATGCTTTATTTCCTGCTAAAGGGAGATTATTTCCAAAGACAGCTTCAAGAAGAAGGATAGTCTGCTACAAATAGCTAATCAAAACTGTCTAAGGATGCCTTCCTCTCACTTAGTTTGGGGTAACCACAACATAGTCATCTACTGCTGAGCCAGGGGCTCTGGGCTCCTTTTATAGTCAACAAAGAGAAGTAGCCACTTTTAGATGTGATTCATCAGATGTGTTTTAGACTTCTATTTTAGGAGTGGATAAATCATAGCCTAAGCTTAATCGACCACCTCTTCCCTGAATCCAAGGGGAGCCAAGTTCAGCTTTGGTGGCTAGTTCAGCAGAAAAGTCTTTCTCTATATTTGGTTAAATCAGTCCCATTTCCAACATAGTGCTTTGGCCAGAACAATTCTATGGTATTGCTATTTTTCCCGACATCCCAATAGAAGTCTTCAGGATGGGGATTTATCCATAGTTTGGGAGATTTTGGAGTGTGCTTTTGTCAACAAATGTTTCCCTGTGTGTGGGTCCAGGTGGATGCCAGTTTAGGAGGGTATCATAGATGCATTTATTGCTTCCATAGGTAACTAGTTATCCTTAAATTAACCTCCTCAGAAACTTATGTAGCCTCTGTGCTTATATCCAAGAAAAATAAGCATGAAAATCAATGAAGATTTAAGAGATGCCAACAGCTCTTCTATCCATAAATCCCACAGCTCAAGGACATATTTGTCTTTTGGACTGGGTCCCACGGGTCACAGGAAGAAGTATTGGTTCAGGGCAATTACAGCAACAGAAAACAGGGGGATTTCATGGTAGGAATGAGACACCATATTGTTTCATGATTGATGGTTATTTTCAGTAAGAGAGTGGGACCAACTATAGAAAAGAGTTTTGCAGAAAAATCAAATCCACAAATTTTTCCTGTTCTCGCCATTCCTTCACTGCACAGGGAAATCTTTATTCCCTCTTTTAACTGTCTCTGGCACAACCACCCTAAGTGTATGGCAGTGCATCTGGGGGTTCTTCAATGAATAATCTGAAGTGACACACACACACACGAGCTAGGATAATGAAATTTGAGGGCATAAGATTGCAGTGCAGATGTTTCAAAGGATGTGGTTTCTACACAGACATTCACTCTGTTTTTCTTGGAGACATTTTGCATTAGTCTTCCCTACATTCATTACAGTTTATTCTTTCCTTTATCCTTTGAATATGCCCGGGCCTGAAAAGGCAGAGGAGAGGGCATGACAAAATTTCAGATTTCTACTTGAGCATGAGTTTTAACAACAAGTCTCTCAGGTGAAATAACCATATTCTTCCCCTATATATATACATATATAAGGTTCAACACACCAAAAATGAGACTAACCCTATAGTTCAGGAACCAAGAGTGCGAGGGGACAAATAAAGAGATGGTTATAGAATATGTTCTAATCTATCACAGTGAGACAAGGCTCAACTCGATTGCTTTCCTCAATATGAGTGATGGCTTGTTCAAATAGAGTTTGCAAGTTGACCATGAGCCAGCAGTGAGCCCTGGCAGCCAAGAGGGCCAACAGTGTCCTGGGGGGCATCAAGCCCAGCATCGCCAGCCGGGCGAGGGAGGGGATTGTCCTGCTCTGCTATGCACTGGGGAGGCCCCACTTCAAGCACTGGGGACAGTTTTGGGGCGCCACAGTATAAAAAGGACATAAAACTACTAGAGAGTATCCACAGGAGGCCACAAAGCTAGGGAAGGGTCTGGAGCAGAAGGCATATGAGGAACTGATGAAGTAAATTGATCTGTTCAGCCTGGAGGAGACTGAGAGGGGATCTCACAGCTGTTCACTGCCTTCTCACAAGGGGGGGAGGTGAAACAGGTACTGAGATCTTCTCTCTTGCAACCTATAATAGGACCTGAGGGAATGGCAGGAAGATGTGCCAGGACAGGGTTAGATTTGATATCAGGAAGGTGTTCTTCACCCAGTGGATGGTGGAGCACTGGAACAGCTCCACAGGGAAGCAGTCCTGGTACTGAGTCTGCCAGCATTTCAGAAGAATTTGGACAATGCCCTCAGCCCCATGGTTTGAATGTTGGGAGTGTCCTGTGTAGGGACAGGAGTTGGACTCGGTGATCCTTTTGGGTCCCTTCCAGCTCAGGTGATTCTATGATTCTATGATTCTGTGTTTTCTTACCCAGGGTTGGAAAATGTTGGTGTGCAAGAGTGAATAGCAAGTTAACCTCAAGACAACGTGCCGGCCCACAATGCGTTGGTGTGAAGCAGCTTTTAGCTAATTGCAATGTCACTGTGCTTGGGCACCCATCCTGTCTGCCAGACCTGTCTCCCTCTTCCCAAAGATCAAGTCAATGTTCAAAGGAACTCTTTTTTTTTTTTTGTCAGTAGATATGAAAGATAAAACTATGGAGGTCCTCAAGAGCCTTTCAGAAAATTATCTGTGGAATTGCTTTGAACGTTGGTAGCGTCACATGGAGCTGTGTGTCAGCTCAGGAGGGAACTGTTTTGAAGATGATTGCAGCTGATTTTCTTAATTTGTTAAATACAAAGAGTAACAGGCACAGTCTCATTCTTTTTGTGTTGGACTTTTTATATATATTCATATGCATATATAAATCGATATTTATTTTACCATCATGCTGGATGAACCAATGCTGATAGATAGATAAATTGACACTGATACGAGCAGGCTTATGCTTTACCTCTGATGAGGTTACAATGAACTTACATGGTCTCCCTGTATCCAAAAGTTTAACTGAGGCCAGTCAGTTTTTTCACTGACATTAATAAAATGTCACATGTTCATGTTTGGTGATGGGCTTAGTGGGGCTGTGGAAATGAAACTTTAAAATGTAACTGAAGGAAAAGGTTTAAGAGAAAGAAAGTTCTCTCCCTTGTTTTTCCTTCTCCAAACCAGACTACACAGACTGGAGTTAAATTGTTGCCTGCACTCAGTTCCTGGGGCAGCTACAAGGGCTGGTGATGGTTTGTCATTTTTTGTTCTGGAGAAGATAATAACCCAAAACGTGAAGAAAGAAGTTTTTTGCACTTCACAGTTGCCTCATTCACACTGGGGATTAGTGACTTCAGACAGGCTGAAGCTGTTCCTGCACTGAAAGAGCAAAGCCACGATGTGTATCTCATCTCCTTTAAAAACTTGCCAATAAGATATTTTTGTCAGAAATATTGGCATTTTCTCAGATCTCTATACATAATATGGTAAGAAATAAAGAACATTAAAAAAACCACAAAAGCTTATACCTGGAAAGAAGAAAAAGAGAATTGTCTCCCTATAATGAAAATCAGGTGAAAGGAATCCTCTGAGAAGCCACTTGCATTTCTATTTAAACCAAACCTGCCTTTCAGTTGTCTCTCTCATCAACATCTCAACTGCTGACAATATATTTTAGCAATTTGTTTGGGGTTTTTTTTGTATGTACTAGTTAAAATCTGCTGCCACTTCTGTGTTTTCATGGCTCATGAAGCCCACAGAGAACAACCCTGCAGAGAAGGACTTGGGGGAACTGGTGGATGAAAAGCTGGACATGACCCAATGATGTGCACTTGCAGCCCAGAAGATCAGACATGATCTGGGCTACGTCAAAAGCAGTGTGGCCAGCAGACTGAGGGAGATGACTCTGCCCCTCTGCTCCACTCTGGTGAGAGAGTACCTGGAGCTGCATCCAGCTTTGGAGCCTTCAGCACAGGAAAGACAGGATCTGTTGGAGCAGGTCCAGAGGAGAGTCATGAAACTGATTAGAGAGCTGGAACACCTCTCCTATGAGCAACGGCTGAGAAAGTTTGGGTTGTTCAACCCACAGAAGAAAAGGCTCTGGGGAGACCTTATAGTGGCCTTCCAGTACTTAAAAGGGGTTTTTAAGATGGGGACAAACTTTTTATCAGAGCCTGTTATGATAGGACAAATGGTAATGGTTTTAAATTAAAAGAGCGGTGATTCAGACTAGATAGAATAGACATTTTTTATAATGAAGGTGGTGAAACACTGGCAGAGGTTGCCCAGAAAGGTGGTGGATTCCTGGAGACATTCCAGGTACAGGTTGGATGGGGCTCTGAGCAGCCTGGTCTGGATGAAGATGTCCCTGCTCATTGTAGGGGTGTTGGACTAGATGACCCTTAAGGGTCCTTTCTCACCCAAATTGTTCTACAGTTGTCGATTCCATGCATCACGTAAGATGACATATTTGCACTTCTTGGAGCCTTGTGCCTTTACGCCAGTTAAAGGATAAGACCCAGCATGAAGAGCAAAATCATGAAGCAATGCAAAATTGGCATACAAGTCTCACACCTTGGGACTCACATTACTGACTTCTGCTTTACACTCCTCATGAGTGAGACCACGCTGTGTGCATTTGCAGATCCACACCACAGCCTTGGACAACCCAATGGAGAATCACTCTGTGGAAGAAACCTAAGTACTTATCTGCAAGCTGGGAGCACTCTACATCACAGCTTCTCACACTCGAATTACCAGAAGTCTCTCTACCTTCACCTTGCTGTGTCCTTAGTGCACAAAGTCGTTAAGAAATCAGGCTTGAAGTGACACACTCAGACTAGATAGAAGTAGGCATTTTTTTATAATGAAGGTGGTGAAACACTAGCACTCGTTGACCAGGGAGGTGGTGGATGCCCCATTCATGAGTTCCTGGCTTTCATAACTACAGAAACAGTTTTATATGTGTCTGTCTTGACACTGTTGAAAGTATTTTTCATGGTGTACTAGTTCTAGTCAACTTGGTTAAGGCCTCAGTAGTTCACTACCTGCCTCTAATGCATTGTAGTGTTTTGATGCTGGATGGGTTAGATGAGAGGGATTTTTAAAGCTGTCAAAAGGAAAAGTAAATCTGAGCAAAACATCTATGTCACTTAAAAAATCTTAATCTTTTGCAGTTCAGTTTCTATTTTGGTAAATATGCATAATAATCTTTCCCTAGGAAACAAAGGATTTTCAGAAGGAATTTAAGATTTTTAGAAGGTCCTGTGCTGACAAGAGTCACAGACAGGCGCAACCTGAATTCCACTATCCTGCTGGTTTTTACAGTCATGTGCAAGCTGTACAATTCCAATTCACTGGAGATATTTACTTGAGGGAAAATAATGCAAGCATGGTCTATTCTGAATTCTGGCAGAATTCAGAAGAGAGATTTTTCCTTGACACATTTGCAGGACTTGCCAGGAGAAATTCCAATCTCGATGTACTTTATGCAGCTAAATAAATACTAAAACATGAATAAACATCTTTAGTAATCACTGATTAAGTTCAAGCCCCTCTAGTTTTGTAGGGGAAATATTTTATTAGAAACTTTGATGAAGTTTGATCCCAGACTTGGTGACTTGAAAAAAAAGGGGATATATTTTAGCAGTGAAAATTGTTAACAAGTGAATAATTTTCTGTCTTCTTTCCCAAGTATATCAAGATTTTCATTCAAACATGGTTGCTGCAGGAGTGAGAAAAAAAGTAACAGGCCAGTAGCAGTGCTCTGCATTTTTATAGTGCCAACCACCTTATGGACCCAACATGAACAGAACCAAGTCATGTGCATGTTCATCTGTATAAATTTGAGATGGCAAAAATGTGTCCTGTATGCAGAAAATTAAGGTCTTCCAAAGTGTTCTTTAACAATGAAAGTATAAGAAAAAAGGCTTCTCAACATACAATCATCCAATAGTTAAATGTATGAAATTGAACTGCAAGACTTTAAGATCTTCCTCTGTTTTAGTTTGAAAAATATAACTGTGTCTTCCACGTTTTGAATATGTACTTTAACCACTATTCTTTCAGCTGCTTTTTAATCTATCTATTCCCATTTGGTCTTGATTGTAAATTCCAGCCTGGAGCAGTGTGGCCTTTCCCAAGAAAGGCTCGGGTGAAACTGGCCTACTAGAACAGTAAAAATCTCTTTAAAATTCTGTTAAGTGGGGGCATATTGCTTTCCAGGATTTATTAATCTGAATATTAAAACAGAAAGTGGTTCTTCCACCAGAGTAAACATTATGAAAACTGGAAATTGGACTTCCATCCTCTGGGAAATTTGGATAATTTAATATTTACAGCCCTTTAAAAGAGGAATGAAAAAGCCAAAGGATCAAAGCTTTACTAGAACATAGTTCTTAAAAAGCTGATAATTTTGAGGCCAGTTAAGCAGAGACCTCTCATCTCCCTAATCTGCTCCAATGCCCCATAGGAGGCGAAGTTTCCCTTTCTCCATTGTGAGCAGTAGCCTCTTTGGTTTCCAAAATGCATCTCAGCTGTTGTTTGCCATTTTATTTCATGTCAGCTTGATCTACACAAAAGATTTATTTCTGAGAAAAGAAATTTCTTTTTGTTTTTTATGAAAAATATCCAAATCAAATCAAACCAAGGAACAAATATAATGTTACAATCATATTGATTTCTGTAGACAAAATTTCTCTGGGAACATCCAGATTTCCTAGTAAATCCCATATGTATTCATATGACCATGGATTTAATTATCTACTTATATATAAACCAGGTTGCAACTTGAATATTTTGTTTACCTCAACCTTTTCTTAATGTTCTCTTTGTCTTTTGTATTTAATTTCATGTAGTATAAAAGAGAACATCATCTTGTCACATAAACTGTTCCTGTTTTACTCACAAACTTAACCAAACCACAAGATAACTATGCCATGGTATAAAAACTGCTGAGATACTATTCAAAGTCAGTCTTGGAGAAGAGAAACATCACAGCTCTTCACAAGCCATCGTGATACTTCATAATTCTGCAGTCTTACGTCCTGTAAGGAAAAAAGTAGTTATTTACAGAGAGGTGGAATCAACTACCTCATTGCAAACCCCACTATGATCATCAATGAGGTTATGCTGGAAAACTGCAGAATGAGGAGTGGTATTTAGAAGCTTCCTCCTTGCTCTATTAAACCTGTCTCCCTGGGGCCTGTTGTCAAAGCACCTTTGTCCCACAAAAGCTCACACGTGAGAAACTGCATCAACAGCACAACAGTCCCCAATGTGCTCTTTGGATCGTAGAATCATAGAATCTCAGAATCTTCTAGTTGGAAAAGACCTTTGAGATCACCAGTCCTACTGTACCCATCCTCTGCTAAACCATGTCCTTCAAAAACTCATCTACCCGTGTTTTAAACATCTCCAGGGATGGTGACTCAACCACCTCCCTGGGCAGCCTCTGCCAGTGCCTGACCACCCTTTCAGTAAAGAAATTCTTCCTAATATCCAGTCTGAACCTCCCTGGTGCAACTTATGGCCATTTCCTCTTTTCCTATCGCCTGTCGCTTGAGAGAAGAGATCAACACTCGCTCTGCCAGAGCCTCCTTTCAGGCAGCCATAGACAGCGATGAGGTCTCCCCTCAGCCTCCTCTTCCCCAAGCTAAACAACCCTCTGGATGCTATGCCAACCCACAAGGTGGGAGTAGCAAAGTCTTCGAAGTTCAGGACTCTGACCTCAGAGTAGAAAATAATAAGAAGTAAGGATCATCCTTCTAATTTCTCAATTTCAGAAGTCCCTGTCATCTCCAGGAACACTTGGAGAAGAAAGACCTGCAGAATTACAGCAGTCTGGCCCATCTGCAGTTGGGAATGAATACTTAAAGCCCTCAAAGAAAAATCTTCCTGCGTTGCCTTTGCTCCCTGACCATTGCTCACTTTGCCCCCACTTTGGGAGGTTTAGTCCTTCCCGACATGGAGAGAGGCATTTCAAAACTAAAAACGTAACCTCTTTTCTTGACAGACTTTGCAGGCAGGAGTTGGTGATCCTGCCAACGCTGAACGAGCCATTGAACCAGAGCAACACGTTTACGTGTTCAGAAATGAATATGATGTGACATCTAGATTTGTTTTTCTTCTAGGGATATCATGACAAATTATTCTGCTCTTGTTTATCTCAGCATAGCCTGCAAAGCCATGAAGATTATTCAAGTCACTCTGGATTTACTGTGGCACAAAGAACGCAGGATGTGGCTGGATCCAGTGAACATATTTTTCAATCAGATTTCCACAAAATTCACCCATACCCCAGACACACGCACAAAAATAATCATAATATTGAAATAGAGCTGGTTGTGAAACTTCCTTTTGTCCAGATTTCAAAAGTTTTTCACTCAAAACTTGAAAATTTCTGTAGTCCAGTGATCTGTGAAAAATTTGGGATTGGTCATTTAAGATATTTTTGGTCTTTGAGGTCCCCTTAAAAATAGAATAAGTATAGAATAATAAGAATATTAAAGTAAGAGCAATTTCAAAACAAAAGTAAAAGACTTTCTTCAAAGAAACTTAAAGTTGTATGCAACAACCTCAAAAAAACTTCTTTTTCTTCTATTTTTTAAAAGAAATCTTTTTAAAAACCTGAAGGAAATGGCTGCAGCTTGGTGAACTGGGGTTCTCTCTAGGAAGAAAAGTGTTAGCAGAAAATTTTCACCCTATTCTTATCCACAAATTCCGTCGTTCCTCGTTTTATGAACAAGAAAGTATGAAGAGGAGGAATTAAAGAAGAGAAAGAATGCACCAAGGGTTTCCAGTTAAATGAAAAGTGCCATATTTAGAATATCTTTCTCTGCAGTGACCTAGTCTGTTCCTGAGAGCTCCTCACCCCTCTCTCAGCTTCTCTGCAAGGGAAGAGGAGTGGGAGCCAGAAAGATGGACTCCACATGTGGGACCGAAGCAGGTCTACTTGGACACTTATGGAGAAGGAGTTGTGGAACAAGAAATTAGTAATTTGCCCTAGCCTATAAGAATTTAGCAGGGACTTAAACCTCACCTGGCATCCAGACAAATGGCCTGAGCACGAGAGTAATGTGGGTTGGAGCAATCTGCAGGCTGGGGGACAACACGATTGGGAGCAGCCTTGTGGAGAATAACTTGGGGGTGCTGGTGGATGAGAAGCTTGACGTGAGCTGGCAATGTGTGCTTGCAGCCCAGAAAACCAACCATGTCCTGGGCTGCATCTAAAGAAACGTGGCCAGCAGGGTGAGGGAGGGGATTCTCCCGCTCTACACCACTCTTGCATGACCCCAACTGGAGTATTGTGTCCAGTTCTGGAATCTCCAACATAAGAAAGTCATGGAAGTGTTGGAGTGGGTCCAGAGGAGAGCTATGAAGATGACCAGTGGCTGGAGCACCTCTGCTATGAACAAAGTGCCTGTACATTAATTTATACTTCTTTTATGAGTTTGGATCTAACACCAAGTCAGTCCTTGTGTACAATAAGACAACAACTGAATATGTGAACATGGTAATAATAGAGGATTAAACCCACATAACTGCACTTGAGTGAAAGTCAGGGATGTGGATGAATGCAAATGAGGATGAACAAGCATCTCCAGAGCATCATTCAAACCCTATTAGATAAAGTAGTTCCAGATTGATGAGCAACTGCTGAGATCTAAGCTGTGCTATCAGGGTCATGCTCCTTACCTTGGCTCTTTCATTTGGACAGAGAAATTTTTATGCAGATGTGTATTAATGACTCTTTTTTCTTCTAATTTCTGACAAAATCAGGGAAAATACGTAGGTTGACACTGAATTTCACCTGAATTTTTAAAAATATTTTTAGCAAATACACTTAAGGATATATGAGCAAAAATCCAGGGGTTTTAAGCCTCTGCTTCATTGTAGATGGAGGGTGCCAACACCATCGTTCTTACATTTGATGCAACACAATACATGGAGAGTCTGAATACAGAAACTGAAAATTTTACTGTGATAATTTACCCCATGAGCTCTTCTGTGATGGCTGATTTCTTCCATCAGACAACTGCAAGATTCTTCAAGGCAATGCAGCCCTCAGTGAAACAAATCCAAGCTGCCTTGCCTTTTCTGTAGGGCAGGAGTCTCACACAGTACTTAACTCATCCTGAGTCAGCACTCAGGCCTGGGAAAAGGCAAAACCAGTGGGCTGTTAAGATGAGGGAAACTGGAAACAGCCTCTTGCTGTCAGGTTTCGCTCATTCGTGTTAACCCAAGGTTTCCCCAAAGGCTGCAGAACAAATTCCTTCTGTGCAGGAAGTGCTCAGGCTGCAAAGGAAAGTGCTAATCCAGAAGTTCAAAGCCTGTGTGAGGAAATATAATGCTTCCTCCAGAGACTTTTCAGGGGAGAGTGGTTGACCACAAGAAAATAAAGGCTCCTGCAGCTGATCATAAGCCTGTGAGAGGGCTGTTGAGGAGGTACCTAGGAATGACGACCATTCCACTTTATGAATCAGCAGGGAGGGAGCAGCCCAAGCCAGCTTTTGGGAGATGCTTGGGCTGTCTGCCGCCTCTCAAACCACGGGAATCCTGCAGGGAAACAAAGAGGAGACAGAGGAGTCTGGGGACTGTGGGAATCCAAAGCATTATAGATCATGATGGTGGCTGGATTGACACAGGTACCATGTAGGCACGATGATGCCTGCTGTGAGCAGAGACCTGGGCTCTAGTCCAGCAGTGCTGTGTCATGTAAAGAAAAAGCATCTTAATTTCTTCTTCTTGGTATAAAGACAGAAAATTCTTGTGGTCATGATTTGCCTCCATCTACTTATGTATAATGTCTATTTCAATAAATCAGAATTTCCTCTGAATTTTCCCATATGAGTGGGAAGCCATGTAAATCCAAACCTAGACATCATCTCATTAAGAGAAATTCAGGGTTCGTTCATAGCTGCAATAGTTTCAGAAGGATTTCCTCTAATCACCACCACCCTTCCTAGCACAGACAGACCTCAGGACAGAATTCAAATGTAACTTAAGTTCCTTGAAACTATAAATTTTAACTCACCTAGACGTGATTACTCCATTTTGGATCGTTTCTGAACTGATACTTTTCTTAGGTAATTGGTACCACATCAGAGTGCTTTTGTGTTTGAAAACATTGAAAAATATGTAACAGCAGACTAGAATCGTAATAAAAATTGTTAGGATGAGATTTTAAGAGATAACCTACCTCACAATGTTTTCCTCCTTACAGAAGAAGATCAACCTTACCTACAATGTGCTGGATATGTGTTTTTGAACCTTTTGATCATTGAATTTTCCCAACAGATTTTGACATGTCTACATTGTATAGATAAGTCCAGCCATTGTCTGTTTTAAAAGTATGGTAATACTGTTTCAGAATGCTTCATCTTTCAGCCTGGAAAAGGTGGATGTGTTGGAATGGAACATTTTCTTCAGAATGTAACACTACAGGTGAAGCTTTCTTCATGGAAAGTTTTTTCAGCTGAATTTCTGAGAACAGCGGAAGCATGAGAATTCCCCCAAGAACAGACACTTTCTGTCTGTTACAGATCTCAGTCATCTTCTGTGTAAGTCATTCCTGCTCCAACTCTTCCTCTGTGTGATTCAGACGAATTATTTGAAACTGGATCTCTTGTGACCTGGTGAATATTTTATCTACCAGCATATTGCCATATTTTGGTCAATTCTCCTGTGTTGTTTTGTACTGTTTCTCCTACTGTTTTAGCTTTCCTAAATAGAGTCTTTGTTTAAACTCAGTATGGAGTGAATATGAAAGGAATGTCCTTCCCTTTCCTAAATAATGTATTTAGCTTTAATATACCATGAACAAGGCACATGGTTTTTGGAACTTGAGTCACAACACCTCCAAAACAATTTGTGATGTCCCCTTCAGGATTAGACAGGCTGGTCATGTGTTGGCTTGAAGTATGGGTTGGAACAGTTTCAGCTCAATTGAAATCAAACTTCCAAATGTATTTGCTCAGGGTGAGATCCGTGAAGTGCAAATGCCCCAGGTCCAATGGTGCATGGAAAACAGAAAACACAACTCCTGCTCATTTGCTGTGATAATCATCTGTGATAGATGAGTTTATTAGGGACATGGTTTAGTAAGGGAACAGGTATGGTTGGACACAATGAACTCAGAGGTCTTTTCCAACCAGATGATTCTATAATTCTGTGATAAATGATCGCCTCCACATCCTAACGGCCATTGCAGTCTATCAATGTGTTCAGCTCCTACCCAGCACTAGGTGAATGGTGGTTGTGGGTGAATGTAGAGCTCAAATTATATGGCTGATCTTGGCAGGGCCTGGATAATTTAGCAAGCCTGATTAGATACTAAATAAATATTGCCTTTGCAACATGCTCACAAGTGTTTAACTTGGATGAAAGAGGCCGCAAATATAGTTGCACAGAGCAATCTGGCAACAGGCACAAACAGTTTGAAAGATCCATTCAGAGTGTGACAAAAGTATTTAGACAGAAATCTCAGTGTTTTGCCCTCGTGTTCTGCAGTAACTGAAGAAAATCTCCTAGATTTTCCCCTCATTGCTTCAGCTTATATGTTACTGTAATTTGAAAGTAAACCGGTTTTGTGAAAAAATGAAGACCCTCAAGAGACCCTGGATAACAGGTAATGGTTTTAAGCTGAAAGAGGGGAGATTTAAATTAGATATTAGGAAGATTTTTTTCCTGTGAATGTGGACAGGCACTGGCACAGTTTGCCCAGAGAAGTCATGGCTGCCCCATCCCTGAAGGTGTTCAAGGCCAGGTTGGAGGAGGCTTTGAGGAACCTGATGCAGTGCAAGGTGTCCCTGCCCATGGTAGGGGGCTTGGAACTGTATGCTCTATAAGGTCCTTTCCAGCTCAAACCATTCTATAGTTCTAGGAAATTAGCACTGTTCAATTATATTAACAGAGATGTGCTAATATGTAATAACCCTACCATAGGTTTGTTCTCATCCATTTAATGACAACCATGACAAGACTGCTGGTGTGCATTTTTTAACTACACATAAATGCTTTCACTTTATTTCCTTACTTAATGAACAGGTGTTTTCTTATCTTCCCTTTTTCTCAAAGACCCACCAAAAGTGAGTAGACCAGACCTTTCACCGGCATCAACCAGTGTGGCCATCCAACCCTACAGAAAACAGTTCAGAGTTCTTTCAGAAGCAGCACTTTCTCATCAAGAATTTAACATGATTAATATTTGTATTCAAATCATCTTTTCCCTATTCTAGATTTTGAATTTGTTGAAAAGCTTTTTTTTTTGCATCTTCTTTGAGCCAACCTAAATCACAAAGAATTTGAGTGGAACTACATCCAGTTAGACCAGCAAAACTTTTAGCACACTACCCTGTCCAACCAATTCTAATTCCAGCTAATCTCAAGAGGAATGTCAATCAACCAACCTGTGCATCAAGGTACATGTTGTTTCAAACCTCCTCCAAATTTATGTTCCCACAGGGCTGTGCAACATAATCCATTATCCCTGCTCCTAGCAGTGAGTGAACCAGACCCACAGCACCCTAGGTGCTTGTCAGCATTTAATCCTGCCAGACTGAAAGCTCACTCTGGTTAATTAGGTGCTGCTCCAGGTGTTTGGTAACCATTTTTTTTAAAGTCAGCCCTTCCAAGATCAAGAAATGAAGGGGGAGGCTCCTCCCCTCCCTCATCTCATCTCCAAGCTCCTCTAGTTTATTAGCTCTAGTCCACAAGGAGCGACCGAGTACAAGCTGAAGAGATGTGTGTGCTCCCACTCCCTGCAGCATCATAAATTATATATATGGGGTAAAGCATTACCTAATTCATTTAACTTGTCATGCTTTGCTCCCCTCAGAGGAAAACTCAATGATTTTAAGAGTGGATATTTTGGGCTGTGATGGTGGTGGAGGTTTTGTGATAAACTCAAGAAAAAAAAACCAAGTGAGACTGAAGGGAGAGTTGACCATCAAGTAGGTCACAGAAAATTGAAGTTCAGTAATTTATGTCTTACCCTGGAGAAGACCTACATGGGTGTTGTGCCTGACAGCACCAGATTTATGCCCGATGGTGTCACATATAATGTTAATGTTCATATCTCCACTGACTGCTTCTTGTAACCAATTTTATGTACAACTATGTGTCTGTGTCCACATCCTCACCCAGGAAAAAGGCATTCTTCAGCATATTATTTTTCCTTAATCATGCAATCAAATGTCTTATTTCATCATGTTCAGCTTCTTAAGGGTCCATGTTGATAAAGCACGTGAGCTACCATCTATCTTATAGCGTAATTCTGCTAACTTCCCCTTTTTGATCACGAGGGACTTTCTTACAGACCTCACTTCCTTTGTTTTCACTCTATGCCTGTGTATATTTTTGCAGTTAAATGTATCTACATACATAGAGTTCTGTGAGTGAAAGCCTAACTCAAGACAGATAAAATGCCCTTCCAATGCCTTCCACTTAAACTGAGGTAGGCAGAACCTCCAATAAGACACCTTCTACTCTGTCTTGTTCAAATTTGAGTGATAGATTACAGGAATTTTGGTGGACATTTACTTCTATAATCCAGTAGCTATCATGTGGTGCAAAGTCCCCATCCATAGTGGGTATGGATCACAGCTGCATAAGCCAATACATCAGCTCATGTTGAAGGGACTCACACCTTTACTTCTGAAGTCCAGCTCAGCATCACACTGATAGTCCTACTTTCTTCTTTACCATATGCTCAAATCTTAATCCTTGACTCTATATAAACTTCATTGTTTTCTTGAAATACAATAGTCTTTACCTTCTGTTGGAATAATTTGGTGTAAATTAACTTCTGTAGAGTTATACCAAATCATGCCAGCTTCTGAAATGTCTCTTTCTGGTCAGGAATGCTGGGATATTGATTCACACTCAGAGATATCATGGGGGCCTCCAGATGCAAGCAAAATGTTCTTGATAAGGAATATAGAAATGCTCAAAATTGAAGTTTGGCTTTTTAGCTTTGGAGAGAGGGTTTAAACTCTTTAGAGGATTTTACACTTTTCATTGTACCATGCTTTAATTTATTTTTTTTTCTATAAGGAGAAACAAATTTTTTTATGAAGGGGTTGGACTAGGTGACATTTGAAGGTCCCTTCGAACCCAAACCATTCTATCATAAATGTAAGAAATTATATTGGAAGATTGTGTGTGTAAAAGCAAGTATTGGTTCTGAAGATAATGTCATAAAAGTGATATTTCAGTAAAAGAGAGCAATCTGTAGCAAGACTCTGTGTCTCAGGTGACCATGAGTAACAAATGCATCTGCAGTTCATCACTCAGCTGCATAGGACACATTTGAAAATAGATCTTAGTATAGATGTGTTTATTGTCTTCTTTATACTTCTATCAAAGAAAATCTAAATTTTCATAGAAAGGAGTCCAGACATTGTCTGGGAAGATGCTGAGATGCAAAACTTTTGGAAAGATGGGAAGCAATGAATCTCATTATAAGGGGAGAGGGGAGACCTCTGTCTACAACTACCTAAAAGGAGGTTGTAGTAAGGTGAGTGTTGGTCTCTTCTCTCAAGTGACAAGAGATAGGACAAGAGGTTATGGCCACACATTGCACCAGAGCAGGTTTAGACTGCATATTAGGAAAAATTTCTTCACTGCAAGGGTGGTCAGACATTGGAACAGCTGCCCAGGGAGGTGGTGGAGTCACCATCCCTGGAGGTGTTTAAAAGACGGATTGTTGAGTTTCTCAGGGACATGGTTTAGTAAGGAGAGAGGTATAGTTGGACTCGATGGTCTCAGAGGTCTTTTTCAACCAGATGATTCTATGATAAAAGAGGAATTAAAAATAGGACTTGTAATTTTTTCTCGGGGGAAGCCAATACACAATGGGTCACTCCTGTTCTGTGAGACATCCTTGCTGTTTTGGACTTCCAACTAAGCAGTTTGAAGCTCTGTCCAGCGAGTTGTAAATCTTGCCTCCAAAAGGCAAGTACAGAGGAGAAACCATAGTATAGGAAATCCATAGTGTAACAGAAACAAACCTTCCACCAAGCATCCTCCTCATCTGCAAAACTTTTTTCTCTAGCTTTCCAGCTCATCAACCATTTCACTTCATGGCACCCTGATAATGTCTATGGTTTCACCACCACATCAAGTCACTCTTTGGAAAGATCTGCCCTGTAAACCTCCAGAAGATGTCATGCAGCTGACAAGCTTTCTGTAAAACTCTGAAAACCAGAAAAAACACAGACCCTAAATTTCCTGGCATCTAACTGTGGACAGACTCTCTTCCTCTCCCTGTTTCTTAGCTGCACAAAATCTCACTTGTGTCTGACCCTTCTTTCTTGGATGCCCAAAGATTGCAAAGTGTTTTAATTTGTCCATAAGTCACAACTTTCCTTCCATGAGCTCCGCTGCAGCAAAAAAATGAACTTTTCCTACTGACAGTCAAAATCCTGCAGGACTCTTAAAACCAGTTGCATGACACCAGGCTTTCTTGGCTCTCTTTGTAGAAGATGATGGCTGCTCTACATTGACAGAACCATCCTACTGGAGATAACAGTAAATAGGGTTGGAATAAATCAAGAACCTGTATTTCCTCATTTGTCATGAAACTCTCCACCCCACTTTCATTCCTGGATCCTGCAGCCAGTACTTGATTTTTATTACTGGGCTGGTTGTCACGGAAACAACCTGAAAAGAGGTAAGGTAATGTTGCAAGGCTAAAAATAAGCAAAGCATTGAAAGATCTATGGCTTAGGACTCCCCTGTGACTGCCCTCGGAGCTCGTATAGCACTGCTGCTGAAATGGGACCCAAGGAGGGTGTTCAGCTGCAGGAGGCCATTGTGATTTAATTATGGGGACAAAAAACTAGAAAAAGTCTTACCTTGTTTAAGAGAACTTCCAGTCCAATAGACACAAAGTGGGTGACAAAGTCTCACGGAAAGGAAAACATGCTTGTTCTGCATTTGCTTGCTACAGGTGAGAGTAGAACCCACTCTTCAGTGGGATGGTCTCTCAGGATGCTTCACAGCCTTATTGTTGCCAACAACCGCCACATGGTCCTTCCTCACGCTACAGAGTGAGACCTTTACAACTGAAAAATGGAAACATGCCTTGGAAAGAGAGCAAGAAGGGACTCCTGTCCCAGGGAATATGTGAAGGAGTAGTGTCATGATGGTCTTGTAGGCTTTTGCTTTGCACCCTCTTGGTAACTTCTGTCAGCCAAACAAAAATAAACATGAAGGATTGGAATGATAATGATACAACAAGTCCTTCCCTGAAAGATTTTAAGCAGTAAATGTGGGTGAACACTGGAATGATAATTTAGCTCGTGGCAAAGGGGACTTGGCTGTGGCAGTAGATCAGGTCTAGCTCTGCCGATGAAGAGGAGTCTTGCTGATGCTCTCAGGCACTAAGCAGGGGTGAGCTGTTCTGAGATGTTCCAGAAGAGGGCAACCATGTACACGCTATCTAGCACAAGGCAGCAGCTCGCTTCTGCGGGGTCTGTTTACCATCTTGAAGAACCTTGCAATTTCCAAGACACTCGTTTCAAATCTGCCTTTGAATACAAGTCTGTTTTGAGTCTGTCACTGATGCTGGTGGTGGCCACTTCTGAAGGAAAAGGAATAGGGAATTTTGAACCTGGCTTTAACAAATATGTGTGAAGACTTGCTCATATCACACAGTGTATGCTAAAGTTCTCCTAATGGGGTCATCTTAGTGTGCTGGTGATGCTCAGTGAACTTTTGCCTAGTAGAGCTGCTGTTCCAATTGGGCTGTGGAGAGGACTTCAGGTACAACCATCAACACAATACTTAGGAATAAGCCACTTCATTTGGAAAAAAACAAGAATCTTGATGTAGGACAGGTGCCACACTTGTGATTCCAAGACTCCCTAAGGTTATATCTACACTGATGTGTAGCATGGGCCAGATGTGTCCAGCTGTTATGCTTTGTTCAAGGAGTTTTTTTGGCTCACTTGTGTGTCATGAACTATTAAAATCAGAAGTCTGAGTATGGAAAAGCTAAGATTAGTGGTCTGACTTGTCTCTATGTCTTCCCAGGACAGAGGAGCTGGGGTGTCAGCAGCCAGAAATCAGGATTAAGGAAGTAATGGATGGCTGGCAAAGGTTTCGTCTTCTTGAAACTTGTATCCTCAAGGAGAACAAGATTGAGTGGGGATTTTCTCTTTATGTGGTAAATCTTCAGAGCTACCAGAGCTGCAGGGGACATTTTTGTGTGTGCTTTTCCATGCATGTACATATCTGCAGTGCAGGCAGCTTTTATGTGCTGTCCTAATTTCAGTGCAGATCTCCCTTTACTTCTCTCATAATCTTTTCAGATGAAGAAGACATCTCAAAAACTGGGCTCCAAGGAACAAATTGTGTTTTCTGAGAGGCCTCAAATAATGGGTGTGCCGTGTGTTTTCTGGGATCTTCTTCAGTATCACAGTGAAAGACTCACCACACAGCATTTCTCTCACTTATAAAATTACTCCCCCTCTCAAGCAGCAGAGCTGTTGCCTTGGAGGACGTGCGCTATGGAGAAAGAGCTCATTTATATCCCATGTTTTTCCAGCATTTCTTGCTCCAGTCTGTGCTCCCTGGGGTCATGTCTTCACTGATATTGCAACACCTACCAGCTAGATACTGCTTCTTGATTACACACAAATCCCTGTTGGAGCAGATGTTTTAAACCCCTGTTTCAGGGAATATGGGATTGTTGGAGGGATTTTTCAAATTTCTGCTTCATTGTAGGAATTATGGACTATGAGGAG
The DNA here is from genome assembly GCA_033556795.1 of Tapera naevia. Taxonomy (NCBI): domain Eukaryota; kingdom Metazoa; phylum Chordata; class Aves; order Cuculiformes; family Neomorphidae; genus Tapera; species Tapera naevia. Next base: position 2,933,239 of record JAUMJJ010000129.1, on the reverse strand, counting down.
GTAGAGGACACTGGTTGACATCCTCCCTGGAGAGATGAATTCATGACCCCACCGCTGTTTTTCTGCTTAGACTGGGTGTTTACACCAGTTATACCTCCTTTTAGCAGCTGGCCAGGTTTTGATTTGTGCACATGGTTTTGTGTTGAAAGAAATAGACCCTGTGACTGAGAAAGACACCCTTGACTTTCTGAGTGCTGTAGTACTTCAGTTGCAACTAGCCCTCTGAGCAGCTCTCAGTTTCTGGACAGCACTGAGCTCAAACAGGTGAATTAAATGTAACAGTCCATCATGTGCGAAGCTCAGAAGGATCTCTGAGGGTATTAATGCTGTCTCAGTGATGAATTTCAGCACCCAACAAGCAGCAGTGCCATTGACCATGTGAGGTAAAACTCAAGCATTCTTTAGGGTTGCATTAATCTGGGCTGTAACAGCCATCCTGCCTTTGGACTTGGAACTCAAGGGTCAACTCTTCTGGTCAGAGGCACACACAGTTGAATTTTTCCCTCTCCAGTTAGGCAAATTGCCCAGACTGTGCCCTCATTTGTCCCATAATAACCTCACAACATTAACAGGTGTCTCCATGGGGATCTGAGGACTTTTAGCACCTCTCAGAGGGGACTGAGATTTTGCCAGGCCTGTCCCTCAAGCTTTATTTTTCTACCAGAAATCCTTTCTGCAAACAGTTTGCGGAAGCTGTCAGTAACCCTGATGGGCTGAAGGTTGTTAGCAATTTGGTTTAACAGCTCCTTGTGGTTATTTTTTTTCCCCTCTGCCCCTTAATTGAAGTGGAAAACAGAAATTCCTGTCAGCATGTGTGTGCATCTGCTTCTGAAATCTGCCAACAACATCACATGGCTTTCACCGTGTCTTGCAGACCAGCAGATCCCTGAAGTCTTTTCCAGAAGCTCATTTTGATGAGCATGGTCCAAGAACTTCTGCAAGTCCCCTCCTTACTGAGATCTGCAGGATGCTGTGGTAGCAATTAGGAAAGAAATGATGGGAAGAAAGATCTTCTGAGGTCACAGAAGGATTTCTAAGGGTATATTTTTTCCAAGGCTCAAAATAGGTAACTTCTATAAACTCTGCAAAACAACTCATGTAAGGTCTTATGACTATGGGATAGTGCTCAGGAGATGTCTGTCTCTGCCACGAACCTGCTGAATGGTCTTTAGTGACTCATTTTGCATCCCTGGGCCTCCATTTCTCCATCTATAAATTAAGGGTAATGGTAACAATTTCCTTTCCAGTTTTTTGAGAGGTATTTACAATATAGTTCAATACACAAGACCATTGGCAACTGCTGTGATTCTCTCCCCTCTCCAAATGCATAATTGCATGCTTTTCCTTTAATGTGCCTACACCAATGTGTGGAAAATAACGATCTGATCTGAAAACAAAAGAGAGTGCTCCAAGAAATGGTATTTGGAGTTTCCCAGCTGTGTTTCTAACATTATGTCTCAGATACTGGTCAGGTTCCAAAGGCAGAAGTTCTTTACAACCCTATTTGGAAGGGAAAAAAGCCACTGTCAATAAACACATTTAGGGTACTTTTCTGTTAATGAATTTGGAGAAAACCTCTTATTTATTTTTTTGTGGAAGTCTTGAGGCAGGCCAACTCCAGGCTGCAGTTGGGGTCAGGTGTGTGCATGCCAGATCTCTAAATGAAAACCTTTCCCCAGTGTTTTTTTTCTAAGGTGGAAGACTTATTCTTTGTAGACCCAGCTACTACATTCTCTGAGTTAAGGGAGCACAAAATGGGTCAAATGGTGGGTGAGAGGCTGGCACAAGAGATTATGTGCTAAAGGGATGGCCATGGTCTGAGGCTGTAGAGATGAGTCATGCCATCCATGAAGAATACTGCTTCTGTGTGAGGGTAATTGTGATCCATGTACGTTTTTGTGAACATGCTTTCCAAGCTCTGTAGGTGGCATCCTGAAGATTGAGAGGAGATGAAGTGTGTTTCAAAGATACTCAATGCAAGCTTTACTGGGGGAGCTGATGTGAGATGGGAGACATGGGCCAATTCTAATGGGATGATGTTTAATAAGTCCAAACGTCGGGTACTTCATTTTGGACACAACAATCCCATGCAGAGCTACAGACTGGGGACAGAGTGGCTGGAGAGGAGTCAGGTAGGAAAGGACCTGGGAGTGCTGGTGGCCAGGAAGCTCAACATGAGCCAGCAGTGTGCCCAGCTGGCCAAGAAGGCCAATGGCATCCTGGCCTGCATCAGGAATAGTGTGGTGAGCAGGACCAGAGAAGTTATCGTCCCCCTGTACTCGGCACTGGTCAGGCCTCATCTTGAATATTGTGTCCAGTTCTGGGCCCCCCAGTTTGGGAAAGATGTCAGGATACTGGAGAGTGTCCAGAGGAGGGCAATGAAGATGGTGAAAGGGCTGGAGCACAAGCCCTATGAGGAGCGACTGAGGGAGTTGGGGCTGTTTAGACTGAAGGGGAGGCTCAGGGGAGACCTCATTGCTCTCTACAACTACCTAAAAGGAGGTTGTAGTCGGGCAGGGGTTGGTCTCTTCTCTCAGGTGACCAGTGACAGAACTAGAGGGCAGGGACTCAAGCTTCATCAGGGAAAGTTTAGATGACTTGATGTTAGGAAAAAGTTCTTCCCTGAAAGGGTGATTGGCCATTGGAATGGGCTGCCCAGGGAGGGGGTGGAGTCACCAACCCTGGAGGTGTTTAAGGGGAGACTGGATGAGGCACTGAGTGCCATGGTTTAGATGATGGTGTTGGTGTTAGTGTTGGTGTTAGTACTGGGTTATAGGTTGGATTTGATGATCTCAGAGGTCCTTTCCAACCTTATGATACTGTGATACTGTGATGTGGATGAGCCTTACATATGATGACTCTCATGCAAATATTAGATTTGGACTATCTCAGTTCAGATCAGCTTAGGACTGCTCTAATTTATGGACTGTCACTGTGATATAGAGTCATCCAACAGTGTCTTTGTTTGATGAACAGTGTCACTGTTTGAAAAGCAGGGTCTTCAGAGTCTTCCCTGGCATTGACTTTATTTTGGGCCTTAGATTTTGACTGTGTTAAAGCAAATGAGGGGTTTTGCTGTTGACTTCAGAGTGGTTAGGCCATAGGACTTCCCCTTCTCGAGAAAGTTTCCAAAATTGAACACAGAACAGAACAGCAATGCAAAGGAGCTGCTGTTTTCTATAATAGACTTCATTGCTGACGTTTTATTTTTCTTCAATCAATCAACTCCTGCCTTAATTATACTTTAGAGAGCGTATGGACACCAGTATTTGCAGGGTCGATTCCCAGAAACATTTACAGACCTGCCTTGTTTTTAAATGGACTGAATTGTGTTGCCTGTTAAAATAAATGCACTTGTCAAATCCCTTTCTTCAGCAGCCTTGTTTTACACCTCACCTTGACAGTGTAATAATGTCTGTAAAAACAACCTAAAGGCCACTTTCTACTTACAACCACTCCTCAGTCCTCAAATGAGTGGCAAGAACAGGGTGGAGGAATGAGAAATAATAAGCTTGCATTCTGGGACAGTGTCACAGGGCTCAGACCCTTTGGTATTACAAAGACTGGTGAGACCAGGAGAACTGCATGCACTTGAGAAAATCCTGGGACAAAAGAAGCTAAGAGGAATTGATGGAGATATTAATCGGAAGGGAGAAGCCAAGTGTTTTACTGCTGGTGTGAAGTTTGGGGCTCTGGGATGGAAGGGTTGCTTGCCACCTGATGGGCCCCTGGGTGAGGTGTTCTGCCTATGAGTTGGGAGCCTCTGTCTGGTTCAGTAGGTGTGGTTTAAAGTTTCTCAGCAGCTCAGGCAACACTGAAGTTTGATGTGTTGGCATGAGAAGAAGATACCTGGCAGCTCCTGACATAGGAAAAAACCAATTTGAAAATGGAGATTGGACCTAGCTGGCAGGAGAGCTAAAGAGTCTCCACCTTTATGCTTCTGCAGGGACAGGTCCCTGGAGAGTCCTGCTCACACTCTCCAGTTGCTCCATCCATGGCTACATCAACCAGACTGCTTCTGGGGTTCACAAGTGGGCAAAGGAGGCAGCAGAACACAGCTGTTTTGCTGTTTCCCTGCTGCCCATTACCACTTTAGCAACAGCCTCACTCTACATGCCAGGAAAGCATGAATACTACAGGGAATATGAGCTTGGTTTGCTCTTGTATATAAAGCCAGCCAGAAATCAAACTAGAATATTATTACTCCAAGCATAAATGAACAAGTTATGCAAAGAGACAGCACAATCATCCCTTGAACTGGTGTTAGAAACTCATTTTTCCAGACTCTTGTGACCTGTTTTATTTCAGATTGCTGATGTCTCACCTTCTCTTCTCTTCTTCTCTTCTCTTCTCTTCTCTTCTCTTCTCTTCTCTTCTCTTCTCTTCTCTTCTCTTCTCTTCTCTTCTCTTCTCTTCTCTTCTCTTCTCTTCTCTTCTCTTCTCTTCTCTTCTCTTCTCTTCTCTTCTCTTCTCTTCTCTTCTCTTCTCTTCTCTTCTCTTCTCTTCTCTTCTCTTCTCTTCTCTTCTCTTCTCTTCTCTTCTCTTCTCTTCTCTTCTCTTCTCTCCTCTCCTCTCCTCTCCTCTTTGAGTTAACTCAAACTCAGCATTTGCTCTATAGGAGAGAAATGTAGGTGTCTATATGTCTTAAAGAAATGCATCACAATATTCAAGTCCCACTGTGACTTTGTGTCCATGTACATAGGGACCACATGCTTCAGGGTGGGAGTCTTCACTCCCTGTTCCATGGAGCTGCTTCATATTGGTTCTAAGAGTCTGTGGAGGTCTCCAATGACATCATGGCTGCACAGCACTAAATGCCATACAAAATTGGAAGAGGAAGGACCAGTGTCTTAATGCATAGAGAGGTTGTACTGCACATCCTTCTGTACCTCATCCATGCAGTGCATGAGTTAAAATAGCCAAACCATTCTTCCTCCACCCTTTACCCTGGTGCTGCAGGGAAGGTCAGACTGCAGCAGGATCTTCCCCTTACTGATGCAATACTGAGGACAAGCCTTGTGGGGATCTCAGAAGCATGGGAAGATCAGAGGAAGCCCTCAAACCTGTTGAGGAATTTCTCACAGCCCTTACTATCCCATCAACAGAGAATAGGACGTCTTATTTACAGGGAGGGCTCCTTGCTGCATGGTCTGTGAACCAGGACTGTCTGATGCTCATGCTGCCTGTAGGTAGCCGCACATTTTCCTTAAGACTCCCCAACAGTCTCATTTCAGCCTTGCTTCAGAGTGACCCAATGCTGAAGGACCTCTCAGGAGGTTCAAGACTCTGCTCTGGGGCAGGGTGACAATAGCAGTGATGAGTTGTCCCATAGCCTTTTCCTTCAGTAAATCCCCAAGAGCTTTATATGGGAGAACGGAGTCTTCACAATAGTGACGGAGAAGCTGTAGAACAGAGAGATGTGAGTTGTTCAGGCTAATTTAGCAAACTGGTAGTAAAGACAGAAAAAAGTCTATTTTATCTTGCATCTCAGCCAGATGGAGCTGAGTGCTTGAATTCCATGTTGTCATTTCTTTTCTAATGCAGCTGTAATGTAAAGGAAGAAGGGCAGAGCTCTGAGGACTCAAAATGAATTATACCCCCCCATCCCAGCATCAAATTTACTCTGGAACCTCCCTAGCTGTGAGATTCTGGATATGAAGCCTTCCAGACAGAGGCCCAGAAGAGTTCCACTCACACACCTCCTGGTGCAGCCAAAGAGTTAAATCACTTCCCAGCACTGTTTGAGTGGGATACAGAAACAACTTTTCCTACTGCATCCGCAGCTGCCAACAGAACTCAGTGACAGCTTTATAAATCACACCTGAAGCAAATAAAAATGCTGTGTTCAAAATGAGCCCTTATCTCTTCTTGTTTGCATTTGGCTATTCTGTTTCTAAAGGTCACGGGTGGAAGCAGAAGGAGCCATCATGGAGTGATGTATGTTGCCTTTGGCACTGGGTGACTAATTTGCTGTTAGGGAACAGCAACGTGAAAGTGAATGGTGAAAGTAGTGGGGGGAGATGAAGAGAAGATGTGAGAAATTTATGAAGCAAGTGCATATGCTAAAAGGAAATAAAAGAGATGCACCTGCATAACCTCCAAAAACCATGAACTTTGATGAAATTGCTGAGGAAAAATGGGAAGGACAGAGGAAAACCAAGGATATTAGCCAGCTCCTGTCTTATTTTCAGTAAATTATGGAGAGCCATGGTCTTTTGTGTGCAGAAGGGGAAGATTTCCTTCTGACTGGTACCTGGGGTTGTAAGCTTGGAGAAGAGGAGGCTGAGGGGAGACCTCATCGCTGTCTATGGCTGCCTGAAAGGAGGCTGTAGCAGAGGAAGTATTCATCTCTTCTCTCAAGTGACAGGGAATATTACAAGAGGAAATGGCCAGAAGTTGCACCAGGAGAGGTTCACACTGTATATTAGGAAGAGTTTCTTTACTGAAAGAGTGGTCAGGCCCTGGCAGAGGCTGCCCAGGGAGGTAGCTGAGTCACCATCCCTGGAGGTGCTTAAAAAACAGGCAGATGAGTTTTTGAGGGATGTGGTTTAGTGGATGATGGATGCAGTTGGACTAGATGATCTCAAAGGTCTTTTCCAACTGGATGATTCTATGATTCTATGATTTTATCACATGCCATTTTAATCTAGTTTGGATGCTCAGTGCATACCTTATCAGGGGTCACCACAACAAAAATGCCACTTTAACTCATGCAATCACTAACCTTTCAGCCTGGAAAGGAGGTGAGAAGTGGAAGGGGAGATATTACAGAGCAGCAGCTATTACATTTGTAAATGAGATTATGAAAGAGTTCAGACCAGAGACTCAATATCTGTGCAATCCCTCTAAAAACTTCTGTCTGGGCTGGGGCATCACTTTCAGAAGGGCATTTGACCTTGATTTAGAAGCATTGGCTGATGAAAAACTCACTGTGCCTTTGGAGAACTGTATTAGTGTTTAATACCCTGGACCCTAAAAATCAGTTTTTTTTAGTCAAAACTCAATATGATGATTCTTAGCTCTGTGTCATTGGTTCTTGTTATGTCTCCTCATGATAAACTACATCATCTACTCATGGTTGGACAACAGAAACACAGGGCAAAATCACAGCAATCGGATCCCTCCTAACTTATCTGAAATGGAAGCAGTGATATTTACAGTTTTTAGCATAGACTGACTAAAAGAAAATTTTCTCCATTAAAAAAAAAATTCTCTGGGAAAATCAGTGAAAAAGGATTTTTATAGAATCATGGAATGTCCTGAGTTGGAAGGGATCCAGCTCCTGTTGAGTCCAGCTCCTGTCCCTGCATAGAACAACCCCAACATTCATCCCGTGGGGCCGAGGTTCTTGTCCTAATGCTTCTGGGATATTGTCAGGCTGTGACTGCTTCCCTGGGGAGCTGTTCCAGTGCTCCACCACTCTCTGGGTGAAGAACGTTTTCCCAATATCCAACCTAAACCTCCCCTGGGATATCTTCCTGCCATTCCCTCAGGTCCTGTCCATGGTCATCAGAGAGCAGAGATCAGCGCCTGCTCCTCCTCCTCTTGTGAGGAAGCTGTAGAATGCAATGAGGTCTCCCCTCAGTCTCCTCTTCCCCAGGTGGAACAGACCAAGTGCCTTCAGCCACTCCTCACACAGCTTCTCCTCTAAACCCTTCACCAACTTTGTGGCCTCCTCTGAACACTCACTGGTACCTTTAGATCCTTTTCATACCGGGGTTCCCAAACTGCCCCCAGTACTCAAGGTAAAGCCACACCCATGTGGTACAAGCAAATCGTTCCTCTCTGAGCCTGGCATCTTACAAACACACACTCAGCACTTCAGTTGTCCTGAACTGCAAGAAATGCCTAATACACAATATTTTTAGAGTTCCATGCCCTCTGTGGCAAAAATCTCTTTTTCCTCTTCAAGGAAAAGCACAGACAATTTACTTAAGGTCCCCTGGCAAGCTTTGAACTTGAAGCATTCAAGCAATCAGAAGCAAGACCATTTTAATGTATATCAGATTGAAAACTACAAGAAGTAGTCACCTGAGAAAATTTAAGCCAATTCTTGTCCACTTCAGGAACTCAAAACACTTTGAAAAGGTGAAGGAATTAAACCTCTTGTCCTGTCTGAGGTAGGTGAAGTATTTTTATTCCCATTTTATGGCTGGGTTAACTCAGCCAGCGAGAGGTTAAGTGACTTGTTCAGTGTCAGAGTTTCTTGGGGAATGGAAGAGGTGAAGCACAGGCTGACCTGGAGCATGTGGGTGTGTGTCAGAGAATGTGTTTTTAGGCACACTCGTTCAAGAGTCTCTTTTCATGTAAAACACATAACTACATTTCACAGGGTGCTAGTTTAAAGTACAGTAGCTTGTGCAGGGACTGGGAACTGAGTGGATGAAAGAATCAAGATGAGGTCAAATAGGAACACAAGGACAAATTGGCACAATAGCAGATGGATAAAAGGATTAAGGAGTCGGCTGGGTTGTAGAAACAGGAAACACTGTCTCTTTCTGAAGAGATTGGAATTAGTTCAAAGGGCCCTGCATGGGATGTAAAAGCCTTGGGCTTTGAGGATAGCAGGGCATAGATGTGACCCAGCACAGCTAGAAGCAGTATAGATCAGTAGTTCTAGTAAAGACTCTAAAACTAAGGAGCCAAAATTTAGTTCCTTTCTTCTTTTGATTCTTTCTTGGGTGACTTGAACAAGAAACTGACAACAGGAATCATCTGCTTGCTGTTAGAAGTCTAAAATAGCCACAAATCAGCTGCCTACCCATGGTCAAGGGCCACTGGAGGAGCCAAAAACCTGAGACTTTGATATGGGTCTGGTAGGTAAAGACTTAGAAGGACCCCCAAACCTCTAGAGCAGTAGCTGGAGGTCATGTTGATGCTGCACAGTTTGCCAAATGGTCCTAGATGCACATTTAGGCATCTAAATCTTTCCCTTTACTGTGTGAAAAACACACAGGTGAGTGTTTCCATGTGAACTAGACTTGTCCTTGTGTGTATGGCCACTTGCATTAGAGATGTCTTGATTTACAGGTGCTGATCCACATGATCACAGGTCCTTTGTCATTTCTGCCAGTTCCATATCAGTGTATTGACTGGGGATGTTTTTCCACATTTGATGCATCTATTTAGACAACTGAATTAAATCTCTAATCAATGTAGCCAGTGTATCCCAAATACAGGGTCATCCTGCAGGTGACACACCTGTATTTGGTCTATATTGACTTTTGACTGACTATAGAGGGAATGTAGCAACACAGGGACCTACATCCAGCTATCTAAATTTACAATCTAAATGACTCAAAACTAGAGTAGTTCAATCCAACATTTACACAAATGAACGCTCTATTATGATTTCCAAACTTTGAAAAGAGCTTGTAGTAAATACAGCAAAAGATAGAGGTGACTTGTATTCTCCGTTCCACCGCTGAGTAGCTGTAGGTGCTCCAGTGTTTGCTTCAGTAAGATGTATTATCTCAGACATTTAAAATATGTCATAGAATCGTGGAACCATCTGGTTGGAAAAGACCTTGGAGATCATCAAGTCCAACCGTACCTGTCCCCTTTCTAAACCATATCCCCAGTGGAACAAGAGCATTGTCTGGGCTTGGGAAAGAATTAAAGAAGGGGTGACTGTTAGCCTGGACAGATAACCCAGTACCTTGCTACAGAAAGATGTGGAAAGCCTAATCTGTAGTGATTTATTATTTAAGTCTAATATCTCTTTGAAACACTGATCTAAATAAACTGTTCTCATTAAAATATGAACATTTGGTGGAAAAAAGTTTTTTAAATATTTCCTACACCAGAAAGAAAACTAGATTATTGAATTATTGAAGGCTTTCAATCACACAAAGCAAGCAGAATGAATAGGTAGTTTAGGAGTTGTGCTACTCAGCCCTTTTTAATTCATCATGATAAAACAGCTCCTGGTGGGGATGAAGATTTACAAAGGTGGCTGTGGAGAAAGAGACCCAAAGGGGGTGTCAGTTCTCTTCCAGCTCCTGTTCCTCCTGTTAACCATTTTCCCTGTCAGCACCATGAGGCCAGGTATAGCACCAACATCATGCAAAGGAAGTGCCAAATAGGGTATGGAAGAAAAGACTGAAACTCCTTTTTTAACTGTTGGATCCACGCTGGCTTTGGAGGCAACTGGGGTTTGTGGGTTGCCCTTGATGTGTCCCGAGCTATGGCAAGGCCCACCTGCTGTGGGAGCCACACACATCTTCTTTCATGACTTAACATACAGAAAGTATCCTCTGTGCATACCCTTACATGAATGAAAAGAAAAAGCTGAAGTAATTTTTGGGGCATTTCAGATATCCAGAATTTAAATATTTTGTTTTAGATAATACTTTGACACCTAATTTAAAACATAACCTAGAATTATAGAAGCATAGAATGGTTTGGATTGGAAGGGATCATGAAGGTCATCCAACTGAGCAGGGATATCTTCAACTAGATCAGGTTGCTGAGAGTCTCATCCAACCTGACCTTGAATGTTTCAGGGGTGGTTCCATCCAGCCTGATCCTGAATGTTTCAAGGGTATCTCCTACCTCTCTGGGCAACCTACTCCAGTGTTTCACCACCCTCAGCATAAAATATTCTTCCTAATATTTAGTCTAAACCTCTCCTCTTTTAGTTTAAAGCCACCACCCCTTGTTCTATTGCTACAGACTATGATAAAAAGTTTTTCCCTATATTTTTCTTATAAGTATTGAAAGCTGAAACAAGGTCTCCTTCGAGACATTCCAGCGCAAGGACATTGTGTGGATGCTTTTAACTTTCATTTAATCTTTTTGCCTAATTTAGTCATTTCTAAGAAGTTTTTCCCCATTGTTCTTATAAGCCCCGTTTAAGTATTGAAAGGGAAAACCTCACCAGTTGTCTTAGGTATGGAATAAAATCAGTTTCTTAATTTCCAACCTAAGAATTATTTTAGAGTAGTGTAAGAAAAAAAATCAACTCATTTTTAAGTCAACTTTAAATAGTAAACCAGTCTTTATTGCACTTCCTTTGCCTCACACACCCTCATTCCAGTACTATAAGCTTTGTTTTGTGCTTGAAAAAAAGTACACATAGTGCATGTAGGTAGTTTGATTTATGATCCTGGGTTTTCACTCCTCTCTTCTGTTTGATAGCTTTGTCAAAGCTATCGCCTGCGTCAACCTTCAAATCCCAAACCTGACGTCAGCTGTCTTCCTCCCTAAGTGACATCAGTTTGCTGCTATGGAGACAGTGACATCATGAGGTTGTCCAGCAGTTGAAAAATTTCAGGTGATGGGAAAGCAATGGGGATCAGACACGCTTATCCGAAACGCAGATCCTGTTTGATTTTCCATGCTTCTTCTGAACTGAACAGAAATTGTGCATTGTAGAAAAAATATCCGATTTCACATAGAGAGGGAATATTTGGATTTGTGTGCTTGCTGCATGGCTGCCAGCTCAGCCACAGTGCAAGGTAATTTTTTCCTTTTACAGATAGTCCAGGTAGAGCAAGAGACAGCTTCAGCAGGTGGGTGACTGAGCATGTGGAGAGCGATGCTCGCTGGAGACACAATCTCTCCTTGGCTGTAGAAACATCTCAGGAGCTTGTTTCATTTGTTGGAGTGTGGATAACAGCATCCAGTTGGGTTTCTTCAAGGGTCTTCGACAGGCACATGTTGTTGACACACCTGACACAGTGGGAGCTTGTGACCAGCCAGGATATCTGAAAACATCCCAAACAGCCCTGTGTGTGAGCAAATGAATAAAACCCCTGATGCCTCATCTAAGATCCTGCAAAAGAACTGTCAGAAAACCCTGGTTCCACTCTGTTAGACGTTAAACAACAGTCCTGCTTGTAGCTCTGTAATTCCTAATAACCTTGTAGGAGTACCTCTTTGGAAAAGTCCATATCCTCACCTGCAGGAGAATGATTTGGAAAATGATTCAGAATATGACTTGAAAGACATTTTAAGGATTATAATCCATGCCTCACCCGGAGACAGCATCAAATACAGAAATTTTAACCCAGCAAATATTTAAGTAAGATGTATTTAATTCTCTAACAATAAAGCCTCCTGGCCTTCTCCAAAGTCTTTTGTCCTTCCACTGTATTACTGGTATCACTAGAATGTTTTCCCCATAACAGAATTCAAGTCATCTCTCTCTAGATTTCTGCTGTTTAAACATCTGCAGATGAACTTCTCCACCCTGGGCTCCCTTTGCAGTCAGTCAATACAAACAGACATTTCTAAAGTAAAGTTCACTGGGTCCATTTTAACTGTCCAGGTCAGGTTAACATGTTCTGCTTCTCATCTTCAGTAGCACAAAGAAATCCTGTCTCTTACTTTATTATTTCCCTGGAAGAGCATGCTTCTGCTTTTCCTACTGTGTGTACATGGTCTATCTACTCCTTCTTTGCAGAAACGTGTTTAAGATTGTTCTTTGATTTTCCCTTCAACTTTTTGCTTTCAGAATGAAGAATTATATCCTTCAATCTTTCATCACGTATTTTTTCTAGATACCTGTTAATTTTTACCACTCCTCCATTCCTAATTGATCTCAAAACTTTGTTAGAAACAAACATCAGGATAAAAAGTAAGCTAGAAAACTGAATTAGAAAGGTGGAAGAAGAACACACAATCTAATAATAAGGTCACATAACCACTAATTTTGTAGATTTGGCCTAAATCGTATCTGTTGGCATTTTCATATGGGACACCTTGAGATAAGAAAGGTCTTGCTTTTCTCAGAAACACATTTAACCCCTGACTTTTCCACAGAGGCTGCCAAAGAGATGACTAGGAGCTTCAAAAGAGCTATAGTGGTTTGGACAAGACAGGCATCCGTCTAGGAGGGACCACCAGCTTGTCTTTATGGAAACCATCAATCTTAGGCACCTCCAAGAACTGATCTTCTGATGCTATTGGCCTTTGCCACCTTGGAACCATTGACCCAGAAGAGTGAATGGGACTTAATACCCATTTGCTAAATATTGGCTTTGTATTGGTTTTGCCTGATCCTCTGCTTTGGGATTCCTAATTGAATTACTGTGCCGTGGGTAGCACTGAGGTAGTAATTACAGAAGATCTTTTGGCTGTGCTTCTGCTGAAGCTGAGCAAATAGGATTAGAATTCTTCCTCCCAAATCAGCAGTGCAAATTAAATGTTTATTCTTTCATGTAGGGAAAATGTCAGCTGTTTAAAATTACCTGCGAAAGATCTTAAATGATCTAGAATCTTGAAAGATAAAAGTCCAACTTCTGATTGAAAATGTTTTGTAAGTTTGAGGTTTATTTCCATCCTTTTTCATTATTTTGATTCAGGTCAACCCATTAACTGAATATATTTATGCTATTCTCTTTTTTTCTTCTTTGTCTCCTTTTTTTCATTTGTTAAATTCAGTAAGGTGTTTGAGTCAGAATTGATCATTTTACTTTTATAGCCTGTAAAATTCCAGGCTTAAAAGGATACTGTCAAGTCAAATTTGACTCCAAATTAAGTTTTGGTCTAGGAGTCAAGAGACATGAATTCTAATCCCAGTGACTTGCTGTGTGACCTGCTTCACCTCTTTGTAGCTTGGCATGTCTCAGTAAAATAGAGATAATGCAATGCTCCTTTCTGCAATAACCTGTATCTCCTGTGATGGTCTCATACTTCCAGGCACCACAAGACAGCTTTGCCTATTTAAAGAAGGAATTAAAGGTTACTTAATAGTCAAAGAAACAGACAGTGGAACCACTTGTGGCATTATGAGGCCAAAGCTGTCTGTATTGCAACTCCGCTGACGCCAAATGGTGCTGAACATGGTCCAATGTGTACACTCTGCTTCCTGAGGGATGTCAGTGGCGAAATGCAGGCAGTTACAAAACACAGCCCAGTGAAAATCAGTCTCTGTGTTCCACTTGCCCAGACAAGTTCATTCACATCTTTATCAATTTTAGTCCCATCTCTGACCTCATGCAATTTGGAAGTCACTAGCGAGGCTGTGGGAAGGATGCTGACTTTCTGAAGGCAGAAAATTGTGACCTCTTTTTCTGTACCATCCTGCACCCTATCTTGCTGCTGAAGGTTATTCCAGAATGGGTACATGAAGAATATCTTATTGCATGATGGTTGCAAAGCAGTGGGTATCTTCTAGAGCAACTCATTTGTGTTCAAGCCTCTGCCAAACAAACATTTCTCCTCTTCCCCTCCCATAATTGCATCTTTTTCCTGCTCTGTGAATCCCCCCACATGCAAAAAGACCAATTATCAAAACAAAGGAGCATCTGTGAGTGGTGTTTGGAGCTTGGAGTAGAATAGAGAATGCAACCCTACCTGAGGTTGGTCTTCAACTGCAGGGACTGTGGGAATCAATAGTACATCTGATCTGAACTTGACACCTGCCAGGCTGTGTCCCCCTAGGCTGAAATGGGCATATATGAATTCCTGCTCTCTCAAACAACGCAAATATCCATCTTGTATCCACCTGTAGATTAAGGAGATTTTGTACAAAACAGTATTAACTTCACACTTGAATTTGGCTTTCCAAGACACCCTTATTTGGCCAAGGATAGAATCATACAACCATAGAATCATAGAATCTTCCGATTGGAAAAGACCTTTGAGATCATTGAGTCCAACTGCACCCATCATCTGCTAAACCATGTCCCTCAAAAACTCATCTGCCTGTTTATTTTAAACACCTCCAGAGATGGTGACTCAACCCCCTCCCTGGGCAGCCTCTGCCAGTGCCTGACCACCCTTTTGGTAAAGTAATTCTTCCTAATATCCAGTCTGAACCTCCCCTGGTGCAACTTATGGCTATTTCTCCTTGTCTTATCACCTGCCACTTGAGAGAAGAGATCAGCACTCGCTCTGCCACAACCCCCTTTCAGGCAGTTGTAGACAGATGATGTCTCCCCTCAGCCTTCTTTTCTCCAGGCTAAACAACCCCAGTTCCTGCAGCTGGTGCTCGTGGGACTTGTTCACCAAGTGGATGGTATCCCCAGTGGAATGATGCTAAAAGGAACAAGGTAGGAAGGGATCTCTTCCCCTCTCAAGTCAGGATGATGTACTTTAAAGGATGCATCAACCCTGCTAGCACATAGTGACTGACTTATAATCTTCCTACTCAAACAGACCATTTGCTTTGCCCATTGGCAGAGATGGGAGGACTTCACATCCCACATTACTGAAGCTATTGCTTCTGCTTCAGATGGAAATAACAGGCCATTTATTTTGGGATAGAAGAGATGAATGTGACTGCTGGGGTTGGAGGTGGTCACTTTCTGACAGACGACCTGTTTCAGTGCATTCCTTCGTTCCCCTTCTCAATGCAGCCTATGATGATGTTCAACCCTCTGCAGTGTCCCACTCAAAACAGCTGTGGACTGCCCACCCACAGGGGAAATCCACATATATTTGGCATCTAATTGGTGGTCCTGCTGAGCTATGCTGCATCCCAGTGCTCTGAAAACCTCTGACAGATGTGGCTTGGGGCCAAGCAATGACTTGGACGGCAGTGATTTTACAAGCCTTTCCTTGTGTGGCTATTTTCATGCCCCCTTCCTCACTCTAGGAAACACTAGGGGACAGCCATAAATTTGTGATACATCATCGCTCGCACTCTAGGCTGAATGCAATATTCCCTCTGCAAGGCTCCATTAAGAGGAAATTCATGCCTTAAACACCTTGCAGCCTGCATTTTTGACAAGTCATCACATTTTTGTGTGCCCTGCTTTATTTTAAAGCCCCTCTAGTAATGACATTCCTGAGCAGGGGCTGCTTTGCAGCTTGCAAAGGGGGAGCCTTTGTCATCTGGGAGCAGTGGAGGAGGAAAAATGTGATGTAGAATATGGATTACAATGCAGGGGAACAACCTGTTGTGCAGTTTGGTCTTCTTGGACATCAATACTACTGTCTTTTTTTGGCAGGTAGGTGAGGACAGAAACTCAATATCTTAAATCAGTAAGGAAATTATCACATATAAGCTGAAACATGTAATAGCAGAGAGTACTGCTTTATCTCTACAAGATCCTGTGGGGAAGCTGTCTTTAAACTTCATAGCCCACCCTGAATGAGCATCTTTTTCATTGCAATGTTGTACCTGCCCGACCAACTTTTCTCATAGGTATCAGAGGGGAATGCTTTCAGTCTTGCACTCTTCCAAATCACCTGGGAGAGATTTTCAGGACTGCTGTGCTACTATTTTTCTTTTGTCTATTTGCAAATATCTCACTGTCAGCTCAGGTCCACAGAAAAGTCATGGCATTGAGGGATTAATTGCTTTAACCCTGACCAGAAAACTTATTCACGGGGTTGTCTCCAAAATTAAAGCAGCACAAAGCAGGTCAGAATGAGGGATCCTTTAAAATAAAGAATTTTATTTGAGAAATTAGGTGACAAGGCAATGTTTTCCAGCTTGGATCACTAAGTAGAACTACCTTAATCCATGTATAGACATCAGAGCAGAATGATCTCCCTTTGTGATGATCCCAGGGATCTTCACTGACCTTTGCATTGATAAGTGGTTGATAAGTGATTTTGATTTTGGTTTTGCCTCCATTAAGCTGTCACACCAATAAAAATGAAACCAAACACAAGGCCTCCTAACCCCCAAATACCCACCACCCCTTACCAGTGCACCAGCAAGACTCCAGGGAGAAGGGTCTATTTTAAAGACCTGAAATTCCTACCATCTCTGAAAACAGAGAAATCTGTGGTGTCCTGAAGGTTTAGATGATCTGTGGAGTGATTTGTAACAATTTAAGGTGACAATCTCCCTCCAATGCCTTTAACCAACATACTTCTTACAGTGATAACCTGAGGGATTATATGAGGGTAAAGTAAAACAGATTTGCCTAAACTAATTTCATTAATAACTTTCACTAATCCTATCAATATTGGATTAAAGAAAAACAAGGTGTGCTGGTAATCCTTGATGCAGCTGTGCTATGTGTTAGGAACCCAGAGCTGGAGAGCTGTGATGAACATCTGCAGACTGACACCTCTACAGCTGTAGCTGCTAACTTTAGAGATGATCTGCCTAACGCCTTCAAGCTGCATGTCCCCCTCTTCCTGCTGAATTGCCTCTGTAAATTCATTTAGTAACAGGACAATTGCATAGTACATTGTGAAGTCTGTCATGACAGTCAGATAAGACTTACATGCAGCCTGAATCTAGCTTGGGTCTGCGAAATGGCAGGGAATGCACAGAAATTAAAAGTAATCACTAAGGATGAAGCCTGTGAGATGTCACCTACCTCAGTCACCTACTGTCCACTATCTACTTCTTCCAAGCTGTTTATAAACACTGCAAGTTCCAGCCACAAACCAAAAAATTACTTCTCTTGCAAAGAGTGTCAAGGACGGGCAATGCAGGAAAGGCTTAATGGGCTACTTCTAACTCTTTGGTTTGTACCACCAAAGAAGATCCTGCAACTAGGACCTTGTTAATGATGTGCAAGAAGCAATTAATTGTATCACAGTATCACAGTATTACAAGGTTGGAAAGGACCTCTGAGATCATCAAGTCCAACCTATAACCCAACACTAACACCAACACCCACACTAACACCAACCCATCATCTAAACCATGGCACCCAGTGCCTCATCCAGTCTCCCCTTAAACACCTCCAGGGTCGGTGACTCCACCCCCTCCCTGGGCAGCCCATTCCAATGGCCAATCACCCTTTCAGTGAAGAACTTTTTCCTCACATCAAGCCTAAACTTTCCCTGATGAAGCTTAAGTCCATGCCCTCTAGTTCTGCCACTGGTCACCTGAGAGAAGAGACCAATCCCTGCCCGAGTACAACCTCCTTTTAGGGAATTGTAGAGAGCAATGAGGTCTCCCCTGAGCCTCCTCTTCTTCAGACTAAACAGCCTCAGCTCCTTCAGTTGCTCCTCATAGGGCTTGTGTTCCAGCCCCCTCACCATCTTTGTTGCCCTCCTCTGAACACATTCCAGTATCCTGACATCTTTCCCAAACTGGGGGGCCCAAAACTGGACGCAATATTCAAGATGAGGCCTGACCAGTGCCGAGTACAGGGGGACGATAACTCCTCTGGTCCTGCTGGCCACACTATTCCTGATGCAGGCCAGGATGCCATTGACCTTCTTGGCCACCTGGGCACACTGCTGGCTCATGGGTGTTCCCATGGAGCAGAAAAGGGTGAGGCTAGTGTGATATCTGGGTTGATCATGTAAGCAAGGGCACTTTGGCTGGGAGGTTAGCAGAGATGAAGAACGAGAGTGAACCCGTTCAGATTTAGTAACTTCTTGTCACCATGAATGGCTTTGGTTCCCTGCCTTCTCAGATCAGGATGACAGAATGCAACCACTTGTACCTACAGCAGTGACTTTCACCACAAGGAGGTGCAACTCAAACACGAAAATCAAGATAATGTGACTCAAAACTGTAATTTGTTGCATAGTTCTGTGAGCGTGCTCTTTGCCCACCACCAAGGCAAAGGTCAAAGCTCTTTCCTATTTAGGGTTAGCTAAGCCTAGGCTCATCACACAACCAAAGTCTATTCATGTGGACAAGTGCTTTAGCTGAGTTGTTGTCTCTGAACTCATTAGGCCACTGACCTCAATCCCAGGTTCTCTCCCTAAAAAAAGCAGATAAATATCTTCCCATTCTTCATGAATTTATATCTGCTCATGTATTACTACTGGTATTATTAACATCATTGCTACAATAAACAATCTACTATCTAAATTGTAAAATCCACCTTTCCCTGGTGGTTTATCATTCATTTGATTGTGAAAATTAGGCTGTAAATTTACAGTTGTCCAAGGCAGATTTCACTCTGAAAATATCTTGCCACATAAATGGCCCTTTCTTATCTTCTGTGACATGCAAGGGGAGAAAGTTAATCTAAAATTCAACCAAATACATTTTCCAAGAAGATTTTGCTTTAATATGTGATCATTGAAATGAAATAATCTGGAAGTCCTACAGAAGGTAGTTCACTGCTGCTGCCTATGTAATCTGTGCAATATCCTTTCTTTTTGGGCCTGAGCAAGGGCATAAATCATGGAAAAAGTAAATAATCTAGGGCTGAGATCCCAGGTTGTATTTGGGTTAAAAGGGAGGAAGGATTCATGGATCTAACCTCACATCCTCAGACTTGGAACCCCCTGTGGAACAGTCAGGCCCAGACTCTAAGGAGTATTTGAACAACAAGGCCTCCTGGAAGCCAGAGGGAGAGAGGAACTTAAGTTGCTTAAAAAATCTGGGTCTTGTTCTCACTTCTGCCCTGTGAAAATGCTTTACAAAGGTCTTAAAAAAAGATATTATTTACGTATAAAAAATTTGCAATGATTAGGAAAACAATAATTAAGTCAGGAACAACAATATCTCTTTTTATCGTAGTCTAAAAAATATATGTGTTAAGAAGGGGGAAAGAAATCCACCTGAAAATGCCAGCTTCAGTCCAGATGGGATTACAGAAAAGCTTTCCTCAAGGGAGTGATTGCAATGATCAGACTCTCCACTGAGATATGTGGAAGAGGTCTCTCAAGGAGGCTGGACAGGAGCAGAAGGTGGCAAAGGTATAGGTTGGGTCAGGTTGACTTGTCCAGGGTTTGCAGAGGACAGTAGACTCAAAGGTTGACTCCACACCTTTCAACTCCTCTTGCTCTGCCCAAGTTGATCACTTACTTCCATTTCAATCTTGCTTCACTTTTCCCTGAAGACCTGTTTTGGGGCTAAATAACTAAAAACTGATTGAACCCGTAGCTTATCTTCCCTTTGAAGGCATTTTGATGTTTGCTTTTCTTCCACTCCTTGGATTTCTTCATTTTCTATCCCTTTCTTTTGCATTCAGTCAAGAGGATGGAATAAATTAGCAGCATGTGAACCTCTGCTCTTGTTAGTTACACCTAAATACTACTAAGCCTATTAAGTTTATTCCTGGAACTGTCCTGTGCTACCGCCCCCAATAACTTTTCTGTTCAGTAGATTTCATTTCCTTTGTTCTTACTTAAATTATTTGCAGCCACAGGCTCCAGCAACCAAGCCATTAGCTTGCTGCTAATTAGCTGGCACTAACAGCCTCTCGTTATTCAGGAGGCTTGAAGAATGTTTGCCCGGAGTCACATGGTGGGACAACCTTTTAATAACAGCCATGCTGTCTAAGTCTGCTTTTCCCCTGGCTTCTCATATGGGTATCCAAGCTGAATCCACTGGCACTGCTAGGGGGTATTTTTGTAACAGATGGATAGGGAGAAGAAGCTATTTTGAGACACCCTTTTCTCTGGAGGTTGTTCCTCCTCCAGTGTGTCCATGAAGGGACAATGCAAGATGTGACTGTAGCACCTGTCACTGCAGAAGGGAAGGAGAAGGAACTGCCTGTCACTGCTGCAGCAGGAGGTCCATGACACCCCCTATGCTGAGCACTAAAACTCATCCTTCATCCACCACCATACGCTCCTCACCAAGGTCCTTGAGTTGGGTCTCTCCTGCCCTGGGATGCAATTGCCAGAGGGCTGGCAGACAGACATCCCAGTGCTGGGGAGGGAACACACCTCTGACTGGTGCATTTCCCAGGCACCTCCTTCCCAGTGCTGTATGGGTTGGGGAGGGCGGGGGGGTCCGAGGTGCCACCCGACCCCACGGTGTGACAGATGCCATCCTATCACACAATCTGGAGCATGAACCGTGCGTCTCATGTTTCCAGAGACCACAGAGGTTAGGAGGCAGGCCAGCAGGTTGCAAAGAGCTGTAAATGGAGCATCTGACCCACTTACCAGTAGATCAGGTGGTGTTTTTCTTGGCAAGCAGAGAGGTTTGGTGATCCAGGGAACCTCATAACCCTCCCCACACCCTTCCCCTAACCCCAAAGATGAAACTTTTTGGCACTTGCCAGTCACCAGGTGCCTCTCTTCCCTCAGCAGCAAAACAGGAAATGAGTCAAGCAGGAAAACACAAACTCACATGAGGAATTGCCCTGGTGAGGCTTGAGAGGAGACAGCCTCGGAGGTGTTTGTTATTCCTGGGCAAGGACACCCTTCCCTGAGGTGACATGGCTGTGGGCTGTCAGCTAAGGGTGGGGACAGGTGGAAAACCCTGGTGTCTTCTGCCACCTTGTTTACTCAAAACCTTCTGGCTGGTGATGATCCCTCTTAACCCATTTCTCAATCATCTGGAATGAAGGTCCAGTGCCTGGGGTTCTCTGAACTTCTCAGAGACCTGAAAGAGTGTGCCAGAGGTGCAGCTTTTCAATGAAAGCAAAGACACCTTCTCTAGTGGGTGCTGGGATCCTTCTGGGAGACATCAATCCATCTCCGAGGAGGAACAAACCAGCATTTTTTAAGGCCAGCTCTTCAGTGTATCATACAAGTGGGGGTTATCAGCTCTGGGCTCTGATTGGCACCGTGCCAGCGTGCCCCTTGCACCATGACTTGGCTCTCCTGCACGTCTTTCCCATCTGTCCCTAAACTACAAGCCTCTGGCAAGGCAAGCTGCGTGCAGAGGGAGGAACATCCCCTTTAACATCGCCTTGGGTCTGTCATGAGATTCAGTTCACAATCAATCAATCAGCCTCTTAATCCTACACCTGTGGGCTGAGGGTGCCTCTAAAAGCCTCTACTGCCTCTAAAAGGGGACAAGGAGCACACAGTTTGTGTCGGAGGAAGGTGGTGAACTACGTGTGTTCAAAGATTTCATCAGCGACGGAAGCAGAAAACCGTGGTGTTGTGTGTTTTTGAAAATTCCCTTCCTTTCCCACCTTCATGTCCCTCTCCTCTTGGAGAATTTTAAGCATTTTGCCATATTCCTGGCTCTGCCCCAGCCTCTCCAGCAGAATCCAAGTCCAAATGGGAGGCTGCTCCGTGTGCCTATTTATCATTTCAATGACGGCCGCACCCCCCAGCTCCCAAGAAGGGAGGAAAAGGCAAAGTGTGGTTGTGTTTCCTGAGATACAGCTATTATCATCTCCTCTTGACCTTGATCACAAAGTCATAGGAAAGGAGGGGGAGCACAAGCTGCAGGATGGGGAAATAAAATTTATTGCCTGACAGACCTTCTGCTTTTGCATCCACTGCAGGAGTTACAGCAGTAACTGTAACTGCTTAGGAGTTGAGCTGCTTAGGACAATGCAGAGGGGGCCACTGTCCAAAAGCATCTTTGCTGACTTGCACAGAGGAGGAATTTGAGAATTGTTGGCCTCCCAGTGAACATTGCAAGAGCAGAGCAGCCCACCAGCAGGTCATCGTGCCCAGATGGGATTGTGTTAAAGGCCAGGAGAGGTCTCTTTGGCACTGTATACTCCTGTTTATCAAAGATATCTGCTGTCTGTGTCACATAGGCTGACTCAATGCCTCTTCCTCGCTCATTGTGACTTTTCATCAATATGTTTTGGTGGGTTTGGTTTATTTTTTAACAGAATAAGGCCTTTAATTTTTCCCTTTCTTTCAGGATAAAATCTATGTTTAGTCATAGTCAGACTGGACTTTTGTTTAAAAGAACATTTTTTGCTGAGATTTAGGTATTTAAAAAAGCATAAGAGTTAGTGTCAACATGTATATTTGCATTTATATATGTGTATATATAAATGTATTTTACTATATTTAGTCAGGCATTGGAACAGCTGTCCAGGGAGGTGGTGGAGTCGCCATCCCTGGAGGTGTTTAAAAGGCAGGTAGTTGAGTTTCTTAGGGATATGATTTAGGAAGGAGACAGGTACGGTTGGACTTCATGATCTCAGAGGTAATTATGTATGTATAAGTATGCTTGCCTGTGTTTGCAGGTGCATATGTATTAGTAAATAAAGGAATATCTGTAGGCAGAAAGAGGGAGGCATATGTGACATAATGGAATGACATAATATCCCTTTAAATTGTTTATGATTCTCACGTTTACCTCATTCCCTTTGGCTCCCTCTATATTAATAATAAAATGCTTAATTTTGGCTGAGACCAGCTAACGCTTCCTCATACAAGACTCAGCCCCAGCAAAGGACTCTCTGCCATGGACACAAATGCCCTTTTTGTGGGAAAAAAAGAGACATTTTTCAACCCAAGCCTGAAAAGCACAGTCAACTTTCTACAACTGAAGTCTTGCTTTAGGCTAGATTCCTGAGTCCATATTCAGAGAAAACAAGCAACCCGATTTCCATCTGAGCTGAAACCAACACAGGCTGCTAGGATGCTTCTACACTGGTGCTAAATCTTGGCTGTTATTCTCCTGCCTAAATGTAGAGGTAGAATCACAGAATCATAGAATCATCTGGTTAGAAAAGACCTTTGATATCATTGTGTCCAACTGTACCTGTCCACTACTAAACCATGTCCCTAAGAAACTCATCCACCCATCTTTTAAACACCTCCAGGGATGGTGACTCAGCTGCCTCCTTAGGGCAGCTTATTCCAGTGCATGACTACTCTTTCAGTGAAGGTCTAAACCTGCCCTGGTGCCTTCAGGCCACTTCCTCTTGTCCTCTCACTTGCCACTTGTAAGAAGAGACCAACACTCACCTCCCTACAACTTCCTTTCAGGCAGTTGTAGACAGTGATGAGGTCTCCCCTCAGCCTCCTCTTCTCTAAGCTAAAGAATCCCAGTTCCCAGAATGTGACACTTATAATTTTGTTTCTTGCTTATTTTAGCTGATGGCAAGAAAGACTAAAATGAAAAAAACAGCAAAGGGGTGCTTTTAGCATTGGTCTCTCAAGTATTTAGGAGCATGCCAGGGCTGGTAACATGATGGAGAGGAATACAGTGTTTGGGGACATGAGAAGGGAGAGAGGCTAAAAGTAAAGGCTGGGGAAGTCACTAGGCAGCTGCAGCTTGATATTTGCTTGGTAACCCCATCAACCCAGCTGGGATGACTGATAGTTCATAGCCATGCATGAACCTGGCTACCTGAGTCTGACTGTGGAGCAACACAAGGGATGATCTCCATTAAACATTCTAAACTGGACCAGTATTCCAAGACTACTCATGCAGCCCAGACTTAGAGAATTAATCTGGGCTCAGAAAGCACTACTGCTGCTGGGCTGCAGAGTTAAATGTTCCATGGCTCGTTTTCCTTTCTGATGAAATGATGTTAGTGCTAATTCTTGTGCTGGAAAGGCATGAGGATGATGGATACAACTCTTCTTGGGAGGAGTCAGCGCGAGCGGGAAACTTCGCCCTGAACTACAGGCAGGGCAGGGTTTCCAGGTTGTAACTGATAGACCAGAGTCCAGATGAGGATGTTTATGAAAGAATTAGCATGTGTATATCTGCTCAGCCCCTGTTTATCTGCCCTTTTTGCTCAAAGTCCTGTGCTCCTTCCTGCTTGACTAACAGTCCAATTGCTGAAGCCTGGAGCCTGCTGGGATCTGACAGGGGATTCTCACACAAGTATCTATAGCAGGAGTGGAAAGCCCACAAGTGACAGCTGAATTTATACCATGCAGGTGCATATTTAGCATCATCCCCTGCTTTTGTCCAGTAGAGGAGGTCAAACTGTAGGCATAGATTTGAAAGGGAAATATTTTATTTGTATGAACTCCAAAACTTTAATCAAATACAACTTCTTTCCTGCAACACTCTGTGATTTTCTCTTTTGTTTTATTCGTGGGGTCTTTTGTCATCATGTGACAGTAAGGCAATCTCATTCATCACTGCCTGGAAATATCTATGGTGTGATTTACTTGAATTTTAAACATCTTAACCTCAAGTAATCACTCTAGATTGCCTTCACAATTAAAGAATGGAAGAAAGTATTTTAAGGAAGAATCTTCTCTCCTGCTTTAGGAGGAAGTGAAGATATCATGTCCTAGACTTTGCTGTCTCTCTTGGCAGTGCTCACCTCAGACAGAGATGTTTGCATTTGTTAGCATAAATGACATCTACATTGTTGCTCATTTTTCCTCTAATTAGGCTTTCAAATCCTGCAAGCAGTGTCTGAAGTCTTCTAATAACATCAAAATCCCTGAGGAATTAAAGTTATTGGTCAACTATCTGAATAGACAGGAAGAACACCTCCAGTTAAGTCCTATGGAGAGCAGGGAATGTATAATTAAGATTTCAGCTCTTCACCATGGGATGTTTTGGATACTCAAAGTTGACATGGGCTCAGGGTTGAAATGGATGGGTTCACAGAAGTAGCATCCATGGGGCATAACTAAGGAGAAAGATAGCCCCTGTATTTCAGGAAATACTTCAGCTGTAAATTCTTGGAAGTTGGGAGAATATTTGGAGAATTATCACTACGTGCTTTGTCTATCCTTACACTCTTTCTGAGCTGTCTCTATTTGGAAATGATATTGGCTATTCATGGAAACGAGATACTGGGCTGGATGGGTCTGTGGTTTGAATCTGTACAGGCAGTTTTACATCCCTGACTACAGACAGCTGATGGGCTTATGGAAAGGAAGAACAGGCTGCTGTTTTAATAAACAAACTTAGAACCCATGAAAGCACTGAGTTTAACACTGAGTTCAAAATAATTGAAGGGAGTACAAGATAGAACTATTAACTTGGCGGTGTGTATTTTTTTGATTTTGGATCTGTTTTTTTTCCCCCTCCAGTTATCAGCTTCACACATAAGTTTTGATTCCAAACGTTGGATATTTCCCAAAGCAAGAAGATCACTCTCATCCCTTGGGAGTGAGAATGGTGGTTGAAGAGTGTAAATCTGTACCTTTAATAATTGGAGAATACTGCAAAATGATGGAAGTAGGGCTTGGGGCATCTCCTGCTACTTAAGGAAAAGCTGCAGGGTGAGTTTAGCCAGCTTTAACCATCAGAGAGCCCAGACATTACCTCCCTAGGGCTTCATCAGTTCCTCTGCTGAAATTTCCTCATCAGCCCTTCACGTTCATCTATTGTGAGGTTTTCCTGGCAGAACATACATTCATAGAAATTATATTTAGACTTACTGGGTAAGCAAGTGGGATGGGGATATGTGTGAAAGACAGATTTCCCAGGTATGTTTCTCTGAGGTAGATATTTAGCAGGTCACCAAAGTGATGCAGCTGCGTAGCAGTTAGCCTTTTGGTGCAGTAGCACTTTGACTGAGAGACCAGGGAGCTCCTGCCCCTCTCTGCACACCAGAGGGTAAGAGAGAATTAGTAGGTATTTAGTTCCCCTGTACAGCCTTATTAATGACTTTACTGTTTAGGTATGAGAACATGCACAGGTGGGATGGAGGTATTATTTACACACAGTCCCCAAAACTCATCTGTCTCTTCCTGTTTATCCCCCAATGCCCTTCTTCAATGTTTAAACCTAACCAAGACAGATTTATCTTCAAAAATTGGCAGTGTTTCAGCAGTCACTTCTGTCTAGAATGAATTGCTTTACATCCTGCAAACAGCTTGTGTAACATAGTCCGTGTGTCGCAAATTCTCTGTTCAGATACTCTGTTTGACTTTCTCATCACCTTGCTCTGCAAAGCAAGTGTAGATCTCAAAATCACCTCAGTTTTTCCAGTAATGGAGCAGTATAGAATCTATACTCAGGGATAGTGGCTACAAATATTTCTCTTACTGGGCAGAAAGAACTGAGCCTCTTTTTGTGTTTACAGCCATGCTCAAGGCACAACAAATGTTTTTATTCAACATAAAGTGTAGACACATTTGAGCCTGTACAGCAAATCTTACATCCCTGGCTGCTAGCAGCTGATGGGCAAAAATTAGAACAAGCTGTCTAGGGAAGTGGTGGAGACTCCATCCCTGGAGGAGTTTAAAAAAACATGTAGACATGGCACTTTGGGACATGGTTTAATAGACACGGTGGTGTTGGGGTGATAGTTGGACTGGATGATCTTAAAAGTCTTTTCCAACTTTAATGATTCGACCATTCTTTGAAACACATTTTGTATCAACAGAGATGTAGGGAGTTTGAGGATCAACTTATTTTATCCAAATAGAGTAAATCTGATACTTTTGTACCCTACCTATCTCTGTCAACAGTGGATAACATCGAAGATGTCTATCTCATTTGTAGTTATTTACATCATGGCCATCTGAAGATAAAGAGGCCATCTGAACTTAACCCCAAGTCTTGCACCCAGCCATGAGTCGCTTCTCATTACCATATCCTGGAGTAATTAACTTTCTGCAGTATATCTAAAAAACTATGAGAAAGATGTTATTTTTTCTTATTCCTCATGAAACCTTTCCATGATATTCATGGGCATGGTGACCCAACGATTTAAGCTATCTGTTAGCAGCATAATTCAGTTGATAAGTGACTGAAATTTGTACAAGATCTGATGGATTTCCAATAGTAAACCATTACTTTCTGGGGAAAACAACAAATAGACAAAGAGAATAAAAAATAGACTCATTCCCCAGTCAAGACACTGGTAAAGAAAAGCCTCTCTACATTCCTTAGTTTTTATGATGCATGCATTGTGTGTGCTCCTTTTGCCAAATCAAATGGACAGAGCTAGGCAAAATATCAATGTTTTTTTTTTCAAAGCTGTATTTAAGTCATATTTTGTTAAACTCCTGTAACATGTTTTGGTGTTTCCGAAAATGTCTTGGATGTCAGTGTATGGCTCATCATTTCAAGGTGGCAGCAGAAAACTGCTTCAACATAAGCTAGAAATGGTCTTTAGATGGTTTCAAGAAAGGTTCGCGATGGGTGTTTGGCCCATGTTTATTCAATATAGTAGAGGTGGAAATGACAAACAAAACAAATGCTAAATGGATGGAAATATCATTTTAGTGGAAGTTTATTCCAGATTATTTCTGTCTGATTAAGGGAAAGACTCTGTCCACAATGTACTTATGCTCTTAACAAATCCCAGAGTTACTCCCACTGAGTAGGTTGGTCATGTTTGACTATACTATGAATTCATCTCTTTCCTGAGTCCTACCAAAATGCTGCCTTCAGATGACTCAGGTGTATCCGAGGACCCAGTCATCCAAGCAAGGGAACCAGTGTTGTCTGATATGACTTGTAGCCACAAGTCTTTTTGCTTTATGGGTGGCTACAGATGCTGGAGTGAATAAGTGACAACAACTTCCTGTGTTGCCTCTTTTGGAAGGGACTACAGACTTGGATTCCCATTGACTTAATAGGAAATTATTATTTGAGGAAAGACAGGAGGTAGGCTTGAGCTTTCTTTAGGAAATCATTTGTGTCAGTACCATTTAGATACCAGTCCCAAGGTGTGAAAAAGTGCCTGGGGAAAATGAGTCTCAGTGAACATGCGTAGGCCAGGGAAATTAATTTTATTAAGTAAGAAGATAGCCAGGCTCCCCAGGAGCTATCACAAAGGCATTTCCTACAATTGTTTAGTCCTTTGCCTTTAGCATCACACATTCTCCCTTCCCCTCTTACCAGAGAGTTTGCTGGGAACTGTCTAAAGGCTGGAGGCATTTTTCTTGGAAATGGCACATAAAAGACAATGTGCCACAGTATCCACTGCACGTCAACAGATCTCTCTTTTAAATACTCTATAAAGAGATTGCCTTGGTGGCTTCCAGGTCAGTAAGGCTCTTTTTTGTTTTTCCAAGTATTTAATATCTCGTCCATTTCCTTTTCCATGTCTTATGATGCTTCATAGTACTTTGACATTTATTAGCCATGTGAAGCATATGTTGAAGAAATCATTCAATCATTTCTGACCTCTTCTGCTTCCTCTCTGGGGGGATATCCTGCACATCTACTGCTCACTTACAGTTGTTTCTGATCATACTAAATTCCTGCACAGATTCCACTCATTGTTCAGCTCTGCTTCTGTCCAGAAGAGGACCACCCCCTGATTTATTAAACAATCTCAGGTGAGAATCAGGGCTCTGTAAAAACATGGTGAGAGAGAGCCGATGCAGTGAAAAAAAAACACTATTCAAACAGGATAAGGATGAATCTTCACAGTTATTGAGCAAAGCTAAAACACAAATGGTTCAATGGTGTCATCTCACAGTTGAAAGATTGTCACAACCATAGAGACAGACTTTGTGTGTGCTTTTAGCTTCTCTCTCTCTGGAAGTGGCTTCTGTTGACCACATGATGCTTGACGATGCTATTGTAGTGAAAATGCAGTACTGGGCTGTTACTGTGACCCACCTGGTGGAAATGAACTTACTAAGTTGAATTCAGTACCTGGTTTAATCCTTTGGCTATTTTCAAAATGTGGGAAGCATTTCATTTATTTTCATATGCCAAAAGTCACAGCTGTAACTGAATGGTGTGTTGAGGAAAAATAATCATATACGACAAAGCTCTATTTGACTGAGCTGTTTCAGTTATCCATTTAAGAGCAAGTTTAATTATTCTCTATTTGTTCACTTGAGATGACTATCACGGATGAAGATAGTGAGCAGCAAAGCAAGACTTCTCCATGAGGGCAGAAACAAGCCAGGAGCTGAGGAAAACCACAGCTCAGGCTGGGCTGTGCTCTCACCGAACTTAAACAGAACTCCTGGACTGAGTGGTGATCAGAGAATGGAGGTTGGGGAAACTGAGTGGTGCAACTCAGGCCTATTTGTGTGCTCATGGCCCTCAGAGAGGTGAACGTTTTAGAAATCCAAGGCTCTCCCACTGTTTAGGACTCATCGAGCTGGAAAATAGTCATAAAACCGAGACTAGAACCTAGATCTGCAGTTTATCGTGAAATCTCAGCTACCAGCTGTGTCAAGCATGACATCAGCTGAATGACTTCCACAAAGGTTCTTTGGTTTCCATTTTAATCCAAAAATTTAGTGCTCAGTATGTTTATTTGTTATCCTGAAAAGTGACACAGCTCCAATGGATATCATTAAACAAAAAATAACCAGGGTTTCCTTTTCAACCAGTCAAATCTATTTGGAGCTGCTATGCACTAAACCACCAGTGCAATCCTAGGACAGAGGCAGTAGAATGTTAGGTTGCCTACTCAATTAAGTCACAATTATGATTGCATTTTTACTTTCCAATATATTGTCCATTTTCAAGAAAAAATGCTGATAGATCAAGCTATTTTAATGTAGAGCTTAATATGTTTAGTTTATCGGGAGAAAATAAAGGGATAATACAGTTACTGTTTTTAAGTGCATGCAAATAGCTGCAAATAAGTCATCTAGACTAGACTTTTTTTGCATACATAAAAGATGTAAATCCCTGTGGTCAGAAATGTTGATGAAATAAGAGAGAAGTTCACTTTTTTTAACACAAATATCTAAACCAGGACAGATGAATCACTATCTAAACCAGTTCCCCATAACAGAGGAAATTAAATCCGGGGCTGGAGTGCTGATGAAGGCAGAAGGTTATTACCCTACACTGATAATGATGCTTGGTTAATTAGTTGCTTTTTTTGCAGATACACTTAACTATTAGCCCCATTCAGAGTATTAAAGAAATGACACTGAAATAGAAATCAAGGAGCAAAGTTGATGTTCATTGTTAATCAAAGGAAGGATGCACTTAGAGAAGGCAAAACCTTGTTTAGATTTTGCCATCCCTTTTACACTTTCTACCTTCTTGGTCTGCAAAACAAGGTAAGCAATGCACACAAAACGTCATAAGAGTAAAATTCAACAGCTATATCCTTCTAATACTTAAGCTATTGGATTTATGTGTGTATTTACAGCAGCTAAGAAATATCTGTCTCACAATACCCATTTTCGTTAGCTGAGCACCAATTCATATTGTATTTACATCAATTCCATATTAACAATGCCATTTAGGTCAGTGGGACCTTAAAAACCAAAAACCCAAACCCCAAAATTCTCCTTTTCAAACATCCTTGGCTTGGAAATTGCTTAGGAAGTTGTCCTTATTACACAATGCCAGAACATCCTCAGTACCCTATCTCAACACATGCCAGCCCAACAAACTAACACATCAGATTGCTTCCCTGGCTTGTTACCCAATTAAGGAAAACCAGATGCCTTCTCCTGAGTCAAATGCAAATTGTTTCCCACATCTCATTATGCCAACGAGCATCACTTCCAAGCCTCCAGGCTCCCAGGGGTCTGGGTCCCTTCATTTGTAGTAACACAGTTACCCAAAGACTTAAATGGGTTGAGTAGAGTAATTACTTGCTGGTCTGGTCCTGAAGAAGATGGTGATGTTGACCCTGACTGTCCTGGTGAACAGAGCTATGATGCCATGTCATTGTCTTTCTTATCAGCCAGGCAGCTTTGTTGTAGCCATTTCAGGTCAAAAAAACCCAAGAAAAAACAAAATTAATGGAAACTCAGCCTCCTTTGGCTATGCCTCAGCACTTGACTCACTCATTAGGTGAGCTCTTCCCTTCAAAACTGATTCCTATGAAGAATTTTATCCATTTCCTTTCAGAAGAAGGCTTTAGGCTCTTTTTTTATAAAGCAATCTGATCCAGTGGAAGTTGTAACTGCCCGTGACAGAAGGGTTGGAACTGGATGATAAAACCTGAAGCATTCTATGAATTTATGATTTTTTGTTTGTTTTCTTGTTTGTTTTTTCTGCTCTATTTAGTGTTTGTTTTGGAAGTTTTCTATGAGAATACTTTGCTGCATTAAAAAAACTTAAAAATAAAAACAAAAGATCCAGTCTTTCAAACACCATATAGAGTGTATAGCTTAGTAAGTCCTCTAAAATGGTTTCTTATATGGGTTGGAGAACTACATGCAAGTGATCTCTGTATCACACATCTAGGTTTCTTAGAGAACCCAGAATTAAACTTTAATTCAAGTGACACATGCATTAGACACATCAAGAATTTACATATGTGCTTTAAATCCCTGTATCCCAAACCTACTCATTTAAGACATCATCTGCAATACATTTAATAACTTTTATTTGAAATACTTCTTTAGGAAAGCCTGATAATGGCCATGCCTTTTCTTTTCCCAAGAAATCTCCATGTAAAATGCTAAATTAATACTAGTTGTGTTTAGGAAGTATTTAGCAGGTGCCAGAATTATCAATGAAGTGGAAAAGAAGTGACTGTTTTCAGGGCTTGGATATATTTAAGATTGTGGATTTTTAGTTGAAAGAAACCTTTGGGATATATTAGTCTAAACACAAAAATTAACAACATCAGCAGAGTCAACAAAAAATAGAATTGAGGCAGACCAGCAATCTGGAAGACATTTCAAAGAATAACAGAAGAGGAAGACTGGAAAAGAACACAAGAAGTCATCTAGTTTAAGGTTGGCTTCAGCAATCCTGGTGTGTTTTTTTTAGCCTTCTACAATTGTCAGTAACAAATATCTCTTCCCTTCCCCATTACTGCTAAAGATCAATTCTTCTCTTGCTCTGCCACTAAGATGAGCCTTCTATCTCACCTGAGTTTTCAGAGGTGCCTTCCAAGCCTGTGACCTCTTCTGTCCTTACCAAAGAGAGAAAATTTTCCCTCTCCTTTCCATTGAAGAATTTGCCATCATTGCAGGCTGTTGCCATCATTCTTTTGTTCTAGACTATTCCCTTATGTTATGTAAAGTAGACCTTAACTTTTGGAATTACAGTGACCAGAGATAGATCTAGAGCTCCACATCAATGCTCAACACTGTCTCAAGCACTACTAAAGTTTACTTTTGAGACTTATTTCCTTCTTTTACGTACAAAATATATGTGCTGTGCCCAAATAACATATAAAATTAAAAGGATAACACATCTATATTAATCATAGAATCATGGAATCATAGAACGTTCAGGGTTGGAAGAGATCTTAAACATCATCCAGTTTCACCACACCTGGCATGGACAAGAACATCTCCCACTGGACCAGGGTGCTCAAAGCCTCATACAACCTGGCCTTGAACACCTCGAGGGCTGGGGCAGCCACAACTTCTCTGTGATTTTAAAAATTCTCTTTGGGCACAAAATAAATCTATTTGGATGAAGATACAAGGCATCTGCTAGATGAGCTAATAGAAATGGACAATGCCCTCAGTCACAAGGTGAATGTTGGGAGTGTCCTATGTACAGATAGGAGTTGGACTCGATGATGCTTTTGGGTCCCTTCCAACTTGGGTAATTCAATGATTCTATGATTCTAAATATCTGGGAATTAGATGTCTCAGTCTGAAACCAGACACCTATGTCTCTCTCTGCATATTCACCCAAGAGGAACAGGAACTCTAAGTGATTTATATGACTTATTTTAAATGTCTGCTTTAGGATCACACTAATTGCCCTCCAGATTTGCCTTCAGAAACCCTGGAGCTCACCTTATACATGTAAGAATTCATCATCTGGTATTCTTTCCTTTTGCTTTCTGTCTTCTTTTTATGGAATTAAGATTTTGAGCTACAATTGTCTGCTATTTCAGCAGAACATAATCCTGATTTAACTTGATGCTGTGCCAAGAGTGCTAGTCAGTAGCAGCTAAGATTCATAGTTACGGATGGCATATTTAATTTTGGAGGTTGGATCTAATTGTAGTTCCAGTGTCTACTGGCTAAGAACCCTTCATTAGACAATGTTAATAACGCTGTTGTTGATTTGAACTAATAGATTCACACAGCACTGCAAACTTCAAGCTTAGAGCTCAAGCTGTGAGGCTCAATTTCAGTTTGGATATGAGCCTTGAGTTTGGAGGAGGGTTGTCTGTGTTACTGTGCCAGAAAGATCATCTTGTCTGAGATAATACTCAGTGATATCTTCTCCTAACTTCAGGGATTTAACAGATTAAGACACCTAATTCAGTTCAAAGTTTGGCTTCTATCATCTTTCCAGCTACTTTATTCCAATTATCTCCCACCTCCTGACCTAGAAGGGCACAAGCCTCCTGTAGATTCTCTGTCTCCTCTACCAGGTCTGTCTGGGTGCCACGAATACTACAGGGTATCTCAATTTTGAGGACACCTTGTGTTTTTAACTGAATGTCACCTAATATGTCTTAGAATTCAAGTTGAATTATGCCCTGCCTAAGATATCAGTGTCTACAGACAACCTAGATTTCTAGCTCCCAGCACACCTAATGGAGATCTAATTGTTTGGAACTGAGAGTGTGATTTATCCTGCCCTACAACAGACAGTCACTGGCTTAGTTATATCCCATTACTATATGGGATATAGTAATGAGATATTACTATACTGGCTGGTTTGCCCAAAACCCTTTCCCAAGGCACTGGCTGCAACTTACTTAATATTAAATATCTCCAGTATAGGTGTCTACATACAAACTAAGTGCCTTCTCTTCCTTTACAGTTAAAAAAGATACAGGAAATTTTTAAATTCATATTGTCTCTCTGTTTTAGACTTCTGCT
Organism: Tapera naevia; assembly: GCA_033556795.1. Lineage (NCBI taxonomy): Eukaryota > Metazoa > Chordata > Aves > Cuculiformes > Neomorphidae > Tapera > Tapera naevia. The sequence goes on along the minus strand of JAUMJJ010000129.1, from coordinate 2,899,150 downwards.
TCAGAGTGAAGACCCACTGTCTGCACACTGGCTTTAAGGGGACGCCTCATAATTGTCTTATATGAATGTGTTTGCCCCATAGATTTATAGAGGGGAGATGACTATAGATATGGATGCCTTACACCCCCTCGACATGCTGTTGGATGGAGATAATTTATGCTGATGCTAGGAAGAAGCTGATGTTTATCACTTCAGTTGCTAAGCATAAAACTTGTGTGCACTACTTGCTGCCCTGAAGATCCAATGCCCATATTCCCTGCTGCGCTGTGAAGGAATTTGTGAATTATTACACGAGTTGCCTTTGTGCAAAATATCCATGTGGTAGAATAGCACTGCTCTCTAAGAAAGTCTTTTTGGCTCATAATATTGAAAGAGATTTGATTTTTGCAACGGTGCTGAAAGGCTGCCAAAATACTGATTTGAATATGGTGAAATTTTTCTTTGCTTTTTTGGTTCTTCTTTGTTTGCTTAGTGTGGCTGGTTTTGGAATTTTAGGCTTTGAGAAAAAAAAAAAAAAACCTGCCTGGAATTCAGTCACAAACAGGAATATCAGAGTGAGGAAAGTGAAAAGTTGTTCTCACGGATGTTAGAAATGCTGCCATGAGAGACCATTCCTGGGGAATTAAAAATTACCACAAGGCGTGTGAACAAGTCCAGCTTGGGAAGCAAATGTTCCATTCCGAGCTTTTCAAACATGAAAACAGAGCCTGAAACCCAAGAGTGCTCCAGAGTGTTGGGTGAAAACTGGTCTTGCAGGAGAGGTATGGCCAGAGGATGGTGCAATGTACCAGGACTCAGGAAGCCAGGTCTGAACTCCCTGAGATGTGACTACTCAACAGCAGTCCAGTAGCCATGAGCAGATGTGTGTGACCCGTTTTCCTCTTCTGGAAGGCAAGTGTAATATAATAATGCCCTATCTAAAAGATATAGAAATTGCAGCAAGATCCTGCTATTAAACTCCATAACTTTGAGTGCCTCAGCCACATCCTGAGAATCTCTTGCAGGTCTGACCTGCGCGGCAAGTCCCTGAAGGCAAAAATAGTTTTGTCACCAAACTGATGCTAGTTTTCATAGCACCAACAAACCAAAGCTTCAGAGTGGCCAAAGAGATATTGATATAGCTATTCCTATGCCAGAAGTGAAGGACAACATGGTCTGCCATGGATCTTCCATGGAGTACATGCAAGTTACACTATGTACAACTGGGCTTTGCCCCATGTGTCTGCAGGCCGGTTCCAATATTCTCTCACTGGTTTGAAGCTGTGTGCTGAGAGTAGCTGGTTGGCATGGGTAAGGTCATCCAGCTACCTGAACATGTTCTCTATGACAAAGAAAACAACAGTGGATTAGGCTGGCTGATGGGAACTCTCTAAGAGCTTACCTGCAATGTTTGCTTTCCACTTAAGCATCACCCAAAGCATCTCTATGTCGCTGATATCTCTTTTTTTTTTTCTTTTTTGAATCACAAGTGCCTCAGAGGAGAGTGGGAGAAAATGCTTGTCTCAGTGTATGAGAACAGAGCCTTGCTCGTGGCTAAAAACACTAAGACCTAATCTTGACTTACGCTCCAGTGTGACAGAGACAGATGGGGAGGATGCAGTCCTGTTTTCAGAAGCACGCCTGAAGTTTGGGAGTCTGCCTGACCTCCTGCAGGTAATGGAGACAGCTAATAGGAAAGCTGAGCCTCCTGATCCTCTCTTCCTCTGTTCTTCGAGCCCAGTGCAAGATGATGAGTGAAGCAGACTGAAAATGATAAATGATCAGGCATTGGTCCATGGCAAGGCCTGAATGGTGAAGGAAGACCACATCAGGCTGCCTCTTCCCAGGAAAGCATTTATCTTCTGTTTGCTCCTCCAGCCTGCTTTCACAGCAGTTGAAAGCCAAAAGATGATGAATATGCAGGAGGACAAACTGTTGTGCTAAACAGATTCCCACAGCGCGTGACAGGATTTTGCCTGTGAGGAGAATAGAGGGCTGGATCAGTGGCAAGAGATAAACTTGTCAGCTTCGCTGCTGATACGCAAGAAAGTCACCTCACCCAAGGGAAGTTTAAATAAGCAAGTGGTGTCCAGGACTACAGCAAGATCAACAGTTACTCATAGACTGTTCTTCCAAAAAGAACATCGTAAAAGCAGGTTCAGCTAAGCCAGAGTCTCCAGAGAACAAAAAAATAAGAGCTCCCTTCAGATGTGTAAAATCTCACAGGTTTTGTGTGAGAGTCTTGTAATTGGCTTCTGCACCTCCTGCAATTAGAGGGCAGCCACCCTCCTGGTGCAAGTGCTAAAGCACTGTGTCACCCCTTAACTTGACCCACAAATTGACCAAGTCCAGGATACCTGCTTGGGAAGATGTGGAAGTATAAAGCACTAAGCTGTATTAATAAAAAGTGGAAAGAATTCTTTGGGGACCTCCTGCCCAGGAAAGCCCCATGGCTTAACACAGTCTCCAGCCCCCTAACTGTCCTGCTGCCCCACCAGATGAGATGGTGTGCATCCTCCTCCACCACATCACTCAAAGTGCAACTTGTCAGTCATTTCTTCATACCTTGGGAAATGATAAGGCTGTGCCTGATGAGTCTCCTGCTGTCAGCCCAGTGTGGACGAACAGGAAGGCAGGTGGCATGGAGTGGTGTCTTCTGAGAAATGAACTGTAGGAGGAGCCTACTAAGTCTCATCAATTGAGGTTAGGACAGATGGCATTGATGGTAGAGGGATATGAACTCACTCTGATATTGGGAAAAAACATTCTAACAAACTCATACTTTAATAAGACTTCTTTTTTAGGCACCTGGGAATGGTGATTCTCAATGTTGTGTATTTGAAAACTGTACCTAAATACATAAACCTAACCATGACTGAGAATGTTCCTTGGTAAAAAAAAACCCACATCCTAGGTACACTGTGGGGAGTTATTGTGAACCAGGGGCAGTTTGTAAGAGGTAGTTGACGTATGACTGCTCTCTTTTGAGTGACAAGTTATTCCATGTTTGGAGGTTTCTGGGCCACAAAATGATCACACACATTTACCTGGATCTGTGGTAGAGGAAAACTCTCAGACTTCTTAGTTCAGTATATGTGCAACTTAAGAGGCCTTGAGGATGGCAGAGAAGCAGTAGATATTGGCTATAAGAAGGTCCAGAAGATATTTCACATGTTGTACAAGCAAGAGAGGAAAATACGACTCAGATATAACAAGGAAGCAGGACCAGCAGTATAATTGTATTTGAAGATAGCTACTAAAGGTTTACTGTTGAAACAGAAGGATGCATCAAGCTGGGACACATTGGCATTTGTGCTGGCTATAGTGGTATTCACACTTTCATCCAGGGCAGGGATGGTGGAAGAGGAAAGGATCTTATTATATTTGTGGATTACTCAAAGCTGTTCTGGACTGCAAGGTATGTTCCAAACCAGGATTAAAATACAAATGACCTTGATACATAGGAGAAAGTCTTATTAAATAAACAAAACAAAGAAACCCAAACCACCAAAAAAAGACCCAGTGGTCTACAATTCAGAGGACTTTTTCCCCTTTTCATTTCCATTTGTAACAAAGGAAAACACTCCATTGCAAATAAAGAAATTTAAATGCAGGTGGGAAGTTCAAAATGAATGAAAGGAGGTGGTTTCTCATAGCTGGGTATGAATATGGGCTCACGATATACGTTGTGAAGGTCTGTAACTCCTTGACATTGGATGTTTTAGACATAGAAAGTTCATGGGTAAGCAAAACAAGTCAGTGAAATCCATTAAAAGGTATAAAATTCACTGAAATCCATTAAAAGGTATAAAATTCACTGAAATCCTGCCCAGCTTAGGAATTCCCAGGGGCAGAAATTGTTATAAACTGTGAGAATATTTGATGGAAGCATTGCCATACTCTCCCTGCATTCTTACACTCGTTTGGTATTTGCAACTTTATGAAATAGGATATTGCGTGAGGTGGATGTTTGGTCTGACCCATTTGGCTGTTTTTATGTCCTAAATCCCCAAAAGGATCAGGGTCCTGGAGCAAAATTTTCAACCTGTCAGTTAATTTAGTCTAACTCACCTGCAGCAAACAGCAATCCAGCAGGAGACAGGTCCATTCATAAGCTGACAAGTTTCAAAGAGGAATTTTTTAGTAGCTGTTAACTAAAATGGTAGGAGAAGCTCAGACAGATTATTTTAGCACTGAATAGACACAACTTTCATTTAGAATCTTGAGTTCATCTGACAGTACTTTAAGGGGGCCTGTAGGAAAGCTGGGAAGGGGTTCTTTATCAGGCAATGCAGATAGGACAAAGGGAACAATTTTAAACTGAAAGAGAGGAGATCTAGATTAGATATTTAGCAGAATTTCTTTCCTGTGAGGAGGACCTGGCAGAAGTTGCCCAGAGAGGTCATGGCTGCCCCATCCCTGGAGATGTTCAAGGCCAGGTTGGATGGGGCTTTCAGTAACCTGATGTAGTGTGAGATGTCCCTGCCAATGGTAGAGGGGTTGGAACTGGATGATCTTTAAAGTCCCTTTCAACCCAAACCTTTCTATGATTCTGTGATTCCTTGTCACGTTGTCTTCAACCCAGGACATTTGACTGGTAGGTTGGGTGCAGCCCTTACTCAGGTGTATTAGGGACAGAGAACTGTGTGTTCTTCCATATCTATCAGTGGGGCAATAGCACGTAAAACCCCATAATGGCTTCTTGCCATCTTGCACCTCAAGTTTTTTGCAAGAGAAGGAAAACAAATTATTGAGAGAAATCAACACTCTGCTCTGAAAAATCCTGCCACAATTGATGAGCAGAGGTTTCTAGTCTTACAGAGGGAGGATAAAACATATTGTTCATAGTTCCTTTTGCTAGTTTACTTTAAATCCTGGAAGTTAATACACTAAACCAAAGAGTGGACAACCATTTATTCTTATCATCTCTGTTGCAGGGATGGGAAGGGCTGTGCAGACATCATAGTCTAAGATAGGAAGATTTAATGAGATATATACCGATTGTGCCCTCTGGGCATCGAAATCATATTCTTCTTCTCCATGGATACAGCACCCAGCAATGAGTTCTTCTTCCAAAGATGAAGTCAAATGACCTATCCAAATTCACATGGTCACAGTGCCGAAAGTGGCACCAGGTAGGTTGTATTGTGTGGGTACAGATCCATCAGTAAAGCTTTACGATTATCCTATCCCCTCCACTTTTCTCATGCTCTTTTTCCTCACTCTTTCTCTTCTGTAATTTTGTTTCTTCTTCAAAAGAAGAGCATCATCCCAAGACAAAAAATTTGGGAAGTCAAATTAAAAGGCAAGCAAGACTTGGCCTGTATCAGAAACAGCGTGGTCAGCAGGACCAGGGCAAAGATTGTGCTCCTGTACTTGGCACTGGTGAGGCTGTACCTCAAGTACTGGGTTCAGTTTTGGGCCCCTCAGTACAAGGAGATTGAGGGGCTGGAGCGTGTCCAGAGAAGGGAAATGGAGCTGGTGAAGGGGTTGGAGAACAAGTCCTACAAGTAGTGGCTGAGGGAACTGGAGTTGTTTAGCCTAGAGAAGAGGATGCTGAGGGGAGACCTCATCACTGTCTACAACTGCCTGAAAGGAGGCTGTGGTGAGGTGGGTGTTGGGCTCTTCTCGCAAGTGACAAGTGATAGGATGGGAAGAAATGGCCTCAAGTTGTGCCAGGCCAGGTTCAGATTAGACATCAGGAAGAATTTCTTCACTGAAAGGGTGGCCAGGCCCTGGCAGAGGCTGCACAGGGAGGTGGCTGATTTGCTATCTCTGGAGGTGTTTAAAAGACAGGTAGACGAGTTTCTTAGAGACATGGTTTAGTAAGGGGACAGTTGGACTTGATGATCTCAGAGGTCTTTTCCAAACAGATGATTCTATGATTCTATGATTCTATGATTCTATGACCAAAATGCAAAGGCTTCCCCAGCCTTTCAGAAAGCCTTCCACTGGATTCACTTTCAGGACTGGCTTTGGCAGCTGCAATGCTTTTGTTCTTCATAAATCAGGCAGAGAGTTATAGCAGACCTAGGCTGGCCACGTAATGGAGTAAGCACCACTGTGAACGCAAATACTGACCTTCAGGTGCCATTAATAGCTATTGAGGGAGCAAAAAAAAAGCAAGAAGGAAGATATATTAGGAGAAAAATCATTTCCTTATCACTTGTTCTGGGCTGTGTAACACTGGACTGGAGCTGAAATCAATAGCTCGCCACCAGGTCGTGTCAGATGGGGAGCCAACAACATCTTGTCTATTATGTCTGGCCTGAGGCTCAGATGGAGACCTTGCAGTTGCTCCAAGAGAGTGAGAAAGGAACTTTGTACCCTCCTACCCTTAGAGGCAGGCTGAGCTATTTGGTGGTGTTAATCTCAGCTAGCAATGAATCTGTCAGTAGCACATAACTTACCAACAGTGTAAAATAACAGCAGGGGGAGCCAGGAGGGCTGAGAGGAGCTGGGTGTCAGCCTCTCTGGATTTGCTTTTCTGTCTCTTCTTGCCGTTCACACGATCAGTTCTGGGGACAATGTGTTTATGTCTTTTAGCACACTAGGACATCATTTTAATAAGGGCTATAATAGATAATAATTCCAGTGCAAGCATTAGCATGTGAAGTCTTTAATATAGGGATTCCACTAAAGTCTCTGTAGGGAATCAGATGTACTGGGTTTTCAGTACATAAGAGAAGAACATATTGATGATATGAGCTGGTCATGAGGTTCTACATCTCCTTCCTCTTTTTTCCAGGTTCTCCTATTGAGCAGCTGCCCTGTTGCTCCCTGGGCTTGGCTGTATGTTTGAAATAGTTAAAGGGAAAAGTCTCATTTTCTCCTGAATATTCTAGAGATGAAAGATTATGACTAAATGTCATAATTATAAGACATAAATATTACTTGCAGTATAACTGTGATATTATGATTATATTTGTATGGGAGAAGGAGGAGAACACCAAACCCCAGGCTTTCTGACTGGCAATTTGTGAGAAACCAGAAAACAATCTCGAATTTCAAAGCTGGAGGCCAGGACCTAGCCATGATGCTGTGTGCCCAGCAGAAGGAGCTCTACACTACCAGAAGGGCATCTGCCACTCCAGCAGCTCTGAATGAGTTACTCCACCAGATGCTGGCATTTAAGCTTTCTGCTCCCTGCCCAGAGCTGGAGCATCATTCAAACCCATTGTATTGCTACTATGTAAAAGGGCACGTGCGCTTGTGAAAAACGTAAGCTCAGGTCATAATATCCTGTCAGACGTAGATGGAAATAGAGGTTATCTAAAAATAAAAGAACAAAGATGAACTGAGACCAGCATCTCCTAAGGATTTTCACCTCGAGTACTGGGTTCAGTTTTGGGCCTCTCAGTACAAGAAGGACATTGAGGTGTTGGAGCGCTTCCAGAGAAGAGCAACGAGGCTGGTGAAGGGGCTGGAGAACAAGTCCTATGAGGAATGGCTGAGGGAACTGGAGCTGTTTAGCCTAGAGCAGAGGAAGCTGAGGGGAGACCTCATCATTTACAACTGCCTGAAAGGAGGTTGTGGTGAGGTGGGTGCTGGGCTCTTCTCTCAGGTGACAGGTGATAGGATGAGAGGAAATGGCCATAAGTTGTGCCAGGGCAGGTTCAGATTGGAAATCAGGAAAAAATTCTTCATTGAAAGGGTGATCAGGTACTGGAACAGCTGCCCAAGGAGGTTGTGGAGTCGCAATCCCTGGAGGTGTTTAAAAGGCAGGTAGATGAGTTTCTTAGGGACATGGTTTAGTAAGGAGACAGGTACGGTTGGACTTGATGATCTCAGAGGTCTTTTCCAACCACATGATTCTATGATTCTATGAAATGGATTGAATCCCTAGGGAATGTCCCATATGGAGCTCCGGGCTTCATAACTTAGGGTGCACAAGGTAACATGTAGATCTTCAGGTCCAATTCTTGATGCCTGTTCCACTAGAGCACAAAGAACATGTGTTGCCATATCCTAAATACAAGGAGTGCTGCCAACATCCTGGGCCTGCAGGAGCTAAAATCCAGTGTGATGTGTCCAGAGAAAGAGCAGAAGAGTCTGGAAGCATTGTCAATGTCTAAGGGTCCTGTTGTAAGCAGTAATTTACTAGCCAGAAGGTCCATGCCAAACTCCATAGATTTCTACCAGGGAGAAGCACTGCTGAAGGTGACTGAGGACCTGGAAAAGTCAAGGAAAAGCTGATGTGAAATAGGAGATGCTTCACAGTTTCTCCAAGTGTGAGAAAAATGATGTGAGAGAAACCATGAGAGAAAACACAGGTTCTGAATTTCTGCCTGTAATCAACTCTGTGTAAAAATCTATTCCCTTTGCAGTGATTTTGACATGCTTGGGTGCTGGGTGGTATATTTATTATTCCATAGTCACTATACAGTTCAGTAGACTGAAAGAAGAACAAACTTAATGGTTTTTTTTGTTAACTATGTGATTTCAGCTATTATACTTGCTGCTGGAGATTATTGGATGGCTTAGAAGTGTGTTATGGGTTTTAGAGTTTTTTCTCTCGTTGTAGACTATCTCCGTTTTAAATACCTTAAACACCTTAAAAAACTTTTTCCTCTGTCTTGCAAATTGGATAAAATCTTGGAAAGATATGTCCCATTTATTAAACTGGAAAGGCTACTATTGAAGTTTTCAGTTCAATTTTAGGACATATTATAATGAAATCCTGGTATTTTTCCAAAATGATAATTGTAGTAAAATTCACAAAATACGAAAATAAACAACAGTGGATCATGAAAAATGAAGAATTATGAGCTTTCATTTTTCAATTCCTTCTTAAAGTATTTTTTCTATAGTGTGACAAGCTATAGGTATTTCTGTTCACAGAGCTATAGAATTTCTGTATGTCCTGCCAGTCTCAAGCCCTGATGCTTTAGGTACTCTACTAAGCATCATTTAAAACATGATTTTCTCCCCAAATAACATTTTGTCTGCACAAAATGACATAGATTTTCTCTATATTGTTTCATGTAGGCAGGGGAGGGCTCTGTTTCTCTAAAATGATAAGAGAAACAGAGATAATAAAAAAATAAAATCACTAAAAATAGGAACAATATTCCCCATCTCTTTAGTTCTCCACAGACATGAATTTTCTACTCTCCTCCTACCACATAGTAGAAAGCCACTTGGATAAAGGGAACAAAAGAGACAGAATTTGTTCTTGCTAGGGTATATTCTAGCATCCTTTAAACAAATATTTTCACTTGATGTAAAGGTGGGTTGCAAATCTGTCTTTACAAGGGCTCAGTTGCTCCAGCTCTTGTTTTACGATGCTGAAGGTATAACATAGCCAAAACCCATTCCTCTAGATTGGTCATTACAATGCTGTGAGAATTAAAGTCCCCTGAGGAACACATATTTCATCTGTGATGTGTACCAGAAATAAATTTCAGGAGCCCCCGGAGACTTAAACTTGAGTAAATTAAATTCATTGGGTACCTTTGCCCCTAGGAGACACTGAGTTACTTTTTTAAGTTAGTGTGGAGGCAAAGACAGAGGATCACTCCATCTCTCCCTGAAATGTGGCCACTTCTGCAGTAGAAGCTACCATATCTGTTGGCAGTATTATAAAATCTCTTACCTAGGAATGAAAGATATGACCGTGCCTGGTGGCTTGACATTTGAAAAGTTTACGTAGTCTGATTCTGCCAAACTCTGAGGGAGAAAACTATGAAATTAGAAAAACTGGAGCATAGCAGATCATGTCTGCCCTTCAGCCATGGAATCATAGAATCATGGAATGTTTTTGGGTTGGAAGGTGGCATCTACCACTTCTCTGGCCAATGTTTCACTGTCCTCAGCGTGAAAAATTCCTGCCTAATATCTAGTCTTAACCTCTCCTCATTTAGGTTAAAACCATTACCCCTGAAGCTATTACTACAGGCCCTGCTAAAAGGTTTTTCCCCCATCTTTCTTTTTAGCCTCCCTTTACATCCCAAAGGAGCTAAACCAAACCAAATCAGTAGGCCTGTTCTGAAAGCTCCCAATTCCAGCCATTGATTTAGAAAATTCAAAAACTGGGCAACCAACAAACTGTAATAATTCTGGCCTGCATCAGGAATAATGTAGTGAGCAGGACCAGAGAAGTTATCGTCCCCCTGTACTCGGCACTGGTCAGGCCTCACCTTGAATACTGTGTACAGTTCTGGGCCCCCCAGTTTGGGAAAGATGTCAGGATGCTGGAGTGTGTCCAGAGGAGGGCAACGAAGATGGTGAAGGGGCTGGAGCACAAGCCCTACAAGGAGCAACTGAGGGAGTTGGGGCTGTTTAGTCTGAAGAAGAGGAGGCTCAAGGGAAACCTCATTGCTCTCTACAACTCCCTAAAAGGAGGTTGTAGTCGGGCAGGGGTTTGTCTCTTCTCTCAGGTGACCAGGGACAGAACTAGAGGGCATGGACTCAAGCTTCGTCAGGGAAAGTTTAGGCTTGATGTTAGGAAAAAGTTCTTCCCTGAAAGGGTGATTGGCCATTGGAATGAGCTGCCCAGGGAGGGCGTGGAGTCACCAACCCTGGAGGTGTTTAAGAGGAGACTGGATGAGGCACTGAGTGCCATGGTTTAGATGATGGTTGGTGTTAGTGTGGGTGTTGGTTTTAGTGTTGGGTTATAGGTTGGACTTGATGATCTCAGAGGTCCTTTCCAACCTTATGACACTGTGATACTGTGATACTGTGATGCTGTAATTTTCTCATTTAGTCTAGAAGGTTTTGGGTTTTAACTTCATAGTGCCTATTATTCTTGTTTGGGAAACTGGGAAGCTGAATAATGTTGCCTTAAACACAGTTCCGGACCTAAGCTCTGGACTTTGAGAATTTTTTGGGCAGTGCTAGTTTCTTGTTTTGTCTGTACAGCACCATGAGCAGTTCATGACCGGGCTCTGAAGAAATAGTACAATATATATATTTTTCTTTTACTGTTATGTGTGTTACTGGCATTATTATTAGGCTGAACTCATTCTTCTTTGAAGAAGTCTTTGAAAACCTCTGGCAAAAGGTCCTGCAGGGACCTGCTGACATTCGAGTGTTTTGCATCAAATTCCAAAATGGCAAAGTGTTGTTATGAGCTGAAAGGGAGAGAGGGAATCTCCAAAGGAACCTGGAGACCCCGCTCACTTTATGAATCTACGTAGCTCAGGGAATTGAGTGATAAACATCCCAGGTTATGGGGCTGTGAAATTTGCTTAATGGAACAGACACGGTAGCACCCCCGGCCTAGGCGGGAACGCCTGCAAGTTGCTTTCCAAGCATGGGAATCCTCAGGAGAGATGGGAGTTGGCAGGCAAGTGGTTGATATATGTAGGCTGCCCTCTGATTTCCCTTTCTCCTGGGCCAGCTCTTTCCTGGCTGAGTGCAGGACGTCTCGCCACAATCCCTTTTCTTGTCTGGCCTCAGCTAAGGAAGACCAATCTGAATAAGGAGTTTCATTGGAGACTTCCAAGGAACACCTATCTGCTGGAGGAAACTGTTCTGGTGATGCAAGAAATGGCACATTTCCCTCTGAGTCAGAGTTAGATTGTTCCAGCTGGCTGGAAGGAGGGAGGTTGGAGCTACAGAGCAGATACCAGCAGAACAGTAGGGTATTTACTATCCAACCAGGTTTCATATTCAAGAAGGGATGCCAAGGCCTTCTCCAACCCACATCCTAAAGTGTACATCTGGTGTCGATGTAACCCGACTACGACCATGCAAGACTCCTGCTGTGTCATCTCAGTGGGGTAGTATATATAAAATCTTGAGTGTTTTCACCCCAAGCAACTGGTAGGACCGAATATTGAAGGTCAGATTCCTCTTATTTAACTTCAGGCTTTTAATTAAGGCAGTTGATTGTTTTCTCCCTAGAAACGGTAAAAAGAGGGAGAAAATTCAAGTTTGCAATACCAGTCTGAGATCTTTAGTGACTGTAGGAGCCTACGAAGTGCCATTTGATAACCTCATTTTCCCTGTTCAAAAGTACAAGGTTGAAAGACATGAGTTAAGACGCTTAAGTCCATATGTATATGTATAGCTACAGGTCAGTCAACCTGACCTTGTCTACTTAGACTTTAGTAAAGCCTTTTCCTGGACAAACGGGCTGTTCATGGCTTGGTTGGGTGTGCTCTTTGCTGGGTAAAAACCTGGCTCTATGGCCAGGCCTGAAGAATTGTGCTGAATGGTGTTAAATCCAGTTGGTGACTGGTCACAAGCAGTGTTGGGACCAGTTCTGATCAATATCTTTTCCAATGTTCTGGACAAAGGGACTGAGTTGGGACCCACAGTTTGTTTGTCTTTTGACCTAAGCCACATATGTTTGGGGGTGTTCATGACGGAGAATCTGCATGTGCTGCAGGATGAAACTGAGCCCCAGTCATGAATGATTGCAGGGAAGCAGTGCAGAAAACCCACTGGTGTCACAAGCAGGGTATAAAATCCTCCCAGATACAATTCTCACGTAAGAAAATTTTGAAGTGTTTTACTGAATCATGGCCTCACAGTGCTGTACTTTGCCACTCAAAAGGGATTTATTCCTGCAGGAGGTATAATTAACCTGGCCTGGATGATCCTTCCTCATCTCCCTGGATTACACTGGCAGGAACATAGATTAATGCTAGGCAGTAACAAACCTGAGGGTTTGGAGCAGCATCTCTCTAGTCTCTTCACAGAACATTAATTTGGATTAATTATTGTGGATTTTGTAAAGACACCTGGAGGTGTAGGAATAGAGGGGCAGGAGGGCAGGTATCCAGCAGAAAGTTGAGTTTAGGGTGTTTTTTGCTGGTCTATACTAAGAATTATGGGCTGGACTGCAGTGAGATTTACTCTTAAGGTCCAATTCAGTTTACCAGGCTTTGCAGGCTCAAACTGAAGGATGCAGCACTAAACCAGATATGAAGCAACATCACAAATACAATCATAAAATCATCTGGTTGGAAAAGACCTTTGAGATCACCAAGTCAAACCTTACCTGTTCACTACTAAACCATGTCCTTAAGAAGCTCATCAACTTGTCTTTTAAATGTGAAGTTGTACCCACCAATCCAGCTGAAAAACAGCTCCAGAGAGCTGAAAACTTGAAATTCCACTCATTTCTAGTGTCTGTCCTAATAGGGGGTGCACAGCATGAATTCCATTGTGCATTGTATGCAGTAGATTAAAATAGATCATATTTGAGACCATTCTATTCAGTGGAAGTCCAACCTCTGAATCCACAAGCAAGCTCCAGCTCAGTGGCAGTTTCCTACGTGTGTCTAACACAAGTCTTGCACTTTTTCTGGCAATTTCTGTTTCCAGAAGTGATGAAGTCTGTTTTAAAAGAACCAGGTTCTTCCTCAGATGTAAGGTATATGCATCCACCATTCTGGACTCCCACTAGGGCTTGGTGGAGTTTTCTTGAAGTTACTCAACAAGGATCTTACTTCAGCAGATCGGTCTGTCTTACAACCTACACAGCACAATGTGTCTCAAGGATTTGGCTGAACAATAAAGTGGTTAATTTAAAGATGATGTCCAGACACTTGGGTACAGAGGGATTTACAGAGCTTACTGACTCTGAAAGAAGTGGAGAGTAACATGTCCTTGACGTGGGCTGACCTGGAAGACCTGATGGGGAAGAATTTGTGCCTGAAAGTGTGAAGAGTTTTATAAAACTTACTATATTGGAAGCTAGAAGTAGATACTGTGTCTAGCTCAGGCTAAAGGATAGTTCAGCTTCTTTGTCAGTTCTATCAGGGTTCCTAAAGCTGGCTGGGATGAGAAAGACAGGGAAGAATCAACACACACAGAGTGTTTGTGGCCTAAAGGACAGCAGGTCTGAGGGATCATTCCTTTAGACACCGTGGTAACATCACTTGGGCACCAAAGCTCTTCTAGTCCAAGAGTTTCTACGCTGTAGAGTCTGGATGGGTTTCTAGAGGGAAGGATCAGTAAAATCTCTCAGATACAGCTGCAGTTCCCAAGTTTTACTGTGTGTAGCAGGGAACCTACAGGCTCAAAGTCTCCAGGGGTTGTGAGTTCAACATCTGAAACCTACTCAGAAGACTGGTATGTAGTATAAACAAGTCCATCTCCCATTCAGATTGCTTTTCTTGAATCCTCTTATTGCATCCCAGGGTGAGATGTGTACTTGTGCGCAGAGCAAACATTGCAAAAAGAGAACTCAGTTGAGCTCCCACTTCCCTGGGGAAACTCTTAATGAGTCAAGTAAGAGGATGAATAACTGCTTTAAAACACAAAGAATTCTCAGCTTGGAGAAAGGGGAAGAAAAATATCAGAACATGGGCAAGGCAGAGCATTTCAAACAAAGCATTCTCAAGGCAGTCTCTTATTTACCTTAAATTCCAATTAAAATTGGAAAAGGGGGGAGAAGGAAAGGAAGAAAGATTAAAAAAAAAGGAATGTTTCTGACGTCTGTTTTCCAGTTTGGTATTGACCAGGGGGAAAAAAAAGCCACCACCCAGACCTCTTTTCTGATTAATAAAAATGTGATGGAAATTTCATATGTTGTCTCGGCTCCTAAACACTTCTCAGCCACATCTGGCACGGCAAGCTCCTTCCAGCCTGATTATGTTCACAATGAGAACATTTTTTCCAGCCCTGTCAACAATTATTTTTTCCCCTATGGGGAGGTCAGAGGTTGTCCCTCACTTTGGTCATTAAAAAAGTCTTAGCTTTGAAGTGCCTTCTTGGTCATCATTTGTTGGTGCATGTTTGAGCTACAGAACAGAATGAGGACAAACACAGAGGAGGTCTGGACCCTGATGGCTTCTTTTGTCTTGCAGCAGATGAGAAGACATGGTTTATGGAAAAAGGGTGCTGCTGTGATGGGATTGAGCCAAGGATTCCCTGAGCAGGAGCGGAAGGGTGGACTCACATCTCACCTTGGGGACTGTGGTGGGTTGTGGCCCTCCTGGCAATACAGAGGGTGCAGCAGAAATGAGTCAGTGCCTTTAATTCTGAGATTTTGGCTGCCCTTCATGCTTTTGATGTCAGGATTTGTTTGCAGAGAGGAGGCGTTTTTATGGGCTCCCTTCGAACTTGTACAACTTCCCATTGGAAGCCAGGGGTTGAGGGGTGGAAGGGAGAACAAAACCCAACCAAGCCCCTGAGGACCTCAGCCCAAACCGCAGGAGCTGCAGGTGAGCCAGACAGCATGTTCTCAGAAAATGAAGGAAAATTAGCCACATTCTTTCTTTAGGCAATAAAAGACAACTTCAGCAAAACATTCAGGCCCTGTCCAAGCTCCCTTCAACTTTTTGGGCACAGGCAGCAGCCTGTGAGGTTGTTGAGGTCCCTATAGCTCTAAGCAAGGTGGGGTTTGAGTTATCTGAGAAGATATTTGGTTCAGCGTCTCTCCCAGACCAGTTAGTCTTGAGCTCCCGCCTTGGGAGCGAAGGTGGACTGGTAAAGGCAATCAGTTCTGACTCAGTCCTTACCCCAGTTTCAAAGAGGAACAGAGAAAGGTGAAGTGACACATAGAATCATAGAATCATAAGGTTTTGAAGAGACCTCTGAGATCATCGAGTCCAACCGTGCCTGTCTCCCTACTAAACCATATCCCTAAGAAACTCATCTACCCACCTTTTAAACACCTCCAGGGATGGAGACTCCATCACCTCCCTGGGCAATCTGTTCCCATCCCTGACCACCCTCTCAGTGAAGAAATTCTTCCCAATGTCCAGTCTAAACCTGCCCTGGTACAACTTGCAGCCGTTCCCTCTCATCCTGTTGCTCATCACTTGTGAGAAGAGAGCAGAACCCACCTTGTCACAACCTCCTTTCAGGGAGTTGTAAACAGGGATGAGGTCTCCCCTCAGCCTCCAGTTCTCTAAGCTAAATAACCCCAATTTCCTCAGTCTCTCCTCATAGGGTTTATTCTCCAGGCTTATTTGTTGCCCTTCTTTGCACAAGCTCCAGCACCTAAATGTCCTTATTGTAGTGAGAGGCCCAGAACTGAACCCAGTGCTCGAGGTGTGGCCTCACCAGTGCTGAGTGCAGGGGCACAATCACCTCCCTGGTTCTTCTGCCCACACTGTTTTTGATACAGGCCATGATGCCATTGGCTCTCTTGGCCACCTGGGCCACTTCTGGCTCATGTTCAGCTGGTTGTCAACCAACACCCCCAGGTCCTTCTCCTCCAGGCAGCTCTCCAGCCACTCGTCCCCTAGCCTGTAATGCTGCATGGGGTTGTTGTGACCTAAATGGAGGACTCTGCACTTGGCCTTGTTGAATCTCATCCCATTGGTCTCAGCCCATCAATCCAGCCTGTCCAGATCCCTCTGCAGATCCTTCCTTCCTTCAAGCAGTTCCACACTTGCACCCAAATCTTCAATGAAGATCAGTGTCAAAGCCAACAATTGGCACCAGACTCTCCTGATTCCCTAGGGTTTCAGAACTAACACTGCCTGGTCCTATTTCGTTCACAGTACAGTTGAAGCAAGGAGAAGAAATGCCTTCAGGACCAAGTCTCTTCAGATTTTCCTAGATATTCTTCATTTTTATGATTTATCCAGAGGTATTTGGAGGGACCCCATAGAACTTGAGAACATTAATTCTGCAGCACAGTGCCTCAGTTTCCCTCCTACGTGCAATGGACACAACACCACCCTGTATCATTAAGCTATCTAATAACTGTAAGCACAATCATACAAGAGGTCAGCAGGGGATTCTTGAAGCAAGAGGGTCTTGTTCTGAGCTCACATATCACCAAGATGCCGAGGTTGGAGGGGAGATTTGGAGATTGTTTAATGCAATCTCTTGCTCAAACTCAGTAAGCTGGAGCAGATTGCTCAAAGTCTTGTCCAGTCAGTATTTGAATGTCTCAAAGGTCAGAGACACCAAAACCTCTCTGTCTACTCTGGTGTTTAACCATGCTGAAAGCAAAATAATTCTTTTTTTCATGTTTAAATGGAATTTCCTGTGTTTCAGATTGTGCCCACTGCCTCTTTTTCTAAACCAAGTCAAAGTTTCATTGCCTCTTGTTCTAAACCAAGTCAAAGTTTCATTTCCTCTTGTTCTAAATCAAATAAAAGTTTAAGAAAACTCTATGTTCAAGTCAAAAATAAGTGAATTCTTTCTCAGAATTGGTTTTAAGATACATGATACTTTCAGTCCTTTACATTCTTTATAAATTTTAATTTGAAGCACATCTATTTCTTGTTGGGGAGGTGGAATCTTAATGTTTTGCATCCCTAAACTCAGCTAAAAATTGCTCATTTTCTCATAGAATCATAGAATTGTTTGGGTTGGAAGAACCATTAAAGATGATCCAGTCCCAACCCCCCTGCCATTGGTAGGAACACCTTCAACCGGAACAGATTGCTCAAGGCTTCAAACAACTTGGCCTTGAACACCTCTAGGGATGGGGCAGCCACGACATCTCTGGGCAACCTGGGCCACTGCCTCACCACACTCACAGTAAAATTTCTTCCTAATATCTCATCTAAATCTCCCCTCTTTCAGTTTAAAACCATTCTGCTTCAAACTATCGCTGCACTCCCTGATAAAGAGTGGACACTCTTGTTGTTGGACACAACAATCTCATGCAGAGCTACAGACTGGGGACAGAGTGGCTGGAGAGTAGTCAGGCAGAAAGGGACCTGGCAGTGTTGGTGGACGGGAAGCTCAACATGAGCCAGCAGTGTGCCCAGGTGGCCAAGAAGGCCAATGGCATTCTGGCCTGCATCAGGAATAGTGTAGTAAGCAGGACCAGAGAAGTTATCATCCCCCTGTACTCAGCACTGGTCAGGCCTCATCTTGAATACTGTGTCCAGTTCTGGGCCCCCCAGTTTGGGAAAGATGTCAGGATACTGGAATGTGTTCAGAGGAGGGCAACGAAGATGGTGAAGGGGCTGGAGCACAAGCCCTACGAGGAGCGACTGAGGGAGTTGGGGCTGTTTAGTCTGAAGAAGAGGAGGCTCAGGGGAGACCTCATTACTCTCTACAACTCCCTAAAAGAAGGTTGTAGTCGGGCAGGGGTTGGTCTCTTCTCTCAGGTGACCAGTGACAGAACTAGAGGGCATGGACTCAAGCTTCGTCAGGGAAAGTTTAGGCTTGATGTGAGGAAAACGTTCTTCACTGAAAGGGTGATTGGTCATTGGAATGGGCTGCCCAGGGAGGGGGTGGAGTCACCAACCCTGGAGGTGTTTAAGGGGAGACTGGGTGAGGCACTGAGTGCCATGGTTTAGATGATGGGTTGGTGTTAGTGTGGGTGTTAGTGTTGGGTTATAGGTTGGACCTGATGATCTCAGAGGTCCTTTCCAACCTTATGACACTGTGATACTGTGAAAGAGCCCCTCTCCAGCTTTCCTGTAGGCCTCCAATCAGTGTGACACACTAAAAAATCCAATAATCAAAAATCAAATCAACATTTAGTGTTGGAAGAGTTATGCCCTCATATCCTGATTGACAACAAAATATGTCTTTCTGCTGACTTTCTTCCATCTCCAGATCTGGCCTCTTCAATAGTTAGAAAACATCATGATAGAGATGTAAGTAACCATGGAGAATTCTACCTGCACAGTCTGCCAGCCTTAGCCAGACAGAGATGCTGTGATTCCTAGAAGGGAGCTGGAAGGTCCTTATCAGAGTTGTACCTGGCTGCACAAAGAGATGAGCGTGTGAGAGTGAATTCCATTGGTTAGAAACGAGAAGGGCTCTGTTTTCTTAACAGTGGCCAGGAGATGAGCAGGGAAAGGAGGCCAAAGCTAACTTGACCTTCAAATATGCGAAAGGCATGAAAACAAATGCAAATTTGGCACCAGGCAAAATTGCTCAGTTGTGGCACTTGGAGGGCCTTTCTGTGCACCCAGTGTCTTGTAAGTGAATAGCAAGGGAAGCATTTGTCTAGAGGTCAATGTTTTGTCTGTTCTGTTCTTATCTTTGGTAGCTGCTCAAGGAAAGCCCTATTTGCTGCAATTCTCTTCTTCCTTCCTTCTCTCCAAGTTATCTGTACACATGATAGTTATTCCTCAGTAACAAACGTAAAATCAGTTGCAGACTATTCCAATTTTTAAATTAGCATGGAAGTCATCCAAGGCTATTGCAAAGATCATGGTGACTGTTTATTCAGGTGAGGTATCTTGCTTTTCAGTGCTCAGACTTCTACCAGATTAAATGAGCAGTTTGTTTTAGGGCTTTGTAGAGGTTCTCACTGAAATGCCTGTCCTTAAATCCCTGGATGGGGACAGCTTGCTGTGTGTTTTTTTGAGTAGAAGGAAAGGAATCTGTGGCCCAGCAGGATGCTAATGATGAGTTTATATTTTATACAAATCAGCCAGAGAGTAAGGAGATAATTAGTGTCATGTCCATCCTGTTCCCACCTCCAGGTAGCCAAGCAACCCTGACATCTTTTTACCTTCCTGTATTTACAGTAGATAGGAACACGGATGTTATCAATCTGAAAAATGATACTCTGATGACAATACTCTTTATTTACTTACCTATCTGTTGGTCTACTTACCCACCTACTCTTCCACCTCCTGAATGTCTCACAGTGATTAATATTTTTCCATGGTTCCATTTTTAACTATGTCATTGGCTGTGTCTATTCTGCTAATCAAATGGGAGCAGAGACTAAAGTTGGCAGCCAGGAGACACAGACTGGCCATGTCTACATTACACAGCACTTGGTTATGGGTCTCCTTTTGTTCACTTTTTGCTTAATTCATCATTGTTTTGCAAATGCTTTATTTGTTCAAAATGTCTGATATACTATGAAGGCTTTGCTAAATCCAGCAGTGGGGTTGTCAACGAAAAACATGGATAAACATGCTTCTCTCCTTTAGGGTTAAACGTGAGGGCAAAGGAGGGTGTTTGAGAATGAAAAACACTCTGAGATAACGTTGGAGGACTATGAGATGTGGTCATGCTGATTTTGATTATGGTCTGTAGGGCTTGCTGTCCTGAGCTGTGGTGGACCTTGTCTAGAAGAGGGCTATGGACCAAAACAGTACCAGGCAGGTGTTTGACCTTGTTTTTGAACTCTTTTATCAGCATAGTCATGGTCTCTAAGGCTCTAATTTTCAGAAGCTGGGTATGCAGTACTGCATCAAAAATTGGTGCCATTGCAAGCCTCTTTTAAACTCTAAATAGGGGAAGCTGCTTCTCCCTAAACCCCTGGCTAAACACATAAGTGTTAGGCAGGAAGAAAACTCCTTCAAGGAAGGAACCTTTTCTTTTTGCAGCACAAAATCCTCCTCACTCATCAGTGATAGGCAAATAAAGTATATCCTTTGACTTAGCATTGGAAATGCTCAGCCTTGACAGTTTTTTCAGTTTGAATATTTGAAGCATCTTAGATCACTCCTCTCTCTACTCCTCTGATCTCCCACATCCCTCTGAGAGCAAACACTCATGAAAATGCTTCAATCTTTGCAGCCTGCTTTACTCCCTGCTTGAGCAGTGGCCAGGACAGCTGGCTCCTAACCTCTGCCCTTCAAGCAGGTGTTTACTTCTGCACAGTTAAAGCTGATTCACAGCTAGTGGAGTAAAGAGGAGCTTGTTGATCACCTCCAGCCACAATATAAACTAACCCTTTTCCCCTGGGATTGAACATAGTCCTATTTCATCCTCAGTGTTTGTGTGAGGAGTGCTTGAACAGATCACTGTTTAATCTTAGATGGACTTGGCTCTTGCAACACGGAACACAGGGAATGAACTCTGTCTAGATTGCATATCATTTTTTTGGCTTACTGGAGGAGGAAGACTAGCAAATGGTTTGTTGACGTCATCCCTGCACCGTTCCTCATAGTTTATACCACCTGCCATACTCTACCCTAAAGCCATCTGCCTTTCAGTGCAGAGAAAAAAATCATTCTTAGAAAATGCTGGTTTTAAAGTGTAGATTGCCAGCAGGTGAAATCAAGGAGGCAATGCCATCCTTTAGAAGCAAGCATCTGGTTGAATTTGAAACCACTTCTATACAATATATAGGTATGTGAGAAGGCAGGGAAAAAGGGCTTTGCAGAAGAGGATAATTCCCTTTATTAAGTTAGTTTTGTCCATCTCCTTCACTGAAAATCCTTGGTAGCAGACAGGTGGGAAATTGGGAGACAAGGGAGAAATGAATGGAATTTGCCTTCACTGGATTCCACATAGCATGCTACTCTAATTAGCAAAGATAGGAATTAAAGTCATAATTTGATAAGATCATGTCATTGGACTGTCATGGCATTTTCTGCCTTATCTGGCATGTAATCTTATCCAGTTTGATTTTAGCAGATCGGGGATTAGGAAACATAATGAGATTGTACAGTCTAGACTAAACAAGCCAGAGACCATGGGCAAATACTAGAGAGGGGAGGACAGATTGGGGCAAGGAGTGTTCAATATGTACTGCACCTCAGCCTGCAGGATCTTCAAACCTGGTATTAATCACAGCAAAGTGGGTGCATAACCCATAGCACACACACACACACATACACACACACACACACTTCATTTCAAGTCCTGGAGCTGCAGACTTTATCCCTCCCTGCTAGAGGATGTGGCTTACTTCTGTTTCTGCTCTGTCATTATCCAAAGTTAATCTTGAGGTTTGGGGCTTTGGTTCAAATTATCCCCTGGGACAATTCAGAGCCTGAAACCTGTTCCTCACTTTGCAGTTTGAATCCATTGAGGGAGATGCAATTCTCATTTAATGCCTTAATCTCTGCCAAGGTACTTTTGATTTTTAAGGGGTTTATTTCTCCATTTTGACATTGCTGTGTTGTGCTGAAGTTGTTCTCCTCATTTCTCTGGCACCAGAATGAGTTAAATCAGTGTCTAATTGTATGGTCCTGTTTTTCTCTCTACTTCTGCCCATATACCATACCCTACAGGTTGGTGGAATCCTGGTCTAATGCCAGTGATGTCAAAGCTATTGGGTATTTAAACACCAGGTGATCCTTGCTCCATGGGTTATATAGGAGAGAGGGTAAGGGTTTGACAACTCACTGACAACCAATCTCCCCTAAGATGCTCTCCACACATGATCCCACATACAAACTCAAAGTGCTCCACTGTCCAGTTACCTTAGCACTTGCTTCTCCTGTCCTATTTCTTTTATAAGACCTCTTTCTCCTTTCCAACTCCTTCTTTCCATGTCAAAATTATATTACTTTGGTAACTCTTCTCAGTCCTTGAAGTTCAGCCACATTTCTCCTTACTGCTTTTAGTTTACCAGGCTGAATAAACCAAAGTTCCATCCACTTTCTTTAGTAAAAGTAGTTCTCCAATTCCTCAATTACAACAGGAGCTGTTCTTTCCAGACATTCCTGTCATGATTCAGCTTTACTGAGTGTGAGCAAGTCTATTCTGTAAATCATCTGCAGTCCCAATGTGATTCAAGAGCTACTGCAGTTTTAAAACCAGGACTAGCCATTGCTCTTCAAAGAGAAAATCCACAGGGACCTTGAAGACTATTTCTTCCTGGGACAAGACATTTGTGAAAGGACTCATTTTCCGTTAGTTCTGCCAGCATAACGAGATTAGATGAGTTGGACAAGGTCAGACTATGAATCACTGACAAGGTCAGTAATGGAACATAAGAATCCCAGTCTGTTGCTGTTGTTTTTCTGGGGAGGGGGTGGTGGTGATTGGGTTTCTTTGTTTTGTTTTGATTGAGTTTGTTATTTTTTTTTCCCTTAAGAGTTTTACATACTTTTATGGCTCATCAACACAGTGCTTTGAGACATCCAGAAACCCCAAGGGGATGCCTGTCCAGTCAAAACACGCAGTTTCTCTGCCCATGTTCCAAACCAATTGGCCACAAAATCAGGTCTATCCATGGTATCTGTGCTAAGCAAACAGAGGACACTTAATAGCCTTCATCACTGTTGAGGTGTCTACACAGTGTGTCTACACAGGATCTGGAGGTGGGATGGAGCCTGCTCACACCTCTTCTCAAATCACCACGCCAACATAACCTGCATTTGCAATCAAAACACCACTGAATTCCCAATACTTGCCACTGGTCTCCTGTCCTGACTGTTAGAAATTAAATTGGACCTGTCCTTACATAAGCCTCCATTTCTTTCTCCCTGTCATTTTCTTTTCCTCCCCAGCCCTGCAGCACGATTCTTAATGAATATTTCTTACCCTGCTTAGTATGTGTTGAAATCAGTGTTTTGTAGGAAACCAGATTGCAAAAACTGTGAAATCTGTGGAAGATAGGGTCCATCAGGAGGAAGTTCTCCCACCTGCAGCAGGTCTTGTCTCAAGGAGACCTTGCATGTTGGAGGAATTAAGGAGGGATCAAAACATCTAGTGATGGATTGACAGCATCAGCACCTCCCCAGCCCAGAGAGACCGGTAACTGCTGCTCATCCACCCAAGTGAGATGATCCCAAGGACACCTTTTATTAGGAGACAATGTGAAGAACAATTTTCATGTCTTGTTTGAAGTCATTGTCTGGACAAACCTTGCCCTTTCCTTCAAGAAAGAAAGATTTGTATCTATTGTGGTTTCTAGTGCTCTTGCTTTTTGCTGGCAGTCATCAAAGTCCAGGTTTTTCACAGTGACATCTGAGAACTATTGGATAGAGCTAAATAGCCTGAAACTTTGGGAATAATTTAATTCCTTTAATGTGAGAGCATATGTATCTACAAATGTATATATAAATGTTTAGAGAGAGGTCCTTCTACAAGGCTACCTCCTGGCCTTGAGCCAGACAACCCTGTGACTTCTTCTCTTCTGCCCAAGAAAGAAAAGTGGGAGTGAGAAGAAATGAGAACATGAGGGGCAGGAAAAGTTTTTAGGTGACTACTTAGAATAGACAGCCACTTGCCTCAGCTCTTTTCCTGACCTCTCAGCAGAAACAAAAAGACCAAAGAGGTGACTTGTTCTGCCAGCATTGGCAATGGGGCAAAATCTTCTGCACAGGAGCAAAACTGGGCAACAAAAATGACCAAAGGTCTTGAACACCTTCCCTATGAAGAGAAGCTGAGTGAGTTGGGGTTGTTCAGTTTGGAGAAGAGAAAGCTCCAGAGTTACCTTATTGTGGCTTTTCAGTACTTAAAAGGGGCTTACAAGAAAGATGGGGAGAAGCTTTTTATCAGGGCCTTTAGCAGGACAAAGGATAATGGTTTTAAACTAAAAGAGGACAGTTTTCTTCACTGAGGGTGTTGAAACACTGGCACAGTTTGCCCAGAGAGGTGGGAGATGCCTCATCCCTGGAAACATTCAAGGTCAGGTTGAATGGTGAGTGGAGCTCTGAGAAACCTGATCTGGTTGAACATGTCCCTGCTCACTGCAGGGACATTGGACTGGTTGATCTTCATTGTCTCCGCATCCCTTCCAACCCAAACCATTCTATGATTCTATGAAAACTCATGTCTCCAGGTTCTACACCTCCATTCTGCTCACAGCAGATCTTTAGCTGTGTGCTGAGAGGAGAAAGGGAAAAAAAAAAAAGGGCTTTTTATTTCCCTTGATGGGGAAGAGTGCTTTCCTTTAGGTAATATCTTCAGTCCACATATAAACACAAGAAGAAAGGAAGGATAAGACATCAGCCCAAGCTTTGATCTAGACCTCCCAAGGGCCTTGAACGAAGGCTAAGACATTAGTTCAAGCTTTGATCCAGACCTCCCAAAGGCTTGGGCCATACATTTCCTATCTGACCTTTCACAAGTAATTTAATCTCCACACACCAGTTTCTCACAGTAGAATATTGCTCTAAAATGATTTTCCACTCCTCCTCTTCCTTGTTGTGTCTAATTTAGTTGGGTGGGTGAAAAATATTCATCCTAGACAAGCCAAAATATTTCACTTATTCCAGCTCTCCTGCCAAATTATCATTTGCTCAAGGAGCTCTGAACCAACAATCTGAAGGTTTATTAGAATATTTTCAACACACATCTGTCATGGTTGATTTAATTTCAGTAGATGTCCTCTCTATCAGAAGGATTGGCTGCCATCTCCTCAGGACACTTCTAAACTTCTCCAGACCAACTGGATGCTTTTGGAAGTGGTTGAAATCTTTCCAAGACATGACATATGGGTGAAAGCTTCTGTTATTTCAAATACATTGCTTAATTTTGAAATTTTCTTCCATTTTATTTTACAAATCATTGTACAGAGAAGAGTATGAATTTAAAGAGATAAAAAGAAGAATAAAAAACCTCCTGTGGCGTGTGTATTTTGTTTTTTAATTTTTTTATCTTGTTAGCATAAATAGATTTGTATAAACCAAAATCTTTCCCTCTGCAACTTTAATTCATAATGAAATAAAAGACTTGTCATTTGTCACCTGGCTCTGTTAAAGGCAATCCAGTTGTATATACAGTGCAAAGGAAGGAAGTTTGAATCCAGCAACTTGGTTGTTAATAGATAGTGGCTACAGATTTTCTGGAAAGGGTGCATTGGTACCATTTCAACCATTTCTTTTCACTAGGAGTACTGCAGGATTTGGAGACCACAGATCTGAAACATTTTAGATTACAAACTGTTGCCTTTCTTGTTAGAATAAAAAATATCTTTCCTCAAACCCCTTTATTTTCATATATAAGAAAAAACAACATCTATTTTGTTTGTCTGATACTTACTGATGTAAATCACCACTCTGAAAACAGTTTCTATCATCAGTACCTAAATTTCACCAGGTTTTACTAACTAGTAAATTTAAATTTTAAATATATATTGTAGCTTTAATTCAAAATTGTGAAGTATTTGAAGCAAACAGGAAAAATAGTTCTTTTTTTCAGGTTGTTTTACTTCAAAATGACATAAATAATAAAATAAATTTTTATTGTTATTAGTGCTGTTCTTCTTGTTACTGCTACTATTAGCTTATTATTTATTCATTTATTTTCCACGCAGATCACCTCCTGAAGAAGGATTTAAGTTTTGTGTTTAACAAAGTGACAAAACGAGAACTGCATCTTGTGGAAAATATCTTAACAACTCAACCCAAACTCATCTGTCAGAATTCTAGAAGTGCAGAGCTGCCTCAAATCATATGCAATAATATTTGTACTTCTTGTCCAGGCAGGTGGTAAGCAATAGATCTTTTGGGATATGCTTGCCTTCAGCTATCATCACATAGTGCATTAGTTGCCTTAAATCATGTATAATTTGGCAGAAGCTATTGATATGTGTCAGCAAGCAATTCACTCTGCTTCAGCATTGCCTGTTTACGAAAGATGCTTTCCTAGAGCTAAAACTCCTCTTCTCAAGGGATGGAGGTTACCATCTCCTCAGACCTGAGAGAAACGTGTCTGGAAAATTCAGCAGACAAAATGTTATTCTTAATTTCTTCTTTTAAGAGCATTTCCCTTGTACAGGATAGTGTCCAGACCAGTTCAAATTTTGCTTACTTCCCAATTTAATCCATTTTGAAATATTTAGCATGAAGGAGATGTTACAGTGATGAGTAAACACTGTGAACCCATTGGCATGGAGGGGTTGTCACTGAAATGTGTGATCTTCTCAGGCCTGGCTGCAAAGGAAAAAAAAAACAACTCAAGAGAGTGCCTTGGAATCCTTTCTATTCCTTTAGAAATATGGTAAAGTGGCCATTGCTTGGGTGTAGAAGACAGGGAACAGCAGCTGCAGAAATTATGATGTTAACCTAGGAGTTCATTAATGTAATGTGGGAAATACACATGGGCAAATTCTGTATTTTATACAACCAGTCTCAATGAAAAGCAAAGGAAGGCGATGGAGCTGTTGGAGTGGGTACAGAGGAGGGTCACAAAAATGATCCAAGTGCTGGGGCATCTCACATCTGAGGACAGGCTGAGAGAGTTTGGCTTACTCAGCCTAGAGAAGAGAAGGCTTCAGGCAGATCTTATATCAGGCTTCCAATACTTCAAGGACATCCTTGAACTTCCAGGACACCATGCCTACAGGAAAGATGAGGACAGACTTTTTAACACAACCTATTGTGACACGACAAGGAGTCAGGTTTTAAACTAAGGGAGGGTAGATTTAGACTGCTTATAAGGAAGAAATTTTTTACAATGAGGATAGTGGATCACCGGAACAGATTTTCCAGGGAAGTTGTAGAGGCACTGCCCCTGGAAACACTCAAGGTCAGGTCGGATGGGGCTCTGAGCAACCTGATTTAGTTGAAGATTTCCCTTCCAACTGGAAGCATTCTACCATTCTATGAATAGTCTTCTTGCCTGTAAGTTGTTTTAGATGGGAATATGAAGAGCTATATAGATATCAGGAGAGATATGCTTATGAATCTATAAGATTGCTTCAGAAACCTACGTCACAAGGTGACCCCATGAACTCAGTGCTGATAGTGAAAATTCAAGCTTATGCTATTATTATAATCTCCTTTAATGTATTAATCACAGCCTGAATATCCTGTTTGTAATGAAAATGTCAGTCTACTGAATACAAGAAACATCTCGTTCATGGTGCGAGGCATTAGCAGTCTGAAGATCTAGAGGAGAAGGTGGGAGACAAGGAATCAATAACCACCTGCTTCAGAGAAAGTGATTTTTCAAAAAATCCTCATGGAATTAAGGACAGAGGGGAGAGGGAACAATTCACTGATAGTTGACTTTGTGTCTTTTTCCCTTAATTTGACATGAAAGGTGTTCACTCAGACCTTTTCTTTTCTCAGTGCTACTATTTCCCTTGTGAAAAGTCATCTGTTGGCGTGCTAACAAGTTGAAGCCCGAAAGGAGAACCCCACTGGCAAATGGGGCAATTCCTTGGATTCCTGAAGACTACAGCTGGCAGTGACTATCAGTTAATATTGCTTGACCTTCATGTCAAGTGCCATCAGTCCATATTTTGCCTCCTAATGTTCCTCCCACCCATCCTGGCCACCTGCAGATGGTGGTGGAAATAGTCTCTGTATTACGAGAAGGCAAATCAGATTAAGCCAACTTGGCATATTCTGGCTAAGAAATGAGGTTTAACAGGAGAGAAGGAGTACTCAAAGTCGCAGTTGCTCTCTATTAAGCCTCTCTGCAAACTCTGATAGTCAACAGATCTGCCCTTAAAACCAGTCATTGAAGCTATAAATGAGAGAATTTGGGTGTTTTCACTTTTGCTTCAATAACAGCTGAGATTTGACCTTGCACTCTCTCTCTGAGAGTGAGAACTCCAAGAACAGGTTCAGGTTACCTTAATCTGACCCTTTAACATGGTGAAAATTCTCCCTTCTAGCTGAGCACAAGTTCCCAGCTGACCAGACCTCTCCCTCCTGTACATCTGCGCGGAGGGAAATGACAAAATGTTCCAATATTTCTAAAATGTCAACTTAAAAAAACACACGCGTGCAAGTCCAAATAGAAAACAGATGCACTGTGTCAGCCTGGGAGATATAAATTTAAGGCTTGGAGCTGTCTTCACATCCCTCACCACCACTTTTATGGTCCTGCTTTCACTGAAGCACACCTGAGGCTTTCTGGCAAGTGACTTCTTTCGAGTGTGGGTGAGTCCCCAGTTGAAAACAAGCCATGAAAAGCCTACTATGTCTGAGGAAAAAAAGGTAAACACAAAAAAAGACACTCCTTGGCATTGAATCAAATCCTGCCAACTTTATTCCACTTCAGCTCATGCTCATCCGTGGAAGGTCTGACCTGTTATCTTTAGAAGGAAGAGAGTATAGAAAACAGAACTCCTGGGTGGTTGCACTGCAGTTCAATCTTCCCACTTCGTAACAGGAAGAACAGAATGAGGCACGGACAACTCCAAGTGTCCTGCTAACAGAGACTCACCCGTTATCCCTGCTGTTGTTTGTTAAAGTCTGTTCTTATCCATCCTCACTTTATTTTCTTTCCATTACTTTCCTTTTCCATTTCACATTTCCCCATGGATCAAAGGCAAAACTCACTGGTGGAAAGGAACTTGAGTTCAGGTCAACATATCTGGTGCATTCATTTTGGGATTCACCGTTTACTAATATTTTTCAATAATTACTGCCTTGAATGAAAATTGAAGACTCTAATATGTCCTACCCTGTGCTCATAATTTCTTGAGTCATGGAATTGTTTTGTTTCATTTCTATTAATCGACTTACAAAAAGGTCAGCAGCAACATTAAAAAAGAAATAAAGAGAAAGGAAAGTATGGAAAGAAATTAAACATCAATAGGACTTGGGATATTTAAAGAGAGGTAGGGTGGCAAGACACTCCCTAGGAACAAATCCCATGTATGTGGAAGACCTACATATCTAAGCATCCATGTCTCTAAATCCCCAGCCTTCCTGAAACACACATCATGCATTAAACCAACAAAGCTCGAAGATTTGGACACCAATAATCCTCTCAGTAATCCCACAAAGAGCTAGAAAGCCTGTGAGGAATAACTCTGGAACCTCTGACAGGCTGCTCTGAAGTATTTGAATGTAAGAGTGGTCTCCACCAAAACTAATACGAGAAAAAGCCTTTGCTTATCTTCCACCACTGTCTTTGGAAACTCATCTTCAAAGACGAACATCAGGATGAGGATCCTATCAGGATTCAGAAAGGAACTGGAGAGTTTGGCTTGGTGGCTTGGTGGTAAAGTTATCCTGAGCTCTGATAAATATGGATCATAAATACTCTAACAATTTCAAAAATAAATCAGTGCAAACACTAAATATATTTTATCAATCAGTTTTTCCATACACTCCATTTGTGATACATGAAGGAAAAATACAGGTTAAAATACTGCTTTTTCTCTCCTTTCAGCCCTGAGCTTCCTAATATTTTACCATAATACCTTGGATATTAAGTGAAAACGGAAAAATGATGAATTTTCATTACTTCAATCTTCTTTCCCTTTATTTAAGAGAGTCCTCTCTTTCTCTATTATTCTTTCTCCCAACAACTCCCAATCCCAACCCAGCTTCCCTATTGCCTGCTTCTTATTTCTCTGATAAAACACTTACTAGGATTTCTAGAGATATTTTTCACTGATTTCTAGTAACTGGAACTCTCATTATATGGTCAGGGTCATTTGCCTCTCAGGTGCATGGCAAATTGCCATGCATTTCGGGAAACCAGCTACTGAGGTCACAAGTGCTTTGTGATAAGACACTGGAAAGGCCAGAGCAGTGAAAGCTGGAGATCTACACAGCTTGTACTACGTGTCAGCTGCCCTGATAGCATGGGAAAAACAAATGGCAGCTCACCATCAGGGCTCTGGCTCCATCTGAGCTGTGATGCCTCTAAATTAAGGCTTTCTTAAGGAAAATATTTAATTATTCATAACATACAGATAGTGTTTTCCTCCAAAATTTTTCTCCACCTGATATTTCAGTTCACTTAGGATTCCCACAAGCTTCTGGAGTAGTGAAGTTGAGACATTGCTAATGTCTCACCTGGTACCTCTCCATTCCTCGTAACTTCCATTCCCTTTAACACATGAGTTATGTCAAAGTGTGTTCCCTGGTAGAAGTCTGAAGTTACAGCAGATATGGTATTCCCCAAATAAAAAGTTTTCCAGCATCCTCCTTTAAATAAAGCAAATAGAACTATCCCATAGGAGGCATCACTATTTACCATAAATCACTAGATTTGAAACAATGGAATAGAGGGAGCAAACACAGATGAAATGTCTCCAAAATGTCACCTAATTTAGTTAGTTTAGCACTGGAAGAAGTCGCCCAGAGAAGTTGTGGATTCCCCTTCTCTGGAGGTATTCAAGGACAGGTTGGATGAGGCCATGAGCAACCTGATCCAGTGGGAGGTGTCCTTGCCTGTGCGAGGGGGGTTGGAACTGGATGGGCTTTAAGGTCCCTTCCAACCCAACCCATTCTATGAGTCTATGATGATTTTTTTTTGCCTGGTCTTTACACCTGCAGAAGGCCCAGTGACCTGCAGACAAGTTCCTCTCTCCATTGTCATTCTGGGCAGTGACCTAATCAGGACTAACTGGGTCAACTGGAATATTTAATGGACGTGGGGTCTGGATGTGTCCCACAATATGTGTCACAACTCCCACATTCAGCAACATCCTGCCAGTAAGAATCAGCTCAGAGTCATGGCAGACCATTATCTCAGTTTCTATTTGGGGACAAAACTCCATAGCGGGACAAACCAGGACTTTTTTATAAAGAGAAAGAAACCTTTTATTCCCTGTGTCTCTTGATACATCTCAAGCTATTTATGAACTATTTGGCTTCAGCATGGAAAATAAAGGTTGATTTTATAGAGGGCTTTTGTGGCCTTATAAAATGAAATAATAATGCTATAGAATTTGTTGCATCTGGACTGCTGGATATATTACAGTTGCCATCTGTTCTTTTAACACTGTTGATTATTTCTGTGGGCCTGGATCAGACTTTTACACAAAAGAAACTGAAGAGTTTAATGTTTTTTTTAATATCTTAGTTTAAAAATGGATAAACTAGACACAATTTTTGATTTCTTCATCTCTGATTCCCAACATACTCCCAGGCTTCTTCTGTAGTGTTACCCCTCAGATAAGTGAGAGGAAAAAGCACATAATGAAGCAAACAAAAGGAAGGATGGTCAGCAATATCCAGATTAACTCTCAGGTTGAACGTGGCTCTCCACCTGTCCCTGTTAATTGCGTAGCATGTGCTTTAGGTAATTGTACTAACAGACATTTCTGTCAGTAAACAGGGAGAACTTTACTAGGACTGTAAGAATATCTCACAACTTCTACAAGGTAGATTATCCCTTTGTTCTGCTTGGAAATAGCAACAAACTGCTCCTCACTCAAGCTCAAAGAACAGCTGAAAGAGATCAGTGAAATATAAAGTCAAGGTGGAGCTCTTCAGAGCAGGTGGTGGAATATAGTTCTGCAGGGGAGGTTTAGATTGGATACTAGTGGTGAAGTATTGGCACAGGCTGTCCAGGGAAGTGGTGGAGTCTCCAACCCTGGAGGCATTCAAAAAAAGTGTAGATGTGACACTTTGGGACATGGTTTAGTAGGCCCAGTTCTGTTGGGCTGATGATTGGACTTGATGATCTTAGGGGTCTTTTCCAACCTTAATGATTCTATAATTCTATTTTTTCTATTTCTGCTGTCTTCCTGACTCCCTCTTCCCTCAAACTAGAACTCTTTTTAAGAAAAAAATTATCAGAATGTCTGAAAACTTTCCCTTCCTACTCTTTGCTTTTTGATTGTCTCTCTTCACTCGTGGATTATCATTCCTATCTTTGGGCTTTCCTTCCTGCCCCAGCCTGCTTCCTTAGACAAAGTTTCTGGGTTTGTCCTGGCCATTGTACTCTCACTTCTTGGAAGATTAATTCCTTTTTGACTCCTTCAGATTACAGTCTTCTCCAGCTCATTTGAAGCAGAAGCAGAGGAAAGGGAACGGTGAAAGGTGCTTTCACTCCATAGTTTCACTATGTCTTTCTAGGAAAAGACTCTAAACCTTGATTCTTCTCAAGAGGTTGCTTCTGCATATTCAGCATAAACCCTCTGGTATTATTACAGCCACAGCCCAGCTATCAGAACTAGGACTGACCTATGGATGTTTAGTGCTAAAGATTTAATCCAAGGGTCCTTAATACTTTCTGGAATCTAATTGACTGGGAAAACTATCAGAACCTGCATATGGACAACTTGAGGCTCCTCTAATTCACATGTAAGTTCTTCTTAGGACTAATTTTGAAGTAGAATGAAACAAACTTTTCTTTGCTCCTAATTCCAAGAAGAAGTTCTTGTCCAGAAGAATGAACAGACTCTTTTACAATTACATCTTAGGGTTTTTTCCTAGATCATTGATGGAAATCACTTATCTTCCAAATATTGCTCTATTGTTGCTGTTGTCTTGGTATTCCTTTTTATGACCTACCTATTTAGCTTATCCATGATTAATTTCCTTATCCTTCAGTACTATTTTAACTCCAATACTTGAACTAATTCTCTTCTATATATTCTTGCCTTTAATTGCTTTTGTTTTATGCTCAGCTCTATTTGTTCTGTTGATCGTGCGGTGTGGAGAGGTTTTCTATATCAACAAAACACTATATTCCTGCCTACAGCTCTTGTATTTTACAAGATTTACGAAGAAGGAATGGAGGACTACAGAAAGTAATTTATTCACTTAGAGCCTAATCTGTTCAGTCTATGAAATGAGATTGACAGCTGAGTTGATTGTAACACCTATGTATGTTTACAGGCATGCAGCATTGGCTAGCAATCAGTCTAGAAGGGAAAAAACCCACAAAATTAAAACCATTTGTAGAAGCTGAACCCAGGCAAGTTCAAATGGGAAAAAAATCTACACATTATCAAGGGAAATTTGCCAAGACAGAAAACCTCTAAAAGAGGGAGTACATTTTCCACCATTTGTCATATGATTGGAATTGTAGATTAAGGCACATTGAGGTATATATGTACAAGCTGTTTGCCCAGGAATGTTGGGGATGTCCCCTCCTTGGATGTGTTCAAAGTCACATTGGATGAGGCCTTGAGCAGCCTGCTCAGGGAGGTGTCCCTACCCACGGCAGTGGGGTTGGAACCGGGTGATCTTTAAGGTCTCTTCCAATGCAGAACATTCTATACATGGGTCTAAATTCCCTCTATAGCAAATGGTGATTCTTGGCAAAGTTTAGTTGCTTATGCATAGATATCTAATGCATTTTCTTTAGTGTGGTGATACTCAGGGGTTTCTCATACATCATTAAAGCATTAGACAGTAATTACAGTCAAAAAGTCATTGTTCTGGCCAAATAATTCTCCTCTGGGTGAGAAGACATACTTTGTAAACTCCACTGATTTTATTGATTGGACAAAACTCAGTTGCACCTTGTTCAATCTGAGATGCTCTAAGAAAACCCTCCTGGCTACCAGCTGCATCTTCATTAGAGCATGGGTCTTCTATGAATCACACCTTAAAGGCTGTTCTGTGCAAATGTGTTGGCTATGTTAGGTTACCTCAAATGGGAAAAAGCACCTGTGTTTGGGCAATAAATTACATCTGTAGCCAATGTAGGCAAATTGGGCCTGAAGAGCTATGCACCTAACCTGCACGTGACCCACTCCTTTCTGGAGCAGCATCTGGAGAGAAGGCAGGATACTCCACAGTAACTGAAATAAGACCAGACACCTCTATTTATTTTCCAGCAGTTACAGGAAGATGTGTGATGGGAACAGTTGTTTTTCCCCAAAGGAACTCTGAAAAAACTCACTTGATTGAAATACATTCAGACTTCTTATTAAGGTTCTGCAGGAATGGGGCTGAGAAAACAATTATTTGGGTATCAAAAATTCTTAGTGAAGGACAAATTGCTGGAATGTGAGGAAGTTGTAACAATTTACACCTGTAGGTGGTACTAATTTCAAGTCTCATATGTGGCATTAGATTGCTCTATCCCTTTCAGGTCATCAGGCTTTACCTGGCTGACCTATAACAAGCCCAAAGAGTTTTGTTGGGCTTAAGGATTTCAGTCCTCAGCAAATAAAGCCACATTTCAAGACAAAGACATGAAAATTCAGATTGCTACAAGGAACCAGTAGCTGAGTTATGCACAGTCATGCAAGTAGGTAGAATACAGCTCATACACCAAAATGATCTGAAGTCACTCTGGCAAAGGGGAAAATAATGTCCACACCAAGGTAAATAGTCTCGTTGTGAGAACCAACACATACAACGCCAAAGCTATATCTGTTCCAGACTTTGCAAAGTTTGATGCTTCACTGGAAGGAGGAAAAGGAAACCTGAACAGCTTTACAATATTGTGCACCCTTGGTTTCAGATGTGTAACAAATATACATCACAGAATATTTTCTCTGGCTTCTAAAGGAAAAAAATATGGCATTAACAAATACTGAAGAAAAAGGTCAAAATCTGACTTCACACTGATGAGATTTGCAGTGATTACCTATCAGAATGGCAGGAATTATGTGAGATTGATCCATTACTTTTCTCACTCCAACATTCAAGTCTTGTGTTTCCAGTTGCTCAGCGGGAAAACCAATCAAAACCATTAACAATGATGTGAAACAATAAATCATGACCTTTGAAATCTGACATCCATTTTCTTTTGCTATCTGCTGTATCTTTTCCTTCTTTGCTAATGATGGGAAACTGTGAAAGTTAATTTTAATCTAGTGAAAATACTGTTCCTGTGGACTTTTTGCACTTAATAGTGAGACAAATTGTTGAGAGGACAATTCAAATCAAGATCTGCATTAATGCTTAATGTATTAGTCCCATGAAGTCACTGTCAGGAGGAACAAATCTCTCTGAGAGAAGGAGTGTACAGACAGTAGTGCCAATAGCTAACGGAGCATAGGTCCCCACAACTTTCATAAATAGATGGGAGAGATCTGTGTTCTAATCTAAAACAATGTTCCTGAGGTTTCCGTGATGCTGTGCTTAAGTTGTGTAACCCTGGTGAAAAGGACTCGGCTTTGTGCCAGTCCTGTGTTACTTATTTGAGATCTGGCCCCTATTTCAGTGTGAAATTTGGGTAGGAAAAGCACATGACTTCCCACAAAAGGCTATGGCAGACTGCCCAAAGCTCATGTACAGACTGAGGAGAACTTCATCTGAGCCCACTGAGGTGGACTTCATCTCACCTAGCTTTAATCATCTCAGAGTTAGGCACCTACTCTGAGCGAACCGCCAAGTCTCTTTCTACAATCAGCGGATACTGAGAGACACTTCCAAGTTTTGAGTCGTCCTGCCCTGGCAGAAGTGTCTGAAAGAGCTGGAATGAGATGCCTCCCAGTCACTTCTTTGGCTATTAAGGAAACCTAGATGGCTACTTTGGACCACAGACATACATTTCTGGTGGCTAGAGTTACACAGGATAAATCCAGTTCTCACTTCAAAGCTTTCAATGAATTTATCTTTCCTTTCATTGCATTAGAGAGCCAGTTAGGAACTTCTCCACAAAATTTGGCTTTTATTGATTTATTTAGTTACTTATTTATATGAAACAAATAAGGAGGAAATTATATAGAAATCTCTGTAGCTCTGAAGATGTTTGAAAACATATCAAGCAGGAGTAAATTGCGAAGTTTTTCATTTTGTTTTGGTTTGTTCTCTTTTCCTTAAAAATTATGTTACATTATTATGCTATGTATTTCTTAAATCACAGTGTGATGCTTTGGATTAGCTGTTATATTGCAGAAGTACTACACTGCAAACTTATGCAGAAAGGCTATTTCCCTTTTGTATGTCAAGAGATTTGCTTATTCAGTTCTTATCACTCTTCTCCACCTGGAATAGAAAGAATCCGACGTGTAGGTGATGGTAGTGAATTTCCCCTTCGAAAGATCTTGTTCTTTTAACAGGAAAAAAACCCCAACCATCTGTTTTCCCAAAAGAAAAGTGCATAATTTCTGACAATATTGCATCTATTCTGTTTTCTTTACTCTGGCAAAGGAAATATCTTCCCAAATAATGGGATATTTTAACATGTCTCCTTTTATTCTGCACCCCTGCTATGACAGGGGAAGGTGCCTTCCCTTATTTATCTTCAAGGATTCTGGGTCTTCATTGCCTCTTATTTCCTATGGATGTTGCTATGACAAAGTTACAGACAGTGGGGTACAGGCCAAGAGTATTTTGTGTTACTCAGCTGTAAACTGAGATAGAAATCAAGCTGAAGTTTAAAATATCTAAGTTTATCTTGTAGGGAGAAGATTCTCCTGTCTAAACGTAGGGCTTTAGTGGCAGTTGACACATCCTTACACTTTCCGTTTGATGTTCCTGAATGTTCAAAAAGTCTTGTAAGTCTTGTATCCAATGCATAAACCCTATGTGGACCTCCCAGTGACCCAAGCATATCAAATGTTGTAAGACATGCATGGTAAGATAGATAAATTACATCACATCAACTCATGTGGGCGAAGAGTCTCATATTAACTGCAGATTTTGTCAATTGGATCAACTGACTTGAAAACACATCCCAGATTATTAAATATAGGTGTTTAATTTTTCATGAAATGACTCATTTTGAGTAATATTCTGAGGTTGATGTCCATTATCGTCCTGTTTTGGGAAGGTAAGAACCTGTATTTTAGGTCTTCCACCCTGGAGCCACATACCTGGATTGGATGGTTTGA
Source organism: Tapera naevia (assembly GCA_033556795.1). Classification (NCBI taxonomy): domain Eukaryota; kingdom Metazoa; phylum Chordata; class Aves; order Cuculiformes; family Neomorphidae; genus Tapera; species Tapera naevia. The sequence goes on along the minus strand of JAUMJJ010000129.1, from coordinate 2,862,270 downwards.
ATATCACCTTTGTATTATCTGGCTACACAGAACATGACAACCCAGCTGTTCCTTCTAACTCAGTCTCTGGTTCACAGTTGCACTGTCTTCATGTTCATCAGTCTTCGCAACCTTCCTTCAAAGTCTGAGCATACCTTGTATTATTCCAGAGATGTTTCCTCCTGCACCATGGTGCCATGGTACCTTTCCCAGGATTCTCTAGGAATGTTACTTAAGATGTTCTTCTAAGACCTGAGAGACTCTTGGTTCTCATTGCTCATCCCATCTCTCTTCATAAGGCATCTTATAACTTTGAGATTGGAATGTTCACTATTACACCTGAAGAATCGTGTGTGAGGTGGCCAGTTACCAGTGAACAGAAGAAGTGGGTACCTTGTTGGTCACTGAGGACTATTCTCTATTCGATGATTAAGGAGACTCTTCTTGAGATGTAGAGAATTCCTTCTAATGCCACTTTCTGACCTCTTTAAAACTATTCCTGTCATAGGGAACTCTAGTCAGAAAACCAAGAGCAAAAGAGTCCATATCTCATTCTTCTGCTCTCAGTGTCCAAATGCTGTAGTACATTGCCCTTCCAGTAAGACCATTACTTGCATAAGACCGATTCATCATGGAAAGCAGCCCTCCTTGTGCTTAGTCATGTAATCTGCTATATGGCCCTCTGTGACACAACAGTTAACAACCCTTCTTTCATGTCTGAATGTCTTCCAAGAGTGACATCCATGCTGAATGAAAAGTGGCCCAAACATGAGCTTGTAGCTTAAGGGCTACATGAAAACTGCACTATGTTTAATGAATACGTTGTGAAGAACTTGGACCAGACATAAAAACGTTCAGCTTAAAGAAGGAAAAAACCCTATATATTACCCTCAACTCACTGCAAAACAAATTTGCATATTTCTCTTCTATGTAATTTCTATTTCCACCCACTAGATGGAGGCAAATTTTAATTTATGTGGGTTTGCCAGCTGTGCACAGGCTATTTAATGTCTAAATGCCAACGTGTGTGGTCCTGTGGCTGTGACTTACCTTTTTAGTACTGTTTAATAAGGGAAATGCATAACTTTGAACAAATCAGTTCTCAGACATCATAAAAGGTGTAGATTGGCTGAGGATCAAGGGATCACTTCAGCTCAAAAAGGGAAGGAACGGAAACCTGTGGTATCTTTTCCTATAGACTAAATCAAAGGTACTTGTTTGTTCATGGGGTGTTTTGTTTTCAAACTTTGACTAAGCAAGTAATATTTTTTTGAATTTGTACTGAAAATATTTGGATTCTGGATCTCTTGATGTACACTCACTAAAACCTTGCCTCCGCTTTCTGACCAGCACACCAAGAATTGAGTCCTATGTCAGGAAAGGCTGCACCGTCAAGAAGAAATAATTTCTAATGTGCTATTGGATCTGGACCTATCAGCTTTCCAAGAACTGTCCATTAAATGAATTATATTTTCAGTTGTAGCAGTGAGAATTATCAATCTTGGCAGTCACTGTTTGCTGGAATTGGTCGATAAATGAAAGCATCAACATAGTTGCTCTTGAGTCACTATGGCATGCAAGAAATTCAAGAAGAGTTCCCTTGTGGAGCCTCTGTTACATGTTAGATAACAAGATAACTCTTGCATAAGAGCTTCTTCACAATCCAAGTGCCCAATGTGAGGAGAAAGTTGATGGGCAGAGGCAGCTGAATCCCCAAGTGAGATGTTTCCTGGAATCCAGCACCTCAGCCAACCCAGCCCCATCTTTTGGTGGAGGGGATCTCTAGAGAATCTTTGGTGTTTGACACTGCTATCAACATTTTAGGACTCGCTCCCTCAACTCTTAGGAGTATATAACATGTTATGACTCTCCTCGGAGAGCACTGGTGAATGCCTGTGGAATTATTCCTGCTGGTTGCAAGGTAACCTAGGATGACTCAGTTTAGAAGAAGGCAATTAAGTGTGTAAAGTTAGTGGATACCTGTACCACAGCTGTTCACCGCCTGATCACCAATGTGCAGGAAGCAAATTAAATATTGCTATTTCCCTTTGCTTTTAATATTTCGTTAATTAAGTAGGAGCTCTGCAGTCACCTCCATTTCAGTGATGTTCTAATGTCTCACTGGCGTCAGATTAAATATTTTAACCTACATACAGAGAAGTGGAAATAGGAGATCCCATTACTCTGTGTCATATTTGTTCTTTAGGTTTATTTTATTTGCTGGTTGCTTTGACAGGTGCAATTCAGTTGCCTTAAATTATCAGCAAATCAGTGATTTTGGAATCAGACGAAGGTCTGTGCTGCAACACCAAAAATGACATGGATGACAAAGACTGTGTGTATAGAATCTCAGAACAGTATCAGGGGAGATAAAATCAGTCCTGTGCCCTAAAGTTTAACTACTGAAGTGAAGTCATTTGCCTTCTAATAAAGAAACTTTGTTTAGGCATTAGCTAGAAAGGGAAATAAGGTTTTTTTTGTCCCTGCCTACTTGAACTCACAAAACAAATAATGGTGTGTAACAATGCGTTGTTGAAAATACATGGCACGTGGAGTAAAAGCAGAATGTGGCAAGAATAATCATCTATCCAAGGCTTCTCTGAGATTAAAAAAAATCTGTTGCGAAGGACAAAACAGTTTGCAGTGCAGCAAAGAAGGTCTGGTTGTTGCTAGATGGTTTTAAGAGTAGACAGAGCAATGTTGTGGAGTTCATGCTGACAATTGCATGCTAATTTTGCAAGCTTAGACTCTTTTCTGCCTAAAATTTGGCAAGTTTTGACTCTTTTCTGCCTAATTTACTCCTCTTGCTCTTCATTCCTTTGTAACTCCTAAGACTACCTCTTTTCTGGCTATTAGAAGCATAATTATCACAATTAATTGCTGCATGAGACTCATGAATATTACATGTCTTCTCCATCCCTGCCTTCCTCTCCCCACAGAAGCATGGACTGATGTGTTGGACCGAGTGACCTCAGGCTCTTACTGGGCAAAGTTGGAAGTAGCCCAGAAAACTGGAGGTGTTACTTCGCAGCTAATGATGAAGGAACGAAAGATGTGAAAGACACCTGAATGATTCACATTAATCTATGATAAGCAGTAGAGATGCCTCAGATTGTGTAAAAATAAAACTTTACAGGTGAAGAAGAGAATTTTCATTTCAAATGAAACACTGAATGCCAATCTTGCATATATGGTCTGACACAAAAAAAATAGAGACTAACCTTATAGCTCAGGAACTATGAGTGGGAGAAGAGAGACAAAAAGATTATTATAGAATATTTTCTAACCTGTCACAGTGAGACAAGTTTCAACTCAATCATTTCATTCAGTATAAGTGGACATATGTTCAAATATAGACATTCTCTAACCCTCAGTCAGGAAAAGTCGGTGTGTAAGAGTGAATAACAGGTTAACATTAAGTTTCTTGTGAAATAGAAGAAATTCACAATGGAAACTTTTCAGTTATTGACAGAGGTTTACACTGGAGCAATCCTAGAAATCAAGTCGTGCTCAAAGGAACATGTTTTTCTGTTGGTAGAAGATGTGAAAGCAAAACTGAAGGAGATCCTCAAGAGCCTTTCAGAAAATGATCTGTGGTAATGCTTTGAATGTTGGCAGCATCACATGCAGCTGTGTGTCAGCTCAGAAGGGAACTGTTTTGAAGGTGGTCATAGTTGATTTTCTTAATTTGTTAAATAAAATGAGTTACAGGCACATTCTCTTTTTTTTTGTGTGTCAGACATGGTGTGTTTTATGAAGGTTAAGAGATGTAAACTGAGACAGGATTATGTTTTGTTTCGGTTTTGGAAATGTCTGTTGACTTGGAGGCTTTTTTCAGGTTTCATTTTGGTGAGTGTTCATTCTGGAGTGGGAAAAAATGAAGAAATTTTATAACTACCAGCTTGCCTGCTCAACAGAGCTAGCAAAGTTCACGGGCTGTGAAGTCTTAGATCATAGAATGATTTGGATTGGAAGGGACCTCAAAGATCATCCAGATGCACCTCCCTGCCATGGGCAGGGACATTTTCCACTGGATCGGGGGCTCAAAGACTCATCCAGCCTGGTCTTGAACACCCCCAGGGATGGGGCAGCCACCACTTCTCTGGGCAACCTGGGCCAGATCCTCAGATGCAGGGCTTGGCTTTGTTTCAGTGTCTCTGGGATGGACTATAAGCCAGGGATGCTCTCAGGTACTTGAAACCATCTAGTGATTCTGGGAGATTCCCTTAGTGCACTGCATCCAGCTGTTCTATGTGGGGTGCAGTCACACTGCACTCTGCTGTGCATCTAATTTTTGTGATTAAATTGCAATTTTTTGTGAGTTTCGCGTTCAGTGCTTTAATTCATATGAGAGAGGAAAGTTAATTATTTTATTAAAAAGTTCTTGGCCCTCATGATCTAGAGTAAAGACTGAGAGGGTGACTTCTGTTCAGCAAGCAGCAGATTTAACAGGGAAATGACAAGAAAGCTCCTAGTCAATGGTAACCACTCAACATTCACAGCATCCAATGTGTTGCATCAACTACTGATCAGATGGCATGAGACCACTTCTCCAACCCCATAGTTCTCCCCTCTCATTTACACATCAGCCCCAAACACGTCCCAAAAGCACAGGGATTTGAAAGGCATGTTACTATCCCCTTTACTTTTTAGTTTCCTGGTGTTTAAAACCTTAAGATTGCTTATGTCTTCCTGTCAGTAGCAGTGACTTCCAGCCACGTCATCATAAAAAAATAAAACACAAAAAAGGAAAAAAAAGACATACTTCTTTAGTGCAGGCACCCCTTACATTAATGAGAAGAACAGCGCAAAGGGCATCTAATATAAACCAAAGAAGCAAGATGACTTATTTTTAATTAAAACTGCAAAAACTCCTGAGAAGCTTTGCCCAGGGCATGTAAGTGACAGGAGAGAGTGGCCATTAGTACTAACGAAAGAGCTGCCAGGAAGCACACAGACCCCTAAATGAGAGAGCTTTAACTTGTCATGGTGAAAGCACATTTATTACAGCTAATGAATCTTGGCCAGGGCCTATAAAACAGTGGTGTCTGAGTGAAGAAGCCTCGGCTGCCTTCTGCAGAAGTAACCTTGTCAAGTGCATTGACAGAGGCCAGAGCAGTTCTGTGGGACTCTTGGGAGGTTATGGGGTCTCTGGGCAGCTCCTTTAATTAGCCCTCAGATAGCTCAGGAGAATTTCCTGCTGCAGTTCACGGTGGGACGGGGCAAAGGCCTCTAAAACAGCCCTGCAAAGAGGAGGTGATGTTTATGCAAAAAGCTGACCCCCATAATCACTGTGTTGACTTCAAAATGTCGGCTGGGAGTCCAAAAAGAGCACAGTCGTGCCCATGGCTATTTATAAGTGAACAAGGGGTGAGGTGGGAGGGGATGGGGAAGCAATGTTATGAGTGTGGAAAAAGAGTCTTAAGTTACTAGGTTGGTAGAGATTATTTTTCCTCTTGGTGCTTGCTTCAAAATGCAGAGGGATGACTGAACATGCCTTGAGCAGGACCCACATTTGTCCCATCATCCTTTTCCTGTGTGAGTCCTGCTCAATTGCACCACAGAGTATTCGCACATCCCTCAACGTTGTTGCCCTGTTGCTATTCCTGCCAAAGTGGAATAACCGCTCGGTGGGTTTTGCATCCAACCACCACGCTTCAGAAGGGCCCTGCAGTGACTTTGGTTTATACTGGAGGCTGCAGAAACTCCAGAGTGACTGCAAGATCAAAGAAGAGTAAATTGAAGCTGAAAGGCTTTAATTTGTTTCAGTCTTTCTCCACTGAAGCCATGCTCTCCCCTCACTCCTCAGAGGACTCAAGAATGGGGCTTTCTCTGTAATAGATTCAAAATGCTAAGGTATTGTGGTGCTCAGTGCTGAGTAAAGAACTGATGTGGTATCTGCCTTAGTGCAGTCAGAGCTGGGACAGACCAGACAGACACAGGGAGCATGTGTAGACCCCTTTTACAGATCTTAAGGTGAGATTCATAGGAGATGAACAGATCTGTCAGAATTGTGCTTAGAGTCTATCACAAATTTGTGAACATATTTTCAGATTACTTGGCGGAGTATTCATTGGACAATCCTAAATATCCTTAGCTATACGAGTCAACTTAAGTGTTCTCCTGCCAAGCTCACAGGATTTAAAATACAAAGAAGAGAGCTGATGTTTGTTACATATAATATACATTTTCCAACGAGAGACTTTGCAGCTGTCAAACAGAGAATATACACATTCCAAATGAACAAGAAAACTAATAAATTCCCTTCTGTGCAGAAATATCAACAAAATGAGTAAGATGGTTGTTGCACTCTTCTTTGAGAAGTTGCAGAAGAAAACACCAGATGCTCAATACATTTGACCAGTTTGAGGGTGGGATAGGGTGGGTTGCATTCTCTGTGAAGCTGAAAGCATTATTCATCCTCTGGGAAGTGGTAGCTACCTAGAAAGAGAAATTACATTAATTTGTTTTACACTGCACTACTCTGGGAATATAACCCTTGTGGCAGCCCCTCAGACTTCCCAGAGTCTTCTAACTCAATCATTTGCAATGGACTAACCACAGCCTGTGCGTGTGTCGGTCTCCGTCTCCATAGACCAACGGAGATCACGAGTTCTCTTTCCCCAGAAGCTGAGAAAAGGGAAAAAGATCATTGCCCTCTTGATAGACAGAATGCTGGGCTAAACTGACCTTTTCTCTGAGCCAGGACAGATGTTCCTGCGTTCATTAGCAGAACCAGGGCTTTTTAACAGCTGTTATAGCAGCTACCAATTTTAGCTCTGCAATTTCTGCAGTTTAGGATGACAAGGCAGTTATCATCCCAGACTGTCTTGGGGTACATTTAAGCCCAAGAATACCCTTCAGACAGATAAAACAATTATGCTGCAGGAATTCTTGCCCCCACTAAACCTCTAATCAGATATTTCAGGGTTTCATGAAGACTCCTATATATAAATGGTGGACTGAACTGGTTTTATTTTGTCAGATCTTTACACAAGACACCATACTCGTGGGGTAATAAGATTATATTTTCTAATCTGTGAGGGAAAATGCATTCAAAAAGTTGCCCTTATTTGTATTTTATAATGTTTCATTCTTGGAAAGGAAGAACAAGAGAATAAAATACAGTGTTTTCTGTGGTTCTCGATTAATTTCCATTACAGTGAGATGCTGCAGGCTTGTTCCAATATTTTCACTTGTAGCCAGAGGACTTTGGAGAGGGTGTTTACAGACTCATTGTGGAAATTCCTTGAGAATTCCTTGGTCTATAGTCTCCCATCTCATTTCTGTTCTGGTGTCTACACTCAGTGGAGCAAATTCTGCAGACAACGAAAGACCATTATGCACATCACATTTACCCAGTCATTGCCTGTATGCAGCCAGTGGTATTTATCATGAACAGCAGCATTGTCTAATAAGCAAGGCACATCTTGAGGTTTCAGGAGAGCTGTAACCTTTCCCCATCTCTGTCTCAAACCTTTTGGATAACCTTGACGACATTTCTGCACACCTATGTAGAAAGAGTAGTTAGACACCTCCTTTGGAATACATTGTTTACAGATTAAAGCTAGAGAAACCCTACCTGTTTCATGGAAACATCATTTTTTGTCTTAAATATTGTAGGTAACATCTTGGAATTTAAATGATGAGAAGGATCATCTCTTAGTCCTACCATTTACTCCCTCACTACACTACATCTTAAGACTGGTCCTCTTTCCATAATGAAGGTACAAGCACATCTGGACTGTGTTGTCAGTATTACCTGGTGTCCTACGAGAACAAACTATTTCCAAACAGGCTGTGGAGGGAAGCATTTGGATGATGGGTAGGTGAAATATGGGGCAGGCCTTGTTGACAGCAGCTGGAGAGGCTGTTGCTTCACAAAAATGTAAATAAACCCCCTTTTTTTCCAGCAAATACAGTATCTCACTACCCTTTGTTGTTACACAGTTGTGTTGGACAGGAAGGGAAAAGGAAAGGGAGGTACGTGATGAGGAAATAAACTCTGCTTTCTACTGAAACCAAAAAAAAAATCCACAACTATGATCTTAGATGAAAGACTCTGTTAGTGATTTTTCATTTGAGCGATATATTTCAATGGAGGAAGAACTGGATAGGTGTGGTGGACTTTCAGAATCTACTTCTTTGCTTTCACAACAGACTTTTTAACAGTGAGAACAATTATTTACTGGAACAACCTTCCCATGGCTGGTGCAGAATTCCCCTAAACTGGTGAATGGACAAGTCTGTAGATAATCTCACCCAGGCTCTCTTTCCCACAAAAGGCTGGACCAGGTGATCTTTTGAATTCCCTTCCAAACTGGGCTGTTCTGAGAATCTATATATCACTGATATATTGAAATTCTTGAATGTTTCATCCATGAGGTGTTCAGGACCAGGATGGATGAGGCTATGAGGAACCTGGTCTGATGGAAGGTATCTCTACCTTTTGCAGGGGGATTGGAACTAGATAATCTTTAAGATCCCTTCCAATCCAAACCATTTGATGATTCTCTGCTTCTGTGAAATAGCATTTAATAATCAATGTTAGGTAATGAAGATGAACAAGGCACGTCTCTCTCCCCGTCTCAATGAATGCTGAGTCCCCCCCACATTCCCCTTGGATTTACATTCCAACTGCAGGCTCTTGGAGGCAGGGATTACATTTTCATAATATGCAAAATGCTGTAAAGTGAGACCATGATTTTCTTGGTGGTGCATGCAGACAGCAATGAAAACATCTAAGTATCAATGGGCAAACCCATAGCTCCACTACACTGGGCAAACCTTTCTCCTGTGAGAGTGCTGAGCTCTGTGTGTGGTGTGGGTATGTGTCCATGTGCAACGTGGGCCTATACCCATTCTTGCTCTACATCTGCTTGGCTTAGCTCTGTGGACTTCATGCACATAACAGAGTCTGCAAATCTGGTCCCTGACATATTATTCCTGGATTTCATGAGCAAGAGCGACATGTGTGGTCCAGTTATAGCATAAAAGATTAACTTGAGGGGATAGTAACAATGCTGCCGATGTCAGAATTCTGAATTCTTCTGTGTGGAGGTTTCTCAGGCCACATCCCTGTGATCCAAAGGTGAAAAACCATGGTTAACACTTTGAGAGGACCACTGTGTTTTGGTAAAGCAAAATGTGGGCTGTGACGCATAAAAACACCACTTCGTTACTTCTTTCATTTTAAAAGCTCAGATCCCGTTTTCATGTCTTCGGGTTTATACCAACATGCTATTGAATTCGGAATTCCCTAGACCCATTTTAAAGGCTTGTTTTGCCTCTATAAACCCACATCTGTTTTGGCTGGAAGTTCCCTGGTCTTGGCATGGGCTTCAATTACCAACTTGCCACCTATATAGTCTGAGCATATAAAGCTTCAGGTTGTTGCTGCTGGAGAGAGGATTTGTTTCTTTGTTTGTTTTCATGGGATATCCCAGCATTCTCTTAACTCTTCCCTTTTTTCTTCTGTGCTGTCTCTCAAAAAACATAACTATCCCTAATAGCCCCGATCCCTTTTTTATTGGTTATAATGCTGTTGTCACCTTAAAACCAGAATTTCCTCTCCCAGTCCTTCCAGTCTACAACAGCAGCTATCATAATTTCCAACTGGTTTCAAGCTCCAGTTGACAGCTGAGTGCTGGTTTATGTTGCCAGTAATGCACATCAATCATAAGAAAGCAAACAAATTTGCTTCTGCAGAAAGCCTTAGGTGACTAAGGGACTAACCCTTTGCTATTTCATATGGTCTAACAGATTTCAGTTGTTTCAATTACAGTGGGAACTGCTATGAGAAAAAAAAAATTGGTTCTCCAAATTTTTTTGATGTGCTGGAGCAATGAACCAAGAGCAACGGGGTTACCCTAAAAACCAGTAACAACTCAGAAGGAGGAAGGGGGGAAAAATGATCCGTCAGAATAAGTATATATGTTTGTATGAGTGAGGTGATCTTCATAACACCCAACAAATATCTCCACACTGCAAATGATCAAGAAGCAGCATGGTGAGTGTGTAAGTATTTGTCTCCTGAATTCCTCCTGCTGTTAGTCTGAAAACAAAAATGTTTCCTGCCAGAGCATGAGAATATCACTTACAATAATGTACATCCCTGAGCTTTCAAATACACAAATGTTTTATAAACACAATATGGTATCTTACTTTTTGTAGAACTGTTTGTTTTCCACGTGCCAAAGTATTTCCTGCTTCATGCCCTAATGGTTGGTCATTTGGTGAAATATGTCAGTGTGGAATCAGGAAATTATAATTTCTTAGTTCTTAAACTTGAATAATTTCTTTGGGTCAATATGCTCAGAGATATGGTTTCGTACTGGACAGGTATAGTGGGACTCAATGATCTCCAAGGTCTTTTCCAACCAAACGATTCTATGATTATAAGGTTTCTTGGTACATCCTGGCTGTAAAACACTTAGGCAGCTAATTCCTTGGGAAATAATTGATGACTAATTGGTTATAAACTTTTGATAAACTACATTCTTATTTGTTTACTGAAATATGGGGTTGAGTAGGCAAAAACTCATCCTCCACCAGCAACTCATGTACACAACTGGCATTAGGATGACTAGTGATTAAACATTGTTTTAAAGACAACTTGAATTAAAACATCCTGTCCATAGCTCTGACTTGACTGCTGATTTTCCAACAGATCATTCCAGCAAGAACCTGAATCCAGTTTATGTGTCTAATGTTAGTCCTGTGGTATTGCAGCTAGCATGGAGTTGGCAGCAAGTGGCACCTCTTCCGGTGATCCCTAGAGCTTACTGAAGGTCTGTGATGAGTTGGAGTCTGGACATCTGGAGGATATGGGTAAAAATGTGGAACAGCATGTGGCTTCCATAGACAATATGACATTTCTTCTGTGCCTCGGGTCCTTTTCCTCATGTGCTACAGAACATGAATTGCCTTTTCCTAACTGCATGTACACAAAGCTTGAAGAGCAAGGTCCCAACCTCATATTAGGCTCCTAGACATTAGTGTAATGCCATTCAATAAAAAGCACGGTTTTCTTTTCATCTATTTTGGGTTTGTTTGGTTTGTTTATTTATTTATTTATTTGTTTGTTTGTAGTGATGTAAAATATTGTCAGCCACAATATCCCATCCTAGGGAGTTCAATGGTTTAATTGCATGCAGTGTGCAGTGTTGTTTCTATGTGTTTATTTTGAAACACCCATTAGTTTCCTTACATTATAGCTCTTCTATTGGACAGTATCATTATTTGCTCATTTTCTCCTTTTAACTTATGATTTTTTATCTTTCAATCATATCCATTGCCAAGCTTTTCTCTTCCTTGCTGATTTCTTACTGTGTTTTTCATTCTGTGTAAAAACGCTTCCACATGTCTAATCGTAATGTCACACTATGTACATTTTCTTTTACTATCAGACCCCTTGCAGAAAGGTGAATGAAAATAGAAGCACAACTAGGAACTCTCTGGTAATACCATATTCTTCCCTAAGGAACCCAAATCCTCCTCTTCTCCTTGATTTTTCTTTTCTCTCTATAATTTGCATCAAGTGCCTTTATTAGGCAATATAAGCATTTTACAAACTATATTGTGACAAGTTCTTCTTAATGAAGCAAATGTGGCCAATGCCTTCAAGCCAGGCTCTTGAACTGATCTACTCCACAATCAGTTCAAAGCCACACCCCTGCTGCCAGTGGTGAACTGCATTGCTCCTGTTTGACATAATAATTCAGGACATGGAGCCCTTCACAACAACTGCTGCTGACAAGCCACATAGTAAATATTTCAGCTTTTCATCTGGCTTGCGAATAAAGTCCAAGGTAGACTTGGTTTAATCACCATTTTCTGTACTTTGTTTTGTTTTGCTATTTCTTTCATCTGTATCAAGTCTTTAAGGTCCCTTCCAACCCAAACAATTCTATGATTCTAAATACAGGAAAGCTGGGAAGGGGCTCTTTGTCAGGGAGTGCAGGAATTTGATAAGGGGAAATGGCTTCAAGCTGAAAGAGGGGAGACTGAGATTAGATATTAGGAAGAATTTTTTAATATGAAGATGGTGAGGTATTGGCTCAGATTGCCCAGAGAAGCTGTGGAAGCCGCATCCCTGGAGATGTTCAAGGACAAATCAGATGAGGCTTTGAGCAACCTGATCCACTGGGAGGTGTCCTTGCCCATGATAGGGAGGTGGAACTAGATGATATTTAAGGTGCCTTCCAACCCATGAAATATAGCTGGTTGAAAAAGAGTGTCAGTGAGTGTCAAATCCTCCACATGCTGATTCACCAAAGCAAATTCCTTCTGCTAGATAGCATCAAGCCCATCAGAGTGTCCTCAAATTCGCATGTGTCAATTGAATGGTCATCTGAATGCAGTAAATTACATGGATACCTCACATCTTATGGATATGCTTCTTATTTCATGCCATTGCAGTGGATTGGGGACTGGGAGCATTTAGACATCCAGCCAAGGGAGGAGTCCTACAGTACCAGCTGCTGGAATTTCTAACAGTTCAAGAATGAATGTCAGATGGAGATAAGGTTCTATTTCGGACCACACATCTAGAAGAAAATCAAGGAGGGGAAGAAAGCTCTGGTTAGAGAGGGATTTGTGGTAGAATGATGGAAAAGGCAGGGATCATAGCACTGAAGATCTGTTTTGAGTGGGTGTAGTAAGTATCATGGGATAATGGTCCTACTCCAGAAGGTGGGCTGGGAGAGGGAAAAGGTTATGAGGGGTGTAGGGAGATGAGGTCTGGATAGACAGGTAGTGAATCCGTCAAGAGTTAACTACCCAGTCAGTCCCTGGTACAACATTTGGTGTCTCACTGCCCCTTCTCTCAGCCCTCTGCTTCCACACCCTACAAACCCCAGTCTGCATCTTCATTAACAGCCTCTGGGTGATGACAGTTTGCACAGCAATGTTTTCCACTGCAGTGCTGTGTGGTTTGAGGTGTATCAGTGGTGCTGCTTCCCTCCACAAGAGCTTGTATCTCCCTGCCTTTCCTCAGAAGCTCTCAATTAGGGCAAGGGCAAGGCCCAGGTAACAAGACTTGCAGCTTGGCTTGCAAAACAAAATGCACAAGCACACAACATCATGAAAAACAGACCCACCCATTTCTACAAGCCTGTTGTTTTGCAGGTATTGCCAAAAATATCCAACAACAAATGTAATCATCATCAGATAAAATGTATATTTACATGTACATTTACATATAAAGCAATCAAAAAACTTAGCCAGAGATAAATGAGGCGTTATTACTTTTGCTTTTATTTTAAAGAAGGCTATGCTACTAGGAAAAAGTGTCTGTGATTTCCATTTCTCCCTGGAACTGGATTGCTCGGAGAGATTCACTGGGGGGACAGTAGTGGCTACAGCTCGGACCCATCTTATTCTACCTGCCAAGAGCTGACTTCAGGCTTCTGTGCTTCGCTCACAATTGCAGCTGATGGCATCCCTGATACCCACAGTGAGTCAATACCACTCCCTGCTTCACATGAAGTGTGAGTGATGCCATGAGGTTGCAGGGGAACATAAAACATGAATGTGAGCTTAAGCCTTAGCAACTGAAGCATCAATTTCTGCAGAGAAAATAGAAGTAAAATCAAGGGAGTAAAAACCCAAACTCGCACTTGTACCTTCCTGCTCTTCACAGTCCTAGGATTTTGAGGCATGAAAGCAGGAGCAATGTATGGGTTTCTGGAAAAAAAAAAGCCTATTTTTTTCCTGCAGTTTTTACCCTCAAGAAACAGATACATTTTACATTGGAGATGTAAAATCACAGGGAGAAAATACCCCACAGTCTACTTCAGAAGTGCTCATTGGACTCCAGAAAACAGGGCCAGGGACCTAACATGGTGCCTGATTTGCAGTTAGGAAGCTGTACTACATATCAAAACCCACATTTGTCAAAATCTTTAGATATCTACCTCATTGAATGCTTGCAAGGTTGTGTGCTTTATGTGATTTAAAGACAAGAAATGGGTATGTGACAGAGATAAGATTTTGAAAGTCCTCAAAGGGGTAAAGCAGTCATTGCTGTCCTTGGCACAGTAGTGGGCCTCATAGATTGCTGATCATGAGTGCTCTTAGTATGAAACATCCCAAATGTGCTTCTGTTTCCCCTTCCATTGGGCTGAGGTTTTCTTCTAGAGGATACAGTGGCTCTTTTTCTGCTGCAGAGGCCTCTTCTAACTTGGATGAATTGGATGCTGTCTCATATGCACTTCCATGTAAGATGAAATATCACTGAATGCCTCAAAGGGCAGAAGTCTCCATAACTTTTGAAAGGATGGGCAAGACCCACAGCAAATGTAAATCAAGATAGGTGAACCAAAAGAGTCAGAGGCACCTTTGCTGTGTGGGTTACATGTCCAGAGTAAACCCACTTTCTCACTTGGGGTAAATATTTTCAACTCTGTTACAATCAAGATGGTAGAGAATCATCTGAGGAAATACATATAACTTCAGCAGAGGGAACAGAGCAGTTTTCCTGGCAGTATAACTCAGTTACAGTAAGGGTTAGTTGTCCATGTTCCTAGTTGTGGTAAATTGACACTAGTGATGCTTGGAGATGCCTTGCCACCCTTGATGTTGAATCACAGAATCATAGAATTATAGAATTATAGAATCATCTGTTTGGAAAAGACCTCTGAGATCAAGTACCTGTCCCCTTACTAAACCATGTCCCTGAGAAACTCATCTACCCACCTTTTAACACCTCCAGAGATGGCAACTCCACCACATCCCTGGGCAACTGTTCCAATGCCTGACTACCCTTCAGTGAAGAAATTTTTCCTGATGTCTAATCTGAACCTCCCCTGTGTAATTTATGGCCATTTCCTCTCATCTCATCAACTCTTACATGTGAGAAGAGCCCAGCACCCACCTCGTCACAACCTCCTATCAGGTAATTGTAGACAGGGAGTTGATTTCACTTTGTATCAGGGTTGTCATTATACCCTGTTTAACTGAAGAAAATAATAAAGTTTACTGTTTAGATCCCTCTCATCACAAGATCCCAAAGTGATAAACCACAAGCTCTTCCCCACCAAGCTCTAACACCATCCTCCTTCATGGCCATGAGGTCATTGCCTTCTTGCTGATGTCTCACAGCTGTTTCTCCCGTGCCCTTGACCACCGTCACTGGTTGCTGTAGAGCATGCCCAGACATTTATTTACTCTTTCCTTCCTCTTGTGATCACATCTGAGGCCCCTGTTCCCCTGCTTGCTCCCACCACCACCGCCTGTGAAGCCCAACCATCTGCTGTGTGTGTTGACAGACCTGTCCTCATGCATGGCAGTTCTTCAGGTTGACTGGCTTTCAGCTGTAAAAACTGTTGTCTCAATGAACCGATGCTATTCCTTGGCATCATCCCTCTACGTGGTACCAAAAAACCCTGTAGCACTAAACAAATCCATTAAACAATTGTTTTCATAGCCCATTCTCTTTCCATCCCTGTGGCTGACCATTGCTTGAGGCAGTAACTTGGTGCTGTAAAACCCTACACAGAAGTGCTGAATGCTTTCAGGGTTCACTATTACAAATACTCAGAGCTCCAGAGAGCCAAGGTCTGCTGGCTCGATTTATGAGGTAAAGACAAGAAAATGTTTCTGCAAAAATGGCAGATTGACTATGTCTTTCAATCCCAGCTGAAATGTAAGCTTCTGAGTGGCCTTAAGCACACCAAGCCTCTTGACCTGTGTCCTGGCTGTCATCTCAGATATATCTTGGGCTCAGAGGTTGCATCTACAATATATGGGACTGCCTGTACAGCACCCCTGAGGGCCTTTTTAAGGTCACATTCCTTGATCCACCACACAGACTAACCTCTGCAGGGCCCTCCAAGGAAGCCTGAAGTTTACCCATGCTGTGGTGATATACTATTCATATATATGTGCAGAAAACAGACCTCAGGAGTGCTGCCACATGTGATCTAGAAGACAGTCAACCCAGAGTGACTTTGTCCAGTCAGTGTCCTGAATGTGACAACATAAATGTCCTCCTAAACCCTCCCTGAGATACCCATCAAACCACAAGCTGAGCCTGAATTTTTCTACATGTTATATGGACCAGGGGATGGAAGGGACTCATCATCCACGCAGGTGAAGATGAAAGAGGACACCTCTGGATCATGAAAATGCTCGGCACATTCTTCTTGTATTCCTGTTCCAAGGGAAGTTGCTGACAAGATGATACCAGGCTCCTTACAGAAGCACATGGCAGAAGAACTGGAGGCAATGTTTATAAACTGTAACAATGAAGGTCATGGCTTAGTATAAGGGGGACAAAAGTCAGGGACCGTTAAGCACTGAAATAAGTTGCCTACAGGGGCATTAAAATCTCCATCCTTGGAGGGTTTGAAGACCTAACTGGACAAATCCTTGACCAACTGACTCTGAGTTTGGTGATAACCCTGTTCTGAGCAGAAGTTTGGACTAGACCTCCCCCTTAGGGGCTCTCCAACCCAGATCAGGCTACAATCTGAGATGCTTCACCAGCCAAGGTGTATCAAACAGTGCCCAGCACAGCAGCTGAACCCCAGCCTAAATCCCTGTGGCTTAAAGTGGGAATCAGACATCAAGTTCATGCACAAACACCTCTTTTATAAACCTGTATTTACATCTGCAGATTTGTAGCTAAACCCTTCCCTTTGTTTCTTGCTATCCTGCTTTGTGTTATTGTTCCAGAGGCTGTGCTCAGTCCCACTATACTGAACCTGACAAGCAATTTTACCTTTATCTTTTATCTTTAGACTCCAGGCCCCTGCTTTTAATACAAGGAGAAATATCTTTCCTAGTATCACACTGAATTCCCCAAACATTTTTAAACATTCAAATTCAAATTAACATGAATGGAGAAAAAAATGAGTGAACTTGGGACGCAGGAGGATGGAATTTAAATAATTATTATTAATAAACTGATCATGATTATTAATAAATTGATTGTTCTATAGTACATATAATTGCAAAAATATGCATGTGTAGCAAATAGTCCTCGTAGTCTTCTCTTGTTCAGCTTATAGAAGAGCAGACTCAGAGGAGACCTTATTGCAGCCTTTCAATACTTAAAGGGGACTTAAAAGAAAGATACAGAACACTTTTTAGCAGGGCCTATAGCAATAGGACAAGGGGTAATGGTTTTAAACTGAAAGAGGAGAGATTTAGACTAGACACTAGGGAGAAAATTTTTACTGGTAGGGAAGTGAAATACTGGCACAGAGAGGTGGTGGATGCCCCATCCCTGGAAACATTCAAGGTCAGGTTGGATGGGGCTCTGAGCAACCTGATCTGGTTGAAGACATCCCTGCTCACTGCAGGGGGGTTGGACTGGATGACCTTCATTGACCGTTCCAACCCAAACCATTCTATGATTCTATGATTCGATATTTATATGTGCAATTATTTCTTCCTGATGTATACAAACAGACCAAGAACAGCATGAGTAAATATAAGCATTAATTTGTGCAGACTGAACAATTTATTTCCATATTCCATTATCTAGACCATTTTAATAAGCCACCAGTGGATTAAGAAGTTATATAATGAATGGCTGTTAGCCAGTTAGATTAAGTACAGAATTTTAGCACTGTATCTTTTGCTATTTTTGTATATATTTTGTTATTTTTGTTATCTGTATGAAACTTCCAGTGAATAGCAGTTGATAAACAAAAAGTTAAACAGAATTTTAAATTGGACAAAACTGGCCATAGTTGAGAAATCCCTTTCCTAACTGCTTTAAGTAACTTGGGGCACATTATTAACTCTGGAGTAAAACTCTGGTGCACTTAAGTCACCAGTGAAGCCTTAACAAGAAAATAGTCATCCACGATTCCAAACAGCTGATGTGGGAGATGCTGTTACTAGGTACAGCCAAGGTAACTTCACACTGAGCAATTTAGGGCAGTCCAAACATCTAATTCCTACTCTGCAGATATTTCTAGGACAGTCTCAGGTGCATGCATTCTCTCAGTCCCAACTCTTGTGCTGTAGACAGAGGGCTTACTCAGTTGAGGACTTTGATTATTTGAGGAATTAGCAGGACAAAGTCCTTGGATGGTGCTTGGCTCAATCCTGAGTAGAAAGCACTGCAAAACTTGCAAACTGGTTTGCTTACAGATGTAGTCTGAGTTATCCTAAGTGCAATTGAAGTCAGCAGCTTTAATCAGCTAAGTTCAGAGCTTTCTAGAGTCAGAAACTCTAACATAAAAGGGTTGCTTTAGTCTGGATTGCAGGCATTTAAGCAAGATCCAGTAATTGCAGGCAGCAGTTCTCTGTTCTAAGTCACGCCACCAGTCAGATGTGTGACCACAATTGCCCCTTCCAATCCTAGTAAAACAAACAAAAACTAATGATAATATTTAAGGAAGTCTTAACAAAAGGAAATTGAATCAAAGGATTTTTTTTCCCCTCTTGAATTTTTTTCCTATTTTGCTTAACCCCAAATTGGTAATGAAAGAGTGGCAGCCGAGGAACACACATAATGTTCATTGCAAACAGAAGTTAGAAAAGGCACTAATCAGCTCCGGAGAGGAAGCCAACCACTTCAGAGGGCTTCTTCAGACAGCCACCTTCTGCAAATTAAGGGGGCTGCTCTGTTTCTCATTCAGTGAATTGCAGCTTTGACACTTCAATGGGTTCATGCTTGATGTTTTTTCAAAAGGTTTTATAGCCACTTTAGTCTGAATGCTATGACTTTCCTGAGGAGGTGAATGGAGGGAAATTAATAGATTTCAATGCCCCAGTATTGCCCTCATTGAAATCAGTAACACAAGTCCACAGTAATTTAAACAAACCATGGGCAGAACTCTAGCCTTTCTGAAGATTCAAGGCTCGATACTTCTCAGTAAGTGATCTAAAGCAACACGATGGTAACGGAAAGCAAGCTTTTGACAGACCTAGAGACTTCCAATGCTAAAAGCAAACAGTACTGCAGCTTAAGCTTATGCTTTTAAAACAGAATATATAACTCAACTGCCTGATATGTCAGCACATAGACTTGTAACACACTCACAGTGTGTATGGAGAGTTCATTGATCGAAGCACTAAAGGCTAAACCGTTGTTCTTAAACTGAGTGCAAGAGTCAATGGAAACAGAACAATTTTTCTTGATAATTTGAGTGTCACTAACCCAGTTATTATTAGACTAAAAATCCAATTGTTCAAGTCAGGGTCATTAGTACTGGAAACAAAAGCGTGAAATTCAGAGGTCAGAAACCTGACCAGACAGAACATTGACAGCAAAAATATGCAGAATGGTTTGCTATGACCGGTTGCTAGTGACATTTTCTGGAGAAATGGGGTCCTGATCCAAAAGCATTTGGTTGGCTGAACTCAGGAAGACAGTGTAGTTGGTGTAGGGTCTGTGCACACTTGGCTCTGTCCCTCTGTCCCTGTGTCACCTGAACAGGATTGTTTCCTGTCTTCTTAGGTTTAGATTTAATTAAAAGTCATTAGAAGAGGGATGGTTTTTATTCAGGTTTATACAGAGCCCTTTACTTTGGAATCATAGTGTCTAAGAAAAGAGATGCACTATAAAGGTTTCTTCTGGAGTTTATACTAGATAACTGGATTGAAGTCATAGAGAGGACATTATCAAAAATGTGCATAAAATTCTTACTTGCTGCTCATTTCACCATCTCATCACATTCATGAAAGCTTAGCTGCTTTATAGAAAACAAGATATTTAACTTCAAAGAAGTGATTTAATTGACATTTATGGTGAAGTCTAAATTTTCTGAATTGATGTTCAAGAAAAATATAAGTCCTGTGTCTAAAGAAAGACCTCACCTGCAACAATGCTTTAGCCTGAAATGTTTATCAGTTGTCTCCCTGCTCATTTTGGAAGTCTCTAGGTGTGTAACCATAAGCATTCATCACTTTGAGAAGTCTCCTGATCTGGGGACTGAATTAAAACCCACAACCTTCCAGCTAAGAAACTTAGAGAATTTTTAATTTTAGACATAGGTAGAGGACTTTGATTTGCTCAGCAACCAACATTGTAAAGAGGGAATTATGTTCCGCCATCACAGGGGAGATGTGACACCAGCCTGTGACCCTGCGGAAGACCAGCAACACCTATCTTTGTGGATCTAGATTTTAGTACTTATTTAATATTGACCTTGTTTTTCAGTCTCTTTCTTTAAAAAATGAATCATAAAATCATGAAGTGGCTTGAGCTGGAAGGGACCATGAAGGCCACCTAGTCCAAATTCCCTGCAGTGAGCAGAGATGTCTTCAACAAGATCAAGTTGCTCAGAGTCCCATCCAACCTGACCTTAAATATTTCCAGGGATGGGGCTTCTACCACCTCTCTGTGCAACCTGTGCCAGTGTTCTACTACCCTTCTTCCTAATATCTAATCCAAACCACTCCTCTTTTACTTTAAAAGCATTACCCCTTGTCCTATTGCTACAGGCCCTGCTAAAAAGTTTTCCCCCATCTTTCTTATAAGCCCCCTTTAAGTGTTGAAATGCTACAATGTGGTATCTTTGGAGTCTTCTCTTTTCCAAGCTGAACAACCCAAGTCTCTCAGCCTCTTCTCGAAGGGGAGGGGTTCCATGTCTTTGATCATTTTTGTGGCCTCCTCTAGACCCTCTCCAACAGGTCCGTGTATTTCCTGTGATGAAGACTCCAGAGATGGATGTAGTATTCCAGGTGTGGCCTCACTGGAGCAGAGCAGAGGGGCAGAAACATGTCCCTCAAACTGCTGGCAACAGTTCTTTTGGTGGACCCCAGAATACGGTTGGTTCTGGACAGCAGGCCTCAGAAGGCTCAAAATCTAATAATCAGTAGAAAAATCATAACATCTCTAGTTAACAAGAACATCCATTTTATTTAACTCTTTATTTTAGGCTATTTAGGAAATCCCATTTGGAAGTGTTTCTTTACTCCTCCAAGGAAGAAATACAATCTCTGAAAAAAAACAGTCTGAGAGTCTCACACAGTCACGTGGCTCTTGTAGCTGGGAATTCAGGAAATAAAACACTAAATATGGGAGCTGGTACAAAAAAACCCATAAGAGTCACCACAACCACTGGACTCATGCTGGCATGTGTATTGTGATAGCAGAATATTTTACAACTCCTAACCAGAGGAAGAAAAAAAAAAAGAAAGTTAAAAAAAAATAAAAGAAATCTTTCTTCATCTGGACAGTTCTGGTTCACCAAAAGGTAGCACTTTAGTTAAGCTCTTTTATTTAAAAAACATGGTAATTTCCCTCATATGCCCATGAAAACTCCTTTTTCTTGTAACCCAAGGAGCAAAATATCGTTTGCGAAGAAACTTCGCATTGTAATTTATAGAAAAGACCTTGGTTGATTGCCAGTCTAATAATCTCAAGCCTCACAGAGTGAAATGAAGACATTAATATTATTTTTATTAAGCTAGTAATAAGGTAGAATGAAGCAGAGTTTAAAGGAGATGCAGGTGGAGGACATTTTATGCCAAAGCATTAAGCACATTCCTTGAGCTTGGCCAATCCCAGCTCCAGGCAGGACACTTGGGAGGTGCAAGAAAAATTCCTTCCTTTTAGGTGTTAGTCTTGAGATATACATAACCCTTCCTTTTTCACTGCAGTCAATGGGAGTTACATCCAGCTGCACCTTGAAAGGATTAATTTTCATGAGTCTTTTTACCTATAAGAACTCTTTATGCTCTTTCTGAGTAAACTCCCTGAATTTTAAAGCCTTTGACTTCATGATGCTCATCAGAAAAAAAGCCAACACAGGCAGAAATACCAGATCTAAAAAATTTGTACATGCCTGTGAGGTGACTCTGGTGGTTACACATTAGCTTTTGAAACAGGTTAGGAATAATATCTCACCGATGTTTCACTTGGCCTTCCAGACTTGCACCGCTTGCTTGGCTTTGTGTTGTATCTGTCATTTCTATTCAGATGTCTTCAATACCCAAGAGTAACTCAAAGTTTGTCAGATTACTTCTGTGAGCATTTGAACCCCACTTTTCTTTTGTTGACTGGACAGGAACGTGTTCCATTCAGATTGCAGATTAAGACACCTTAATTCAGATGTCCAGGTGTAGGAGGTTTTAGACTCAGGGCAAAATGGAGCTCAATCCAGCATATGAACTCAGTTAGAGCCATTTGAGATGACAAAGTACAGATCCCACATCAAGTGGAATCTATGTGGATGCCTGGGATATCCCTACAGTTTTTGTGCAAATGAATCCTGGTGCTACTCTGTGTGGTGAGAAGGTTCATCTCTTGCTAAAGTTGACACCCACTCTTGGGTGACTGAGTTTTTCTCCTGTGATTTCTGAGACATTTATACAGTCACACAACAAGATTTGACATAGGAGATACAGGAGATTCACACCTCTTCTGAAACAGCAGCTGGAGGCCAGGTAGGACACCCTACTCTGCCTGAAAGGGAACCCATTGATTATAACACAAGCTCAGACACACAGAGGACAGACAGACACACACATATGTACTTGAATAGGGTTCTGAGATCCAGCTCTAATATTGGCAGTGGAGAACGTCTCACATTATGTGTCTAAATCCTTCATAAACCAAGACAAAGAGCAGGATTCACTGTAGATGTGTCCACCTGGACCAGTCAACCATATTCTGCTCTGTAGTTAGTGCAGAGATACCTGCTATAGTCAAGGGAGTCTACAGCATGATTTATCTCATCCTAGAGTAGAATGAAAGTGGTCAGATGAAAACAATTCCTCAAAAGTGCTCTCATTTCTTCTAATTCAATATAAAGGGAACCCAGGCTGTCCCATTTAGCTGAAAAGGCCTTCAATGCATAGAGCTCTTGAGGGAATTTGATCTCAAGATAACAAAATCCAGATTCCTAATGGAAAATCAGCAAATCCAATTCTGACTTGTTTCCAGGCTGTAGGTTCCATTTACAAAATGTAAACCACAACCCCAGTAGAAACATAAAGTTTCACAAAGATCATAAACAACAGACCCACTTTTCGGATCTGTAGTTCTGTCACCATCCCCACTCAGCAGAAAATGTTAGAACATACAAGATTTTACTTTTAGGCTTTAAATCAATAGTCTAATCTGAAACGAAATGCCTCCTGGGATTAGCAGTGGCTGTGGACTGCAGTCCACAAAAGAATGAAATACCAACAGCATGTGCAGATACACAAATCCTGAAGGACCATCAGCTTCTCAGCAAGCAGGTAAAACGGAACTAGTTTTCAGTCTGCCTGCAGAGCAAGTCCTAAACCCACAACTCTCAAGCAATAGCAGCAATATTTAAATTACTCATTTGGGACAGTTTAAGGGCTTACTGACCCATTACATGGCAACTGAAAACATAATAAATACGTGCCTGTCTTCTGTCATGGGTAACTAATATATTTTTTGGTATCGATATAACCCCTCTCTGTCTCCAAGAACAGCTCATAAGCCTTGATTCACTTTCCAAGTGCTGTCACTCTGTTTTGGGGAATACAAGGAGTAAGGATGACAGAGGGGTTCCCTGAGCTGCCCCACAGAGCTCTTCAGAGCACTTGCTTAGAAAATCAAATAGTCCTCTATCTGTGCATGCTCTGACATGTTGACGCCTCCTTTTGGGTTATCTGCAGGTCATGGGAACCGTAACGTATATTTAAAACCCAGGAGGTCTGCTGAAAAGCTCAGGGTAAGGAATTAGCCAAGGGAAATTGCCACAGTCCCCTAATCTCCACTTACAATGTTGATTTGAGCTACTATTTCCACTGCTCCAGAAATGCAATCATCAGTGTGGTACCAGGTCATGGTATTTATATCACATGCCACACACTTCATGTGTCGTGGAAACAGGCTACAATACCTACTCACCAGCCCGCCTTCTTTTTTATTTCTCCTCCTTCTTCCCCACCCCCTCCACTTCTCCTGGTTTCCCTCGACTCCTTTTAGCCCAGAATGGTTTTAAATAGAAACACTCTCAGCACAGCACGTTGCCATGCCACGATAAACTGTTTCAGAGGTCAGAGAAGGAGCTTGCCAAATAAACAGCCATTTTTATGCAAGGAATGCCTCAGGCCAAAGCAGGACGCCTGTGACTGTAAGAAGACTGATAATAAGCTGTAAGCAGACTGTAAATGAGTTTTTGAGGGACCTGGTTTAGCAGATGGTGGGTGCGGTTGGACTTGATGATCTCAAAGGTCTTTTCCAACAAACTGTGATTCTATGATTCTATATGTGATTTGGAATATTCATTCTAGGAAGCATACGAAGCAGCACCATTGGACAAGCACCAGTTGCAAGCCATAAGAGTAGATTGTACCCTCTCAGGTTGAGAGATTATGTACCCGTTGCTTCTTTTATTCTGTCATTACGTAATGTAACTTCTTTTAGCTCAATATGATCAAAGTTCCACTGTGCTTCATGGGCAAGAGAAGCTATGCCCCGAGCCACGAAGCAAGAGACGAAGAACTAGGAGATTCACCCAGGCAGACAATGAGATTTTCTTACAATTTAACTTTGTTACACAAAAAATAACCTTTCAACAGTTTTATTAGCACATGCTTTGGCCAAATATTGCTAACTGCAGCAGAAATAACAGAGGGGAATTAAAGCTGATAGCAGAGTCTTCATAGAATCATAGAATGGTTTTGGCTGGAAGAGAAATTAAAGATCATCTGGTTCCAACCCCCCTGCCATGGGCAGGGACACCTTCCACTGGACCAGGTTGCTCAAAACTTCATCCAGCCTGGCCTCAGACACCTTTGGGGTTGGGGCATCCCGACCTCTCTGGGCAACCTGTGCCAGTGACTTGCCACACTTACAGGACAAAAAAAACTTCCTAAAATCTAATCTAAATCTCCCCTCTTTCATCTTAAAACCATTCCACCTCATCCTATCCCTGGACTCCCTAATAAAAAGCCCCTCCCCAGCTTTCCTGTAGCCTCCTTTCAGTACTGGAAGGCTGCTATAAGACCTTCCCACAGCCTTCTCTTCTCTTGGCGAAGCAAGCCTAACAGAGGAGATGCTCCAGCCCTCAGATCATCTTCATGGCCTCCTCTGGATTTCTTCTAACAGATCCATGTCCACCCTGCTGTGAGCATGGCCTGCTGAGATCTAAAATGGCCCCTGAGTCATAGACTTAGGTCCCAAAAGGGTTATCCTCCTCCCTGCTCACACCACAATGGAAAGTCCACTGGGACTTTTCAAGGTGGTGAATTGGTCAGCAACTAAAACACTAGGTTTTGTGTCCAGATAAAGGCAGCTCAGAAAATCCTTTGCCCATCTAAACATTTGATTTGGCAAGTTTGAAAAACCTTTTTTCTTTTAATTCCTCGTAAGCAATAGAAAGTTGCCTGGAATTGCTGAGAAGTGTGGAAGAAGGAAAGAGTGGAAGGTTGTTCTTGAAAATGAAGACATCAAGAATGTGTATCGAATCAATGTATATGTACCTACAAGCACAGAATAGGGAGAATAAGCAGCAGTCATGAATAATAAAAATGAGGAAAAAAATATACATAAACCGAAAGATGTTCTTACTTAAAGAATGTTGACTTCATAGAATCATTAAGGTTGGAAAAGACCTCTAAGATCATCCAGTGCAACAACACCATGACTACTAAACCATGTTCTGAAGTTCCATGCCTACATGTTTGTTTGAACACCTCCAGGGATAGAGAGGTGTTCTCTGAGCAACTTGTTCCAATGCTTCACTCTTTCAGTAAGGAATATTTTTTTCCTAATATCTGATCTAACCCACTTCTCTGGGTTTGTATAGACTTTAAAATCATAAATCGTGAGAAAAACAAATGGGACTGCTTTTTTATACATCAGTTCTCTGAGCCTGTTTGAGACAGAATTTTGGCTCAATAACTTGATGAATATGATGAATATTTATGAAAAAATAATCTTGAATTTCTCACTGTCAAGTGCTTCAAATTTGTCCATTCTCACACAGATTGTGCAAAAATCAGCTGTTAGCTGCAATTTTCTATTGCATTGCCTACTATCTAGGAAATGAACGATTGAGTTTCTTTAATCTTGTTCTGCCAGTGACCTCTCCTGACAGCTGGAGAAGTTGTATTAGTGCTATCTTCTTATTTCTCACACATGCCGTGCAGACAAGTATTTAGATATATGTATGATTTTATTTTCTCCTCATTTTTAATGGATCTCTTCAGTAAAACTTTTCATACTCCTCCTCTAAGTTTTATTTCTATTTAAAATTATGCACTCTTCCTGGTGCCCAGTGTGTTTTGTTAACCTCTCTCTAAGGATACTTCTTAGAAAGAATCATTATTTGTCCTGTGGTTGTATCCTGGCTTGGGACCTACCTCCTTCAAGGAGGTTAGAAATTCAAGGAGCTTTTGCCAAGCAGAAAATACATGCAAAGGACAGATAAAATTTCATGGAGCATAACATAAATAAACATTCCTCTTTCTGTCTGAGCAAGAGTACAACCCATGGATTCATGATCTTGCTCGGTGTTTGCTAGAGAAGGCAGTGAGAATGAGTGCATGTGTTTATGTGCTGAAGTTAAGCTTGGTTATGGATGATCGTAGAATCATTTGTTTGGAAAAGACCTTTGAGATCATGGAGTCCAACTGTCCCTGTCCACTACTAAACCAGATCCCTGAGCACCTCATCTGCCCTTCTCTTAAACACCTCCAGGGATGGTGACTCAACCACCTCCCTGGGCAGCCTCTGCCAGGTCCTGAGAACCCCTTCTGTGAAGAAATATTTCCTGATATCCTGATAACCTCCCCTGATGCAACTTGAGGACATTTTCTCTCATCTTATCACTTGTTACTTGTGAGAAAAGACCAACACCCACCTTGCTACAACCTCCTTTCAGGTAGCTGTTGGCAGTGATAAAGTCTCCCCTCAGGCTCTAGTAGAAGCAATCCCAGTTCCCTCAGCCTCTCCTTGTAAGACTTGTGCCCAAGACCTTTCAGCAGCTTCTTTGCCCTTCTCTGGACATGCTCCAGTGGCCTCACTGTTCTTCTTGTAGTGAATGATCTAGTATCAATATTCAGATGTTTATCATCAATGTCTTTTCATTAAGTTTCTTCCTCTCTTTTTCACTCAAATTCATTTTCCAACAGAAGAAAAGAAATTGAAAAGGCTCAAAAATTAAAACTCCTCTTGTCTCCTGGTTTCATTCTTTTACCTCACTATTCTTTTGCCTCACTATTCTTTTGATTTTGGAAAAATTGTAGTCACAACTGGGAGGGAATCAAAAACACTCTGGTTGATTTTCACACCACAATGCGAAGGAGACCACAATGGTCTGAAGTGGTGGGAGGAAGAAGGGAATGGCAGGGGAATGGATGGTCCTGTGTAACCTTGCTGTGAGTGTTGAGGTAGCATGTGAGATATTAAAATAACCTGAAAGGGTTAAAACAGTGAATGAGAAAGGTAGGAAAGATTCAGGAAAGACAAAAAGGGGAATTTTCAGCTGGAAAAAAAAAACTTTGATCTTATTCTGTGGACTCAAGCTCTAGCTGGAGGTATCCTATCTAAAAAGTCTTTTTCCTTTCCTATGGAGTGCTCTATTTGCTTTGAAGTGAATCCCAAAACTTACTTTCTCAGTAGGCTGAATTCCATTGGAAATACTCAGTGAGGCAACAAAGATTTGCAAACGTGTGGGGGGGGTGGAAGAAGACAAAATTCAAAGAGCATATGTCTGAAATATGTTTGTATTCACGTTGTTTATCTTCTTTGTCTTTCTGCTTCTGTGTTTTCCTTCTTTATGCCTATTAGCTGTGGTCCATTTGTATGCCAGATTTTGCATGATATTACCATGCTTCATGAGATTTCTGTATTGTATTTTCTAAAGTAACTGAGTTCAAAGTGAAATAATTAAATTCTTTCTATGCTTGACTGTGGGCTAAACGATATACCACGATACAGAAAGCATTCTGCCCTGCTCCCACTTGGTAGCAAGGCAATAGAAGGCTTCTACTGGTGCATTTTAAACCAGTTTCTGTGTTGTCCCAGTAAGAATAAAGACCTTTTGTTAGCCTTGATCACAAGCAACTTGAAATTAAATACCTCAGAAACTGAATTGATGCTACATGTTAAGAACCGATTTTTTTTGCCTCCAGTATTCTTATAATGCTCTGGAACAAGCTGCCCAGGGAAGTTGTCGATGCTCCCTCCCTGGAAGTGTTCAAGGCCAGGTTGGATGGGGACCTGAGCAGCCTGGTCTGGTAGGAGGTGTCCTTGTCTGTGGCAGAGATTTGGAATGGGATGAGTTTTGTGGTCCCTTCCAGTTTAAACCATTCTATGACTCCATGATTCCTTCTCTCTAGCTAATATCTGTTCCTTGAACATCCCAAAATCAAGCTAGGCAATTTGCTGCTGTGAACCTTGAAGATGGCTAAAAGAGAGAAAATCAAATGAGGAAGAGATGCAGATGTAAATAGAACATGGTCCCTAGCAAAATACCAGAAGTAATTCCATATTCATGGTAAGCAGCTTGCAGCCACGTATTTGATGACAGTCAAAGGGCAAGGAAGAGCAAGAAATGGTCTGTGCACTGGTCATACTCTCATGAAATTTAAAAAAAAAAAAGAATGAGGAGAATATAAATAAAAATACTGCCTTTTTGAGGGTGGTTTTGATTTGATCCCAACTAGGGAGAACCCAAATTTGCAATGCTCTGAGTGTAGACCTTTCTTACACTAAAACTGCAATGAATATACAGTCAATGCTACAATATCAGAAATAATGTTGGGTCTGGATAAAGTGGATAATATCCACTTCATCTGGACATAAATGAACTGGTTCAGAGTCAGACCAAGTGTCCTGGCACTGATGTTCTTATGGTCCTAGGAGGGTCTGTCAGTTCAAGAAAATTGTCATGGAAGGCAATGTATGCCCAGAGCAGTCTTGCCCATCATTTCCTGCATCTTTGAAATGTGTGAGACAAATCCAGTGCAAATTCTTCTGCAGCAGCACCCTGGGCCAGATCAGGGAACCCATTTGAGTCAACAAATCTGGGGGGGGTAATTTCAGCCTTTTCTCTCATTCCATCTCTCAGACTCACAAATGTTTGGGCTGGCAGTAGAGAATGGGAGAAGCTGTGGGTGAAGACAGACAGAACCACTTTGTTCTGCAGTAAAATGCCAACTTGCAGCAGGTTACAGATCATATGAAGCTATATTTTGCATGAAAAAGGCGTTGCCAAAGCTGAACTGGCCTGCTCAGGGCCAGTCAGGTGTCTCTGTATCCCAGGTATGGTTTATTCACAAAAAATGTGGAGGCTTGAGTTTATACTTAAAACCTTTGTCCAAACATCTGGCATTAGAAAAATATGTATGAGTCCTGCCCACAGTGTTGAACAAACCATAGTTTCCATGAATGCATTTGATCAGAAATATGAGAAACGTATGGGGATCTGATGCTTCTATTTTCCTGGTAAGGGGTGAAAAAAAGCACGGAACGCATATATCAAAAAAATCAGAACAATTACAAAATAAATACAAACCAGCCAATTGGCAAGAACAGTCATTTGAAAGACATTTCCAACTAATACTGTCCAGGACCACTAGCTTAGTATTGTATTGAAACGAAATACACACACAGAAAAGAAATCACAAGCACTTGTGTGACCCACAGTGGTTGTCTTGCCGAAGAGAACAGTTTCACATTTGCTTTGAATTATTCTGTGCATGGTCTGAAAGGTCATTCATTTTTTTCTCCTCTTTTTCTACTTTTTTTTTGCATTGTTATTCTATGTGTTTCATATTGTTTTATGTTTCTCTCTCAGAATGCTTAATCCTTCTCTGCATCCTCCAGTCCTGTTACAGCATTAAGGTAATGGGCTGCTGAATGCACCACTTTTTGTTCAATTTATAGCCAGTTAACAAATGGTTCTCTCAGCACTGCTTATGATAAAGCAACATGCTCTGTAGCAGGGAATAATGGATGAAACCCAGTGTTCATGCCTTACAGCTGAAGGGGGCACACCCTGTCCACAGAGACTTCTACTCCTCAACAGCTCTCACACCTTCTCATTTGAATTTCATCTAAGGAGCAGCTAATAAAATGCAATAACCTTTTTTTTATATGCTTTATATACATTAATAAAATCCCATATTATACAGTCTGAACAGCTGCTTACAGACTTTCACATAAAGATGTCATTAGCTGCAGTGTGCTAAATTTCAGACTTGCATCTCTTTATGTACTGGATTCCCTTAACTAAAGGAAAGTTTCTACACTTCGTAGATGTGAAAAATTGTGAGATTTGGGTAATTCATGGAAATGCATTTGTACCACTCAGGGTACAAACTAAGATCAGTGCCTCACCAACCTCACAATAAAAAGCTCTTCTTAGTATCTAGTTTAATCTCCCCTCTTTCATCTTAAAACTATTACCCTTTGTTCTGTCCCTGCAACTCCCTGATAAAGAGCCCCTCCCCAGCTTTCCTGTAGCCTCCTTTAAGTACTGGAAGCTGCTCTGAGTTTTCCCTGGAGCCTTCTCTTCTCCAGACTGAACAACCCCAACTCTCTCAGCCTCTCCTCATAGCAGAGGTTCTCCAGCCCTCGGATCATCTTCATGGCTTTCTCTGGACTCACTCTGACAGATCCATGTCCTTCCTGTGCTGAGGACTCCAGAACTTAATGCTGGACTCCAGGTGAGGTCCCAGGAGAGCAGAGCAGAGGGGCAGAATCCCCTCCCTCACCTTGCTGGTCACACTTCTTCTGATGCAACCCAGGCTGCAGTTGGCTTTCTGGGCTGCAAGTGCACAAAGCCATCTCATGCTGGATCTTCTCATCCACCACCTATACATGACTGTAATTGAACCTGGTATTTCCAAAATCAGAAATGTTTCTAATTGAATATGAAGGTAGACTCTGAGGTTACACGTATTCCTTTCTCTTTCTTACTGCACCAGGGAGCTTGGTCAATACTTGGTCCTAATGACTCCCATGAATTTCACTGTGGGAAGTAAATACTCACAAGGAATACTTGCTACATAAAAACACAAACTAGGCCAGTAAACCTGACCCCTGCTGAGAATCCTTCTGCATATTTTTTTGCCTTGTCATAGCACTTTTATTAAAAGAAAAAGAAAAGAGTATTATTTTTGTTATGGATGTCTTGCTTAAGAGTTTTGAAAATTTGATCTCAGCTTCATATAAACCTGAGATCAGCCCTGAAGTAATGCCAAGGCAGAGGGAAGGAGGAAATAATAGGACATTGCTGTTCAGAAGGATCAGAGAAGAGGACACTTAAATGGGAATTATTTTGCTCTCTGGTTAGTCCCAGGGGACTGATTTGATTACGTAACCTAACTTAAATGTTGACCTTTGTGTTGTCAGTGTAAAATCCAAACATATTAAACATGGCCTTGGGTTCCTGTACAAGATACAACAAATTGAGGAATAGAGAGAGAGAGACTGAGTGTTCTGGGGCCAAAGGAAAGACCTGATTGACAGATGAGGCTCTAGGGAGGGCAGTGTTAAGATTTCCTGTCTTTCCTGAAGACCTCAGTGTTTCTATCTGAGGAGAAAAAAAATAAAAAGAAAAGAAAAGGGAGATTTCTCATATATGTGTGGTTGGTGCATGCAGGTTTCTCTTTTCCCCATTTTTTTTTGTTTTGAAAGAGGGGGAAAAAAATCCCCCTCAGATTTTTATCAGGCATCTTGCCAGACTTCTGTCATCGCCAGGAAAATGGTTCCTTCAGCAGACACATCTGGGCAACTTCACGCCCATTCCTGATGTAAGCTGTCAAATCCTGTCCCAGATAGCAATGAGAATGGTTCACTATTCCTGGAGGAAAAAGGGTAAGTTTTACTTTTATTTAACTGGAAAGTGGGTGTATTAGGAGGAAAACAGATAATCTCTTAGGGAAAACATCTTCAGTGGGCCACATATTTGTAAGCACTGCTCTGTCTTCTATATTGTCCCATTCTCTATCCCAAATTATCTTATCCTGTTTAGCATTTTCTGTGCCTGGAATCACATAAAAACACATGTATATATAAAATATAAAGATTTCTTGAACATTTTATAATTAAATCTTCTTAGTCTAGATTGAGGAACAAGGAGACACACACGTATATGTATATACTGTACAATATATACATAAATCTATGTCGTATATACACACATATACTGTAAAGCATATTTTAACAGTATGTGATCATAGCATGTGTAAACTGGTTTTGTGGCTATAAGAGATGAGTTACAACGACCATCAGTAGGCAAATGAAGGCACTGATTTATTTACAGGTAGCTCAAACACGCTTGAAGAAGGTTTGTCTCCTGATTGCACAGCCTCTGGTCAGGGCCAGCAGATTTAATAGAACACAGATGGCCTCTGGCTGCTTATTTGCTCCGTGAGAAGTAATCCATGTCAGCCCACCAGCCCTCCTTCCTGCTGACCATGAGATACAGGTGTATCACAACCCCTCTTGGCCTTTGCTCTGCCCTCCTGGTCTCTGTCTCGTTCTCTGGATGGACAACAGCAGCTCTTACCCATGTTCTTGGCCAGGCACGCTGTGAGGCAGCAGAGGGGTCCCTTCATCTCTCCCCTCCTGCTCAGTGTGTGACCAGAACTTGCTGTGAGCTATGTCCCATCAGCTAAATGTTTGGCAAGGCTTGCTTTGAGCAGCACTGTAGGCCCTAATTGAAAATGCATGTTGCTTTATAATCCCTTTTATTGGCATTTACTTTCCCTGTGGAATAGAAGGACAGTAATAATATACAGTGCATTACTATTACACAGCAAAATGGATTTCCACTTCCCATTAATTTTTTCCTGTCTTGTTTTTAAAGCATAGAACTTACCAGCATGTTTAAAATGTATATGAAAACAATATATTTCACCTTTGTAATGACACTACTCAAAGTGCACACACTCTACTTTCAAATAGTTAACATTAAGTACCAGTTCTCTATGAAAAATCCTGTTGACAGGGGCCATATCCCCAGCTGCTGCAAACTAGCAAAGCTCTGTTGAAGTCAGTAAAGCCACAGCAGCTTATGCCAGTTAAAGATTTGGCCTTTGGACTTCCCTTCATTGCTTATAAAGTGGTTAACAGGAGGAAAAGGGACGTCTCCACAAGCCTGAAGTGGACTCCGTTAACCAGAAGTGCTGCATCTGTGATCCTCCCAGTTGTAAAATCAGGCAAAGCCCACAAACACACAACAGAGCTCTGGCTATCACAGATACAGAAAAAAGTTTCTTAGCCAAATCAGACAGCAGAACCACACAATAGTATTTTGGACCTATGGAGATCATCTAGTTCTGTCCCTGGCTGAAAAAATGGGCCTGCTAAGTTCAAGGTGCTCAGGACTGTGCTCAATTAAGCTTTGGATGAGATTAGATATCATTTCTGTGCAACCTGTTCCTTACACGGTCAAAACTGAAGCGGCTTCATTTGTATAGATCTGCATCTGCTGATTAAACAATCCCCCTGGAACTTGCAGCTTTCTTTGCATTTACAAACCAGCATTGCACCGGATTTTGTGACTGGAGTGGCAACAGGTTAAGTGATGGAGATACAACACCAGCTCTAGTTGAGGAAAGCAGCTTCCAGGAGATCTCTGCCAAGCAGTGTCTACACAGTGGTGTGGAGTTACAACCTTCTGTAAAATCACTATAAGCAGGCTTAATTTAGGGAGCTGCTTGAAGCACAGCTGACTGTTGCCCACTGCCACTTCATTATCTCTTGTCTACTTGAATTATAAGCAATTTGGTAAAAGTAATTGATTCTTGAGAGTGACTAAATATGTAAGTGCTTTAGTACAGTTTTGGAGGAATATGACAATTCCCTGCTGCAGGCAGGAATGGGAAAAGTCTTCCAGGATCATAAAATCATAGAATGGTTCGAGTTGGAAAGGACCTCAAAGATCATTCAGCCCCAGCTGCCCTCCCTGCCAAAGGCAGGGACATCAGACCAGGCTGTTCAAAACCTCATCCAACCTGGCCTTGAACGCCTCCAGGGAGGGGGCAGCCACAGCTTCTCTGGGCAATCAGTGCGAGGGCCTACCCACCCTCATCATGAAGAGTTTCTTCCTAATGTGTAATCTAAATCTTCCCCCTTCCAATTTACAGTCGTTCATCCTCATCCTATCACTACAGTGCCTTGTAAAATATCCCTCTCCACCTTTGCTGCAGGCCCTCTGCAGGTACTGGATCCTTCTGAAGCAGATGGAAAAGGCTCCACACTCTTCCCATGGGCATCCTGTGACTTGGCTTTATTGAAATACATCTGGAAGCAACGAAATATCCAGCTTACCCCAATCTTCATCAAGGTTGGAGAGCTGACTGTACGTTTCTTGAACACAACCAAAGGACAAACAGACATGGTAGATGCTTGTTCTCTTCACTCACCTGAAAAGTTTTCTTGCTGAAGCCTAAGGGAGAAAATGAACCACTAGCATTCATGAGTTGTAGGTTTTTACTGTTCCCTCAAGCTCAGAGCAAGAAAAGAAACTATGGAAAGACCATGTTTGTACCATGATTATGCAGTGTGCCTTGTCTAAGGCTGAGCCCGAAGGATTAACTGAACCCTAGATAACTTGGAAGAAGCTTCCCGACAAAATCCACATGGAGACTTCCTCCTCACATTATTTTAAGAACTGCTGCTTGCTTATACATTAAAGTGAGACAAATCATTGGGGACTGTTTGAAAACCCACTTAAGCCTGTGGGAGTCTGCATGGGTCTTTGGATTGGACCATAATCCTTTCTTGGACAGAGCTCTGTGATGAAGCACTAGACTGGGAATTAACATGCATTTTTGAATTGTTTCAGAATATAACCAATAAAAAAGACATATCACAGCAGCCTCTCAGATAAGCTATACCCTGGCTGACAGAGCTCCTAAAAGCCCTTCTTGAATATTTCTTAACTGTCATGACTGGGACTATAGCCCTTGTAAGTTATTTTCCCCATTATCATTACAGTGTGCTCGGGGTCCATAAAGTTATATCGTAATATATAATGTATACAGTACTATGGAAAAATAAAACAACAAAAATACCCCCCAAAAAAACCCTAGGGCATGAAAAAATACAGGAGAAAGAAAACAATTCTACCACTGAAAAATAAAATATGTTTGAAAAGAGAGGCAGGTGAATTCAAAAAAACATTATATGAAAAGTGTTCCTTAAAATTGAGTATTAGGTATATCTGTAATATGGATGGAGTTCATCTATGGTGGATAGATGAACAGGCTATCTTCTAGTGCTTAGGAGTGTGAACTAGAACTTTCAAATCAGAGAGCTTAGTGAATCTTCCATCATGCAATTTGTTGCCAATACATAGGTCTCAATAAGCAGGTCCTAGCAACGGAAACACAGTTTAACAGAGAATAACTCTACATTTAGAAGTCTGAATGTGAGTAGCATAAATTAAATGGTAAACAAAAATAATAGTCGTAGAATGTCCTGAGGTGTCCTGAACACCCAATAATGTTCTGATTCTTTCTTGTAAGGTACAAAAGGGGCAAGAGAAGTGTAATTCTTTCTCTTTCAGACTCAGAGATTTCAGCGAATAACTTTGTGTAAAACAATTTTGTACTGTTAATAATCTTATCCAGTAGTTTCCAGCTATTGAGGGAGCCTGTTAGGAAGTTTTGTTTCATCCTCCTATCATTAAATTTCTGCATACTTTATTTTTTTTCAAATATTTACTTTCATTGTGTATCTCTTGACATTGGAGGAAGATGAGAAAATTTCCAAATAAAGTGAATAAAGATTTTTTTCTGTGTTTGGGAAAGTCTGTATAAAAGGTTTTTTAAGTTACAGAGACAGTGAATGACATAAGGGAGAAATAATTTCTGAAGCTGGCAGAGAAACTATAAAGTAGGACAAACTCAACTTTAGCTGACAAGTATCTGAGGTTAGAGCTGAGATCTTCTGTACAAGCTGAGGTTTCTGAAGCCTTTTGAATGAGAATGGAGTATGATTTTGCATGCACTAATCAAGATTTTCTCTCTGTGTACTGGGTTCCCCAAATTTGCAAATAGGAAAGTCTAACAGTTTATCAGAGGGGAAAGTCAGTAGGAGAAAGTTCATGGAGGATGTATTATTCCCTTTTTATACAGGTCTTTAAGGGCAGAATTATTTCATACTTCCATGAAGCTGTGTTCTTCCTTGCCAAGTAATGTTCATTTCAGCAAGAAGATTTGGGGAATATGCATACACGTCATCCCAAAGGACTTGGATGCATCATTATTAAAAAGTTTAAGTGGTATGCAAGGCTTTGGGTGGGAAAGTCTCAATTTAGATATATCCAAGGTTGATGTCTAGTCTAATCCAATTATTTTTTTCCATGGTAAACTGGAAAATATAAGGACCTTGAAAATAAGGGTGTCATCTGCTTCATCTTAACTACCTAGCCCAGGATAGGATGATTGCTTCTCTAAAGGACTTGACCCTCTTCTCTGACTCCAGCTTATAAAAGTGCACAGGTGTAATCAATGAGGCAAATAATGGGTTTTAATCCTTTTATCATCAAATTACAGAACTACAGAATAATAGAATGGGTTGAGTTGGAAGGGATCTGAAAGATCATCCAGTTCTAATTCCCTCTACCATGGGTAGGGATACCTTCCACTGGATCAGGTTGCTCGAAGCCTCATCCAACCTGATCTTGAACACCTCCAGGGATGGGGCAGCCACGACCTCTCTGTACAACCTCTGCCAGGACCTCCCCAATGTCACTGCAACAAATTTCTTCCTTATATCTAATTTAAATCTCTCCTTTTTCAGCTTAAAACCATTAACCCTTGTCCTGTCACTACACTCCCTAATAAAGGGTTCCTCCCCACCTTTCCTGTAGCTTTCTTTAAATACTGCTCTAAAGTGTCCGTGGAGTCTTCCCTTCTCCACACTGAACAAGACCAACTCTCTCAGCCTGTCCTCATATGGGAGGTGCTCTGGTCCTCTGATTATCTTCATGGCCCTCCTGCGGACTCGCTCTGACAGATCCACCCTTCTGCACTGAGGACTCCAGAATTGAATGCAACACTCTAGGTGAGGTCTCATGAGAGCAGAGTAGAGGGGGAGAATCCCCTCCCTAGAGGTGATTCAGTTTGTCTTTATTTAGGTGCTTTTAACTCACCTGTGGATAACCTCTTGTTGATTCTGATCTAACCACATCAGTGAGTACTTAATCCACTTTCAATGTCTGAAAAATTGAGGGTTTGGCTCCATTAATGCTGAAAAACTCTGAGTGTGGTAGATATCGGCATAAAATGAGAGAGGAGATGAGAAGGAACATTCATGTTAAAAAAAAAGAAGTTTAAAGATTGATTGCCATTCCTTCATTTACAAGTCAAAGCAAACTCAGTGTTCCTTGAGTGTCCAACAATCACAGATATTTCAATTTCAGCATGAGGGAGATGTTAGCAGACACTATAAATCAAGACCCTGGGCTGCAGGGTAATGTCACGCGTCCAACCGTGCAGAATGTACGTCAGTGCGGTGGGGAAACAGAGCGAGGCAGCCCAGCCAACAGAGTCCATGTGCCTTGTAAATATTATTACTACATAGTGGGGAGCCTCAGCAAGAGCAAGGCTTTAAGTCAGACTTGCAGTTTGTTTTCATAATTTGCAAGATCATTGCCTTTACGCAGGAATGTGTTTTTCTGCATGTGTGGTGGTAGACACTTCAAATGATTGTCAGGGCATGTCACCATGAAACGCTTTGGAGACCAAGTCATGAGACTGAGCAGGTTAATAAAGATGCTCTGCAAAGTCAGTAATCTGAGAGTTTCTAAAGATGAACCATAACACAGATGCTCTGGTCTTTTCCTGAAGGAGTTTACCAATGCCTTGTGGCTGTGAATAAACCCGACTGCAGTGTGTTTGGGACCTGACAGACAGAAAATATTTTATGTTGTTTCTGCTGCCCTTCTTGGTGTCCAACTCATAGTAGATGGATTTTTGAGGGACGTGGTTTAGCGGATGATGGGTGCAGTTGGACTTGATGATCTCAAAGGTCTTTTCTAACCAGAAGATTCTATGATTCTATGATCTAGAAGTGGCTGGGCTACCTCTTTCCTCCGTTTGAATGGATCTGTTAGTGCCTCAGCTCCCTCACAGGAAAAAAAATTCTTCCTAATACCTCATTTAAATTTCCCCTCTTTCAGCTTAAAACCATTACCCCTCATCTTATTCCTACACTGCCTGACAATGAGCCCCTTCCCAGCTTTCCTGTAGCCCTCTTTCAGCACTGGAAGCTGCTCTAAGGTCTGCCCAGAGCCTTCTCCAGGCTGAACAAGCCTAACTCTCTCAGTCTGCCCTCATATGGGAGGTGCTCCAGCCCTCCTATCAACTTTGTGGTCTCCTCTGGGCTCGCTCCAACTGATCTATGTCTTTTCTGTGTTGAGGACTCCAGTCCTGAAAGTAGTACCCCAGGTGAGAAACTCTTGTTGAATCTGAACTCAGAACTTATTCTTGTTTTAGCTTCTAATGGCAAAAGTAAATTCTTTGATCATAATTCAAAAGAAAATGGATCCAAATGTATTTGATTCAACTGCTGTTTCATCCAGATATGTGTGTAAAGCCTGGTTCTAACTTGCACTAAGACACCTTTCTGCAAAGAAAGTGAATTTAAAAGCAACACAGTTATTTTGTTCGCGTTCAGATAAAGTCTGAAAATCCATAAGTTAAAAAGCTAAAGGTATGGAAGTCTTAAGCTGCTCTTTGGACACATCAGTGTGACTGTGACATGGACAGTTTCATGGGATTTCTTTCCCCCCAAGATGCTGAGTTTGGAGAATATGCAAATTTACTGGAAAATTGTTTGTCTTGCTGTTGAAATCCATTTTTGTTACATGGCACTTAGATGTCTGAGCGGAGGTTTGAAGACAACATGCAGAACAGAAACACTCAGATAATCTCAGTGCTTGCAGGTTACTAAAACAGAGCAATTCCCAAGTGAGAGTTGCTCATTTTTTTTCATGGTTTCAAAACCTGAGCACCAAGAGACTAATTCAAAGCCTGCCAAATGGAAAGCAATGGAAAGCTTTGTATTGAGGTCAGTGGGTTTTAGATCAAGCCTCAGAAGCAGCTGACAGCTGCCATGAACCCCACATGAACTTCATGCTCTGGTTGAAAGATCCACATTTGCTATGACTGCTTGCCCATTGCATCGTGTCTTTGCTCAGCCTTCATTCTCCTACACTGAATTCTTGCTGCCAGCAGGCCAAGCAGAGAAGTGTACGGGTTTCCAATTGCTATAGGCTGCTGCCCAGTCATCAGTTTAAACTTTGGAGAGCCCTGCCCTGCAAAATTCATAGCCGCTGAATCACACCCATGACCTCAGAGCCTGCACCAAAGACATAATGACTGGAATTCCTCTGCCTAGAGAAGGAAACAATAGAGTACCCACAGGTTTTGTACCTTCCCAGTGAGGAGCACTGGGTCTGTCATTCCTCATGGATGGTCCCAACAAAGTAAACACTAAAGTGCCTGCTCTTCTCACAAATACCGATCAGACTCTTCTGCATGTAGAGGGAACTTCCCATTTTCTGATCTCAAAGAGCTCCAGAAACATTAATTAATGAAGCAAATAAAAATATTACACTTTTATATATGATCATACTTGTTTCTGTATATGATAATAATAACTGTTGGTAGACAATAACTGCTTAGCAATCAAACTGCTCAGTCAAAACTTTAATCAGTAACTGTTAGAAAGCAAGATCTATCTGATGAATGGATGGTGAGTGTCTAAGGAATACACTGTTATTAAATTTTGCAAGATGTTCAGCTCTTTCCCTTCTCTTTTTCTTCTAATATTAGCTGTTTCTCATGACAATTTGCTTTCCTTATAGACTAGTGAAAATATGTATTCATTTACACTCCTGATTATTTGTTTGGAATAAACCACTTGCAGACATTGTAGCATTTATTCTAAAAACACAAGCACTGAAATAGACCATGAATACAGTAAGAATGGTTGCAATATGAGGAAAGACAAAGCCCATGATGGTAAAAAGAAGAAATCTCATAGCCTTCAGTTATTTGGAGAAGCCATGAAAGTTTCAAAATATTGTTGTGATGTTGCCCCAAATTGCATCAATTAATTTTTGTCTTGTCTGAACTGGTCCAAAAATTTCTACCCTGTCTTATTATTGCAAAAAAGAGAATTTCTAAGAAAGTATCTGAAGGTGGTTTGTTTTCCGTTCTCTATGTGCGTCATTTATAATCACCAGAAAGAAGAGGGAATTCATGAGTCAAGGAACAAACTTCATTGAGATTAATGCTGTAAGAATTTTAGTTCTAAAGCCTTGAAGGTAGTCTTAAAATTCACCTTAACGGTCGCCTTTCAGCCCTTAAATCCAGGGAAGAGCTTTGTTCAGAAGTAGATGTAAGTTCCCTTCTTAAATAGACTGGATATTTGCACCATTGATGTTTGTATAATATAGTCATGCTAGAAAGTGAGGAAAATATATATATATAACAGGAGAAAATTATATTATTTGTGGGACAGTTGTGATAACTAAAATCTTACCTTAAATACAGAATGAGAATGCATTTTGTGAACAACACTCTAAACCTATGGTCAGAGATACGGAGTTTTTGGTCCTGTCTTGAGTGGAAGGTGGACCAGATACTCTTTGTAGGTCTCTTCTAACCTGTGTCATGCTATGAGTAGATCTATGCTTTACCAGGGAGGTAGTTAGAAGTGAGGTGGTGTC
Source organism: Tapera naevia (assembly GCA_033556795.1). Classification (NCBI taxonomy): domain Eukaryota; kingdom Metazoa; phylum Chordata; class Aves; order Cuculiformes; family Neomorphidae; genus Tapera; species Tapera naevia. The sequence continues at coordinate 2,821,702 of JAUMJJ010000129.1, read as the reverse complement.
CCAGCTGTGGCACTAGACTTAGTCAAATAGGTTATACAGAGATACGGGGTCAGTTCGGATCACTGTGTCCTCCTGTCTCAGTCCTTGAAGATCTGAAGCTGTTTTAGTACTAGACTTTTAACGTTGAAATACTTGTAGTGTACCCCATAATTCCTTCACCACCATTTCTGAAAGATGCAGGTTTCCTAGAGGTCCTGTGTCAGGTTTGTGAGCCTAGTGCAGATGTCTTTGATGATACCCCATAGTCTCTGCTCTATATGTGTGTTTGGAGAATGAGTCCTTCCTTATAGTCGGTCTAATTGAGGTCATAAGCTGGTAGGTGTCTATTTTAAGGTCACCTGTACTGCTCTTCAGGATCCACCTGGCTTCACAGAAAAGTTCCCCAATGACTCTAATGGGGACTTGCACACCCAGCTGATGTGAACACACCAGCCCTGAAAACAGCTGTTCCCATGGCTCTGAACCAGTGTTTAAATTCCACCTTAGCCACTCTCAGCCCTTTTTACCCCCTCCTTTAACAGCCCCACTTTGCACTTGACATCTATATCTTGCCAATATATACTAAAACAGATCAACCAAATTGCCCTCTGGACATGCCTGTCTCTTTTTACAGACTATAAAGAAGCCCTGAAAACTAGGCTGGGCTTAAAATTTTGCTTTTAGTGGGCTAGCATTAGATGAATTGAAATCCCACCTTAAATACACAGAGATGTTATGAGCATCAGTTCATATTTTATCAATAATTTGTAGCTTAACTCTAGGGAAAATTTAAAGAGAAGAGGCTAGAGATTTATAGATATTTAGGTGAAGGGTTATGAAATGCATATATGTGTGTGCAGACTGTGGGTGTGCATACTTTTGTATATATGTATGTGCTCATATTTTTCTATACCTGTATATTTATATAGGCAAAGAAGAATGAATATTTTCCACATAGTGCATTCAATAAAATGAGCAGGTTTTAGAGCCAAAGGGATTTGTTATGACCATCTAACCTGGCGTTAAATACAAGATCAGATGTAGATATATGGAAACACAAGCAAAAATATTGTTCGTTTCACCATTTCTGTCTTCTGTGGAGCAATGCTGGCTCTGTAGTTTGAGCTGTAGCAATGATGCCTGTGCAGTTGCAGACAGCAAGGAGGGGAAGGATATGATAAATGAGGAACTGAGAGGTGGGGAGTTTTGGCTCCTCACACTTGAAGTGAGTCAGCCAGCATGGAAGAGACATCACGCTCCCAACATAGAGGCAGGAAGCTTTCCATAAAAACATGAGGAGTCGTAGAGACTGGCTGGGATCAACCCGGGACTATAGGTTGCTCCTGTTTTCTTTGGTTCTTCTCATGTGTATGCATGGTCTGTCATCACTGGACGGCTACAAATATGTACCAAATGTGTTGCATCTGCTCCTGCAGCACACTGAACATTTTTTCAGCCTGATGTTTCTCATTATTCAAACATATTTTTTCTGTGTCCTACCTGCCAGTAATCACACAACTGAACTGAAGTTTGTTGAAGGTCAGTCTAGCGGTGAAATCATCTCTGAAGGACAATCAGTGTCTACCACAGTGACCTTGGTTGAGTTGGGCTGATTTAGGAATCCAGCAGTTCAAAGAGATTTTGGAGAGGATTATCAAAAGCAGGTACTTTGTTGTCATTCATGCATGGCTGCTGAGACACTTTTGAAATTCTGACCCTTAATCTCCCTGATCCTCAGTTCATCTCATCTGTAAAAAAGGATGAAACTAATGTTGCCTTTCCCTATTTAAAATACAAGGTGATCAAAGCAGAGGCTGCCTCTTAAATGTCTCTGTGAGTTTGTCTGCATGGAGTCATGTGTGTGCATGTGTGAGTGTTTGTGAGTGCCCTACATAGGTATTTTTGTAAGTCAGTGTGTGTGGGGGCCTTATAGGGAGCAACACCAATTACAAACAAGTATGATTCAGATGACTTTTTACATATCTGTCTTATGTATGAAGCTCTGCGACATCTCATCAGCTTTCCAGCACCTTGGGAAGATTGATATATATATATATATTAGGTGTTTTTCCATATAGGAAAAGAGGCACATTGAACACATATAATCATAACCAGCTAGAGACAAGCAAGGAATGTGATTTGGGAAGTTGTGATTCCTATCCCAGGGACAACTGCTTCTCCTCAGGATGGTTGAAGGGGAGAGTGACAAGCTGAGGACACACTAGGTCATCATTATCTCCCCTGGTGAAGCCAGTGTGGCTCCACGCTGAGTCCATGGGGGCCAATATCAGACTGCTTGGCGGAAGCGGATGGGCAGCTTGATCCTCATGTCAAGAGTGGCAAGCGAAAACGCAATGTTCGCAACCTTCCTGGGATCCATGGGCACAGACACAGAGCTGGCTGTTGCTGCACATCCCTCTATGCTGACAGCATCCTCAAGACTTGGCTTTCACTCTCCTGCCTGTAAGGTTTGGCGTTACATATCACCTGCCAAAAGATGGAGTGGAAAGCCTTGCCACCTCTGCAAAAACACTCAGCGAGTGAAGGTGCTTGGGACAAGGCATCAGTAACTCCTGAGCAGATTGTGAATCCTCTCTGACTGCAAGGTAGGTGTTGCCTTGCTGAAGGAAGGTTAGAAAGATCAGTGAATTTCATTTTAAATCCTCAGAACTTGTGAGTTGCAGATTACAACTGAGTAGGTAGAGAGTTTGCCAGTCATCCTTTTTTTTTTGATTCCCCCACCATGCAAAGTTCTGTTAGCATTTCATTTTTTAAAAACAAGATGGAAAAAGGAAACAAAAAAGATTTTAAAGTAGAAATATATGCATTGCCATTATTTCGTTGCAGAAAAAGATAAAATAAAACAAACCCCTTTTTATTACCAGTAGGAAAATATCACAGTAAATGCCAAGAGGTATCCTAAACTGAGGACAGCAGGGAGGATGGAGGCCAGCAAGCAAGTTGCAACAAGTGGAGAAGTGATTGCACAGTGAAGGAGTTGTTTCAGAGCTTCATGGAACTGCAGGTCAGAGGTGGTGGTTTGATGCTGAAATGCCTCTCCTTGGATAAGATTGGCTGTCACATTGCATCAAATACCCTGTACTAAACCGAAAGCTTTTCAGCTGCCACAGAAACTCCTTAATTGTCCACATAGAAAACAATCCTTCTATCAGCAGAATTGGCTTCTAGAAACGTCTGCTTTCCTCTCCTGACTTCTGGGACAGCTGCCGGTGACTATAATCCTCATTTAGACACTTCAGTTCATCAAGATAGATGAGATGAACCAGAAAACTAAATGACAACAGCCCAGGAACAGGGAACCAACCAAGAGAACCAAGGTAAGAACAACATCTGTTCTTAAAAGGGATTTGGCACACCAAAAAATATCCAGGAGTCCTTTGCAAGGGCACTATGGTCAGGGTCTCAGAGAAAAAAAACCACCCTTTCTCCATCTTACTTCCCTCCTTCCTGTATACCAATCTCACCTTGTGGAATGTATCTCCTAGTTTCAAATTAGACTACAAATGAACAAGACATCCAAAGTTGGTGATCGTAGAATCACAGGTTGGAAAAGACCTTTAAGATCATCCAGTCAAACCATCAGCCCAACACCACCGTGCCTACTGAACCATGCCCTGAAGTGACAAGCCTAGGCATTTTTTGAACACCTCCAGGGATGGTGACTCGACCACTGGCCAGGGCAGCCTGTTCCAATGCTTCACTATTCTTTCAGTAAAGAAATATTTCCTAGTATTCAGTCTAAACCTCCCATTTAGAGGCTGTCTCCTCTTTTCCTATTGCTTGTTACTTGGGAGAAGAGACCAACACCCACCTCAATACAAACTCTTTTCAAGGAGTTGTAGATGACAATGAGGTCTCTCCTCAGCTTCCTCATCTCTAGGCTAAACAATCCCATACCCTCAGGTGTTCCTCATAAGACTTGTTCCCTAGATCATTCATCAGCTTCATTGGCCTCCTCTGGACATTGTAGCAGCTCCATCTTTCTATACTGAGGGGCCCAAAACTGAACATAGTGCCTCATCAGCACCAAGCTACACTGTTGAAAGTTAATTTCACACAGTGAGCTCTATTACATTCATTTTTTTCCTGAGAAACAAAAGAAAACACAAATAAGATAAAAATTATTCACACTTTTGATTTATTCTACACCAGAATAAATATGCTCTCCTCTTTTCATAAAAGTCAGTATTTTGTGAGCTATTTTATTCATAATGGTTAGCATGTGGGAGCATGATCGTTCTGGTAATTTAGCCTAATCCAGAAGAAAAGAGTTTAAGGCTGAACAAAGCAGAAAATAAAAATATTAACCAGGTGACATAGAGCAAGTCTGAGCGGAAAGACATCTCAGTGGGAAACAGAGAAAGTGTGGTTAGACATAATGCAATACCCTGTCGAATCGTGGTCTGTCAGACTGAGAAGTTCAAGTACTCGGAAGTTAGTGAGCCCTTTGCCTTTTTGGGTTCTAGGGCACAAGATCTTATCCATCAGTGTTCAAAATAAAACCATATTTTTTGGCTTATTTGCATGGAAAAATACTCTCATGATCCTACAGCTGTTCTCACCCCAGTGCTTGTAATTTTATTGCTCAAATATCAACTTTTGTTCGCTATCCAAGTGCAATGAAAACATAATATTTAAATATAAGCCCCATTTACCTTTCAAGTACTTTTCCTGTCCAAAAAATTCCTAGTAATTTGTGTCTAATTCAGACTCTGAACTCATTATTCATCTCTCTGTGTGCCTATTCATATTAATAGGTGCTAAGTCTATCCTTGTGACATCATCACTGTTGCTAAGGCAATGAACTGTGATGTCAGAAACACAAGACAATAGCCTCTGGTTATGAATAAGCAAGTGGGGAGAATGAGTAATCAATTAATTGAAAGGCTTGTAGACTGTAGAAAAATATCTCAGGATCCAAACTTTCCACAAATATTTTAACATACATTACCAGCTTAATTTTCAACAGATTAGGTCTTGGCTGGGTGCACTGGGTGTGGGCCATTTGTGTGTGTGTGTGTGTGTGTTGGATTCTTGATGGATAATGTTATGTTAGGTGAATAGTATTTAGTCATGCTGTGCTTTAATGGCTGCCATCTCATGAGCTTTAGAGTATTTGATTTCATAACTGAATAAAACATTCTCTTATCCATGTCTGGGGCAAGGATATCAGTGTGATACTGGGGTATTTTTAAAAAAAAAAAAAAAGAAAAGGAAAAAAAATGAGGCAGAAATATCTACTTTGTTTTCTACAGTGTCCTATGTACTGTAAATAATGTGTGACACTGTATATAATTTTCTTTCCTTGAGAGAAAATTTTACCATGAGCCAACTGGCAGGGAAAGTGTTTTTTTCTCCCTGGCCTTCATTTAGATTACTACTTGAATATTCCTTCTTCTTCCTTTCTTTTGCTTAATTTTCATGTTTTTTAGTACTTACACTTCATGAGATAATTTCTTGTGAAGTTTTTTTTTTAACTAGACACAATGGAGTAGATCCAAAAAATTATTCAGGAACTTAGCTGAAATTTTAAGTTCAGAAGTTTAAAATGTAGGTTATGGATACACAACTTTTCCTCCCTCTCTTGTATTCTTTAACTCACGCCATCTCCACTGCATCTACTTCAGGTCCTTAGCTGTAGAGCCTGCTTGAAGGACTCCCAGTCACTATTTTGAGGTGCAGAAGTTTGTGAGGTCTCTGCCACCTTAAGTAGAGCCCAAAGTATTGTGAAGGAAGGATCGACCCATCTCTAGGCCAGACAGATTGCTGTGCACGCTTTGAAAAACTGACTGCAAAATGAGACCTTTGATTTTCCCTCCTGGATTTTGTTTTCCACAGGAAAACGAGCATCACAGCAATGTCTACATTGCAAACTCTTGAAATAGATGCAAAGAAACCCTAGGCAGCAAATGAAACACCAGCTCATCGTTCCTTGGGACATCTGTTTAAAAAAAAAACCCAAACCCAGAAACTCCCATGGCTGCCAACACGCTAAGTTTTACGATACTTAGACATGCCAGAAAGAAGGGTCGAAGGTCTGTCTGAATCCAAATGGCCTACTGGGCTAGTGTGGTTAAACCATGCCAGTTTCTGTAGCCAACAGCACAGAAGGGAGTGGTTTGGCCAGCATTATGGCCATCTGCCTCAAACTCCTCAGCCTAAATGACCGGATACCCTCTGCAGCTGAATCAACAGTGCAAGTGCACAGCTCAGTTTTACAACGCTGGATCTGTATCAAGATGCTTCAAAACAGTGATCTGGGCTGGGAAGTCAAAGACAGATGGGCCAGATGCTGGTGAGATCCCTGAAGCACTCTACAAATCGTTGCCTGTGTGTCACACTACTCACCTACTGGGAATATTTTTCAGTATTGTTTACAGTAATTCTGTCAATATGTGCATTCAAACTCAAAACAAACAAAAAGGAAAGAAAGAGAGAGAAAAACATCAAACTCCACGGCAAAATTAAGTGTAAAGAGGAAACTAAGTCTAAACTTGAAATGCAAATTTGGAATGTTACAGTGACTCAAGACAGTGATTCAAGATGTTATTCTTGTCGTGTGTTTCTTGGTTTGCTTTGGTTCGCGTTTATTTTGGTTATTCTGGAAGACCTATGTATGTAACTTATCCCAACTTAAGAGTAAGATATAAGATACAGCTGAGTTGGGAGGCATCTCAATGAAGACAGAGATACAAGGTGGAGTTTTGTCCACCTGAAATGACCACTCCACTCATCCTCTATGGTCCCTTGAGGCTTTGGGATCAATTGGTGGAGCCCAGAGCTCGTTAACTGTTCTGTAAAGCCAATTCTTCTCCTTTTACAATGAAGCTTATGGAGTGGATGGTTTCTCTGGGAACATTTACACTGTGGAAGTTAAAAGATGGGAAAAAAAAAACCTCTTCACCTTAAAAAAACTTTATCACATTTTCAAAAAGAAATTTCTGGAGAGGTGAGACAGATCGTTCAGCCATCCTGAGATTATTTTAAATGTCCCAAAATCTGGCCAAAATAATCTTGAAACAACTTAATTCAATAGTGATGTATGTGTAGACATACCAGCTCAGAACAAAAAAGCTCTTTAGGAAGAGACCCTTAGGAGATGCCTAAAAATAAGTATAAGAAAAAGGCAATTTCCTCCACATATTGTCTTTGATCTTCTGTGGGAATGGCTAAGGGAATTTCACGAGAAACAGGGTTGCTGATTTTGGACATCTTTAATTGAGAATGTCAAAATATTTGTCCAGAAATTTTTGTTATATTTTAAGAACTCACTTTCCTTTCTCAAAATCTGTCAAAAGTAAGAATGGAGAGTTACTTTTTAGGGATTTCTGCCTTTTAGGAGAAAAACTATTTGGATATGATTTCCCAGTCAGTTCTAAGAATTACTTGGGGAAAATTCTGTTTAAATACACAGCATAACTTTTCAAGTTTTTAAATTGATTAGAGTACAGTTTCAACCGATTTTAAACACTGAAGTAATAACATGGAGTGGCCACCCATAGAGCTAATGCATTAATCCTTTTTTACATATTTATTGTCAATATCAGTCACCATCAATTTTGGCATTATTTTTAAGAAAAAAGCAGATAACACCAGGAACAACTCAGAAATTTATGTGTTGTATGTAATATGAATAAAAAACTTTAGAGAAAAAAAAATTTGAGATGATTTCTGCATATATGTCTCACCTAAAATTCTCATTTCAGATGTTTGGAAATTAAGATCAGAATTTACATTGACTTCTTGTCTGATTGACCACCCAGCAACAAGCATGTTGAAGATCAGTCTTCATTATGGAAGAAATAGTGTTCCCCAGGTCTCAGTGTTGGGTCCAGTTCTGTTCAATATGCTTTTCAGTAATCTGAACGAAGGGTTGAGTTCACCCTCAGTAAGTCTGGAGATGACACTAAGCTAGGAGGACGTATTGATCTGCTTGAGGGTAGGGAAGCTCTGTAGAGGTATCTTGACAAGCTGGATCCATGAGCTGATACCAACAGGAGGAGGTTCAAGAAGGCAAAAAGTGCCAGGTCCTGTGCTTGGGACATAACAACTCCATACAATGCTTCAGACCTGGGGAAGAGTTTTTGGAAAGCTGCCTGGAGGAAAAGGTCCTGGGCTCCCCAGGGAAGTGGTTGAGTCACCATCCCTGGAGGTATTTAAAAGATGAGTAGATGAGGTGCTCAGGGATCTGGTTTAGTAGTGGACATGTACAGTTGGTCTCAGAGATATCAAAGGTCTTTTCCAACCAAAGGATTGTATGATTTCATGGTTCTTCTACTGGGACATTCCGTGAGTGTTTTAGTAAAGTTAGCAACCACAGCAATGCAACTACTGATTATTTTTGGTGAAACTACTGCTTCTTCTATATTTACAAAAAAAAAAATTCCAAAAAAATGAGAGAGGGTGGATGCTAATATTATAAAATAAAGGAAGCAAAGCTGGTACATAGCTCTTCCAGGCTGTCTTGCATATATTCTTCAAAGCTAAAACAAAAAAAGCAAAGAATTATGTATATATTTAATTATGCAATGCAAGGGCAAGTTTCCATGGCAACTGGAGTCACATGGATTTCATGTAATGATTTCAGTGGACACTAAATGAAGCTCTGCCTGAGTTCCGCTACATTTGTGTGCAGTCAAGCTGTGCTGGTGGGACAGGTGTGTTGTAGATAGGACACAATGAACACTCCTGTATAATAATTCTTGCTGGCATGTGTTGGATCTAAAGGTCAAAGGGAGTTGCAGCACTTTATCAATTTTCTCTTGTGAGGTTTGCTTAGAAGAGAGATTAGGAAGTCCTGTTCCGGGGTTAAATTGGTCTTTGACTGCCTTTGTTTTTTCAGGTTTTCACTCAGACCTGCAAGCCTAGAGGGAGCAATGCAGAGCTCTATTTAACTAATCCACTTATATATTTTGTTTCATGATTACTGATTTTATTTTTTGTAATTACGTGCTTATATTGCTATTTTTCAAAATACCGTTAAAAATAAAGGGCTACTGAGATTTCTTATTTTTCTTTTTTGTTTATTTTTTGGTTTTTTTAAATGTAAGACTGTGGTGGGTCTCTGAGGTTCATATTTGGCTTGAAGAGATCAATCTCAGTCGGCTCTGATGGATCCAGCTATTTTGGCCAATGGTTACCCTTCTGTTAATTCACTTGTGGAAAAAAAAAAAAAAAAAAGAAAAAATGAGAAAAAAAGAAAGCAAAAACTTTGTATGGTGGTTCTAAAGTCCTCCCATCTATTGAATTCATCACACACATACACACTGAGAACGGAATTCATCCACCCTTCAGTATCATGAGTTTGGATTAAAGAGTTGCATGGATGGGAAAGTTTTATAATCATATTCTCTGGACTGAAATTATGTGGTAAAGATCAGGTTAACCTGGGTATAGCCAGCTGCCAGAAAACACAGAAAATGCCTTAGGAAGCCAACCTTTTGGTTCTGCCTGAGCTTTAAAACACGGTATATGTGTGCATGTGTCTATTTATGTGAGACAGAGACACACATACACACGTATATATGCCTCATTTAAATGGAGACACACACACACACATGCACTAAAATTCAATCCTAGCAGTAATTTCTTTGGTGTCAAGGGACTGATATATGGGACAAATTCAGCAATATATCTTAATGAATAGATGGAATCTGTCACTTAATAATTGTAGTAAAAATAGACTTTTTTTAACATTTATATTTCACATTGGATTACATGTGGACAAAATCTGAAAGACATAGATATTCACACCAGTAAAACTTTAATTCCTGTCTTAGCTGACTCAGCTGCTGAGATTTCCTGTTGTCAACAAATGTGTTGAGCTTGTGCTGGGACGATTCAGAGCAGGAGCCTGGCTAGAGGCTTTGAATGGTCTGCTCTCTTTCTGTCCTCATACATTAACTGTAGAAGATGACTACTCAGTGAAAATCTACTCACTGAATATCCAAAGTGTCGAAGATGTTTGATTATAACAAATGTGAAAAAAAAAAAAAGAAAACCTCATAGTGGTTATGTCCTTTCACTGGAATTGGCCTTTTTCGAGTTAATAATATTAGTTTTGGTAAAAAAGAAAATATTAAATTAAAATAATATTAAAAATATTACTAGTATTCTGTAAAGCAGTAACTCCCCACACTAAAGAGCAGAGACCACCAGTTATTTTATATATATTTATAAGGACTATGTGGTGGTCCACAAACTAAATATTTGGAAGCAAAGCAGTAGGGAATCCTAATAGTTGTATGAAAAATGGTCCAACAGAAGTTTTCTCTCCTGTTCAAGACTTCATCAAATGGAAAAATTAAATGAACTGCTGCTTTGTGGCACGGCTGTAAGCAGTATTGATAAATATGTACTTGCTGAAAGAGTACCAGTATCTATGAAGCTGCCTCAAAGCAAGCTTCTTCATGGCACAACTCCCAGAAAACTTTCTGAGACTGCCACAGGGCTTTTTCAGCCTGTTCTGAGCTGCAAATTTTGGTAGTAAATTCAGAATGAGCTAGTTTCAAATTAGAACTTATAATGATAAAGTAATTACAATGGATTTTGATTCCAACCTTAAAGTCTCTGAATAACCTGTGTTCAACATACATATCTAATTTTGTTATGTGCTTTATGTAAGTCTATAAACTCCTTGAGGAGGGCAACAAGGCTGATGAAGGGTCTGGAGCACAAGTGTTACACGGAGAGGCTGAGGGAGTTGGGATTGTTTAACTGGAGGAGACTGGGAGGAGATCTTATTGCTCTCTACAATTACCTAAAAGGAGGATGTAGGGAGGTGTTCTTGGACTCTTCTCCCAAGTAACAAGCGATAGGATAAGAGGAAATGGCCTCAAGTTAGCCACCAGGGGAGGTTTAGACTGGATATTAGGAAGAATTTCTTTACTGAAAGAGTGGTGAAACATTGGAAGAGGCTACCCAGGGAAGTGGTGAAGTTACCATTCCTGGAGGTGTTCAAAAAAACATGTAGATGTGACACTTTGGGACATGGCTTACTAGGTATGTTGGCATTGTGTTGATGGTTGGACTTGACGATCTTAGAGATCTTTTCCAACTTTAACGATTTCATGATCAATCCATGCATTAAGCATAAAGAATTCAGAGATCAGCGGTGGCTGTCAGATTATGCAGAAACACCAAAAAACCTGAAGATTCAACACAGAGTAATAACAAGATACTGAGAGGAACAACAGCCTGAAAATCCAAGGGGAGTGAGGAATGTGAAAGAAGGTGAGCAGTTATTTGGAGTTATTCATAGGGGGATGATTTGAATTAATGGGATGAGAAATGGGAAATTTGGATGTAAGGTTCTAAAACCTCGAAAGACAAAAGCCTTAGGAGAAGTTTTTAAAAATAATAGTCTGTCTTTTGGAATCCTGAAAACTAGACTGGGTGTTAAAGCTACATGCTTATTAGTCAACTGAACAAGGTCAAAGGGCCCTAAGAGCCAGTGTCACGGCAGAGTTCACATTTGTATAGTGGGATTCCCTTTTTCCCAGGCTCAAGTTGACATAATCCATCCTGATGACTGAGAATCTAAAGGCCTGGCAGTCTAAACTGATTTCTGCATCCCACATGAGGTGATGCAAAAGTGAGGGCTTAAGTTTTGCCAGTGGGCAAAAGTGGATTAACCCTTTTTGGTTTAAAGCTATTTCAGATGTGCTCAAAAATAACTGCTGTAGTCCACTACAGTCAGCTCATGGATCATGGTTCTCCCTTGGAGACAAGACAGGGTATTATCAGCAAGTCAATGCAGGGACATTCATCTCTGCACTGTCACTCACTGTAGAGCCAGTTATCTCTGAACAGGCTGATACTGCCTCTTCTCACCCAGAGAGAGGGGTGATAGTGGTGCTATCTCAGAGGTTTTACACCCAGTTCTGGCCTCAGTTAACATCTTCTCTTTGATAGGAGAGAAGGAGGAAGGGCCATGGTGGGGCGTCCAGTGCCAGATATAGTTAGTGAGGGAGGTTGGGATGAAGGGGAAGATGTAAGACAAGATCATCTGGGTGGTTCTCACAGGAAGGGTTGTTTTTCATGATGTATTTCTCTCTCGGATGAAGATAACCATAACCAGCAGGACATTTGTTCCCCTGGCATGACAGAGGATTGGTGGAGACTCTTGAAGTGGGGTGCCACAGAGGTGGGCCATTGAGCTTGATGGCACTGCTGAACAGATGGCTGTGTGAATCTCTTAAATGCTCTTAGATAGAGCAACATTGATGAGGAATGGTCTGGGCAAAAACAGGTCTCCCTGTGAGGTCCTGAAAAGCACTTGACTAACACAACTGCTCAGGAATGGAGAGATATACAACAAAATAGAATGAGTCAGGAATATACAAGTGTTTATCAGCTTTCTTGGATAATGATGCCATGCCAAGACTTTTAACTGCTACCACTCATTTATCTTCAGAAATAGAAGAAAAGGAGGTAATTCCTAATCTGCCTATTAAGATCTTTGCCTTGTGGGCAGACAAGTGCAACTGGAATTCTAAATACACTCTCCAATATTGCATTCTCAACTCAGGGTGGTGAAACGAGCAAACTGTTTGCAAAAGCAGTATTCATACTTCTTCAGTATTTAGACAATGCCCAGTGTTTCTGCCAGGCCCACAAAATATATTGTTCTTGTGTTGCAGATAACCTTCCCAGGATTTGTTTCATCTTCTGAGCAACTTCAGCACACCTTCTTTTCTCGCATAGGTGTCACACAAGTAATCAATGCATATATTCCTCTTTTTAATTTAGGTTGCAAGACAGACTGCAGGGAGTAGGACAGGAAATCAAGTATGTGAGGCGAAGAATATAGTCAAAGAAGGGACAAAACATGGACTACTTAATATGGTTAAAGCTGACATTTTTTATGGACCATCTGCATTGTTCACATCTGTTTTGCACCTGCAACACCAAGAATAGGCTTTCGGTCAGTCTGCGAGGCTTATTTGACTTGCAATTGTACCAGGATCCCCAGGAGGAGCCTGGAAAGTAGTATTTCTTTTAGCATGGTCAAAAAACATCACATATTCTCAGTTCTCCCAGTGCAAATGTGAGAACCTAGATAATTTTTCCTGGCTGGATCACAAACATTTAGTGTGCAGACAGAAGCATAATCCATTGGCTCCATATCTGCCTCCGTTGACCTCCCCTTTTTTTCCTATATTAAATCCACAGGACCTATGAACCTATTACAAAGGCAGGAAAGTTTCTTGCTACTTATTGTGAACTGTAGGAAGCTCATAGTACCCAATGGAAATCATGGCTCTGGGCAAAACAACATCCAACACATAAATAAGAGTTGGAAAATACATAAGAGATTTATATTTATTATTCTAGTAAATCTCTCCCCTCTTTTCACTGTCTTCTGGCATGCAGTAACACACAATGCTCCACTGCACGTTACGTTTAATAAGATCCTTATTTCTCCATCTTTCAGTTCTTTTATTTATCTTCATGACCCAGACAAGGTGGTATCTGAGTCAAGCTGACACAGGCACTTAAGTGGCCAAGGGCCAAGTCCAGAACTGATGAAAACCTGTTTGATTCCTCTGTAGTCAACAGAGCTATGTCAATATTCATTGCTTGTAATACAGCCCCTCAAGTCAAAGTAGTACAACTGGTTTGTTTCATTTAATGTTTAAGATAGACACTGAGCAACTACTGAAATGTTAACTAACATGTATTTTTCTCATTTAAACTTCTGCATTAAATTTTCTAGTATGAGACAACAGGAAAGATTTTCCAGTGTAGCCAATGACTTGAAGAACCTCTGTATTTTTTCTTTACCAAGATTAAAGATTAAAAGAATGATGGTTTTCCTCTTCTTTTCAAAATTCAACAACCCTAAAATGTCTCAAACTGGCTGGTTGGAAACACTATTTTTAATTTTTTAAGTCACTGTATGTTTCTGTTGTCCAAGGAAATCTCCCAAATACATAGGAGTAAGTGGGACAAGAGAGTGAGTGGAACGGAAAAAACTGAGAACACTATATTGTTCTTAGCTGAAAATAGATTCAGAAAGCAAATACAAAATAACATAATGTGATTTTCTAAAAGTGGGTAGAGGTTCTGAAGAAAAAAAGGGACGTGAAAATAGGGAAAGTAACAAGAGAAAGGGAGAGAGAGACACCAAAACAGAAAAAAAAGAGGAGATTTTGTGTGTGTGTGTGCGTGCAAAACTTTTCCACTAGAGGAGATCTGTGTTGGTTTGGAATTCCAGTCCAAAGGAACGCTCCCATAAATTAACTCATTTTTGTTTTTTCAAACATCAGTTAACTTCACCACAAGGTCTCGGTACTGTGCCATTTCCAAACCACTTTGGGACTGTCAAACATAAATCATGGGGTGTGGAAGCAGTGGAGGCAGAGAGTTATGATCTGGGCACAAGGTGCAAATTGCTTAGAGTTAGCGCCAGATTTCTTTTTTTTTTCATTCTCCCCCCTCCCCCCCCCCCATCCTTTTCACCACAAGGATTTTTTTTTTATTATTCCTTTTTTCTTCTTTTTTTACGCATGTCTTTCTTCCATTCTCTTCCCTCCTGCCTTTTCTTTTTTAATTGTTCCTGTAAGTAAGGAGAATTAATACAAAGCCATTAGGGTAACATTTACTATAATGAAGACCTCTGTTAGACTGCTACTCCCAGGACAACATCCATAATAAACTCCTACCCTGTAGCCGGAGTATTTTCCTCCCTTTTCCTTCTTACTTCTCTCCCATTCCTTGTTTCATCTTCTCAAGCAGTGCTGGTGGTCTCAGCCTCACAAAAAGATCCAGCAATTGGAAAGATACTAAACAAATGTTGCTTTTTAAGAGCAATTCCTTCTTCCTTGAACACAATACCCCAGTAATCTATGACATATTGGCTCTGATGCTCGCCGATGATCACAGATAATAATTTTGGTGGGGGCAAAGAAAGATAATAGAAGTCAATCATCATCAGAGTTCTCTACGTAATCAGAAATTTAGGCTTCTTCTATTTACCTACCATTGTACAGCTCAAACCAAAGCAAATTAGAAAAGAAAAGCAATGGTTAAATATACGTGACTTTATGCCTTTTTTCTCCCTCCAGTGATGATGTTGCACAACCATGGGGAGACATAAACAGATCTCTTTTGACATCAAAGATGCATTGACTAAACCGGAGTTCAGCAAACCTTCCTGGAAACATCTATTCCTGTAAATTTCTTCTTCAAAATAGTCTTGGGAGATGACAGCATTTGCTTATTAGGAATTTCTTACAACTGCATTATTCTCCCCTGGTTCTCCATGACCCAGTTTCAGTCACTCTGCTGCTTGCCCTGGAGCAAAGAAAAAAAAAATATCTTGGTTCTGTCTCATTTCAGGACTTTCAACATAATTAAGCCTGGAAATCAAGGCATGGAGATTCATCTTCCATTGACTGAAGCCTGGACTCCAATCTGGCCAGCTTTCTCACCAAAACAAGAATTTGAGTTGATGATGGATCTTATGACTTCTTTCAACCAGTTCCACAGAAAAGAGGATATTTAAGGAAATCTGTCTCAGGTCCACAGACAATATGTCACAAACTCTTTGAAGCTGCCTTCCTTCATAAACCCACCTGCAGTTTTATTTCCCTCTTACACATCTATTTTGAAACCACATCATTTAATACTCTTTAGTCCATGGAGTGGGAATTTCCTTTCTTATGGGTCTTATTTCCTCCTTTGAGGGCAGAAACCTCAACTTTATTTAGAAGAGGAGTAGCTACATGACCAAAAGCTGAGCTGGTTCCTTGGTTGCCTCCAGAACTACCCTATAGATAGTGGCACAGATTTGCTCTTGTAATGAGTCCAGAGGAACCCAAGTGCTGGAGTGTGGAGATGAGGAAAGAGGTGGACAAAGTGGACAGCGGTTTGGCGTGAGTTTTCATTTCATGCTTCTCAGTAACACCCTGTGTAATGTTTTCCAAAGAGTCCATTTGTAAATCTGTAAGTTGTAGTCAACAGCTGTCTCATTTGTATTCCCCGGGGTAGGTTTTTTTTGCACGTCCTGTACTGTCCAGGCCATGTAAAACACAGTCATTCCTGAAAATAGTTGACCCCTTTTGAAAAATCATGATTAGGTCTGTCACATTTTCTTTTCAGTTAAGTATTCTAAACCCACTATTCCTTTCCAAAACTTCTGCCCTAGACCTTTCAGTGTTTTTTGTCTTGAGGGATCTGAGACAGCTTTAATTAAACCTTTCTACATGAGGTTTGGTTGATTTTTCTTTTCATTTTTCACTATCACATTTCTTTCAAAATTGAATATTGCATCCAAACTGAAATGAGATATAGCCTGCATTTAGATGTGTTTGAATTATGCATCACCTGGCATGTGTTTTATGTTTGCATCATATACACTGCTGAACTGCAGCCTTGCCCTCAGCTAGACTTTAGTTAGAAGCGAGCAACTTGACTTCTGCCCAGACCTCTCTTTTCATGAGGGAAAGGGGAGAATGTTGGGGAGGAGACATAAAAATCTGATTGTCCTCTCTCCAAACATTTTCCCCCTCCTTTGCAGCAGCCGCTGTTGTGATACAGAGAGAGAAGATTTTGAATGCTTGAGAAACCAGACAATGAGATTTTTATGTGCAAAGAAGTCAGAGTTCATAATGCTGTAGGCCGCCAGCATGTTGTGCGATAACCTTCTGGTGGCAACATAAACTACAATGAATAAACTTCAGCAGATCAATGGATCTGAGCAACAGAGAGAGAAATATTTAAGCAGAAGCAAGTTTTGGCCATCAGGGGAAAAATGGTCTGTTTGAATGGTGGTGGTGTAAAAAGAGTCATTGTTGGTGTGTGTTGCCTTCTTCTCCTAATAAAAGGTAATCTAATAAAACTTGCCAGCTTGTTTGCTTTCATGCTTGAGTGTCCCATGTTGAGACCTGTTTCAAGTTGAAACTGCATTGAGCAAAGCATAAACAGCATTCTTCAGGAAGAAATTCAGTTGGTTTAAGAGTGTTTGGAGGTCTCAAAAGGAAAATATAAAGAGGGATTTGCATACAGCAGATGGAATGTTGGATTTTTCATAACAACTTTAAAAGTCTCAGTTAGAGAGGTTCTGAGCCATGAAATTCAGATTCAGACTATCCATATCTACAAATTCATATGAGATTTGAGCTGTGTGTTTTACTTGGTCCCTTACAGAGACATAAGATCCCACATAAAAATAAAGCACAATATTTTACTTTGAATCTCCTGTCCCCCTGAGGACAGCACTGGTGTTCAACATTAGAAATACGTCAGCTTAGGTCATGAAAACTTATCCTTCATGCCCTATAGCAATATGATGAGGAAATCTTTGCCACTGCTATCACAGAAGACCTATGGAAAAGGGAAAATGGGGAAGGATCTGCGCTTCCTAGATCATGCCTAATAGATACTTGTCTGACTCATTGTCAGACATCATACATGATGGAAGCTCCTCAGCTACATAAACACTTCTCAAGCAACTTAGTGCATTGCTTCTCCGTATTTACCAGCCTGTTTGGACATTCTCAGATGGTCTTTGCCACAGGCAACAAAATTAGTTCTCACTTAATTAGGACCCACCATAATACCCAGAAAATACTCTGTAGAAATGCTATGTAACCACTTTCTGAGCCTCTTGTATTTTGTATTGGTGCTTACCCTCACCTTTCACACTACCTTGTATTGGTCCTTCCTGAATAAGATCCTACTTATTTCAGAACAAGTTACCAGAGTATGACAGTTTTGTGGTGATCCATCCTGACTTGGTGTTATGTAAAATCTGAACTAATATAATTTCTCTTCCACTCTGAGTTATTAACGATGACGATGATTCATCACTGCTCATTATTCATTGTCAGAATTTTCCCTTGCAGAGCCCATTTAATATATATTTCCACTTGTACCTGTTTTGTCAGTAGGTTTTCCAGCAGTTTTTGCCTCAAACCCATGGTGGTTTAATCTATACTATGTTTGCCTAGTTTATTTCTGAGAATGTCATATGAGACAGTGTTAAAAGCTCTAATAAAATCAATGTATGTATTGGCAGCTACTGCTCCTCCTGCAGCTACAAACTCTTTACTGTCTATAGAAAAGCATTGAATTGGTTTGACATGTCAGCTTTTCTTTTTCTTTGTCTTTTTTTTTTCCCCTTGGTCTTTCTGACTTTGTCTCACTGGACATCTGGGCTCTTTCTGCGTGTTCACGGACACTTAGTCCAAATTCCTCTTGCTGTGCCATGTTTGTGTTTGAAACAAATAAAGTTTCCATGATTTAGCCAGCCTTCTCCCTCTTTAAACATCTTAACTTTTTTCTTCCATAGTACAATTTTCTTTATAGTCTTGTCTGGTTATTTATGGAATAGTAAACTGTGTTTTACTCTTTTACCCTTTAAACTGAAGTTGACAGGGCAGGGGAACCTAAGTCCGTCCCAGTTTGATGCTGATGCCAGCAACAGATGCCCAGAGATTGGAGCAGGAACAGAGGTTAACAGGAGAGAACCTGAAGTGAAACACAAACGATGTCCTGCCAGACAGACAGGTTCATTGGGGGCCCAAATCAAGTGCCTCTATATGAATTCATGTAGTATGGGGAATAAACAAGAGGAATTGGGGACGTGCATGCCTGCAGGGCTATAATTTCATTGGTAGCAAGGAGACATGGAGGGATGGATCCTATGAGTAGGGTGTTGGCATGGAGAGATTTTTAGGAAGGACAGGCATGGGAAATGAGGAGGGAGTGTTGCCCTATGACAATGACCAGCTAGAGAGCATGGAGCACCACCTGGGGATGGATGAGGAGATGACTGAGAGCCTATGGGCCTGGACTGAAGGGAAGGCGGGGACAGGAGACATTACACTGGGGTTCTGCTACAGGCTACCAGACCATGTAGATGAGCAGATGAGACACTCCATAGACAAATAGACACAGCCAACAAACAAATTTGAGATAAGAACTGAAATAATGAAAACTTCTGATCCAGGAATGCTATTTCCATCTGATACTTTGAAAGAAATGACCATTCATTAATAATCTTTTGAGCTCTGCAGCGGGAAAAGGTATTGACAAGCTGAGAATAGATTTTCATGCCAGCTTGGAAGAAATACTAGGTCCTTCAAGAAAAGAGAATGTCATGATGAAAATGATAAACACAGAGAAGGAGACAGAGAAAATAGAAAAAAAATGGATCCTAGAATAACCCAGTGATTAGGACACTCAAGAATGGGAGCTTCAGTTCAAATTCTTGATCCACCTGAATGAATCTGGAGAAGATTCACTAGTCTTTCAGGTTATTTCTTTTTGAAGTGAAGAAAGGTCTTTTTTTCTATTTTTTTTTTTTTAATTCCAGTTGCTCCTGTTCATTCAAGTGGTTCAAGAAATCACAATCCTGAATATTTTTTTTACTGAAGAAACCTCAATTCATCCTGTACCTGTAAAGCTTGCCTTCTTTTTAATGCTAATTGCCTGTAAGCAGTTGATTGACAGTAGACTATATATAATGTGTAGCTATGGATGTCAGCTGAGGTTTTCAATGAAATAGTATATCTAATTGACATTGGATATAGGTGGGGTTTAGGCACATGCTTTCCTAGGATTAGTTGGAAAATCCCCCCATAATTCTGCCGGCTCGGTGGGTGGCATTTTCAGAAGAACATATGGAAGTTAGATAACCAAACAGAGGAGCTGAGATCCTAGCTCGCTCATCTCTTCCAAAAATCCCAGAACTATTTCTTCACGTCTCTTTGCCAATTGAATCAACTTTCCCTGTGTCTCCTGATTTGTGGAATTGTAGAAATGCTGGGTGGAAGGTACAGCTGGAGGTTTCTAGTCCAAACTTCACTTCATCAGAGCAATGATGTTAAGGTGAATCTCTTCTTTTAATCTATGAAAAAGTAAAAAGGCAGCTGATGTTTAGTCCAACAAATCATACCCATTAAATTATAAATCTCTTGGCACATCACCTGATGTGTTTTATATTCCTAGGATAAGTGTTTTTTCTATAGTATCAAAGAAGGCTAAAAAATTAACTAGTAGTTCATAATAGCTAAATCTAAACTGATGGCAGTAGGAACCTCCCTGTGCTCCTGAGTCTGACTGTTAGGCTTGCTAATTCTCTTGTCATTATTGCAAGCAAAGATGTGGGCATGCACCGCTGTCTTCTACACCCTGATGTAGAATCATAGAATTTTTGTGAGAAGACTCCATGTGACCTGATAGGATACATTCATGAGCACTACAGAAGCTGGATGATGCCATTTGCAAGATGGATCTTGGTTATCTTTGAATGATTGTTGCAACCAGTAGAGGTTCTTAAGTAGTGGAAGAAAGAACATGTGACTTCTGTCTTGAAAAAGAAGTTGTCTTCTATTATTCTATGTAGGCCACCAAGAAGAGTTTAGGAAAATATCTTTACTCCATGATGAATGACTACAGATTGCAGCTTATAGACATTTCTCCTGCATGAAATAAAGACATGGAATCCAAGACCAAAACTTTATGCCATATTAAATTATGAAGGGTTTTTTTTTTTCTTTAGCCTGAGACAAAGCACTTGTTCATCGCAGTTTTGAAAAACGGGGATAAAATTCAACTTAAAGAAGACATCAGCATTTGGGCAGCTAAGCATTTTTTAGACTCCACTATCTATGTTGGCAGTAAAGAGAAAGGAAAAAAATAAAGGATTATCTTTCCTAAACTCTGCCATTTTAGGCCCTGAAGGTTACTTATTTGTCCTTTATTTGTCTCTCTGTAGGACCAGGTTTTTCTTTTGTAGCATATCATACCCATCCAATCAGATCAAATTTAACAAATCAATGTATCTTCCATAGTGCACCAAATGAGGCACTGGATACCTATGTTTAATCAACAGAATCCTACCCTTGATCTCCACTAGTTATAAAGAAAACCTGGACACTCAGTATGCAATGATTCCTACTTGTTGAAGCCTAAATGATTTTTGAATAACACAGTACTTGACCTAAACTTCATGAATAGAATTAAAAGATCTGTGAAATCACACAATAAGAGACCTAGAGTCAGGTGATTATGCAATATTTTGTTGAAAAAGTATGAATGACCTAAATTCAGAGGTGTTTATTGCTAAATAATTCTTCGACTGAAAAGTACTTTTCAATCTAGAAGGAAAAAAAAATAATGAAAGATAGGTGTTTCTCTATTTTAAATTAAAAATAAAATACCTGAATGCTGCCAAAAAAAGCTATAGTTTTGCCTAGATGTCTTCTTGATATCTCTTCCAATTTGATTTATTTTATGATCCTAAGATTTTGGTAGAAATTAAAAACAAACAAACATAAACTAAAAATCCTACAAAAAATAAATTTCCAAGAATTTTCACTAAAATACGAATGATGTTAAATGACTGAACTCAGAAGACAGGAAGATAAATATAAGCTTTAACTTCAATTTGTCATTAGAAAACATTTTCATAAATGTACATGTAAGGGAAAGAAACACTGATGAGGTTTTCTTTTCATTTTTTCCTTAAGAAAGCTGTTCTCTTTTTTTTTGAGCAGCTCTTTTCAGATTACTCCATGCTTTCTTAATGACAACAATTGTCCAGGGTTTCCAGTTGGATCACTGTAGACCAACAATTTATCTACTAAACAAAGATATAAAGGGAGAATATCAAATAAATCCCAGGAGTTATGACAGTATCAACTAAATATCTTTAACTAGCCTTTCATTGTGCTTCTTCCTGTTCTATAGATGTAGTTTTGAGTCCAGAAGGGAACATTCTGATAATTTAGTCATGTCTCTTTCAGAAGGTCCTTCCTTTCTTCTCTTCTCTCAGCCCCCTTCTCCCTGCCCATCTCTCCTTTGAACAGCCATTCCTTTTGAAGACACACCCAAGATTAATTAACCGCCACCTCACTTCATCAACACTCCATTATTCATGGAAACCACACACATCCCAGTGTTAAACTCAGTGGAAAGTCTTAGCAAGGTGGCCATGGCCACAGACTGGCCTTGGGAACTCATACAGTAACACCTCTGTGATTATTTTATTTGTTATCATGGGGCTACATTGACTGAGGAAACGAACCTCCTCCTTCCTGTAAAGGACAAAGCTTGCTGTCATTTCTCATCCAGTAGAGCCCAGAATTGACACTGCAAAGGGATTTATAAAATGTGGCTATTCCTTATGGCATCTTCCTAGGAAAAAGCCAAATATTATTGTTTGAATAACTCATTATTTGTATTACAATCATAGAATCATAAGGTTGGAAGAGACCTCTGAGATCATCGAGTCCAACCGTGCCTGTGTCCCTTCTAAACCATATCCCTAAGAAACTCATCTACCCACCTTTTAAACACCTCCAGGGATGGTGACTCCACCAACTCCCTGGGCAATCTGTTCCAATCCCTGACCACTCTCTCAGTGAAGAAATTCTTCCCAATGTCCAGTCCAAACCTGCCCTGGCACAACTTGCGGCCGTTCCCTCTCATGCTGTCACTCGTCTCTTGCGAGAAGAGAGCAGCACCCACCTCATCACAATCTCCTTTCAGGGAGTTGTAAACAGTGATGAGGTTCTCCCCTCAGCCTCCTCTTCTCTAAGCTAAACAACCCCAATTCCCTCAGTCTCTCCTTATTCTCCAGCCACCTCGCCAGCCTCGTTGCCCTTCTTGCAAACTCTCCAACCCCTCAATGTCTTTCTTGTAGTGAGGGGCCCAGAATTGAACCCAGTGCTTGAGGTGTGGCCTCACCAGTGCTGAGTACAGGGGCACAATCCCTGCCCTTGTCCTGCTGGCCACACTGTTTCGGATACAGGCCAAGATGCCATTGGCCTTCTTGGCCACCTGGGCCACTGCTGGCTCATGTTCAGTCAGTTGTCAACCAACACCCCCAGGTCTTTCTTCTCCAGGCAGCTCTCCAGACACTCTTGCCCAAGCCTGTAACGCTGCACAGGGGTTGTTGTGATCTAAATTGGACCTAAAGCAGGAGTAGATGTTGCACAATCATTATGGGAGAAAGTGTCCTACTGCGAATGATTTATATGTAAATAATAAATGCTGAGAATGGGTTAAAACTACAGAACTGTTTAAACTTTCATAACACAACTTCTTAAAATTCTTAAAATAATTCTGGGAGAAATACTGCAAGAGATACTTTAAATTACTCCCAGAAATACATTTTTTTGATCAGGAAATAAATTATTTTAGGAATAGATAAGACCTCAGACATATCAGTTTAGACCTGAATTCCTGCTTCAGGCTCACAGTACCTGTGACAGTGGGTAAGACGTTAATTTTTCTGAAATGCAGTTATTAAACAAGGATAATGGCATTTCTTTCATTTTTCTTGCCTATTTACAATGATAGATTCTGTGATCGTATCTTGCTGAATAGATTTAATCACTGGATCTTTTTCTTCTTTTAGGGCAAGAAAACAACTTTGCAAATATTCAGAGTTGATCTCTTTAAAACATGCATTAATTAGTATTGTTTCTTTACAAATTTGAGAATATTTAAATATCCTGATGACTACCATAAACATTTTCTCTATTTTTTTTTTGCTGTTTTTCTTTTCTTTCTCACCAGTTATAATTGTGATCTGTGTCCAGAGATATGAACACAATCTGTATACTCTAGCCTTACTTGCTTTTGACTTAGTATTTCCATTCAGTTTAAAGTCAAGATCAACTTTGTGACTGGAACATATTAGTAATCTAATAATCTACTTGCTTTCCAGAACTGGAAGTCTGGAATTGTTGCCTGGAAAAGCTGTGGATGCCCCATCACTGGAAGTGTTCAAGATCAGGTTGGATGCCTTTGAGCAACTTGATCAAATGAAAGCTATCCCATCACATTACAGTGAGATTGGACTAGATGGACTTTAAAGGTACTTTCCAACCAAAATCGTTCTATGATTCTATTTAGGGTTAAATACATTTAAATAAAAGAAGAAAAACTGAGGTAAAGACAGAGAAAAAAAATAAAAACCGTAATTAAGTCTTGATTGCTCTTACTTAAAGAGAGGGAAAATTAAAACTAGTCTAGATCTTAAAAAAGGTTCATTTAGGGGCTTGACAGCACTGGAGTAACTTGTAAGAGAAGTTTTATTAAAGCACGCACAGGCTTTGCCCATCTGACTTGAGTACCCAGCCCATGCCAACTGGCATGGACTGGAAAAGAAAGAGGAATCTGATTCAGAGAAACACTTTATTTAACACACTACATTAAACGTGGTTTCCCTTGGACTGAGAAAATACATCACGAAATGTGCCATTCGATGAATCTTCTGTGAAGAAAAACACGTCAGGCAGCAAAATGAACAGGGCTTTTTTTTATGATGGGTTATGAATTCTGCTGCTTTCTGCTCTTCAGGCCGGGGGGGGGGGGTTTATTACCATGTTGCTCCTGTGGAGGGAATGGCTCTGATGGGAATGAAAACTTCATGGAAGTGTGGCTGCTTGTGTCAGAGGAACTTTGTGGTTTCTGATGCACAGTTCACTGTGTCGAGAGAGAAAATCAGTGTTATCTCACTGCTGTGTTTCACAGAAGCTTTAGTAGAAGAGCTTCCCAAAACATCAATTTGGGTGATATATTCAACTGGTTATTCAAAAGTATAAAATCCCAGATAATCACATAAATCCCATCCCCAGAAATTCTGACCCTTTTGTCATTATGTCTGTGCTTGCTCTGCTCTTTATAGCACAGAATACTTTTCGCAGCTGTGCCTTACAGAGATTCCATGACATTCAAATGTTCAAGCAAGGTATAAGCTGAGATGTCCATTTCCTTGAAGAGGTGGAGACACATAAAGGCAACTAAAAGGATTGTTGTCACCTATTTCCATATGGACCACTGGTCCATTGCTTTGGTCCAGGTCAACTAAGAGCACTGCAGCTGCATGGCTCTATTCACTTGCTAATCCACATGATTGCTGGGTCCTGATACTACAATGACTTAATATAAGATCATCCCACTAAAAATGAAATAGCTTCATCAAAATAAGGGTCCAGTCTTTGGCTTCTTAGCTGAAAAAGCAGTGGCTTCTCACAAAATATTTAGGGTGAGAAATTTGAAAATTTCCCTTTCTAGTCAGCATCCTGTAAAGAAACAGATCTTTTCAGCATAATTCTAAACATTTGCCTCTTACAAAGGTTCCTTATTAAAAAGGAAAAGAGAAGAATCAAAACAGACTGAAAAATAAAAAATAACTTCTTCAAATAGAAATTTTGCTATGAAGTATTATTTCCCACCAAACTTTTTCAAGTCAAAGTGAAAGAAAGTCCATTCTTTAGCTTTGAAAGCTAGTTTTTGTATGGGTAATTACAGCTTAGATTAAGGAAAACTAACTTGTCATCTACAAACCACCAACGGTTTTCCAAGCCATAGTGAGTTGTTAGCAGCTTGTCACTGATTTTTACTACCTCGTTAGTATTTTTTGCAACTAAATGTAGGTAATAAGGATGCCTGTTAGTGAAATAGACCTTCTGAACACTGACAGCAATATGAAAAGGCTGATTCGATGGGTGGAGTGTGGTATAACCTTTGGCATGCAGATAGACTCTCATGTATGGACAAACACAGATAGATAAACATATAAATTACATTAAACAATTCTACCAGTGAAAGTTGTTTAAATAAAGCCCAGTTTTACCTTGACTTGGAAAATAAAAGACCGCCTTGTCTTATTCTCATAGTTCCTAACTCTCCAAAATTTTTAGTGAGGTTTATATGCACAGCCACTGGTATAACCGTCCCAGGTTCTTATCTTTAGGCTCATAAACATTTTAAAAATGCTCTTTTTGTCAGACAATAATGCTGAAATGAGACTGTTTCAATGGCCACTAAGGAACATAAAAAGCTTGAGGACAGAGTGAAGTCATGGGATGGTATTGCATTTCTAAAATTCGTAACATCAACTTCATGAGTTTTAACCTCATTTCAATGGATTCCTGTAAGCTGGAGATCCTTTCTTTGAAATCTGCAGAGTGGATGCAAAAATCCTTTGCAAATGACAGGAAAATTGAAGTGAGCATGTCCTAAGCAGTTACTTGTTACCCACGCCTCTAACTTCGTCCACATTAAATACATTGCGTAAAGCTCTAGCTAGACAAACACAGATATGATTTCAGGTCTTCACTGTCTGGGTATGAGGGTATGAGGCTGTACTACAGACAGTAATGTGACATGTTTTTACCAAGGCTGGTGCCAAAACTGCCTTTCCACTTCACGAAATGCCAAGGTTCCTTTGTATTCTGCGTCAGAGCAACATAGAGCTTTCCCTTCATAACTCTATCCATACACCCATGTGGGGGATCCAACCTCTTGCAGTCTGATGGGGGGTGGTTGTGCTGAGCCTGTCTGGAGACATGCAAAGGAGGCTTCCTGTTCTGGTCTGGGCTGCATCCACTACACACAATTAGTCAGGAAAAGAGGAGAGGGCGTAGAAAAATAATGGAAGAATGAGAGAGGATCTTTTAGGAAACAAAGAACTCATACAAAATAATTACAGATGATGTTTGAAGAAAATCTGGCTTCATGAACAGCTATTTAACTGCTGTGGGGGGAATATGCCAACATGGGTGGGATACTGTAAAACACTGTCTATACTTAGATGCTTTAGACCAGAGTGAATTAAACAAGTCATTAAACTGACAAAGAAACTGAATGTTCTAGGGGCTCGTTATCAGGGAGTGCAGTAATAGAACAAGGGGCAATGGTTTTAAGCTCAAAGAGAGAAGATTTAGATTAAATATCAGGAAGAAATTTTATTTCCTGTGAGGCTGATGAGGCACTGGAACAGGTTGTCCAGAGAAGTCATGAATGCCCCATCCCTAGAGGTGTTCGAGACCAGGTTGGGTAAAGTTTTGATCAACCTGACGTAGTGGAAGGTGTCCCTGCCCGTAGCACAGGGGTTGGAACTGAATGATCTTTAAGGTTACTTCCAGCCCAAACCATACTATGATTCCATTATTCTATGACTGGGACCATTTTGTTTGTTGCATCAGGGATAAACCTGGAGAAGCTGCAAGCTAAATACACATAAAGTGACACCTGGAATGAATGCTAGGACTAATCTCATCTCCTAACATTTAAAAAAACACAGAGGAAGACACAATATGGTCACTCTCTGCTTGAGACACCATGTAAATGACATCTATATGAAGAGAAAAGCATCAATACAAGGTATTCACAGAAATCTACACCTGGGAATCCGCTGAGTCTGTCTGTGTGAGATGAGCCCCAAGGCTTCAGTCCTAAGTACTGACTAGTTTAAAATGGGATCTTAGCTTGAGAGGTTTCAAATGAACAGAAGACAAGGATCCATCACTACTGACTCCAAGTGCTTAACATGCAGACTTCTAAGTCCAATTTGGGCACAGATTGTATTTGTTGTCAATAGAGAGAGGAAACACCTCAGCTGAGCTAGTTAAAACACGCCTAGTTCAGGATAAGAAGTATCCCACCCTAAGAGGTACAGGCAAAAGAGCCCTAAATTTGGAGTTTCAGTACAGGTTTAAGTCTTATCCTTTGGATGATCCACCTTTAAATCTTCTGTCTCCTTGGGGGGTGTTGCAGTGAAATGCAATCCACTGTTTGCCCTCATTGTCAGCATTGTGCTATAGCTGAGAATTTTTCATCAGAGAAAGTTGGGGTGCTGTAAAAATAAATGATGAGGATAATCTCTATCCTAGAGAAAACTGAGCCTCAGAAGAATATTTAAATTCCTGGCTGAATTAAAATAGCTGAGAAGTCAATAAATTCGCTTTGGAAAATTGAAACATTTCATCATTAATGATATTTTTAATGGAAAGACCATCGGTTTAGATAAACCCCACATTTTCTGTCAGGAAAATACTTAAGCAGGAGTATTTTTTTACTAGGTCTATGAAAGGGAGTCCTCAAAAGAAATAGTAAATCAGATGATAAAATCACAACTATTGCAATCTGGGCTCATGATTTCAGCCATTACTCAGTGAAATTTGCAAAGCCCTTTCTCAGTCAGAAGCAATTTTATCTAATCTGTAGCCTTGTGATAACAAAGCCTGAGGGGCTTTGGTTTTAGTTTTTATTTTTTTCTCTTTCCCTCCCCCCAAATAGCTGCATTAGCATAATCAGCATTGCAAACAATGACATGAGGAGGACAACACACGACAGTGTCTTCAATTCTAAAGCCTTGTGGCTGCATACAAGCTGCTGACTGTAAGTGGTCCTTAGCTCTAGACGCCTTCTGAATCATGCCAAAAACAGTTTTGGAGAGCAGCTGCCTTGGGCTAAAATCACACCAGTGCGTTTTCTAAAAGCACATGCAGTTGTGTTCCAGTACTTGGCATTGTTTTATTATCCTGGGCTTTGAATAAGGCATGGATTTCATACAGCAACAGTGATTGCCTTAAATGAGGGAAAAGAACTTTGCATCACCACAGATGAAGAAAAGCAGGACCATCTAAGCAGTCAGAGGTGATCTTTCATGGAGTGCTGGATGCATTGAGAAAGGGAATGCGTCTTCTGAGCAATGAGTTTCCAAGCTATTGATAAGTACTTGAGGAATGCAATTATTCTGCCTGGCAAATAAAAACATAGAATCATGGAACGATTTGAATTGGATGGAACCTTAAAGATTCCACAGTTCCAACCACTCTGCCATAGGCCTTGAACACCTCCCACTAGACCAGGCTCCTCAAGGCCCCATCCAACCTGGTTTTGAGCAATTCTAGGGAGGAGGAATCCACAACTTCCCTGGGCAACATGTGTCAGTGTCTCACCACTTTCATGGTGAAGATTTCTTCCTATTGTCTAATCTAAATCTTTCCTCTTCAAATTTAAAGCCATTCCCCCTCATCTTATCGCTACATACCCTTACATAAGGTCATCCCATACTTGAAGACATGGAAATTAGAGCACTTCCACTTCTTGTTTCCAGTCTGGGAACACTGTCCACATCCTTCCAGAAGAAAGGAGGAAAAAGCAGGTGTGGGAGAAAGGAGAGGGACACACACAAGGAGAAAGACTGAGACACTGAGGAGTTGAAATGACTTGACCAAGAGAGCCCAGCTGACATATTGAATCCCTAATATTAAAATTTAGGATCTTAATTTTCTCAAATAGCCATATATTCTGCACATACAAACAAGTAGGAAGATATGGCAAAAAAAATGGTACATGCAATTATTTCTGAAACTGTACTAACACATCCATGAATCCCAGACCTGCTGTAACATCCTTCATTTGCTGCAGAATAACTAATTTTGACTGAGACACAGCCAGGAGCATTTCTGCTAACATGTCCCTTACTAATACAGCAATAGAGGATGAGTTGCATTAAAGACATTTTTGCTGGCTTCACAGTCCTCCCATCCTCTGCAAGCTATTCTTGGATTTATTAGTACAGCCAAGATTCACCTCTTCTGTACCAGCTATGTAGTGTAAAAAGGCTTGATTGTATCAGAGTTTGTGACTTCAGGAACTTAATCTCCCAAAGCAGCGTCTGAACCCCTGCATGAGGCAGTCCCCAGGAATTCTGATGGGCACAGCAGAGGATTTGGTTTAGTATAAACTTACAAGGAATAGGTAGCAGCTGAATTTCTTTCCTTTTGAAAAGCATTCTGTTTAAAATGCTGAGTAATCCATTAGACAGAGAGCTCCTGAAAGCTATTTTAAGTATATAATAATTTGCTTAGTGAGATTTTTTCCCAGAATGAGAACCATCACTCTCTTTCAGCTCTACAGAAACGAGACCCTTTCTGCACAACAACAGTGGAGATAAGGCCAACTCTTTCAGAGTTATTATGCAAACAGAAGCAGCCAGCCAGTATTTTAGGGAAAGCTATGCATACACTGATAGGTAGGAGAATATATTTTAGGAAAATATGATTATTTATACTAATTTATTAAGGTCTGTTGAGCCTTTCTGACTCAGACAGAATGGAAATATATGGATCACTGAATAAGGAATTCCTCATGGCTTGTCATCAGGGAGCTGTGACACAGCTTTCAGCTGCACATTACAGTCAAAGGGAATGGGACACAGATATTTTCTTCAATAGCAGAAATGACACAATTTAGACATTAGGTGGGAATGTATAAGTTCTCTCTGTACCTGGTTTACTAGACACAGTAGTGTTGGACTGATAGTTGGACTGGATGATCTTTGAGGTCTTTTTCAACATTAATGATTGTATGATGTGGTGGGGTATGTATGAAACGTGCAACAGGTTTTCCCATGCTTACTTTGCAGTGCACCACTCAAAATCTGCTCTGAAATAGGGAGTGTTCACTGAACATACGCAGAATCACAACACTTAAGAAGCCTTAACCATAAAGTCTTTATAGTTCCTGTGGCAAACAAGGATTCACGATTGCAAAGTGGGAAATTGAGGCAAAAGGAAACAGAAATTCGAGTTTCCATGAAGTATGGAGGGTGAATTTAGGCACCATAACCTGAATTAACCCATCTTGAACTGATATATCTCAATTAGGAATTTGTTAGACTTTCCAAAGGTGAGTTCAGTGACACATGACTCTGCAGCATGATCTGGATTGATCTGAAGGCCTTTGTCTCTCTCCTTTGATTGAACAGAGATTCTGACACAACTAAACTCTCTCGTTGAGATATTTGTATTTCATAGAATCATAGATTGGTTTGGGTCGGAAGGGACTTGAAAGCCCACCCAGTTGCAAACCCCCTGCCATGAGCAGGAACATCTCCCACTGGATCAAGGCACTCAATGACCTGGCCTTCAGCACCTCCAGGGATGGGGCATCCATGACTTCCCAGGGTAACCTGTGACACTACCTCATCACCCTCATAGTGAAGAATTTCTTCCTTATACCTAATCTAAACCTCCCTTCTTTCAGTCTAAACCATTACCCTTTATCCTATCACTACATCCCTTTGTGAAAAGTGCCCCCCCAGCTTACTTGTTGGACCTCTTTAAGTGCTGGAAGGCTGCTCTAAGGTCTTCCCAGAGGCTTCTCTTCTCCAAACTGAACCAACACAACTCTCTCAGCCTGTCCTCATAAGAGAGGCTCCTCAGCCTTCTGATCATCTTAAGGACCTTCCTTTGAACTCACTCTACCAGATCCATGTCTTTCTTCTGTTAAGGGACCCAGAGCTGAACTCAGGACTCCAGGTGGGGTCTCACAGGAGGGGAGTAGGGGGAGAGAATCCCCTTTCTCAACCTGCTGGTCATGCTTCTTATGATGAATTTCAGGCTACTGCTGGTCTTTTGGGGTGCAACCACACATTGCTAGGCCATGAGAAGCTTCTCATCAATCAAGCCTTTCTCTTAAGGGCTACTCTCAATCTTACTGTCCACTCAGCCTGTACCTGTGCTTGTAATTGTCCCAATCCATGTGCAGGACTTTGCACTTGGTGCAAGTTGTCTTTTAGGTGACACTGCTCTGATTCTTGCAGCTTGATTTTTCAGAAGCTATGACATTTTTCATCACTGTTTCAAGAACATTTCTTTCCAACATCACCAAGTACTAGGAGTTCATGGTGCTTCCTCGAAGTAAATCTTAAATCTTTAACAAGACTCCAAGTTTGGACAAAAACTTTAAAGTCAGTTATGCATCAACATATAAGAATTCTGGGTACAGAAGTGTGCAAAATCTAGCTTCTTGATAGATGCAACATGAGATTATCTATTTTTCTTTTCTATCCATGTTTCAAACTCTGTACACTTTTTAGCTTAGGAAAAAAAAAAAAGACCCCTAAAGTTTTAGGGTGTTGCTAACTATAATCTTTTCTAAATAATCCTGTATCTGAGTCAATTCATGATCTGAATGAGTCCTGTGAGAAAGGAGAGAATGCCTGTGACCGCATAGCAAAACACTTAATCATAATGTATAAATAAAAACCAAAAGGCACCCCAATGAATGTATTTATTAATCCTTGAAAGTTAACTAAGATTTGGTCATCCAGATCATACCTAAAAGGTGAGACTGCAAAGCTCCAAGGTGTGACTTAAAGTCCTGGTCCATACATCACAATTTGTGATCTGTGTGTTGCCATTTCTTTTGTGTAGAAATAAAGGAAGGTAGAATAGTGTCCAGCTACATTTCATGCCAGCAAGGAGTAGGGATTTGGTTGTAACATGCAGATGGAGAGACAGAAATCAGATGCTGAGGACAAGTCAAGTACAGTAGAGCATTAGATTCCTGTGCTCAGACAATTGAATCAATCAACTCACCTTTTCAGGTCCTGACTATTTAATTTCATCTGAAAAACTCAGCTGTTTTTCTTGCTTCTGTAGTTGGTAGCCATGTCACTGTTCATTTTAGAGCTACAACTTCAGTTCTATCTTTGCTTTTTGACAACTCTATCCCACCAAATCAAATTGTAATTAATTTTTGTGGACCAGCTTTCACTGCAACTCAAACCAGCAGGAGGTAAATGTCAGTCCTCACTTGTTGGGTGGGCTTAGGCTTACTCATTTTTGGGGTTACTTGTGTAAATCTCTGGGCCAAGACATTCAGGCATGACAGTCTATGTCTGATGAGTGTCACTGGAGAAAAGGGAAAATGAAAACACATTTTATATATATTAAAAAATGTTAATTTTAAAAGCAGGGAGTGTAATGCAAGAGGTGGGTGTAACGTGTAGGGAGTGATGAATAAAACCTAAGTCAAGTCAGATGGGTGTGTTAGTCCCAAACCTTAAACAAACATGAGAAGCTGTTGGAATCCAGTCACCTTTCATGTTGCTACAGCACAGGATCTTTGGGATACTGAAGCTGAGCAGACACACAGGTTTTGGTCTACATTAAAAAATTCTAGGGAAGCTTTCCAAAAATTTGCTTCATGTCTCTTAACTGGTTTGGAAAGAATATCCAGGAATAACAAGTCCTACAAATATGAAGAACTTAAAACTTTAATGCTTACATAAAACACTCTGAATCGATTAATTACTTGTTCTTTTATAACACTAAACCTGTTCTTTATCTCCTCTACATGGAGAAAGCACTTGTCCGGCGTAGCACTAGTTTAGTCCCCAAAATGTGGCAAGCCAAAAGAAGAAATTATTAGTCATCATTCCATTTTACCATTTTTCATCTGGTATCTTGTTGGTAAGTGCATCGTATATCTTTTTATTGAGGTACAATGCTCAGATAATATGTGTTCATTAGAATATCATCTGGGGAGCATGAGCTCATCTTGTAGCAATTTCTGGGTTTAGTTCTAGAAGCCACTTGTTCTGCTCCTGGAGTGTCAGCAGAAATGGTGGCTGTCAGGCTGTTTACACTATACCAGGCTGGAAAAGTTCTAGCATTTCACCAAGGCAGCAAAGAAGCCAGCTTTTCATTTACCAGATGTCCACAAGCTCAGCAAAAATTAATTTCTTGGTGTGATGTGCAAACTAGCAAATGAATATAACTGTAGAAGGCAATTAATTTTTGCCTTGTGCCTAGAGAAGTTGTGAAGCAAAATGTGGAATGATCTAATAAAGGTTTAGGTCAGCAGGTTGTATAGAGTATGGGAATTCATAAGCATACCAATAACTTTTTTTTTTGGTAAACTACGAACTTCACAGAGCTTATAAATCTCTCTTACTGCTTTAGCTGTGCTTTCCTCATATTGTACTCCTACTTACATGAGGTAACACGAGGGAAAAAAAGCTTGCATAGGATTTATGGAAGGGGTTCATCCAGCCTTAGCAAGCCTTAGCTTTTGTGGAACATCCCTGCACAAACAGAATGTGCAAAACTGAATTCTAGAGGATGCTAGAAGAAAAATATTTAAGAGATGCTCCACCTGGCTATGGTCTCTGAGCACTTGAAAAACTTGACATTGAGACAGTTTAAGAAGAAATAAATTACTGAAGAGAGGTTCTCTACACGGTTGGAAAGAGTGAGACTCAGATCTCGTGTTTCAAATAAATTGTGTGGCAAGAGAAGATTAAATAAGCTTCTTGGGGGAGTCTTAAAAGAGAGTTTAAGTTGTGTAATGAGTAATGACATGAGAAAGGGAAGTGCTATAGTTCATTCATCATTGTGTGTGTTTGTCATGGCCCTAATTAAAATTAAGTGTCTTTTAGTTGGAAGCTTCTGCAAAACCTGCATCTTAGTGGAGGCAACACATCAACCAGGCTGCCCCAAAGGCTGGAAGAAAGAGAAACAAACCGATTTCAGTACCTCCACGAGGTAGCACTGCCAGAAAAGCATGATATATAGAAAGAGGCTGGAAAGGATGCTGGTATCAGAGACATCCAATATTGCATGGTGTTCAAACTACTGCTGGGGAATTGAGAACAGAGTTTGACTTGTTTACAGTTCTTCATGGAACACTTCTTCAGACCATAATTCCTACGTCATTTGACTTTCCATGCAACCTCACTCTTCTTTGAAAGTAATATGTTTAATAGTTAGAGCTGTCATTACAGTAAGACATTTTGTCGGTTCTGACTCTTAGGAGGTCCAAGATTGCGGAGGTTTTAAGAAATGCTTGAGTTCTTGACTCCTACAGATACTACCTTGAGAGATTTTGTGAGTGCAGTTTTTCTTCAGTCATTTATGCACTATTTAGCAGCAAGAAAATTAAAATGAAATGTGAAGTAAAGGAAAGTTGTGGATGCTTAACTGAGTGACCCAGTTTAGCACCACTCCCACTCCCACCCCAGCGAGGTCAGTAGATAAAACTGGTCAGGTTTTAGTTAAAAGATAGCAATATTAATGAGAAAAATATTAAAATACATATAAGTATACAAAAAAAAATTCAAACTTCCCCAAAAACCGTATGCCACCTGATGAGGCAGGGAACAAGGGAAGGTCCTGGACTGAACTGATCAGAAGACTTGAGGCAAGCTCAGGATATGGACTCAGGAACATGTGGATGGATTCAGGACACACAGACAAGGTCCCCTTGAACGTCAGCCACCGAAGAAGAGGACCAACCCTCTTAATCACTATGCTTTTATACTGAGTATTACGTGCATGTCGTGGAATACTTCCTTGGTCACGTTTGGGTCTCCTGCCCTCATCTCCCCTCTCAGCAAGTGCAACCCTGCTTTTCCTGCAGCTCTGGGATGGCCTTAATTTACATAGGAATAGATGCGAGAAGTGGCTGCTCTACCGATCCATGCCCCATTATCTTAAAGATAACAATCAGGCTGAAAAGTCAGAGAAATTGTTTTGTTTTAGTGCAAAGCAGTACATTGAGGAACAGTGAGAGCCTACAGCTATTAAGTAGAGATGGCCACAGTAACCCTTTGAGACTTAAATTACTATTGTCCTTCAGAAATTTTTTGCTCATTTCTTCAAGCTTCTAATTAGCTGAAATCTTAAAACTCTCTCTGTAAAATGAATCATAGAATCACGGAATCGTTTGGGTTGGAAGGGACCTTAAAACTCCTCCAGTTTCAACGTCCCCGCCATGTCAGGGACACCTCTCACAGTATCAGTTTGCTCAAAGCCCCATCCAGTCTGACTTTGAAAACATCCAGGCATGGGGCATCCATGGCTTCTCTGGGAAACCCGTTCCAGTGCCTCACTGTGGAATGGAATAAAAGGGGAAAATCTAAGAAAGCTTTGGCCCTTTCCCCTGAACATTAATACCTCCAGGCACTATGAAAGGTTTGCTTGTGTAAATCCAGCAAAAAGGCTGTTTCTGCTCAGTGGTGAGGTAATCGATTTCTCCACATCCTAGGAGAGGAAATGAACACAACCAATGGCAAACAGAGTATTTAATTCAGGTACTTGTTGCTGACTCATGCTCTGGCCAGGGGAAAGAGACAACCTGCGGACAGCCTGCAGCTGCCATCATCTCAACAGCAGACATAGTGCAGCAAAAGAAAAGAAATCTCAGGAAATAAAAGGCTAAAGAGAGACGTGCAAGTGAAGAGGAGAACTCCACCCCAGTGAGCATGAGGTATACTCAAGTCCACAGCACACAGTCAATAAAGCACCATGAAGGAGGTCTCTACCACCGTTATTCCACTTGCCTCACCATTTCTGATCCCTCTCTGCTCTGCTCTCTTCAAATGTTTGGTCCCAGGATTTGGTCTTCTCACCTTAGTCAATGTGAGGCATACACATGAAATGAAGACATCCACCCTGTTCTTGTCCTATGTGAGTGTAGGTAAACGCAGAGATGTGTTAGTCAAGTCAAAATTTTTGTCTTATTAACTCTACTATGCTTTCCCAAGAACCTACAACTAGAATTATATTTCCTCTGAGTAAGTTAAACACTGAAATAATAAATGCATAGGGGCCTGTCTACTGAGGTCAGATGTCACAGACTGGCAAATCAAATCTGGTCTCCAAAACAGGGTGAATGTGTGCAAATCAATTACTTGGAATGAAGCCGGTAATACTCAAACTCTGAAATCATGCCATGAATTTGAAGGATGTTGAATGGCATCAGTTCCTGCTACAGACTATTCTGGTAACTAAATTATAGAGAAAAATAAATTTTGACACCGTCGACGTTGTTTGATTCATTGACGTAGATACAGTCACACAAACTATTTAATGAGTGTATTCAGATCACACAGTTGGGCAAGAAACCTGTATGTTTGAAGACTAACTACAAACCACTGAAGTATTACAGCAAGCACTCTGGCTCTCCCAGTAGAACATTCTCAGATTTCTTTAGCCTTTTATGAAATAACCTTTGTTAATGAATGGTCAGATCAACGGCGTCGTGTGACTCAGTTACAAAGAAACATAGATCAAATTCTAGCTGGGCTGGTTCAAGGAATAGACAAAGCCAGGTGTTATTTCAAGCAGCAAAATTATCATGGTTAAGTTGCCTGCTGGCTGTGCCAAATTTGTCTCTCCCCAGGGTGTGGAAGGAAAAGTTGGTTGTGGTTGTTGCCACCAATGAAATCTGTTATTCTGAGCAACACCACTTGGTGTTCTCAGAAGTAACAATTTTTTTGCTTCCTGTCCTTGTAAATTGCCCAGAAAGGCCAACACAATGCAGGGGAAGTACTGGAACCTGGCTATGTACATTATATGTAAAAGCTGAGCTGTGAAA
Source organism: Tapera naevia (assembly GCA_033556795.1). Taxonomy (NCBI): domain Eukaryota; kingdom Metazoa; phylum Chordata; class Aves; order Cuculiformes; family Neomorphidae; genus Tapera; species Tapera naevia. The sequence continues at coordinate 2,784,781 of JAUMJJ010000129.1, read as the reverse complement.
GGAGCCAGGGAAAGAAATTCCCTAGAAACCTTGACAATCTTTAGTGTCATATACATAGGGCTTTCTCCTGAAACACATATTAATTGCACAAGAGATATTTTATGGTGGCTTTGGCTGAATCAGGGAGTAGTCTTGGACCAAGGAACTTCTGTTAACAAACAGCAGCAGGCAACGAAGGAAGCAATAACAGGGCCTTCTCCAAACCAGGAGAGATCTACTCCCACAGTCACTGAAAGGACTTCTATGTCTCAGGCTCAAAAGTAATCTCCTGACAGACAGCTACAACAGTCTTCATTGCCAATCTTTAAATTCTATCTGAATATCCTCTTCCATTTCCAGTTCTACGCAAACTTAAAAACATAGAATCATAGAATTGTTTGGTTTGGGAAGACCTTTGAGACCATACCTGTCTACTACTAAACCAAAGTGCTGTTTGCATCTTCTTGTCTGAACATATTGATCTAACATTTGTCTAGTTAGACCTTTGACAAAATTTCTACTGTTTTCTTGGTCTGCATCTTTCCTTATTTTGAATTCCCCAATATCAAAAACGCCACAGTGATGATTAAGTAGAAAACAGAGAAGAAAATAGTCCTTACTTTCAGCTCCTCCTTTGTTGCCTATCCTTAGCCATCTCACTTGAGAAGGACACTGCCATTTCTTATGAAGCTAAACCCACAATGAATAAATGCTGATTCTGAATCCCAAAAGAAGCTGTCTGTGTTTCAGTTGTGTGACTTGAAACCACAGTGCAGCCCGAAGCCACTTCTGAGGTGGCTCTAGTATAAATTTTCAGCATGGGTCGATGTTATCGGGGAGTGCTGAGGTGGGAAGCTGGGCTAGAACCTTGGACAGGGCCTGCTGTGCTCTTGCCTCTGGAAAGATCTTTCTCTTTTCCACTTCAGTTGGCAACCCACAAGGAACCAGCTGACACGAAAAAGTGAGATTTTTCAGATATTTTTCACATTAATCATCCTGCAAGAAGTTCACAGTGTTGAATGGGATTTTCACGAAACAGCTAAAGAAAAAAATTTTTTCCCCTTATTTTTAACATTTGAAGTAAAAGGGAAAAAAAACACTAACAAACAGGAAAACAATATATTGGCAAAGACAATTTTCTTTGGCTTTACTTTTTCCTCTCCTTGCTTCTCCTCCTTTAACCTCTCTTCCCCTTCCCTCCTTCCTCAAACCCCACCCCTGTTCCCGTCCCTCTTCCCTTCTCTATAAAGACTTCAGATAAAATTCTTCTAGCTATAATACATGACTCAACAAATGGTGTGGCTCAGTAAGATAAAATAATCCAGGTTCATCACAAAGCTGAGTGTAGTTACGTGACTTTCAGACCAGAACCAGTTCACATCTGGCTGGCTCACAGAACAAGCCGCGCAACTTCTCATGTGCCTGCAATATCCTCACTCCTAATGGGAAATAGAGAGAAATGATGAAAGTGATGGAAGGTTATTACCACTTTAAGGTTGTCTGGAGGTCTTCAGGACCTGAAATATGTGCTTAAAGACATGTTCTGTAGCATCAGGTTGAGACACTTTTCGTATTTAAAACACTTCAGGGCATTTTAAATGAGAAGAGAGAGACATAGTAGAAACCAAACATAAAAAAATGAAAGCTATGAGACTTTAAATAATTTGAAATTTAAGACATGAGGCCAGTCCAATGTTTTGATGTCTTCAGTTTTAGATCTGGTGAGTGGGTTTTGGTCAAGCAGGTTGCGAATATTTCCCAAGCCATTCTAAATTCAGGGTATTTTGATTTTTTCCTATGCTTACCGGAAACATTTTGAACCTGCTTTTTCATGGATCACTTGAAGACAGTAGCAGTTTGGGAATCTCTTGTGCTTTTGGCAGACATGTCAAACTCAGACAGCCGTGGGAAGCGACTGTTCCAGCTCTTGGCAGCAGAGAAAACAGAGGGAGCCTTAGTCAGAATTACATAACACTGAAGTCTTGTCCTTCCCACTGCTGTAGTAAATCAAGAATTGAATCCAATTTTAATAACTGAGACTATGAGAAAAAAAATAAAGACAATTGTCTACCTTCTTCATGAAGTATTTTTTAAAAAAGCTAAATATCCTCAAATTATAAGTAGGAATATACATTATTCTTTTTCCTTTCCTGTTCAAATAAAGCACGTCCTTCAAAGACACTTCAACTATCAAAAAAGTCTTCATGACATTCTCCTATAGAAATCAGACTGGTTTACATGGATTTCCTTCTCTATTTTTAGTAGTATTTTATCCTTTGAATTAAATGCAGTTACAGCTTCTTGTTTAGTCTGAGCATAGTTAAGTCTTGCAGGCCAGTTCTGGATCACTGGTCATCAAATGACATCTCTAGCAATCCTAGACAAAGCATATCACTGCCACAGGATCTAGTTTGCATGCATGTGGCCCCTGCGTGCCACTGCAGAAGGTAAAGTCATATGCTCTGGGTGCAAGGAGACACATCCCATAGACATACGATCACCTGTAACTGATGTTTGAAAAACATATTTTACCTTACAGTTACAGGTGGCTTGGTATAGGCCAGTCAAATATATATTTAGGTTTAGGTGATGGATGGCAACTTCTGATGCAGACCAGGTTCACACAAAGATTTTGAGGTTTTGACTACTCTTCAAATTCATAGTGCTCTGTCTTTAGTGGTCTAGATAAAGTGATTAAAATTTTGATCTATAGCAATAAAACCAGCTTTGAGATATTATGGTTATATTTTCACGAAGAAACACAATAACTTTAGCAGTTTAAACCAGGTTTCAATTAGAATCAAACTTATAAGGCTTGAGAACAACCTAATAAGTGGATCAGCTGGAACAGAAGTGCCATTGTTCATTGTATAAAAAATACGGAGTTTTCAACCAGTTCTGAAGAAATCACTTTTCAAAACTTGTGCAGAAATTCTTGTAGTTCTTTGTACTCCTCTCTCCTGAGCTAGAGAAATGATGTTGACACTCCTCACCTGGGAAAGCTGAGAGACCTACACTCATTTGGTTCAGACCTGTTACAGGTGCCTTACTTAAGCTTCACAATTGCTGAAATACCTACCATCAAGAGAGCATGAGACTAGGCAACAGCAAACACTGATGAGGATCTGAAGGACTTGCCTGAATTCTTTCCTTTTGTGACATGATGGAAATCTATTAGAGGTACCACAGCACCCATTTTCAAGGCTTCCTAATGTCTGAAGTAATAGTCTTAGGGTATCCAAAATATCACCAGATGCTTGCGTGCAGGCAACTGAATCGAGCCCCTCGTTAGTCTACTCAATAGAATGCAAAATGTGATTTAGCTGAAAAAATGGAGTTTATTTTTTGACAGTTGGTGGTCTGAAAGTGAGTCAGTCTCCTAAACTTCCTATAGAGTCAACAGGGAGGAATAGGCATCTTCACAGGTGCTGACCTCTTCTCTCTTGAGACCTCTAATAGGACTGGAGGGAATGGTAGGAAGATGTGCCAGGACAGGGTTAGATTGGATATTGGGAAGAGGTTCTTCATCCAGCGGGTGGTGGAGCACTGGAACAGCTCCCCAGGGAAGCAGTCACAGCACTCAATCTGCCAGCATTCCAGAAGCATTTGGACAATGCCCTCAGAATGTTGGGAGTGTCTTATGTAGGGATAGGAGTTGGACTCGATGATCCTTTTGGGTGCCTTCCAGCTGGGGATTATATGATTCTATGAAATGAATCTTTCAGTGCAGGAACCTTTTTCTCTACTGATGATTGAGAGTTTTAGACCATTGGCTTACAGGTAAAACAGTAGAAACACATAGCAATGTAGGCAAGATGAATCCCAACCATTATTTTTTCTGTCACTAGTCTTTGCTCCAGAAAAATATCTCTGCAAAATGGATGTGAGGAGGAGTCTAAAGGATGAAAAACGTTTGGATAATTGCAGAAAAATTTTCTTACTAACATTTCTTTTTTAAGTTTGTTTTCCTGACAGAAAGGCAATATCCATGGGCCTCTACGACAGGATTCAGAAAGGGAGGTCTGATGTTAGTTAGCCCAGTCCAGAAAGGAGCTCCACATGTTGTTTTTTAAAGGCAATGTGGTTTCATGGCCAGTCAGATGAGACACACAAAACTTCCTTCTTGGGCTTCTCATCTTAATCAGGGGTCTCTCAAACAATGTAATAGTATGAATCAGATCAAAAATACATACATGTCTTGCTCTCACACCAGAAGGAAAATCCTCCACACCAAGCCTCATGCCATCATAGGTAACCTGGAAATACACTAAATGCTGTCAGCAACTCATGAAGGTCAAAAATTTTCTCCCAGTGCCTGCCAGTTTATTTCTCACTGGAATTTAGGACTGGCATGTTGAGAGTCTGGTGAGAAGAAAAAGAAGGGGGAGAACGGGGTTTCCTTCCCTTCTTCACCAATGCAACATCCTTCTGCTGCCGCTGCCTCCTTGTGTCATTGTCTGTGCACAGATGCACACCTCATCCCAGCCACGTCTTGAGCCCAGCCTTGGGCATCAGCTCAGGCACCAGTGCCTTTTACTGTGTTACTGTATTTGTCTTTTTCTTCTTGATTTCCTCTCCCGTGTTTTGAAATGCAGATGAATGTTTTGCTTGCAGGGAAAGAGTGGCTCCAAATTGGCATGGTGATCCCCAACGCTGGGCTGGTGATACAATCAATGAATCATTCTTTCTTATTGTGCTCACACAAGTGGCTTTCTGAGCTGACAGGCAGTGCAAAGACCCGGGATTATCCCAGGCTACCAACAAACACTCTCTTACATTACACACTCCTGCCAGTTCCATACCCTCTGCTGGTCCTTGTGGGTTTGGGAATCTATGAGATTTTTTATTTTGCAGGAACTGAAAACTTGAAACTGTTGCTAAATTGGTCCTTGAGTGAGCACACTGTAGGGACACAGTATCCTAGGGAACAGGTCTAAGCACAGACTTCACCTAATGCAGAGGAGCAGGGTTGGCTTTCCAGACACTTTCTGCCGCTAAATCTCTCCTTCTACTTCTCCTTTTCATCTCACTCCTACCACCAGAAAAATAAGACCTCCCACCCCTTAAATATCCACTCCTTTTCTTCATGGCTATCTCTCCAGCACACGTAAAACTCTTAATTTAGAGCTTTCTGAGTGGCACTGCCTTCTTTAATGGTTGGAACCTGAGGTTAACCAAAATCAATAGGAGTTTCCTCTAGCAAAATAAACAAATGCATTTTTATTTTTAGTATTTTTAAACAAGTGAAAAATTCACTGGTCCTTATGAAAGTTCCACTTTCAAAGAACCTAAATTAATTTTGTCAGTGTCTGAATTGACCCCTTATAAAATCTGGTCATGAGTTTGCTTGTGAAGTATTTTTCCATTGGAAAACACCTATTGGGTGAGAGTTAAGTGCTGTGTGGAAATGTTTTTGTTTTGGTGGAGCATTCGTGGGATATGAAACTTGCCTGGACACTTCCAACTTCCACCTCTCCCATCACCTAACCCAATTGATGCTGCCCTTGAGATGGTTTGCCATTTCAGGGACACATGATGCCTGCATCCTGATGGAATAAGCTGCCTGGACAAGCAGGGCATATTGTGGACATGGCTGAGCTACCTGGGAAGCTCTTTGAGCTCCTACTTTTTCTGCTTTTCAGTGGCATCCCACTGTGCAACTGAAACCTTGTTTAGAAGCTCTTGATGAGCAGCTCTTCTTCTGGAAGAACTATGCTGGGGTCATGTTTAGATTTTTGGACTCAGCCAGTAAGAAGTGGTGTTTTCTTCTTCTTCCCTGGGATTATTCAGCCTGGAGAAGAAAAGGCCCCTGGGAGACCTTATAGCAGCCTTCCAGCACTTAAAGGGGGCCTACAGGAAAGTTGGGGAGGGGCTCTTTATCAGGGAGTGCAGGGATAGAATAAAGGGGAACAGTTTTAAACTGAAAGAGAGGAGATTAAGTTTAGATATTAGGAAGACATTTATTACAGTGAGGGTGAAACAGGCTGCCCAGAGAAACAGAGAAACTGTGGATGCCCCATCCTGGAGGTGTTCAAGACCAGGCTGGATAAAGATTAGAGCAACACCATCTGGTAGAAAGTGTCTCTGTCCATGGCAGGGGGGAGTTGGAACTACGTGATCTTTAAGGCCCCTTTCCAAACCATTCTATGATTCAATTATTTTTTTGAAATCTACCTGTTTCTTCACACTTAGGGCTTTAATATATAATCTTTGTACACTGTCCTCACATGGTATGAAATACTGAATATTTTTTCTAAGAAGGCTGTGCTGAACAAAAGGGTCATACTTTGATTCAGATAGAGAAATGCAAAGTCTAGAAAATATTTGTGCTGTTGACCTAGAATTCTGAGATCCAACAAGAAAATGCCATGGATGTGTTGCTGCAGTATAAAAAGACAGTTCTTTCAGTATGCACTCAATAAATTAAAAAAGATAAAATAAAAAGGCAGAAATTTCCAGTTTCAAAGTAATTTGGTCAGTTGTCTTACACCATTTATTTGAGCCATAAGCATCCTTTACTGACGATCACTGGAGCATGATAGCAAATCTGCAGAACAATTGCCCAGCCTCCTTAACGAGTCCCTCTTATTTCTAACATTGGGTAAATATTCAGATCAGAAAGGATCATCATGATTCCACTGAATTTGATATGCTGAATGAAAGAGGGGAATTCCATAGAAATATAGAATCATTAAGGTTGGAAAAGACCTTGAAGATTATCAAGTCCAACCATCAGCTCAACACAATGGTGCCTACTAAACCATGCCCCAAAGTGCCACATCTGCACTTATTTTTAAATACTCCAGGGATAGCTATTCCATCACCTCCCTGAGCAGTCTGTTCCAATGCTTCAGCATTCATTCAGTAAAGAAATTTTTCCTGATATTCAGTCTAAACCTCCTCTGATGCAATTTGAGGTGTTTTCCTCTCATCCTCCCACTTGTTACTTGAGACAAGAAATCAACATCTGTCTCACTACAACCTCTTTTGAGGTAGTTTTAGAGGGTAATAAGGTCTCCCCTCAGCTTCCTCCAGGCTAAACAGCCCCAGCACTGTTCATAAGTTCATAAGAATCCCGACAGTTTCCCCAGCCACTCCTCATAAGACTTGTTCTCTAGAGCCTTCACCAGCTTTGTTGACCTTCTCTGGACACACTCCACCACTTCTATGTTATTTTTGTACTGAGGTATCTCAAACTGAACACAGTATTCAAGGTGCGGCCTCTTCATGTCAATTTTTCCAACATGTCCAATGACTTGCAGAGGATCAACTGTGTCCAGGTTATGAAGGCTTCTGAAACACCTCCATTTCCAGATATTTCCAATCCCATAAGCTTGCATACCTTTTTGGATGCTTTTCCAGTCTAACTTAAACGTCTAAACTTTTGCAACACTTAGTATAGTTGAAAAGCATACCTGAGCAGATGAAGACAGCACATAATATGTTATTTTGCTCAAGTTTCAGAATCATAAAATCAAAGGAACTGGTGATGGCACATTAATTAGAGAATCATTCACCCTGTATCTTGACCCTAAGCAAAGCCACTTGAAGGTTTCAATTTTCCTTAAGACTTCTTCTGCAGAATCATGGATTTCATCATATTTGTATTTATACACTGGAAGAGACAGAATTCCTCTCCCCAGCAATAGAATCCCTATGAAACTCTGTCCTTTACTGCAGCTGTTGAGACACACAATAAATGCGGGAATTGTGCCGTTCCTCCACGATATCTGTCTTCATTTTGACTGTTAATCCATCACAGACACAGTGACTACTCTCCTGACCTCCCACACAGAAGACAAGCAAGCAGGGCTCCCATCTGTACTCAGGAGGTGGCAGATCTCTACGCTTGTGCATCTGCATGGCTCTATAGATGTATGGAATATGTAAGAGCATCTGATACTCTGGTAAGAGTCTAAAGCGTTTTACACGTTTCAGGTGATTTATTGCACCTTAGCACATTCATAAAATATATCGTGTTAAGCATATGCATAAAAATAATATATAGGTTACCACAAAATTTTTATGACCTTAACCAGATCCGTCTTGGAATGTCGTCTTGAATGTTTCACTCCTGCAGGTGAAAAAACATATTATTTCAACTGAGCTTAGGGTACGTTGTTTAGTCAAGACAACAATATTGTGGAGAGCACCGTTACCTTGGTAGCACTTTGCCAATTTAAGTACTAATGAGTGTGGTTGATTTCTGCCCTCCATCCAGCATAAGGTGTCTATGACTACTGTGTCTCCAGGCTGCATTCCTCAGCTGTTCCATTCTCCTACTGTTCACAGACAATGTGGAGTCAAGAATTATACAAGTGTGCTGCACATTCACAGTATCCATCAAAGTTAGTAGAGAATTCTTCCAAGGACTGCTGCGTTGGTGAGATACTGGTAAAAGTGAGAAGACAATATGTGTGGAAAGAGATGGGATATACCTTCCTTTTGCCATTAATTCACGTTTGTAGCCTTGCATCTAGATTTTATTCAACTAGCTTTAGACTTCAGATAAGGTGATTAGTGATGGCCAGTGAGTACAGAGAGGTGCACTTCTAGAGGAGGTGTAACCATCTGTAGAAACACAAGAAGAAGGCAGACCGACATTTAGAAGGAAGCCTATACAACTCCCTTAGACTGCATATTTGAGAAGGGAACTCTCCTCCTCAAGCTAGAAGGTAGGAATTTCTCTTCACTGATGGTATGAATGTCACCCCAGCTGTCTGCAGTGTTGGTAAGAGAAGAGAAGGCTCCAGGGAGACCTTAGAGCAGCCTTTCAGTAATTAGAGTGCTAGAGAAAAGATAGGGAGGGGCTCTTTATGAGGGAATGTAGGGATAGGATGAGGTGGAACAGTTTTCAGCTGAAAGAGGGGAGATTTAGATTAGATAGCAGGAAGAAATGGTTTCCTGTGAGGGTGGTGAGGTCCTGGCACAGGTTGCCCAGAGAAGTGGGGGTCCCATCCCTGGAGGTGTTCGAGGCCAGGTTGGATGAGGCCTTGAGCATTCTGATCCAGTGGGGGATGTCCCTGCCCATGGAAAGGGGCTTGGTACTGGATGATATTTAAAGTCCCTTCCAACCCAAACCTTGATTTTACGATTCTATGATAACCACATTCAAGCCAATCGCTTCAGGCCCCGTTTATCATCAGTGAAGCACACTTTGTAAGAGCAAACCATCCTACTTCTTTCATTCAGTTATCTTAGAATAAAGTGAGTTGCATACTCAGTTCCATTTTTCTATGTTGTCTGCGTCTCTAAAGATTATAAAGGTCTAGAAAGACTATATTTTTGCTTAAGATAGTAAAGAAGTAAGAGGAAAATAATCCTTGATTATTTTAAAAGCCTTCACTGTAAATGTCAGGGATACTATTTTAATTATGACATTGGCAATCCAATTTACTTCTTAATATAAAATAAACTACATAAAGGTAGAACAACTCTATGTATAAATTGGCGTGAACAATTAATAGCACTTAAAATGATTAATCCTCTGAGGGAGCATGGCAGTGCTGGAAGATATAAGAGCAGGATGAAGACCTCAGGTTTTGGTTCAACACCCCGTTGAACAGGATTACATCATGTAGTGGAAAGTGGTACTGAAATAGCACATTTCTCAGTGTGTTTACAGGAACAACATATGAAAATATTGGCATTAATCCTTATAGCCAAGTAAATATGTGAGCAAAGTGCTGAAATAATAGATAACAGTTAAGGTAGATATCTTAGCTAATATACCAAAGCTAATTGACCCTCTCTCACTGCTAGACCATTTCTAGTGCTAAAATTATGATGATATCTGCTGGCTGAAAAGGTGAATATCACTGAAATCATGAGTGGCAGAGAAAAGCAGGGCCAGTGGTGCTTGGCAAGGTGAGATCCATCAAATAAAACCAAATGTTTATCTCTTCTTTCAAAAGAGGTCTTTTAGAGATTCCTCTCCATTAGGTAAACAACTCTGAGTAATATGGAGGTTTACTATTTATGCTTAAAGATAGGAACGAGGACTATCCTTGTCCCTCCCTCTAATAATGGGGTAGTTGTTCTGTGGGAAAGAAGGAAGGCTTTGTTACACATGCAGCAGGAAGCTAAGGGAGAAAAGAGGAGGATATCTCAGTGTGAATGTCCTAATTTGCAGAAAAATCCTTCCCTTCTATGAAATGAGAAGCCCAACACGGGAACTATTGCCATTATTATATTTTATGGAACAGTTTTCCTGTTATAACTAAGCAATTTCAGCATTTTTCTTATTAAACCTTTATCTTATGGAGTCTCAAGCCACACGGAGCTTATGTCCAAGGAAGTCCAGATATTCTACAGCTGGAATGGAGCAACATTTTTTCCAGACATGGAGAAGAAAAGAAGTGGTTTTTTTTTTTTTCATTTTCTTTTGTTTTCCCCTGTGAAAAAAAAGAAATTTAGGGGATGAGATTTAAATATAATTTCTGATTCTAGCCAAGTGGAACAGCTGTCTTTAAGTGAGGACACTGCCTTTTTGGTTTGTTTGTTTGTTTGTCTGTTTTAGGGCCTTGTAGTAATTAAAAGTCGAGATAGTGAAGACAACTCTTGTTTTGTCTCCTAATATTGCGTTATCACCTAAGGAAGATGAGTTTCACTGTGGTGGCAGGATAGCAGGGAATTTGTGTCCTTTCTAAGTGCATGATCACAAAGTTCCTTCTTTCCCCAGGGCTGGACACCTTCCACATTGACATTACTGCCAGATTTTACATCTAATGAGATGACTTTTGTCTCCAGGATACTTTGGGTATGGTTTGAACACATATTTGTCTGTTAGAACCAAAGGAGAGAAAATGAAGAACCCAGAAGATGATTCATCCCATCTTATTCAAAGAAGATCAATCTCTTCATATATACATACCAGTCTCTTCTCATTGAGCATGGTAGGGACTCATAGAACTAAACTAAATTGAAGATATTTAAAACCAGGAGATACTTATCTTTCTTTTAGACTTGACATCATGAAACTTTGTTTTAACATTATGAAAGCTAAACACTAATTTTTGTTTTGTTTTGCTTTAAAAAAGAAGTGATTTTCCCATATAATGACTACTTTCTGGAAACTGGAACTGCAAGAGAAATATACAATATTTTGAAGGTTGGCACAACTACTTTATCAGCTCATTACATCATCTTTTTCTCTATAAATAAGGACAGATGTTTTGCATTTCGCTAGGTTTTAGAATCTCAAAGATGTACAAGGTGTTTTGTTAATTCATTGTTAGGTTTAGATTATTTCATATTACTTGCAGATCATGTTTTTGGTATTTTTGAAGAGATGAAAATATTTTGTTTGGAATTTTGAGGATATGGGAGAGAGAATTGAATATATATATATATATATGTAAGATGGATATCTTTCCCCCAAGCAAGAGGAAAATCATCAGTTCAGGCACTGGGGATTTAATTAGTTAATGTTTGAAACAAGTCTAAGATGAGATATATTATAATATGGCACTACATCCCAGCTCAAAAATAAACTCAGTGTGTAGGTCTTTCATAAAAGAACAGATTTATTTCTTGCTTTACATGGACAGGGCAGAGGCTGCATCTCTGGCTATGAGTCACAATCAAAAGTCTTTTCTTAGCTTCTTCCATGTCAGGCTTGAACATCTTGTTTAAGACTCACAGAATTTATGTATCTGTATGTTCATATTGCTGTAGAAAGATTTACTTCGTAATTATGTGCAGTGAGGTGGAATTTCTCATGCTAAATTAAATTAAAATAAATACACCTCAGTGTCATGTAGGATGCTGGAGTGGACAATGCTGTCTATGAATGAGTCACCTCTAGAAATGCAAGTCTAAAAATGAACTGTGTTCTTCAGAGGTTTCCATTTTGGTTTTAGCCTTGAATAACAGTGGAGACAGAAAGGGTTGCATTTTATAAACATTTGATGATGAGTGCGATGAAATAGATTCTGTTGTTAGGTTTTCATTATCAGATCTTCCTATATATATCTATATATTAATAATTATTATAGAATCATAGAATCATTTGGTTGGAAAAGACCTTTGAGATCATTGAGTCCAACCATACATGTCCACTACCAAATCACATCTGTAAGCATCTCATCACGGATCTCCTCTGTATGGCCCTCAGGCATAGGGAGTGAAGGATCTCTGTTACAGAAATGACCTGATTCCCTCCTCTTGTGTGATGTGTCCCCAGCTTCAGAAGCAAACACAGCCTGCTCTGGTATCCAGGCATCAGACACAGCTGGTTGAAGGGTAATAGATGAAGGAATGTGAGAGCAACCATGTGTCTAAATTGAAATGGGGCCAGATATAGTACAAACCATAAGAAATTAAAACATGGGAACCCTTCTGTAAGTCTCAAACTCGTTGCACATGATGGTCAAGAATCCTTTTCACCACAATGTTTCAATTTCAGGACTTGTAAGAAATCCCAAGATCTGTAAGTTTATAAAAGAATTTTCCACTGATTTTGAAGAGGGGCTGACATGAGCCTGAAGTCACTGTAGCAAAAATATTTCTGTCTCTTTTAGCCTCCTCTTCTGTGTGTTAAAGTCTGGATAAAATTTGACTTTCTTGGGGTTGGCTGCATTAGGAGCACACCCATGCAATGACTTCATGTCATCCTGTGATCACCTATGTGAGGGCAGTGCATTTAAAATTCCTTACCAAATTCACCTCATTTTCATTTGGGAAAAAAAACAACAACTCTGCTTCAGGATTTTTCTTGTCTGACCAATGCTGAGGCTGAGTAGAGGACCCAGGTTGTTGGATCTGATCTTTAGGAGGCAGCGACCAAGTATAATAGTTGAGAAAAGCCAAGGTGAATAAACAGAGAAGGCAAGGAATGATTCAATCCAAAGCACAAGACAAGAGAGTGGGAAGCCACAGTGCCTACACTATGTGTACAAACAAAGCAAGGATCACACAAGGCAGACACAAAGTCAGGTGGGCCAGTAAGAAGCAAAAAAAAAGGTGTCAGAACTGAGACAGGCGGGTGAGAACAAGCCACTGAAATGTGGCAGCAGCCACGTTGCACACTGAGTAGCCAAAAGTAACTGGTGTGACTCCTTCCTATCCCAGATGGGTGGAGAAACTATAACTTGGATTTCCAGTCCTGTCCTTAGTCTCTTGGGGAATCAACCACATGTGGTCAGCTGCAACTGAAGCGGTCAAGTAAAGAGGAAAAAGCTGAGGGTGGTGTTCATGGATTTATCGTGGGAAAGGAGTCTGGTAGGGTTTCTCTTTTTGACTAACTAGCAGGCAAGTCCACAAAGTTGTTTAGACCCAGGTCCTCAAAAGTAAGGAAGTACCTTACCTCCTTGGAAGAACCGAGACCTTCGAAGTTTCAGCTGTACAATAAAAGGTCCCAAAGGTGATAATCACTGAACTCAGCAGCAAACAGCATTGCATAAAACTGGCAGCCAGGACTGACACAATACAAGGCTTTGAAATGTTGAACAACTTGTAGTGTTGAGACCAAAAGGCTAACAGCAGAGAAACTCGTTTTTCTGACATTGATGTGTTCCAGCACCTTTCCTGTTTTATCAGTTGATTTCCTATGTGAACAGTATGAGTCCTACATCATAGTCCAGAGGTAAAAGGATAAACGAAATTGAGTTTTTCTCTCTCAGTACTAATAAAATATATCCCCTGAGTATTATTCAATTATAGCAAATCTGAATCTTCCAAAGCCTTTATTAATTCACCCCAGCCTCCCATGCGTGATATAAAATGTATCCTTGACCATTTTTCTCCTGGTCTTCTGCACTAGGCCTGTGCTCTGTATCTTGTACACAGAGCTGTGATGCTGCTGCTGTTATAGGTCCCTGTGTACCCGCACTAACCTGTTGTTCTGATACAAAATTCAACTACCAACAGTGTTTGCTGTAGGAAATCTTAAAATATGCAGTGCCAGCTGTGGCCCTCTACTGCAGTGGGGAGTTGTCCTACCTTCCTACCCAAACGTCTCCACTCTGGCTCTCAAAGGTGATCAATAAGTGATAGTAGCTGGCCGTTCACTCTTTTCCCTTGACACAGTTTCAGGAGATGCTGCAACAAGGTCTTCTTTTCTCCTTTTTGAAACAAGGGAAAAAAATCATACCACTTTCTCCTTCTTTGAATACATATATATATTATATTTTGCTGTGGTGTGTTCCAAACACCACTAGCTCTTGGCGGTCGAGGGAAAACATGGTGCTGCCAGAAATTTTGCTCTTATGTCTAGTTTCCATGTTTTTTCAGGGAAGGTTATGCCAAGCCCTCACTGCTATTGTCTTTTCAGCAGGATGAGTACGCCAAAGCTTTTCCAGCCTTTCAAGACTGTTTTACAGAGGGATATATCATGACGTTGCATCCTGTGCCCCTCCTTGTTATTTTCCAAAATTCTGTTTTCCCAGAACTATTTGCTGGAATTTCCAAACCAATTATCCAATGGTCAATGTTCTGTGAGCCATTGCAGACTCTTGTTACAGTAGAACATTTTTCCCCTGAGAAAAAAAACACAAACAGAATGCACCCACTATTTATTTCTCCTTTGAGCATGGTAAAAAAGAATAGGGAGAAAACCAGAAATTGCCATTAATGGGTATGACATCCATACTGTAAGACTTAATGAATTAGATGCTATACCAAACTTCTTTATCACTGGGAGAGGGATCCTAAAATGGGCTGCCCAATGCTTGTGCATAGGTAATGATTTAACAGCCAGAGAGAAAGATCCAGCAACACTGCAGAATAATCCCTTTAGAGTATTCAGGTACATCCTAATTGGGGGTAATTATTGCTTTCCAGGTGGTAAGAAAGAAGACAGCAAGCAGCTTTATGTCACTCTAGATCTGCCCTGGAGAAAGCTCTGTGGAGGAACACACGGAAGCACAACTCCAGCTATGAGTAAGAGCTGCTCAGGGAACCCTGCAGTGAAGACAGCAGCTCTAGAGAAGACAGCTTGGGAAAAGCCAAGAAACAAGACCTAGTTTACCAGTCATGAGTGCTGCTAAACAAGGTTTGGCCAATATTTGCCTGCTGTGGAAAAGAAAATATGTTTGTGACATCACTTTCTAGAAGGTGGTTCAGGCTGTGGTCTGTGGCTTTAACGTCAGAGCTTGGAAAAAAAAGAAGAGACTCATTCAGTTCTTTCAAGCCAGTGGGTTTATATATGGGAGGGAATTAGTAAAGGGGCAGAAATAAGGGATTGTAGAATCATAGAATTATGGAATGGACCTTAAAGCCCATCCATTTCCAAGCCCCCTACCATGGGCAGGGACACCTCCCACTGGGTCAGGTTGCTCAAAGTCCCACCCAACCTGGCCTTGAACAGCCCCAGGGATGGGGAGATCATGACTTCTCTGGACAACCTGTGCCAGGGCCTCAACACTCTCGCAAAAAAAATTAGTCTTCCTAATATCTCACCTAAATTTCCCCTCTTTCAGCTTAAAACTATTACCCCTCGTCCTAACCCTGCACTCCCTGATGAAGAGCCCCTCCTCAGCTTTCCTGTAGCCCCGCTTTAGGTATTGGATGGCTGCTCTAAGGTGTCTCTGGTGCCTTCTGTAGGCTAAACATGCCCAATTCTTTCAGCCTGTCCTCACATAGGAGGTGCTCTAGGTCTCCCATATGTCACTCCATCAAATCCTGTATGGTAAGAGATGCTTCCTACCTCAACTGGAGTCATTGGATTGCCTTCAGCCTAACACTTCTGCTAATTATTCTACCTCCTTTCACTCCTCCATCCAGACCTCAGTCCTGCCAGGTTGCAGCCTACTTCACACTTCAAAATAAACACAGCCTGAACACACAGCTCTCAAATAAACTGAATTCTCAATGTAGTGAAACTGTGGGAAATCAACCATCAACCCAGGCTACTTCTTGCAGCACCTACTGATAGACTCCCTGCACATATAGACACAGATGTACATACACTCACCCCTACCACACCTGCCCTCCACCCACCTAATCAACTTGAAAATCACATTTTGTCTCCTGATAGTAAGTGGGAGCCCACTGCTCATTGCCTTCAGAGTCGGGAGAAGTCTTTACTACTTCAAGGAATAATGAACAGGTAGAGTAGCACTGAGATTTTTCACCCAGTTCATGACTGATCTGTTGTCCAGGGGACAATAATGACTGATACATGGAGTCACAGGATATCAGAACATCTTTGGCCTTTCATAGCAGCTCTTAGGTCCTCCACTTGACAGAGTTCTCTGGTAAGTTATGCTTCCATACTTCAACATAATGCTGAAGTCCTTTCCTCCTTACGTAACCTGTGGCAGAGATGCCATGCAAGGGACACCAAATCTTGAGAATCCTCTTCTCTAGACTGTCACCTAGTGTGGTTCTGAAGATATCTATTTGGGAGAAAGAGGTTTGAAATGCTGGTTAGGGTTTTTTATTACTGATTTTATCTGCGTGAGATTTGTCACAAAGACCATATGAACTGTGAGGATGTAGATGTGAATAGAAGCTTGACTACAGTTGCTTTAACTCTCAAAGTTGCTTATTCCAATTTTATCACTTCGACTTTGATTTGACTTTGATGAACAGGCAGTGCTCTGAAGTTTCATGGCTTTGTTTACACTCCATTTCAGAAAAAGAGCTACCTGAAATTCCAGAATTGCCCTTGAAATGGGAATCCCAGCTCCTACCTTGTCCTGCAAGGTTTCAGAGATTCTGCTGTTTTAACAAGACCCATCTGCAGGTTGTTTTCTATTTTGCACCTAGAGTGCAAGAAAGACCTTCTGGGCACAGGATACCAGTTCTCCTTTTACTGGAAATATGACATTGTGATTGAATGAGACTAACACCAGTTCAGTGTCTATGGGTGCAGCAGGGAAACCCTCCTCCTCTTTGTGTCATACACCTCCAGCATATTCAGTGCCTCTTTATTGGGTGCAAAACAGCTCTTGTCCCCATGCAGTGTTATAGACTTGGGGAAGAATGGCTGGAGAGCTGTCTGGAGGAGAAGGACCTGAGAGTGTGTTCGTTTGCAGTGGCTGAAAATGAGCCAGCAGTGGCCCAGGTGGCCAAGAGGGCCAATGACCTGTATCAGAAACAGCGTGGCCAACAGGACCAGGGAAGTGATTGTGATCCTGTGCTCGGCACTGGTGAGGCCACATCTCGAGTACTGCATTCAGTTTTGGGCCCCTCAGTACAAGAAGGAAATTGAGGGCCTGGAGCACATCCAGAGAAGAGCAATGAGGCTGGTGAAGGGGCTGGAGAATAAGTCCTATGAGGAACGGCTAAGGGAACCAGGGTTGTTTACAGCTTAGAGAAGAGGAGGCTAAGGGAGACCTCATCACTGTCTACAACTGCCTGAAAGGAGGTTGTAGTGAGGTGGATGTTGGTCTCTTATCCCAAGTAACAAGTAATAGGTTTAGAGGAAACAGCCTCAAGTTGCACCAGGGAAGGTTCAGATCAGACATCAGGAAAAAATTATTCACTGAAAGGGTAGTCAGGCATTGGAACAACTGCCCAGAGAGGTGGTTGAGTTGCCATCTCTGGAGATGTTTAAGAGGCGGGTAGATGAGTTTCTGAGGGACATGGTTTAGTAAGGGGACAGATACGGTTGGACTCGATGATCTCAGAGGTCTTTTCCAAACAGATGATTCCATTATTCGAAGATTCTACGACTCTACTGCATATAGTAACTTCAATTAAGGCATATGTCACAACAGTGAGTAGAATACTGTTGAGGAGAGATGGAAAATTACGTCCTGAGTAATGACTCAGTCTAAAAGAAACTTGGAGAGGGGAAAGCTCTTTCAGGCTCAGTACAAGTAGGTTTGTCTAGTGGCCTGCAAATGAGAGAAGGCTCCAACTGTCTCAGACTTGGAAGAGGTCAAAAGCAATGGGTTTTATTTTATTGCAGCATATAGACTGGTCTTCCTTCCTAGTGCACGTCTAGTGAAAAGCAGAGAAAGCAAATAACCCTTGGACTCCTTTCACTCCCTCTGTAGATGGGTGATTGTGCAGCAAAACAAGAAACCAGTCTAGAGGCATAGTGGAATCAAGAGAGGAAGAAGAGGGACAGGAGAAGGCCAGTAGTGTGACAGATTTGAAAAGTAAAATAATGGAAAAGTAAAGCATCTGACTGCAGGGGGTCAATGATGGAGACAATGATACAAGGAGATGAAAATAAGGGCTTTACCTGGTTACACTTGTGCATTGGTGTATTTCCTCCACTAAAAAAATTAATAGATTTTCAGGATTTCTCCCTCATAATGACAGCAAGATCAGACTGGAGGTGTCTTCCTGGGTCAGCCAGACCATCAGCTTAACATGTGCTAATCCTGATAACTGATGGAATTTATTCCTGAGGTTTTCCAAGAGGTTTTTTTCTCAGTGTCTCATACAACTTATTCAAAATTCTCTCCACATCTGTTCCGCTTCTCCTGATAATTGGTAGTTTTCCAAAATCTCTTGGGAGCTCATGTGTGCCCCCAATATCTGCTGAAGAAAATTTTGACTCCCCACATGCCAGCAAAAAGGACTCTAAAATGTGATTCTAGTTACATCAAAGACAAAACAGACAGTAATATTAAGGACTTTTCACTCATATACAGCTGTACATGTTATATACATATTTCTATCATATACATATAATTTATGATATTTTACTTACTTGAAATTTTATATCATGGACCTAGGTTAGCAAAATGCTGTGAAATTTGGAATGGTCAGTGCCAGGGCTGAAAGTCTTTTTTATTATGCTAGAAATCCCAGCTGCTTTGGCAAACTGTGACTAAAGTTACAGGCCCGTGAGCAGCTACTGAAATGATATTATGTTGCTCTGATGATGCAAATTCTGCTTTTGCTCTGTAAGGTGTTAAATATACCTTGCCTAGTGCTGCAGCAGCTGGGGCTAAAGCTCCCAGCAATATTGCAACACCAGCAGCAGGTTTATGCTGTGAAAAGCAATGCCATGGACTGAGAAAGAGGGGTAGGGAGTTTGCAGACTGGTGGCACTGGTAGAGAACCCTATAAGGAACACTTGGAATAGGAGGAAACATCTGATACCCTTGATCTCCAGTGGATCTCACTTCATCCTGGCATGGGATGAAGTGGCTGGTGGATTCAGGCTCTCCCTTTCTGAGGAGCAAGCTTGATGATGAGCACACAGAGGGCTAAAGTTAGGTGGCATGAACTCTGACCTTAGTCTCACGGCCCCACAGTCTCCACCCTGTGAAGTGTGGATGAGAACCTGCCCTTCTCTGGTTGCATTGCTTGGACCTTGCCAGTCTGCGTCAGAGCAGCAGCCACAGCCCCAGATGTACCTACCACAGGAGTTTTGCTGCTCTGCAGACAGTTTTCCTTAGCAACAGCAGCTCTTTCTACTTCTCCTCCAAGGACCTCAGCTTGCCCAAGCTAATGAAACCAGGCTATGCTTACGTGAGGGCAGTAGGCAAAATCATATCCATTTCACTTTCTTGTAAGCTGAGAAGGGGGGAGAGGCCTTAGATGAACCCTGCTGGCCTTAAATGAACCTCGGTCGATTTTCCTTCCCTTGCCATGTGTTCTGACTGTTTATTTGCAGACTCCTGGAGACCCCATCTCACTGCATCCCCCTCGCTTCTCTCTTCAAAATCCTCCACATCAACAGCTTTACTTTGGCAGCAGAGGGCACTCCCCCCTTCTTAATTTTTTTTCCCACACATCCCCTCCCTCACGCTCCTCCAAGGGCTGCAATCATTCTCTCGGTAAGTGGTGCTGTCTGTCTGCAAGCTTATAAGAGTTTGATTTGTCTTGGCTCCCAGCTCTGACATGCCTGGGAAGGGCAAGGAAAGGAAATGGGTGGGAGCTTCCATCTAACCACGAACTTGTCCTCCCCGCTTTTTTTCTTTTTCTCCCCAATCCCTTTTCCTCCCCCATCCCAACCAGAGGAAGAATCGTGCCGCATCACTTTAATTGCACTGAAAGTTTGGTTTGGAGATAATTATTTTTTTTTTCCTTCCCTTTCCAATGAAATACATTCGAGTCTCTCCCAATTCCATGCCCTCATGACAAAGCAGAGTTGTTATTATAAAAGGCAGAGTGTGTATGTGTGCGTGCCTGCAAAGCGTGTGTGCTCGCTCACATGTGCTTGTGTGTGGGCGGGTAGTAAGTAGTGGTATGCACTTGTGAGCAGGCAGAAACTACACCATTTCTAAACATCTGTGCATTTTATTTGCTGTTTCTAAAGATTTCACTTCACCATGGTCCTTTATGGTTCAAAAATTTATGTTTCTTACTGTCCTTCTCCTGATATATTTATTTTCTCGGCTTTTTAAGCTGTAGGTCCATCCTAACAAGTGCTGAGTCTCCCCAGGGATCATAAAACACACATTTTAGGCCTGAGGAATGGAAAGAAGGGCTTAGATATGAGTTTACCTTTCATTTCTTTGCATGTGGATAGATCACTTTGGGCACTGATAAAACTTCATTCCCATTTTATCACACTCCCGTAAAAAAAGCAGATGAATCTTTCATCTGCCTTATACCTGCTAGAGAATTTTGAATGTTGTGTTTTATGAGCAAGAAAGATTGTGGCTAAGAGTAGCTGTACCTCTGAATAAGAACCCTAGCCTCTATGTGATGCTGTCCACCAGAGATGTACCTGGCCATGCACCACGGCAGTTTCACAGTGAAACAGAGGGCAAATGAGAGGCTTAACAGGAATGTGAGGAAGCTGTGGTTATTTCCTGACTTAAAAAAAACCCCAGATATTCAGGGTCTTCTGCCATCAACAGCAGCAGTGATGAACTGTATCACTGGAGATAACCCTATTGTTTTAGTATTAGATACAAAAACTCCCAGACTCTACCACTATCCATGCCCCATCCTCACTCTCTGAACACAAAGAAGGATGCCCAGAGACTGGAAGGTAGAAATAGAGAGGGTCCTAACCTGCTTTGCTATGGATTTGGGGGTCTCCAAGAATCTCTGGATGCAGTCCCTGCCTTTCTCCCCACAGAAGCAGCATGTATGGATGAGAGGCAGGTGTTCCACTCTTGCATCCACCCACACCAAAGAGCATCACTTACCGGACGTTAGTTTTGGTCTGGTGATTAGAGAATCATCCTTGTGTTCAGGACACTGGGGACCAACCCTTCACCTTCTGCCCTTAATAGCTGCTGTTGCACATTTGCAGGTTTCCCTGAAAGTGAAAGCAGTCCCGCCATAAAATGCAGTGGATGCCCACAATTAAGTCCATCTGTAGAGGAAAAATGACATGTACTCAGTCTGCCACATGTTCTCGGGAGGTGATGATGCTCTTCTCCATTGGCATTGGATCTCTGCATGATCTGGAGGTAAACACTGAGAAACCTATTTGAAAGGGAAGACACTTAACGGTACCATCTTGCTATTAAACCTCTGCACAGCTATGGCTTTTTTATCTTGGCTCTATGTGAGCATTTGACAGCCAGTGCTAGCATCTGACCTCATGTCCTCTTTGCTTTAGAGGAACCTAAGCAGACAAGCCATGCTGGGAAGAAATTAGGCTCTGATTTTTGTTTTGCTGTCAACCTGAACACATAAACAGCAAATGGTAGGGTGAGAAAGGTGGTCTCTGCACTTGCAAACACAAAAAAAAGGCACATGGGAAGGAAGAAACAAATATGCAAAATAATTTCCCCTGGTTTGGAAAAAGAAACATGGAAAACTAACAACCACAAACACAGGTTGTGGCTTTTGGGAGAAAGAATGTGAACAGCCACTTTCTCATCCTGTTTCTGTCATTCCAAGACTTGTGTGAAAAGGCTGATGTTGAATCCCAGTTAGCCATAAAATAACAACAACAAGTCTGCCCAGTGGCTGTGATTTGCCAATTGTGAGCTTTCTGCACCTACACCAGACTCAGAAAGACGGAAGTCTGCAAAACATCCCAGCTAAGAGTGCAGAATCCTTGAAAAATGTAATCTCACCCAGGGGGGCAATCTGATTAAATGAGTGTTACTTATTGTTCCAACACCATGGCAATGTCTCCAGCAGGAATACAAATCACTTAGTGCAATGAGATAGAGCCAGCTGAGCAGGTACCAGGAATGTGGGAGTTGCTTATTAATCGCCCAGGAGGAAGAGCTATGGCTTTGCTTTATTTATTTTATTTTTATTCCCCTGCTCTCATCACCCCCACACATACCATCACACTTCTAATAGTGAACCTAATAAGGCAGAGTCTGATCCAGAAAATACTGAGTGCATTATGGCTTTTTTCCATTGGCCGTGTGAACCAGGTGGGACCTTTGCACTGGCAAATCTCTGTCCTGATCAAATCTCGGCGGGTACAAATCAGCACAGCTCTGGTGAAATCAGTGAGACGTTCTCATCTATCACTTCTTTTATTAATATTGCTCTGTCTACAGGTCCAGACTCTCCAAGAACACATCTTCTATTTCATTGCTTCTCATCAAAGGCAATGTGTGAGTGCTGATTTGCCTAGGGTGAGTATCTGGTCTACCTCTTTCATTGCTGTTTTTATTTCTCTGCCCTCTCTCTCCTCCTTCTCATTTATAGCAGCAATGGAATTGCTGTAAGGTTTACCGTGCAGTAATAATCACCTCATTACTATTAATAACCATAGTAACAGAATGGAAATTAATCACACTACTTCTGTTTATCCCCATAGAAACAGAGCCAAAACAAACAAGACTTATCCATGATGCCTGTTCCTAGAAATCATACATAATACATAACTAAAAATGAAATGAACCAGCCACTACAAGATGCCTAAATTATCCAGTAGCACCTATGCAATAGTCAAGGATATACCAGGTCAAGGTTCTGCAGCTGGGTTGGGGCAAGCCCCAGCACGATTACAGTCTGAGTGAATAATGGATTGAGAGCAGCCCTGAAGAGGAGGACTTGGGGTGTTGCTGGATGAGAAGCTCAACATGAGTCAGCCATGTGTGTTTGCACCCCAGAAACCAACTGTATCCTGGGTTGCATCAAAAGAAGTGTGACCAGCAGCTCGAGGCAGGGAATTCTGCCCTTCTACTCTAATCTAATGAGACATTACCTGGAGCACTGTGTTCAGTTCTGGAGCCCTCAGCACAGCAAGGACATGGAACTGTTTGTTAGAGTGAGTCCAGAGGAGGTCATGGAGATAATCAGAGGCCTGGAACACCTCCCATACAAGGACAGGCTGAGAAAGTTGGGCTTGTTTAGCCTAAAGAAGAGAAGGCTCTAGGGAGACTTTATAGCAGCCTTCCAGTACTTCAAGAGGGCTTAGAAGAAAGCTGGGGAGTAGCTTTTTATGAGGGAGTGCAGAGACAGGAAGAGGGGAAATGGTTTTAAGCTGAAAGAGGGGAGATTTAGATGAGATGTTAGGAAGATTCTTTGTTTTTCTTGGGCGGGTGGGGAGGCCCTGGCACAGGTTGTCCAGAGAAGCCATGGATGCCCCATCGCTGGAGGTGTTCAAGGCCAGGTTGGAAGGGGCTTTGAGCAACCTGATCCAGTGGGAATTGTCCTTTCCCATGTTAGAGGGTTGGAACTGGATGATCTTTAAGGTCACTTCCAATCCAAACTATTCTATGATTTTATGATTATATATACTCAGGTCAGTCATCAGAAGAGATGCTTAACTCAGGTTGAATTTAGTGGGTGACAAGTATCTTTGGTAACTTTTTGCTCATTTTGTTGGTGAGTTTTCCTCTTCAGCATTTGATTTGTCCTGGTGATTGACTGCTGAAAGACATTGACAGAGCTCACTTTTCTTCATTGACAGAGCTCACTTTTCTTCAGTTTGTGAGGAAAAAAAATAGGATAAATAGGTCTAAGGTGGTCAGCAGTTGGAAGGCAGGCTTCAGAGATACATAAATTTCTCTGAACTTCTGAAGAAACTCCAGAGACAACCCTTCCTTTATGCCAGGCAATAAAGTACCCGTCCAGCAGAAAGGAAAACAATCGGAAAGAGTGTAGATATTTTTCTTTTGCAGTGTGATCATAGAATCATAGAATCATAAAATTATTTGAGTTGGAAGGGACCGAAAAGGATTATGGAGTCCAACTCCTGTCGCTACATAGGACACTCCCAACATTCACACCATGTTCATCTTTGTTTGCAAGAGATACGGAGGATTTGGTCCTCACACACATTTCCTCTGCAGAGAAATGAAATTCCAAGACTCACTTTTATAAGAGAATCACTGTTCTACCACAATCATTCTTCATTCACATTCAGTTGTACAGCAGTTGCTCATGTGTGTCCCCCTCAGATCATTACTGCAGTTTATTTAGGCTGTCACCGATGGATAATCTAACCTTTGCATCTGCTTTTGCCTCCAGCTTAATGGCACACACAGGGGACTACTTTCCAGGCTTTCAAAGTAAAGAATTCATCTCTGAAATGATCCTTCAAAACCAGAGGTTCTACTGACTGTTATCTGCAGATGCAGCAGCACAGATTAGAGTTGGTGCGGAAAGATGAGAGGCATGAGATGTAACGATGATTAAAACCACAACCCACTGTGAAGCCTTTTTTTTGCAACAGGATCTAGTCTGAATCAAACCCTCAGGGTGCTTGAAATCAGCTGTGTGTTGGAAACCTACACCACTTTCAATAAAGAAGTGAAACTCGACCACATGGAGGAAGGACATGTAGTTGTCATGTCTTCCAAAGCCTCAAGGGGTATTAATGGATTTTCTCACTCTACTATACATTCTCCCGTAACTCTGAAAAATCCTATCATCTACTTACTATCTCTATCTCTCACATACAAAATAAAATCCTTTTATTTTCCTAAATGCCACTCATTTTATCAACATAGTATATTAATTTTGGTTCAGAGAGGAGTTCTCTTGTTGTCTCACTCTGCCTTATATTTGTACAGTTGTATTATATTGTGTTCAAATGGACAAAATAAAACTGGAAACAACAGAGGGAACAGCCCTGAGAACAATCTGCTTTATGAGGTTTAACTGACCTTTTAAGCTTACCAAAAAGACATAGAGAGTATAATTAGCTGGGATGAATCCCATCTGAACTTCCTCCAGCAAGTCCCCCTGGATCCAATTAAACGCAACTTTTCCATGTCGAAGGACAGTTGAGGGGAGATTGATATTACTATTGGGCAATGCAAAGACACTTAGAAGTGGGGTTTGCCTGTTTCATGTGATCCACTCCCAGAGTTATGATTATGAGTCCAAACGACACCAGCACTGACATGTCCTTGAAATTATGTGTCCTGTGTTCTTAGTGTCCCCCAAAATACTAAAAAGGTAGGGACATGGCAAAAGGAGTTATCCACAGACTGTAGAGAAAGCCCAGCATTATTGCCTCAGATATGTAAGTGAGATGTAATTTGTTAGGTTATTTGACTAAAAACTAATCACAATAAATAAGGACTCAGTGAGGATCGGGAACATATGGTCTGGGGCAGCCTGGCACATAGAACTGCAGAGGCTGCCTCCTTCTGTCGGAGTGGGGCAGGAGGAAGACCCTGGGTCCTGAAAAATCTCACAGTCCAGCAACCTCTGACATGATCCATCGTTTAATCAGGGACACCTGATGTGTATAAGGGTATCCGAAAAACCCTCTGTCTTCTGTTCCAAAGGGGCACAGGGCTACTGGAAGGGTGCTCTTGTGTTGTATCTGCTGACCCCAGATGTCTCCAGGATATTTTAAATGACAAATGGTTTGATTTGGGGTCTGAGATCTTCCTGTAAATTTCATTAATAACACAGATATCTTTTCTGAAGTTGAAATAGGACTTGCAGAGAGTTCTTGTGTTCTTTCAGTTTTCAGAAAGAAAGATTAAAATCAAAACTTACAAGAAATAGTAGGGACAGTAAGGACTGTTGTGAACAGTCACCTGAAAAGACTGTGGAAATGCGTCATCTGAGATATTTGGAAAAATCCTAGATGTTCATATATCAAAAATTGTGTAAGTAGATTTGTTTTCAAAGCCAGGTTGGATGAGGCTTTGAGCAACCTGATCCTGTGGGAGGTGTCCCTGTCCATGGCACGGGGATTGGAACTGGATGATCTTTAAGGTTCTGTCCAACTCAAACCATTCTGTGATTCTATGATTCTATAAAGATTTCTTTCCCAGAGCAGGATGTTGGAATAGATGACCTTATTCTGTCTTCCTCTGCCCATTTTTCTTTATGTCTGTGCTTCTTTGACTAGATTTGTCAACTCTTTTTGAAAACTGATGTGCATTGGTGTGGTAGTTTATCTATTAATGCAAACTTAGACTCCTGGAGTTGATAACAACAGCACTGGTAAGGACACATCTGGAGTGCTGTGCTCTGTTCTAGGATCTCCAGTAGAGGAAAGACATGGATATTCCAGTGACAGGCCACAAGCAAAGTTCAAGGGACTGGAGCATCTGTCTTATGAAGAGAACCTGAAAGACCTGGAGTTGTTCAACTTGTAGAAGAGAAGGTTCAGGGGAATTTTACCAATTTGTGAAAAAACATGATGGGGGGAGTAAATCAATAAAGAAGATGGAGACAGATTTTTGCCAGTGATGCCCAGTGATAGGGCAAGAGGGAATGGGCACAAACTGAGACATTTTAACATGTTAAGAGAAAATTATTCAAATGCACCTGATATTTCCTACTCCGTAGGCAGGAGAGCTCATATTTGACTCTGTTCCTGTAGCAGAACCTTACCAATAGATATCTTAGGAACTCATCTGACACTGCCTTGGTTTCAAGACATCTGAGGATTATTGTTGTTCCGATTTCACTCTGGCTCACCACTTCCCATTTTTATAAACAATGACCTTTTGTCTTTTGCATGTTTTAAACTCAAAGGAAGGCACAACAGTTCCCTCTAAAGCTTTATGTGTAATGCTTCTAAACCATCATCAGACATAAATGAACCAATAGGTAAGAACAAGGACTAAAATAGGTCAAGAAGATTAATAATTCTTTAGCTTTTGAATAATCTAGTATTCTTTAATAAGCATGTATGAACAGCAAAATTCTACTTACTATGGGAAATTCTTGTCTTTCAATTTTTCTGAGCCTAGAAGAAATCATAATGGTTTGTGTCCTGTCAGAAAAAAACTTTTATAGAGCAGTTAAAAAGTTGAATTTTTCAATCAGCTAACCCAAGTTAAATAAGAATCACAAGCTTTTACATAAAGTGTCACGGGGATTATTTTTTTAAAAAATCTGAAGTAGAATCCAGCCCTAATATCCTTCCTGCTACTTAGTGAAGTTACAAAACCCCAACGTATTTCATGATTGTACTGCCAACACAAAGTAATAATTTATACAAAAGACATCTACTCACGAAGCTTGACCTTTAAAATATTATATAAAACTTTTACTGAGAGATACAAACAGTTTGTTAGTGTTAGCAGGGACGGTGAAGTAGGAAAAATTCCTTTCTTCCCATGAATTAAAGACAGAGGTTTCTTAAATCCTAACTTAGTTGTGTGGTGAGGATTTATGGTTTCAAACTTTGTGAAAGCTTTCAAGGAGTTTGTCACGGTATCAGCATGAGAGATGTCAACTTCATGATACCCATAACACTGAGTTTATCCTGATAAAAGCAGGCAAGACATCAAATCCTTGAAGTATCTGTTCAATTATTGTACTTGGAGATTTGGTGATGGGAGGATATTAGTGTCACTCTCTGTTGAGTCAATGCTACTGCATTGTAAAACCCCATCTTTCACAATGCACTGGAAAATTGTCTTCAGAGCAGGTTCTGAGGCTTTCCCTGGCTGTTTATTATCAGTTAATTTTTTGGGCTTCCATGGATGTCTGCAAAGATAACAGAAAAAGGAGAAAAGACATGTCTTCTCTTCTTTCTTATTTCATTGCAGGTTTTCTTTATGTCCACATTCTTTAGGCTGTGTTGGAACATGCTGGGCCATGATGAGGAACTGTAGTAAATTATTTGCATTTAAAAGAAGGTTGTGGCTATCTTTTATCTTAACCATTTCCTTCATCATTCCCACAAACGTAATAACTCAGCCAATTTCTCTGATGCAGACTCTGATATATGGACACGGACAACTTCTAAATCTTTGTCTCCCAGAACAGTACTGAACCACACCATCTCCCCACCACCTATTCGGACTCACAAGGATTTTTTTTAATGGCACTCTGAAAGGAAGCACGGATTCTTTTTCTTGTTGTTCTGTATAAGTTGGGTATTCCCAACATTAAACCATCTGGCCACACTCCAGATCATCCTTTCAGTGATCTCCTTCTCTGCAGGCAGCAGAATTGACAAGTCTTCCTTCCAGCTGGCCTTGTTTAATCTCCATTGTTCTACCCTTCTACTTTCACTGCATTATGTATTAGTTTCTCAAGACCATAAAATGAGTTACTTGCCAAGACATCACTTAACCTAATGACTCACAACATTTACGATTTTAAAACGCAGGTAAACCCAAGAGGGGAGTTGCTATCACTGTTTTGTATTCTGTTTTGTGCTATCTATAGCAACAGAATTTGTACTTTGAAAATTCTCACAGAAAGAGCCCCAGAAAACATTTCTTAACCAGTCTGAGGGCAGTTAACAGATTTAATGGAAAAGTCATGATTGTTTCATCTGTAAGTGCTGTCACAAAGATAAACCAGCAAATTACTCTATCATCCTCATCATAAAAAGATAAATGGAAACAAAGCAAGAATTCCTAGGAAGAGTGGAGGCTGGTCTAGCCAAGACTACTTCAGAAAGACTCTCTTGTGTGATTTCAGATGGTCACACAAGCTCATATTTTGAAAGGCACCTACCTCAATGCCAACTGAATCTTGCAACAAAGATGCCTCAGACAGAGGTCAGAAATAAATCATAGAATCATAGAATGGTTTGGGTTGGAAGAGACCTTAAATATCACTGAACTCCAACCCCTCTGCCATGGACAGTGAAACCACACTCAACTAGGTTGCTCAAAGCCTCATCCAACCTCTAGGGATGGGGCATCTACGACTTCTCTGGGAAACCTGTTCCCGTACCTCATCACGCTCACAGTAAAAATTTTCTTCCTAATATCTAATCTAAATTTAATGTTAGTGCTTAAGGTCATTGATGGAACAGAACATGTCTTTTAAAGATAAAGGAATAAAGAGAGTATTTCCTTCCTTTACTTGAGAATGCAATATTACAGGGATTATTGGCACTATCTGATGAGACTGGTACAGTCCTGTCAACCACAAACCAAGAATTGAATGATACTGATTATGATATTATGCAGACTTCTACAGATGTGAATCAGAAATAACCCAACTCAGTACAATTGCTCTTGATCTCCATATAAGGTCACAAGTGACCCACCGTTTCCATAGATATTCATGGATGAACCTCTCAGAAGATCTGCATCTTTAGGAATGCAGGTTTAGGAAAATAACGCGGTTTTGTCCTACCCTGAAGCTAACAGGTCCAACTTAAAATGAAGGATTCACTGTGACCAGAGAGATTCATTTTCATCAGAAACCAAAATTTATACCCCCAGAAGGTTATAGTCTCCTGAGACAGGTGGTGAAATACAGCTGTGTCCATTCAGTAGGCAGGATGAAGTGTGACATGTCCTAGAACAGAGAGAGCATCTAAACTAAAAAATTGAATGCATTCAGCCATTCTGTTGATTCTCCCCCACGTTCAGGCCATGGACCAGGAGGTAATTCTTTTTATCTCACTTGTGTCAGTTGTGCAGTGGAATAACTCCAGTGGCTCAAATTGTGTGAGCCAGGATTTACACCGAGGGTGGAATCTGGTGCTCTTGATTCTTCCATCTTTGCCCAGCTTTCTTGCTTATTTGCTAAGTGAGTATCTCCCCTGTTTAAGTCTGTAGTGATATGATTTGTCTGCTTTCAGGGA
This sequence comes from Tapera naevia, assembly GCA_033556795.1. Taxonomy (NCBI): domain Eukaryota; kingdom Metazoa; phylum Chordata; class Aves; order Cuculiformes; family Neomorphidae; genus Tapera; species Tapera naevia. Next base: position 2,755,050 of record JAUMJJ010000129.1, on the reverse strand, counting down.
GTTCCCTGTTTCCTCTTTTAGCATTGCGTGCGTGTGTGTGCTATTGAGTAAATTTTCCACTTTCTTGAAGTTTCTTAACACCTATTAATCACTTGTCACAGGATGGAAATTCTTTTGTTTAGTCAATGAAAGTTCAACTTTTTCCTAATGTTCATAGAATCATAGAATGGTTTGGGTTGGAAGGGACCTTAAAAGTCATCCGGTTCCATGGGCAGGGTCACCTCCCACTGGATCAGGTTGCTCAAAGCCCCATCTTACCTGGCCTTGAACACTTGCAGAATTAGGACAGCCACAGCTTCTAGCTTCTCTGAGCAACTTGTGCCAGTACCTCCCCACCCTCACAGTACAAAATTTCTTCCTAATGATCATGATTCAGAGAAGAAAATATTTTCATGTCTCATTTTCATTAAATGGAAAACAAAAAGGTTTTCCTCTCCTTTTTATCCTAAATACGAATACACTGAGTTTCCTCGGAATATTTCTGCAAAGATAACTGTAATGATCAGTTGATTCATGAAGAATATTATCTCTACTGAAAAATGTTCTGTCACAAGTCTTTGCTCATAGTTGTCTGCTTTCTACATAGCTTAGTAAGGGGATGAAGTACAGAGAATCTTAGAAGTGTCGGCATTTAACATTCTATTACCTCCTGATAATATTTTTATCAATTAAAACAATCTTCCATGTATACAACCCCCCAAATTCAGTATCTCTTAAATTTAATTAATTTAATTTCTTGGATGTGTCTGTAATAGTATCAAATCTTTTTATTTTATTGTTTTCATGGACTCATGACGTCAGAAATATTGTATACACTTCTGGCTGGCTGTGTTTTCTGTTTTGCTCTCACTTGGTGGGAAAGATGTGCTGAGAGGTTAATAGGATAAACTAAAGAATGTTAATACTGACATGTAATAGGAAAGTAAATCAGACAACTTGGCTTTTTAGCCCTCCCAAATTAAATACGATAAAACCTATTTGTTCTCTAGCAATATAGATGGGGAACTGCCTCCAGAAATGGGAGAGGGCTACCTATGCAAATGGTGGTTCAACTTATGATAAAGAAGGACATAAACTAAGCTTGCACTGATGGGCTATAAACTAAAAAGCCAGTGGGTTTGAGTAGAGTAAACAAGACTGAATTTTGACACCATGAGACTGTCATGGACAGGTGGGCAGAGCAGCAGTGGATTAGGGACGTATGTGGAGGGGCCAAGTAAAGTTACAGGTTGGCCACTCTGAAGCAATCAATAAATTGGGTGGAATAAGGACAGATCGTTATGGATAGGGATTGTGTATGGGAATAGAGATCACCCCAGACACAGTCTATCTGTCTTAGGTAACTCAGGTGGCTTTGCACAATGGGGGATGGTAAAAGAGACCTGTCTATTTCCATTTCTATTGTGAACAAAACTGAATACTCAGCTTGTATAGGGACTGTTGAATGTTATATAGATTGGAGGTCCATAGACCTTCTGGAGATTACCCACTGGTGGCTGTACGCTGTATACTGAGTTCAACCTACTAATCCTCTAGGTAAGGTGTGGAAAACCTTCTAGACACTCAAGGGTAATCTTGACATTTTACAGCATTAGAGGTTTCGCTTTTCAAGTTTGGTTTCCTCTCACGGTATTCCATGTCTTCAACATTTGTCAGCTGCAAACAATCACAGGGTTGCTGCAGGATCAAGGAAAAGAGTTAAAATGTTCTGGGAGAGATTCCAAATAGAAATGAAAGGCTGGAAGGGAGGAAGAATTACAGTATTGACACCATACCTGCAGACCATGGGCAAGCTTAGCTGGGAACGTTCTCCAAGAAACTGTCTGTAAACTTCTATGTAGTGATTGAAATGACTCAAGGAGGGCTATATTTTATTCTTTTTCCTTTTATTCAGCTTGCTTTTACAAAAAAAAAAGCTCAAAGAATGTTTCAAAGGGTAAGGTGTGTGATAGCTTTTTTTTATTTATCCTTGTAGTCATTTTTTTCCAATATACAAACATTTCCTCTTTACAAGTAGAAAGAAAAAAAGTCTGAGTTTGCTTTGTTGATGATTTTTTGTCATTTTATTTTGCATATTTCTAGACTTTTCTAAAAAGTAAAACAATTTAAAAAGGCAAAATATTTTGGAAAAAATTTACAAAATTGGTTCTTTTTATCTGAATTTTCCCACAAGACATACTGAAGAATCTAAAATTTTCTCATTCCTTTAGTGTTTAATTTTAATAAAAACAGGTGTGAGCAAAAAGAAATGGCATATGACATTTTGACAAAAGCACTTTTACATTTGTCTAGAAATACTCACATTTTCTACAAATTCTACCAAACTTGTGTCTCAGATCTGATTCTTAATATTCCAAGTCCTTTGTTTGAGAGTTGCAAACAAGAAAGTTGATGGAAACTCATTGTATTTTAGATTGATTTTGCAAATTATTTCAGAAAGTAAACTGTGCCATCAGAATTTGTTTACATTCATTAAAAAAACAAACCTACTCATGCAACCAGGACACATCTCTTTGAGATGCAATTAAAACTGCAGATTTCTACAGCAAATTGGTGCCCATTGACACCATGGGAAGTGAGACACTCAGTGAAAATTGTGGATTCCTGTTCTGTTGTGTGCTTGAGAAAAGACAGCTTGGATATTCATTGTTCTCAGCAAGGTCTAAAGCAAAAGTATCTCTACTGATTCTGTACAACTGGGGTAAGTGGTAAGGAAGCAAAAACCTATGCAGCACAAGTATTCAGAGCCCTTATTTTGCAAGGATTCTATGACTTAGTGGAACATAAGGAGTCTTCTTTAACTGAGTTTAATTCAAATCTACAGAAAATAAGAAAACAGCAATCCTTGTGCCAAAATGTATTAGAGAAGTAGCAATGAGCGAATGTGAAACTTAGGGAAGCTCAAGAGGTCAGAGGCTATACTAGTCCATATAACACAAGAGGAATATCAGAAAGCCAGATGTCTAAGAATTTTTGAAGTTTTATAGGCATCTCATAGATTCAGGAAAGCTAAAGGAGGAACACATAGAGCGCAGTATAATGACTATATGAAAATTCTGATGGATGTTTCTTCCTTCTGTGAGAGGTACTCTGGCAGAAACCATGGTTACTATTCTTTTAGCAAAGAATTATCACAATTCATTAACCTTGGGGAAGATTTAGGATGTTCTGGAAAATTTCTGTCTGAATAACAGAGCAAAGACAAGAACAACCTAAGAATCATCTCTCATTTCTCCTAAGTCAACATCTAACAAAAGGACTTTTCAGACCACCTACTGTGATGCCTAAGATGCCACCATAGTTCAAGAGTGTAGTAAGTAATTCACATATCCTATTGCCCCATGCTTCGAGGCCTTGTATGGTAATAGAGGAAGGGAAGGGGAATAAAGGCTGTACAAAAGCTCCTTGTTACAGGTCCCAGAGTTGTTGTCCATCCGTGTAAGACACCACAGCATGTCTTTTAAAATGTGGATGTCAGTATTTATGGGCATCCTGTTGAGTCACTAGAGGATAAAAACAATTCCTAAAGGTATTTATGAGAGTTATTTTGGATGCAAAGTGGGGAAGAGAACTCATGATTTGCCATTCAAGTTTAGTTTCCCTTAGATGGATAAGATTAGAATAGGCTGGAAATTCACTATATCCCCAAAAATAATACAATAGCCTGTTAAAAGGATCAATGGAATTCTTATATTTATTTTGTCAACTAAAATTGAAGGCAAAGAGATTTCATTTTTTCTAATTGTTAACACTCCTAAAATGTTTGCCAGATGTGGTCTTTAAGCAAAGAAGTGGAAAATTTTCTTTAAAAAATTAAAGACTTCAGTTGTACAATGTTCTGCAAAGCTGGCTGCCCTGTTCCCACTTCTGTTTAGTTTGGATATTCCTTCTTAGGCTGTATTTCTTCATCAGGTGCTTCCCAGTATCCTTACCGCTACTGGGATAACCACTGAACAGGCAGAAATTCAACCTGAAAGTTTGCCCAAAGAGGAGCTGGAGAGTCAATTTGGGGAAGTCGGTACTAACAGTTACTGTATTCTCTTTCCAGTGCTGATTCCATGGCCTAAGTGAAACCAATGAATCAATCACAAGTGCGAATGTCTTATGAAAAGAACCTGCCTTTATATTTTGACATATAGATAAGACAAAATTGCAAAGGAGATGCAGCTGCCTCTGAACTCCCAGGTGAGGATTTTTAGTCTTTCTCCTTAAATATCTCTTATTTCACAAAGCACAACTACCAAATTTGATTTAGATTAAAAAGAAAGATTAGTGCAATGATTTAAACTGAGCTTTCACTTGAAGAGGGGCAAACCAACCACAGAAAAATTTGGCTTTTCACAACCATTGAACACTGGACTCCGAAAGACCTATGCAAACAGAAAAGTGGTTGATGCTCAGCTGGATTAACTCAGCATAGCTTCAGCAAGACTGCCTTTATTTACAGCAGCTAAAGAACTACCCCAGATCCTCATTAGTGGTCCCTGAGCTAACCCATTTGACCAGACAGAAAAACCGTAGACACATCTGTTTCCTGCCCTCCATTCTTCAGCTTCCACACCCACTTTTATCTGCAGTGTGCTCCATGCTATGAGTCACTCTAAATATGGAGGACATACTTTCTCTATGCCTCCTAGACTTCAACTAAAGAAGCAAGAGGTAAGTTGTTTAGAGGCGTCCCTGATGGAGTTCTGGGTGGAGAATTGAAGATCTTTTTTTTGTTTCCAGAGCTAAAAATGATGATATTACAGGAAGAATGGAAGAAAATTGTTTATTAGTTGTGTGTGTTTTACATTTCAGTTGTGTGTATCTTACATTTTACATCAAGTGCACTAGTCATAGAGAAGGGCTACCTTTTAATGTGGCATAAGAAATAACAAAAAGTAAAAATAATACTATATATATTAGCTACAGATCCAAGAGTAGTGGATCATGGGTTTTGTCTGCATTTCTATAGCCCTTTTGCGTGGTCACAGAACAAATGAAGGAAACATCCATCAGAACATGTGAGATGTCAAACCCATCGGAAAACCTACAGCTCTCTTGCTTAGACTTTTGAACCTGACCTTTTTATTTTTCACTTGGCTGGATACGTTGTGTTTGGCAGCCTCCAGAACACGCTCTGCTCCTGTTCCAGTCCCTATACAATTAATGTTCAGGAACAACCAGAGGAAAGAAGAGAAGAACTGAATAAATTAGACCACACCCATGGTTTTGAGGCCCGATGTCACGATGCTTGCCAGGGCAAAGAAATGGTGTTGGGAGGACCAATACTTTCCTAAATGCCAAGAAAAAAAATAAAGTCACTAGACCCATATAAGCAGGATCTGTTATACATCAGGGGAATGTCTCAGCCAATGGAAATTTGGAGATTCCCCCAGTCCTGAGTGATAAATCTAACCCTATGGACGATATTAAATCTGCAAACTGTCATGTGAGGGATTGCCTACCCATTAAAAGTACTTCTCATGACATTAACGAGTTGTTCCAGAGGACTGAAATGACTTATTTTACAGTAAGGTCTGACTGAAGCTGTTTCCATAGTTCAGGAATAAGAAACATCCCTGTTTGATACAAATCAACATCCAATCTCACCACAAACCATCAGCAGCTATACTAACACTTGCTCCTATTTCACAGCATCTCCTGCAAGTCCTGACCCAGATATGTCCCTTTCCAAACTTTTATCCAGCAAAGCAGAACACTTTCTCCTTTCGCATTCCTTCTGGCATCTTTATCTCTGTTTCCTGCTCTACAAACTTCATATTACATCACCAGCAGCCTTCTGAATTCTGAGGCAAAAAAACCCATTTATACTCATTAGGACTTTTTACAATCTCCTTGAACAATTGAGAAGAAATCTAATAACCTTCCTGAATTATATGAAGATGGAGGAAGAATGGATTGTCTTGGGGCTAAGGAAGAGACATGGCTATAACTCTAATGAGGAGTTGGCTTATAATGTGAACCATGTGCATGTGTTCAAAGCATGCAGAGAACTCTCATGCAGCCTAAAACCAAATTACATCTCTGTGCCTTAACCTATGCATTACTTCTGCATTATATATTGTGATACACGAGGAGTGCAGTTCGTTCATCCCTGGTGCTGGATGTGAGTGTACCAAACCAGGTACAATGAATAAACAGTGACAAAAGACTGACTTCTGGATAGACTAGTTCTGAAACCACCCTGTCTATCTGTAGGAAGGAGACTGTAGTTGTAGCTAGGATCACAAATCTTAAGCACGGACAAAGCAAATCAAGACACAAACAGCTTCTGTTTCAGTCATAGCTCCTCTGTTTGCCGAGGTGTAACAGGCAAGTTGACACACAGGGTACACCTTGAAGTTATTTTATACATAGCCATCCCACTAGAGGGATGGTCTGCTCTACATGTATGAATATACCTTCCGTAATAAACCCTCAACTCCTAAAATTAGGAAGTCTAACCCATACCTAAACAACTTTCTCTGTTTACAGCTCTTCATTTTATGTCCATCTATCCTATGCATTTCTTTCATGCTTCCACTCTAAAAGATCTTTAAGATCTGTTAGGTTAAACACATCTATGTCTCAAAAATATGATAAAATGATATTACAAAAGGGTTAGGTTGAAGTGTAGCTTCACTGGAGTCCATCACAATAAACCCCACATAATTTTCTTCACAGCTTTGAATAAATAAACAAATCTTCATTATTCCCTTCCCATTATTCAGTCCCATTACAATGTGTCTTAGGTGCATCACAAGAATGAGGCTAAAATTAGCTGGAGGATGCTGAAGTTGTCATTACAACTGTAATTATAGTTCTGCTGTCAGGGAAATTTTATCTGGGTTTGGATGACATGTATCATGGGAGTTTTTATGGCCGCTGCCTCTCCTTTTCCTTTCTGCTATCTCAGGAGTGTAAAGGTCTTCTATTTTGGCCAGAAACTAAGGAATACTTATGAAGCATGTACCAGTGTTCAGGGAAGGAAGTGGTATGTGTAATTTTCTCACATATGGTTCTAGTCCTCAGAGAGATCTCATTAAATGCTGTTCTGTACCTGCCCAGCCATTAAAGGTTGAACTAACCACATTACCACAGCCTTCCTTCCTGATTAGAACTTCTTACTCACTGGTTATGTCCTGATATTACAACCTTTACTCCCTTGAGCAACGCTGCTGAAACTGCATAAATGAGGCTTAAGCTGGGAATTGCTGGGCAAGTAGAGCCCTGGAGTTTGTCTTCGGGCAAACGGGACATTTGAAGAGGAGTACTCCATGGGAATGAGGCAATAATTCCCCTTCCTGAGTTAAAACATTGAGCTATTTTATTTCTCATACGCAGTAACATTTGAACTACCACAGTGTGCTAATTATTGATTACTTATTCAGAGCATTCAAAAATAATTTCATTTCAAATTTCTGTGCATCGTTCAGTGAATGAGATTGGGAGAACACCCAACTCCTCATTTTGCCTTTAAGCACAACCTGGTTGTCCCACTTCATAACTGCTACACTTCCTTCTTCTTCACTTTTTTTCTGTCCTGTGAAATATTAAATTTCACCCAAACTTTTTTCTACTGCTCTCCTTACATTCTTCTCACCTGGAGTGTGATGTGTCATTTGGGTCAGGTTGAAAACGTCAGTATTTGGTTTGAGGTGTAAATGTAAAATGTATTGATGATTTCAGTCACTTTTCAGCAAGCTTTTTAGCAGAATTTCTCTCATAGAGGTAAGAAAGAAGTCTGAATGATTTCTGTTCCCTCTCCATTGTCTCTCTGGATGTTACTGATAATGCATCAAATCTTGAGAAGCATTTGCACTCAGGTGGTTGGAAAATAGCAGAGAAAATAGATTCTCTTTCACTGACCTTGATCTTGCCTCCAACACAAGACTTAGGAAGTATAATTTTTGGAATTCAGCATGATTTAAGTGTTCTCTGACTTTTCTTATTCAGCCTCTAGTCTCAATGAACCATAACAGCTATTTCTGCAGGACAGCTTTGCTCAAACATGAACAACTTCCAGAAAGCTATGAACATGAGTCTGGATATAGGCAGGCATTACAGTGAGGGATTCTTTCACAAAAACTTTTGCTTCCATAACAATCATAGAATGGTTTGGGTTGGGAGGGACCTTAAATATTATCCAGTTCTGATCCCCCTACCATGGGCAGGGACACCTCCCATTGGTTCAGGGTGCTCAAAACTGGCCTTGAGCACCTCCAGGGATGGGGCAACCGCAGTTTCTCTGGACAGCCTTTTCCAGTGCCTCACCACCCCCATACAAAAATATTTCTTCCTTATATCTAATCTAAACCTCCCCTCTTTCAGCTTTAAACTCTTACTCTTCAGCCTATCCCTGCACTCCCTGATAAAGAGCCCCTCCCCAGCTTTCCTGTAGCCCCCTTTAGGTACTGGAAGGCTGCTCAAAGATCTCCCTGGGGTCTTCTCCAGTCTGAACAACCCCAACTCTTTCAGTCAATGCTCACAGAGGTGGTGGTCCAGCCCTCAGATCATCCTTGTTGTCTCCTCTGGGTCTGCTCTGACAGATCCATGTCCTTCCTGTGCTGAGAACTCCAGAACTAAATGCAGGACTCCAGGTGTGGTCTCACAAGAACAGAGTGGGAGAATCAGCTCCCATGACCTATTATGGTATCCCCTATATCATAATCTCTTGTGGCCCATAGCTGGTTAAGTCACATAACTTCTGCTTAGGGGGAAGTTTGCAAGGCCTTGTTTTTTGGTGTCAGTCATAGTTTAAACATCCCCTCCTGCTTTCCTCTATCCTGTCCTCAGGTCATCCCCAGAGCTCTTCCTGTACTACATTTTTCATGACCAAGCAGTGAACACAAACAGGGAATTGATCCACTGGAGAAAATATATTGTGATTTTTTTTTCTTTATTTTTTTTTTCAGCTGAATCAGTTCCTTGATCAGGTTCAATGAGTGGCTACGCAAACGTTTGTGCAGACAAAGTGTGCGTGTCAGAATAGGAGGGGATAAGGTTGTGCACACAGGGTGCAGAAATGCAGAGATTTGGCCTATGAACCAAGAGTCGTAACACAAAATTTGTAACCACAGTCTCCCTTACTTATCTGGGTGACTTTCACAGGCATGACTGAAGAACTGGAAGGTTCTAAAGCTCTTCTGAAACCCTGGACTCAGAAAGACAGCGCCTACGATGAATGCACACACTTACGCACTCCGGCACAAACACACAGTGTGATCCTTTGTTTCCACTGAAATAATACAGTGAAGAAATGATGAATATTTCCTTATCTTGGCTGCCTTCCTGCAACTAAGGAAAAATTGGCTGGTACAGAAGGCAACACCCAGGAAAACATTTAGTGTATAGCCTGGTTATTCAGTCATAGCTGTTTTACATGTTTGTTGAGATCAGAAAGGTTTTCTCCAAAGGCACAAAATAAAAGAATAAAGTCAAAATAAAATTAAAAAAAATCATTTTTTTCCCTAAAAACATTTTCCTCCAAACAAAAGTCACCACACTGCATCTACCAACAGAAAAGAAAAAAAAAAATTGAACAATAAGTTCTTTCTCTTTCCATATATATTTTGTGAGCCAGTGCTAGAGATGAGGAAGCAGCCACTTGAAATTGAGTGGGAAGAGAGGAAAAAAAATATCAGCCTAATAAAAGCCAGTGGGGTTAGATAAATTACTGGGAAAAGGGAGAGGCAATTTCTGTCCATTTTAACGCCCACATGCAATAGGGAACAAGTGAAAACGAACCCCAGGGATAATTTATACTTACTTTTTCAAACTGTGTCCAGGTCCAGAAGAACCCATGTTCTAGAAAGTTAATCAATAACATAAATTTCCCACAGAAATATTGTGGCAGAAATGGAAAAATTGCCTTGGAGGTTAAAGTCATCTGCAATAGGCCAGACGTTGGCAAGCATTGTTGTTCTTTGTTGGCATTTTATGGAAGGAAGAGATCCCATTACAAATATGTTCCCATGGCTACAAATAGCTCAATTAGCACCATTTCTGCTTATCATTACACAGTTGCCAAAGGTTCAGTTGGTGGGGAAGAATGGCAAGAACACCATAGCATTAATTTACCTGTGGGTCTGAACTTCTTGGTCCACCATATACATTCTTTACAATACAAATCACCTCAACACTCCAGCTGTGCATCCCATAAAAGTGGGCTCCAAAGAAGTTTGATAATTTACCCCAAACTCTTGTTAATGTGTTTTGGGTGGATTCAGCCTGAGCAGACCAAAGTGCTCAGTAACTGAGTCCACTACCAAAATCCCACAGCCTGGGTCTTCCTAAGTATTGTGTGAACCTTGTATCTTATACTTGTTAAGTATTTTTGCTCCTTTCTACCTTTTTACCTAGGTTAGTAAGGAGGATTTTCTCTTAAAGTTGGTCATTTTTGGACTTTTGCCAGCACTAAAACCACTCTAAATTTTTGATGATTAACATGGTCTACAGGAGTCAATAAATTTTATCAGCATTTAAATCAGAAAGGCATCCAGACAGTAAATTGTCTCCTATGGATACTGCAGTGAAGGAGCATTTTTTTAATATATGGACAACCTGTAAACAGCACAGGTATCAAGCTAAATACCAAAAGCATATAGGAGAGACATACATTAGGGCTGCCTCACATCAGATACTGATTCTGTTCCTATCTCTTACTATTCCAGGTACCAGGTAAAATAATTGCACTTCATTGAAAGTTCCCTGTTTCCACAAAAATATCACTAATGCTCAGAATTTAACAATGCACGATCTGAAAAAATTATGCCTGATTCAAATAAAGGAAATAGTGTTTTTTTCAATGGACAAAATGGGAAACGAGGGGATTTGCTCCACAATTTTAATGCTTCAGTGTTTCATAGTGGGGTTAGAACACAGCTAGAGTGGAAGGGATGAAATGACATTCTTCTGAATGAGGGGCAGCTCTCTTATGGGACTTGGAAATGAGGAACAGAATAAAGGGGTAGGGTTAATTTATACCCATCTGAAAGAGGGCAAAATAAGCTGTTGACAGGTGTTGCAAAGAGAATTTGGTCAGCTCTGTTCAACAACACTGAAATCTCTCTTGAGGTCCAAATAAATATAGAATCATAGAATCATAGAATCATAGAATGGATTGGGTTGGAAGGGACCTTAAAGCCCATCCAGTTCCAACCTCCCTGCCACAGGCAGGGACACCTTCCACTGGATCAGGTTGCTCAAAGCCCCATCCAGCCTGGTCTTCAACACCTCCAGGGATGGGGCAAACACGACCTCTCTGGATGACCTGTGCCTCATCACCCTCACAGTAAAAGATTTCTTCTTAATATCTAATCAAAATCTCCTCTATTTCATCTTTAAAGTGTTACCTCTCATCCTTTCCCTGCACTCCCTCATAAAGAGCCCCTCTCCAACTTTCCTGTAGCCCACTTAAGGTCTGGAAGGCTGCTCTAACATCTCCCCAGAGCCTTCTTTTCTCTGGGCTGAACAGTCCAAACTCTCTCAGCCTGTCCTTGTATGGGAGGTGCTCCAGCCCTTGAATCATCATAGAAATCCAGAGCAAGTAATTTACTTAAAACAATGAGTCTGACATTTCATTCCCATTCACTTCATCTCAGGGTTAGCCAAAAGCTGTCACAGCTCTGGCCCGAGACAGGAGCACAACTTAGCAGAAGGTAGCAGTGCATTTCCCTCTCTGTGCTGATCCTGTTGGTCTGCTGAAGCACTGGCATTGGGAGATACACCTATTGTATTTCACAAAAAAGAACAGAAAAGCTATAAATCCTGACACGGTGTATTTATTGAAAAATGAAGGTAATAATAGTAATCCAGAAAATGAGCTGTTTCCCTGTCTCAGAAAACCTCTTAGCCAGCGGAAATAAATCCACATGAAAAACTTAACAGCTGACTCATTAGTTTTAGGTCTTTTTTTCAATCTTCTTTCTCCTCCTCATCACAGAACTCCCTCATATACTGGAGGATTTGTAAATATAAGCATGAGACAGGGTGGGTTGAAGAGGTTAAAGATGTTACAGTCACTACAGTGCCTCAGTCCTCCGAGTAAAAACAGCAATCTCTCATTAAATATAGGACTGTACATCTAAACAAGTCACTCATGTTCCCATAGTAGTCAGGGGAGTTCTGAACAACCTGGGTATGGGAGCCGTTGGCACAATTTTCTCTCTTTCTAATCCAGTATTTAAAATAAAGGCAGTTACATTGCATTATGAGTTTACCATTTTCTTTCTGGTCCCAATAAAGCAAGTTTAAAACCAGTGTAGCTATTGTTCTCTGTTCTGTAAATGTTAAAATTTAGGGGAGATGACAAATTGCTTTTCTGAATCTTACGGGTCATAGGATTATAGGATGTGAATAAATCACCTTGATGCACTTAGCCCTGTTTTTTTCCTACCATAAACCACTATAATATGTTACACCTTACAAAAAATATGAATAACTGTTCGGCAACAACTGTAAATAATTTATTCCAAGTGACTACAAGGTCCTAGTTAAAGCTGTCATAAATGAGGATATTTTCTTCTCTCCTCAGGATTGTGATGTGTCACATTATCCAACCTTGCTCTGACCCACGGACCAGTCTCAGTCCTACTGTGTCTGTAGCAGTGTCCAGGACTTACCTTCTGCAGTCTCTTACATGAAATTTTGGTAACCAAAAGTAGTTTAGGAAATCGTGACAATTATATTAGTGAGTTACTTCTACTTCTAGCAGTGAATATTTAGTTCCAATTGAACCCTTGTGTCTTCTGAAAAAATCTCATAGTAGGTACCAAACTAAAGCAAGTTTTATCAAAACGGATGCCTTGGGAAAGGATACTAAATCTATCTGCTACAAATTTATTATTTGTTTGCTGGTTTAGCTGAATGATTCTGAGTAAAGTGCTCATGGCTTTGGAAAATAGCTCATTTTACCAAGTTATGGTCATTTTGTGACAATAAAGTATCAAGCTTACCCTGCCATTTGGCTTTCCTTGTAGAGTTTTGCACAGTTGGTTGAATGATTGAAATGGACTACAATAACAGAAGACAAATCAGTCTTATGTTCTTAAAACTTGGGAAAGGGTTTCATTGACTAAGTCTGCTTGCTTCATGTTCATAATTTTTGGGAGTTCAGGAACCTTAAGTACAATCTAAATACCATAAATCATGAGAATTATCTCTGTTTTGACCCACACTTTTCCCTGTTCTTCTTCCAGCTGCGGGTATGTATTGCTGACTTTAAATCAAGACTTCATGTTCAGCTGTTGAACTTCTAGAGACTGAGTTTTCATTATCAACAAATTTGCTGGACTGCAAATCTTTCTTGGAGCTTTCTGTGATATAACATTTTCATGCCCATGTTTCAAATTCTTGGTCTTTGTGGCTCAAAATGGAACTTCCCCATGCATTTACTAAACAAAATAAGTCTGAAGTGCTTGTGAGATTTTGAAATTTTGTTTGTTTCTAGTAATAATAATTTTTCCTCTATTGTTAAATATATGTACATATACACAACTATATGTTTGGAAAATGGTGTGATGCACTGTTTAAAAATATCCTGACTTTAAATCCTCCTTAATCCAGAGTACACACACTTAGGTACACAACACTCTGCTCTCAGGAATTTTCATTTCTATGTCAGACTTTTATCAAGTTATTCTTCACGTACCTCTATTTATTTATTTGGTTGGTTTTGTATGAACGGAGAGGAGGTCACTTCCAGAGAAAATATCACTTGGTCCTTTAGGGTATGAATGCAAGTGCCATGTTGAAGACCTGTTTCTGTGTCTGTTAAGTTGGGTGGGGATGTTCTTTCTCAGCTGCAGTGTCTAAAACACCACGTTTTAATGGTGGAGGAGGGAGAGTCATACACACTATCTCATTTAAGCCACTAGAGATATGGACCTTCAATAGGAGTTTTAGATCTTTCTAGTCAAAGAATTCTCTGCCTTGAAATTTTATCTTGGAAGAATGTGGGAATCCCACACTGGGTCATTGCAGGGGTTCCTCGTGATGTATTTCGTGCACAACATCAGCCAGCAGAACATTATTTGGAAGGAGAAGTAAGAAATTGGATAAAGGGATAAGGGAATAAGACAACTGTCTAAAGGTAAAATGTGGCTTTCTTTTTCTCTCACTGGTTTCAAGAGGAATTTTCTCATGATAATTGAACAAAAAATATTTCTCTGAAAAATTCTTCTTCCTGAACATTGCAAATTTACAAAAATGAATATCATTGTACACCTAAATATCCTCTGCATTCAAACTTTTGTCTTATCTCACAGACCTTGTGATCTTATATTATATTTGGCAGTTGAATTCCATGGGGTAAATGTATTCTAGTAATAATTCTAGTAAGAATAAATGTGTTGTAGTTACAATTGTGTTCTAGTAACTAGTTTAGTAGTATTGTAATTTGTTGTTTTGTGAGTTTTATTTAAACAGTCATAACTTCCAGAAAGCAATGCATATGTTCAATGTGCTTATACCCTTTGGAAGATGATCAGACAATTTTTTTAAACACAATAAATACACTTTTCCTTACATCTGATTTTTGGGGAAAAAAACCCATATATATATTAAATAAATATTTTGGACCACAAGGCTTTCCTATGGTAATTTGCTTTTGAATTGTTCTTTTCAAATATTTGGCACTGCAAGGACTGATTTGACCACAGCAACATATTTTCTCTTCCTGAGAGAATGACTGAAGCTTTTCAGCAGAAAAATGGTGAAGGATTAGGGTTAATAATACCCTTTGAAATCAATTTTTGAATCATAAATACTATTCCGAATAGTTGTTATAATACTCCCATTTTAAAATATTGAAAAAGACAACATAATGAAGAGCAAGAATGTATTAGGTGTTTGTATAAAATATAATGACAAGTCTGGCTTGGGTTGTGGGGCTTTTATTTAATTGTTTGATTCTGTACTTCATATGTTTATGTGGCTACTTATGCATCTACTAACATTTATGCATCTGTATTGATTTATTTGATCCAATAACCTGCCTCATCAGTATAGTAATAATGTAAATGACATAATTTCACACATTATGCAATTGTTTTATAGCTGTATAATTGTGTAATAATTGTGTACTTACAGGTAGTAAGAGAAATGCATGGGGAAAAATAATGAGAATTCTAAAAAAGTAATTTTACAGAAGAAAAAAGCAGATTGAAAATCTGATTTTCTGTACAATTATAATGCAAGTGAAAAAAAGCTAAATATTCTTTAAATGATAAGAAAAATCTTTCTGCAAGTGTACAAAGAGAGAGTAAAAAACCCTACCCCACCCTAAATTGTGCTTGTACTACCTCAGACCCTCATCTCACTTATAGCCTCTACATTACTAGCATAATAAAAGTGCTGTAATAATAACAAAAAGTAGTAATATCCCAACCTTTCCTTGAGTTTTATTACTTGAGTTCATATATTCATTGGTCTGCAGGGCTGCTCTGTCAACACATGGAGTGTAAAGCCTCCATTAGAAGCACTAGGGAGGGGCATATTCTCTTATTTTATTATTACTGTTATTATTTTTGACCACAGCCGTCAGAGGGAAATCATTAGAGGAAATCAATCCAGGATGTGAACAAAGCAAACATTTTTAATAAAAGACATTTTATGAGTCATTGTTCTTACCACTTGCTCTGGCTCCATAGGCTGTTTGTCAAAGGAAAGTTCACCTTCAAACGTTAAAAAATTAAAAAGGCCATGATAGTCTTCATGGCGTCATCCTGAAAAACACATTTGGCAGTCTCCTAGAGATGAGGTTGCTTCCAAGTACTTGGGGAGGGGGGAGGAGTTCAAAAGAGAGTTCTTTCTAGGTTTACTGGTTATCCCAGACTGCAAGAAATGCTCTCCATTCAGACTCCCTTCTCCTGACTCTTCAGCTTGGCTGTTGCAGAAAGCACTAGGAAGTAAAGTGACAGGATGAGGAGTAATGGTTTTCTGCTGAAAGAGGAGAGAGTTAGATTAGGTATTAAGAAGAAATTTTTTCCTTATGAGGGTGAGGAGGCACTGGCACAGGCTGCCCAGAGAAGTGGTGGCTGCCCCATCCCTGGAGGTGTTCAAGACCACGTTGGATGGGGCTTTGAGCAACCTGATCCACTGGGAGGTGTCTCTGCCCATGGCAGGGGTTTAGAACTCGATGGGCTTTAAGGTCCCTTCCAACCCAACCCATTCTATGATTCTATTATTCTGTGATCTAAGCAAGTACTGAGGTAGATCTCCCCTTGCCCACTGTCATGCACTGGCTTTTTGATACCCCTTTGTTGCAATGAAAGGAGCCCTGAATGAGACTGGTGCAAAACCTTATACACTAAGGAAAATAAGGTAATATACTAACTACCTAAATAACTATATCAATGTAATAGTCTAAAATACTGCTGAAAGTCACACGAGACAGTGTGATATTGCTAGAAATATGGGATTCCTAAAAAGATCAAAATAAAATTGTGCACCCTGAAGCCAAAAGACCACAATGACTTTCTATCCCCAGGATGTGTTTAACAATAGCATTTGTCAAAACAGCAGAAAAAACAATTTGTGCTGGGAAATACTGGTCAAGAAACAGCAGGGCTCCAAGCTCAGCTAACTGTTTGTCTCCTAGCTTTTGAGGTGCAAGATTTCTCAGCTGCAGAACAGACATGAAATTTTTCCACGTATACATTTGCGTATCTTATCTACAATGAATCATAGAGTCATAGAATGGTTGGGTTGGAAGGGACCTCAAATCCCATCCAGTTTGAAATCCCCTGCCATGGACACAGACACCTTCCACTGGTGGAAGGTTGCTCGAAGCCCCATCTAACTTGGTTTTGAACGTCCTTTTATTTTCTCATCAAAGGAAAATATTTGTGGTATTTTGGTTAGAAGTAACAACTTCTGGCCAGAAAATCTCTATTCAGTTTGATAAACAGTGGAAGAGAAACAAACATGAAACCTATTAAAAATTTGTTATTAATAACAATGAAATAGTGGGAGGGAAAGAGAAGAAGGACCCCAGGACAACGTGAAATAACCAGCTTCATGAACCTGCCATGATTCATTTACAATGACGTGATTTGGGATTCTCACATATAATAATATATTGTCTATTTTTTCTCACAATTTATCTTCCTGTGCTGCCATTCAGACATTACACCCTCAACAGAATAAATGAAAATACAACTGAGATTGGTGTACCTTCTAGAGAAAAAAAGTATTTTAATTAACTGGTATTTTTAGACTTGTTAAATAAATAAATACAGTATCGGAAACTCAGTTCAGAAGTGAAGCTCATAAGGACACTATAACTAAACAGACTTCCATTTTCCTTGCCACCGGAAATAGAAAGTGTCTGTGGAAGTCAAATACTAATTGTGAAACTTTTGGGATCATAAAATCATGGAATGGTTTGGACTGGAAGGGACTGTGAAGGTCACCCAGTCCAACCCCTGTGCAATGAGCAGGGACACCTTCAACCAGATTAAGAGCCCCATATAACCTGATCTTGAATGTTTCCAAGGATGAGGCATCTTACACCTCTCTGGGCAAACTGTGCCAGTGTTTCACTACCCTCAGTGAAAAAAAAGTCTTCCTAATATTAGGTTAAACTTCTCCTTTTAGTTCAAAACCATCACCCCTTGTCCTATTGCTACAGGTCCTGCTAAAAAGTTTTTCCCTGTTGTTCTTATAAGCCCCCTTTAAGTATTGAAAAGTTGCAATATGGCATATCTGAGTAGGATACTTGTCTCCAGTGATGTGAGGGAATAAGAAGGAGTCTGAATATTTGAGAGGGTAGGAGGAAGAAGTGAAATAAATGAGGGAAAGGACAGAAAAAGATAAAAAAGTTTAAAATCCATAGAAAGAGATGATGGTCAAGAAAACAGAGGAAGATGAACAGACCCAAAGACATAAAAAGTCTCTGAAGTGATACAGAAATGATTTCAAGGCTGAGAAAAGAAGTTTGTGCTGAGAAGAAGATCTAGAGGAAAGTAATTTATCAATGTAAAAGAAAGAAATTAATACCAGATCAAGAGAAGAAAGAGAAACCAGAAGAGGGAGAGATGTGGAAAGAAGGACAGGAAAAGAGAAGCCAAACAAATCCTTGGAAAAAAGTGATGAAACAAGCGACTGATTGCGCCATTGGGCCAAGATCCTTTCCCTACTGCATTTGAATGATTTCCCTCCAGGACCTCAGTTTTAGAAACAAATTTATTTTCTTTCTTAGCTCCTTGTGACTGAGAGGCTGAAAGCAGGGAGGAGAGAACTTGAACATCTGAGTCATACATAAATGTGAGAGCTAAAACCTAAAAGGAATTTCATCTCTGAACCTTTGGGGCGTGGGGGAAGTCTCCCCATTGTCTAGTTTAAATAACATTCACTAAAGGAAAATAAAATACATCAGCTCCTGTTTGTTAAATGCTCTAATAAGGTTCCCTCCTTGGGTAATGGTGTGTGTAAAGTTCCTCTGCAGTCACAAGCTGCGACATCAAGACTTCTGTAGTGCCTCTCACAATTCATGGATGAGGGTCAGCGGAGGTGAAGGCCTGGGTAGGTGTGAGTTCTCGATTACTAACGTCAGGCCCTGGTTCGTAAGGTGTAAAGGTCTTGTGCAGAGGAACATTCATTGTTTGAGCAGAAGAGGAAAATTTTTAGCCCTCATGAACTGCACGATCTCTTCTAGGGCACTTAACTTTGGAGCCCTCAGCACAGGAAAGACATGGATTGAGTCCAGAGGAGGGCCACAAAATTACCAAAGGCCTAGAACACCTTCCCTGTGAAGAGAGGCTGAGGGAGCTGGGGTTGTTCAGCTTGGAGAAGAGAAGGCTCAGAAGACATCTTATTGTGGCCTTTGAATACTTAAAGAAGGCTTATGAGATGGGGAAAAACTTTTTATCAGGGCCTGTAGCAACAGGACAAGGGGTGATGGTTTTAAACTAAAAGAGGAGAAGTTTAAACTAGGTGTTAGGAAGACATTTTTTATGCTGAGGGTGGTGAAACACTGGCACAGGTTGCCCAGAGAGGTGGTGGATGCCCTAGCCCTGGAAACATTCCAGGTCGGGTTGGATGGGGCTCTGAACTACCTGATTTGGTTGAAGATGTCCCTGCTCAATGCAGAGAGGTTGGACTGGATGACCTTCATAGTCCCTTCCAACCCAAACCATCCTATGATTCGATAATTCTATGTTACACACTTCTCATGGTATCGTGTTATATTTTAATGATCACAATTAGCTCATGTATGGATATTGATCTACGTAGAAAATTGAAAGAGAGGCACAAGAATATATTTTTTTAAGTAACTGAAACCAAGCCTAGATTTGGGGACCTTAATTACTTCTTTGAGCATCGCATGGTATTTTAATGAAATTATTTTCCCAAGTGGTCAGTGAATTAGAAACAAGTCATTCCTGCATATCTTCGTAAAGGTTGGGCACTGAAGCTACATCTTTAATAATAACAAAGAGTGCCAGGAAACTTTCATAGGCAATGGAACTCGATCACCCACACTGTTAAATTGTTAATAATGTTCTTAGTACATTGTTGGCCCAGGCCACATATTAATCTCCAAAATTAATTCCTGGGCATGAGTAGGGAGTTAGCATGAGGCAAGAACAAAGACTGTGGATTCAGCCATCCCAAATACAGAGGGGAAGAGCGCTTAGGGGATGCAAACAGTTCTGGATTAGCTGTTTCCAAGGTCAGAAAACAGTTTGTAGGCGTGTTTCATTTCTAAGTATAGATGTGGTTTAAGATAGCGAGTCCCTGAAAATAAAATATGAGTGATTGTGTGGTAAGACAAAGTGATTAATGAGAAGAAAAAGGACAAAAAAAAAATTGGAAGCACTTAATGTAGCCCTTATAATGTCATTAGACTTCCACATACACAGTTTCCTAGTTAGCATCATGTCATCGTGGTGATGTTTGAGGTGGACGCCTCAAATTTTGCTTCTCTGTTTACAAATCTCCATTTAGGCAATTGCAGCCCAAGTTTCTTGAATCATAAGTATGCTTGCATTCAACCCATCCAACCCATCCAACCACACAAATATGAGTTCATATCTTCATTAAGGTGCTCAGCATGAGAGTAGTATCCCTGTGTCCAGAACAGTGGCATACCCAGGATAACTCTTCACCTGAATTTGTTTGAGTGTCAGTGCTGTGATAGTGACTCTGCACTTGGGAGGGAGGCAGGCACAGTGAAAGATTTCCAATTCCTTGTCTCCCCAAAAAACAATCAAATCCAAATTATAAACTGCTAAGAATCAGCTCATTGGCCCATCAACAGTCCAACTGTTAAAATTAACTCCTCCACCTTACAGTCCAACTGCCCAGTGAGAAAGTGAGTGGTGGCTCTCCACACCTTGCCCCCACCTCTGCATATTTAGCCTGACCTTTGCAAGACAGATCTTGAGCTGCCTGGAGGGCAGAGAGATCCCTGTAGAGTGATTCACAGCCCCCAGCTGTGAAGGCCCTCACTGGCCTTTTCAGAGAGGAGAGGAAAAGTAAACAAAAACAAGGCCTGCCTGGTTTGAAGTTGAACTGGAAAAAGTTACCACCTGCTGAACTGACATCACCCTGACATCACAGGTTACTGGTGCCAACTTGCACACGAGTTTTTTTTTTCTTTTTTATTTCTTTTCCTTTCCCTTTCTAATGTCTCCCATTCATTAGTTTCAGCTGTCCTTTAACTGTTACATGTTTTACTTACAGTGTCAATGCTACTAAGGCTTTAACCTTCCAGGTATTTGTTGGACACTGGAACTGACCTCAAACCAGAAGACAGCAGTGAGAATAAGCAGAGCACCTGATTTAGCTGAGGGTCTTTCTGCTCAGTAATGCTTGGTTGTGTCGTATTCTTCCCTTGGAAATGATCAAAGTGATAGTTCATCAGTGAAGCCAGGATTCTTCAAGTATCCCCTGAGAAAGATGATGATGAAGCCAAAAGTGAATCCTGAAATTCTGAATGAACCTTCCTGAGCACAGACAGTGAAAGATCCAAGCCTCTGTCTTTAGGATTTATGAATAACAAAGGAAGAGAGATTGCCAGGGATGATTCTGCCAGTAGATCTTCCTTGGATAGCCTTTGAATCAGAAACAGTATTGGAAGAGAGCTGCTGCTGCTCCCTTTGGTGCTACGTAGGCAATAAATATCCTTAGAAAAGCAAAACTGTACTTTTCCCTGTTCCTGGTGGGTAACGTCTGAGGGAGAGATTAGGGAGAACTTAAAGGTGATGTCAACATAGAAACAACAGTTTATTGTGGCACAGAACAGTGAACCTCCCTAATTAGTGTACGAAAGGGATACCTGAATAACTGCATCTATGCTAGTCTTGTTTTTAAACTCACATTTAAATATACAATGATGCCTACATTTACCTAAATCTTCACAGAATTGTTCAGTGTGAAGGGTTACTGAAGGTGAATTAGGTCTTCCTCAGCCATGCACAAACAGAAATGTTACTGAGCCTCCAGGAGAGCAAAGCTGATCACAGTCAGGCCCTCTAGCAAAATGTGTACAACTTACTTGACTACACTAAGAGCTATAAAAATAGTAATTAGTAGGAAAAAGGAGAGCAATTCTGTCACTGTAAAGCAGAAACAGATCAACTGGAGACATCAGAGATGTATTGGTTGAAAATTGATATAAAGCAAAGAAAAATCAGAGTTGACCTGGATGTCATTTCTGTTGCACTATATTAGAATACAGATGCCAACACTTACGTATGTATATGTTGATGCACAGGAATATAAACCCCCAGAGGAAAGAAATCTAATATTTTTTTAAATTACTTTCTTTAATACACATAAGAATTTTAAAATTTACAAACCCTAATTCCTTTTTTAATCTTAATTTTCCTTATCTTTTCTCCTTCCTTCCTTCCTTCCTTCCTTCCTTCCTTCCTTCCTTCCTTCCTTCCTTCCTTCCTTCCTTCCTTCCTTCCTTCCTTCCTTCCTTCCTTCCTTCCTTCCTTCCTTCCTTCCTTCCTTCCTTCCTTCCTTCCTTCCTTCCTTCCTTCCTTCCTTCCTTCCTTCCTTCCTTCCTTCCTTCCTTCCTCTCTTTCTTTTCTTTCTTTCTCTCTTTCTCTCATTCTCTCTTTCTCTCTTTCTTTCTAACTTTCTCTCTTTCTTTCTGACTTTCTTTCTCTCCCTCTCTCTTTCTCTCTTTCTTTCTCTCCCTCTTTCTTTCTCTTTTTCTTTCTTCCTCTCTTTCTCTTGCTTTCTCTCTTTCTCTCACTCTCTTTCCTTTTCTCTCTCCCTCTTTCTCTCTCTTTCTTTCTCTTTTTTTTTTCTTTTCCTTTCTCTCTTGCTTTTTCACTTCCTTTATCTCTTTCTCTGTTTCATGGTTTTCTTATCAAATCAGGAAATCTTCATAATTCTCTTCTTGTTTTTCTGTTGGGTTGTATTTGACTATACAGATGCTTGAAAAACATTTTTAAACTTTGTACTCCAATGATATTTGGATTTTTTTTCATATTAAATTTCATTAACAGAAGAGGGAGGGAAATCTCAAACTACATTTTTGCTCACGTTTGATGATATCTAATGATAACACACAAATGTCAGCTAAACTATCCCTATCATAAGGAAAAGTACAACTAGGGCTTGTAAAACACTAAAAATTAGACAAAGCTTTGGGTTTAATCCTGTCAGTGTCTATGTTGCTACTAAGTGAGCTGGAGTTTCCCTTTTTTATTATACCTGCTTTCATCCAGCCTGATTTAGACCTGAAATTTATGGAGGAAGAAAATGGAGAGAACATAGGCTTTTAGGTTTGTAGTTTGTTCTCTGCCTACAATGAGAGGAATGGCGTGCTGTCTCCAGTCTTAACAAAGATTCCTAGGCTATACCTGCACTAAGGGTGAGGATTCGACCTTCAACTCTAGTCCATAATCATCCAAAATATTTAATTTTAACCCAGTCCTCCACACAATTTTGGCCCGTATCAAAGAGCTGTCTCATGCACAACGTGTAGCATCAAGTTCCACTGTAAGATAGATATTACTGTTAAAGTTAGTGTTATTATTATTACCTAAAATGCCTAATTAAATAATGACAGTTACATTATCCCATATGCTGGGATAACCGTTTGGTTTGAAGACACTTTTCAAATTACAGACATCACAATCTTGGACAAACTCAAGGAATCGTACCTGTGGCTGAAAGACTTAGATGTCTCCTACAGTGATACCAGTCCATGATGCTGTGGTTCCAATTTATTATTGTTATTGTTATTCTTATTACTATGGCACCAGTGTCAATATATCTATAGTCCAAGTACAGTTTGGCACCACATGAAATACAGTAGCATTTAAGAGCTTGACAGGTTACCCTATTTTTCCATAGCCATCTCATGACTGGGTAGGATTGGACTCTGATCAACAGGATAGATTTAATTTGGTCTTATTTTTTTCTCCTGACAATTTATTAGATATAGTGTTGGAAGCAAAAAAGAAAATAAGAATTCTATTTTTATGACCTCCTACCTCCCAGGAGAAAGAAGGAAAAAAACAATCCTTGCTTTTCTGTCTGCCAGAGATCAAAATCTTTGGGGAACAAATGGGTGAAAGCATTGACAAATGGGAGTAAAACAGCCAGTGCAAAAAGCCTAACCATTTAGTTCTTCGTTATGTTTCCATGTGAGTGAATGGGGCTGGAGAACATTTCCCTTTCTCTCCACCCTCCTCATAAACCAGCCAACAAGCCAACAGAGACCATTTAAGGGACTAAAACTCCAAACCATCAAGTTTTCCAGACTTTGCTACTTAAGCCTCAGGGAGAGCTTGTTCAAGCTGACCAAATGAAATACAAAACAAAGAAAAAAAAAAGAACCATATAACAATAATATCTTATGCTTATATAGCACCTTATGTCCCAAAGGATTTCAGAGCACTTTATGGACTAGGTTAAGTGGAGTTCTGCCACCTGTTGAATAGGACTCAGCAGCTTGTTAAATATGCAACAATTTTCTTCCCTAGTTCAAGACATGAAACAGGGTCTTGTTGAACCTGATAATCTTGTGCTGTCAACTCTCTTCTTGAAATTTATGATGGAGGTTTGCCTTCAAGAGATTACCTCCAGCTGAAGCTGTTGGAGAAATCCTAGGAATAAATAGTCCATACTAAAAACTAACAAGGATAAAAACTCTTAACACTGTTCGGATGGACAAAAGCTTGCTTTTATCTGAAAGGTACTGCTTTTAGAACTTATAGAAACAGTGATTCAAAGAAAAGAAATGGCTTTTCCTGAGTTGAGTGTTTAGCTTTTGTGTAGAAAACAGGATGTCTTTGGAGATCTCCAAACAACTGGTTGGATCCAATCACGTTTGGTTTAGAAGGACCAGAAGAACCACATCACTGATCAACAGAGCTTGAGTTTTACTCATTGTTCCCAGGCTCAATCCAGACCTTTTTACAGTAAGAGGCACTGTCCCGCCAATGACCTTAATGCTATTACAGAAGATCCACCCTTCCTAGGGCTGAGGAATCCTTATGTATCCTATTTAGGTCAGCCCTGGAACTTTCTATAGAGAAACTGCCAAATGTCTGGTAAGGTATAATTAATGAGTCTGTTGGCCCTGCCAAAGCCAAGATCTCCTCTCTTGGGAGGTATAACTCAGTGCTGAAGATTTGTCACAAGTATTAGGGCCCACTGGGCAAAAAGGTGGGCCAGACAACCATTTTTAAAACCTTTATTGACAGCAAAGCCATGCAATTGAAGAATTAGTTGAGCCTCACATGCTGCCTTTTATTATCATTACTCATTGGGAAAAGAAAACTGGACAGAAGAGCCCAGAAAATCAGAGTATTAGAATTCCCAACAGCATGTTCTTTGGTCTCTATCACATTAACGGAACCTTGCCATTGAAAACAAGAGTATTCCACAGGAAGACTACTTCATTTGGCCCAGAAAACTGTTTTGTCTGTTGGGAACCCTAAACCTACACCATTAAGCTCACTTTTTGGTTCCCAGAAAGGAAGAAAAAGGGAAGAAAGAAAAAAAAGGAAAAGGGATATATCTTTGCCAGACAGGAAAGTATAAAAGTCAACATTTCCATGAAGACTAAACAGGTGGAAACTAATCAAGCCAGAGAGAGAGAGAGTAAGAGAATGAAAGGGAGAGTTAAGGGTTCATAACTAATTCTGCTCTTTTTCAGGTTGCCTGCAGCTGCCTCAGTAGTGGGGTTTATGACCAAGGTCAAGCTGTTCATTCTGTCTGAGTTGTATCCAAAACAGCAATGTAATGAAGGTTTGGGTGTGTGATGAATACAGTCATCATAAAATAAAATGTGAAACCTGACAGCTCTGAAGATTAATTCTGTTAATCGACTGGGCATGCAGCTCTACTTCTGTTCAGCTTCAAGTCCACTCTATACTCTTGCCTTTTGCTTAGTTGAAGGATGTGTGTAATCGAGTTCTTAAGTCTGCTCTCTTTGCTCATGCTCTCCTTCTCTTACTGAAACAAAGCTAAGTGGCTGTCTCAAATGAGACTGTCCTGGCTAGAACAGACCAGAGCTCTAACTTCTGAATTATAGGCGAGTGGTGGGGATATGTAACAAATCAGAGGATGGCTTAATAGGGTTTAATTAGTTATGTATGGCTAGTTTGAATAGTCTACTTTTAATAAAAGAAAACTCAGAGTATTAGTCAGAGTAACAGTACAAGAGTACTTTTAGAAGCATCTTCTTTTTTCCATAGCAACATGGAGATTGTGTCCAAGAAACAAAAGATCTCAACAAACAAAAAGCATAAAATGTAATAGAAAACAAATAAAAAGCCAAGTGAGGAAAAGGCTTGGCAATCAATGGAAGAGGGATAAGGATTACGTTTTTCTAGCAAATGATTTTGGAGAAGGAGAGACCTCCTCTGATATGCTGAAAGAGAAAATGCCTTCTCTCAAACAACAAAGCTGGACTAGAAATGGAGGAATATTGTATGAGTCTGGCAAGGAGGAAGAACTGGAAGTGCTCTATTTTTGTTATCAGCCATGTGGTAAGAAGTTCACAGCTCTGGCAAAAAGTAACCAGATTATAAAACTTTAAACTCCAGAGGCTTGGAGCCTGAACCTTGACTGGTCCCTGAGAGACACTTGTGGGCTTTGACTTCTTAGTGACCTTGAAGTAGCTCACCCAGTCAACAAAGAAGTACTGGGCTGAACTTGACCAGGTTTGTCTTTGGCACTATTTCTAGTCTCTGAGGAATCAAGATTTAATCACTGCTTTTGAATGCTGATAGCTGAAGTGGAAGGTTAAGGACTTCCAGACTGAAAGCCCTTGTGAAGTAATTTACAGCAGGCTGGCAATAAAAGTCTTCTTTAATGTCTAGGCTCTCTGCTCAATTCTACATTAAGTCTTCAGAAATGAGCTAAAAACTTACCTCTAATAGCTGTTGGATAGCACATTTGGTAGCTTCGTTATCAATCTGACCCAAGGAACAGCATAAAAAAATGTTTGCATGGGTGTAATTAATTCTGTGCTTTGAAAGAAAGACAGAAATTTCTCTACTTAAGTCTCAGTTGCATCTCTTGGCTGGTAATAACTGATTTCTTAGAGCAGAATACATGACATAAACATGAAGTCCACAGTTCTCAGTTTGAATAATCAGAGACTTTCCAAATCACCCCCACAATCTTCTTTCTACATGGATTTCTGGTTCTTAATTCCTAAACTTGCTGTGAGGCAAATAAAACCAATGTCAGTGTTGTCTAAATGTCATTCCCCTGACTTGGATTTCTAGGCCTAGCAACTACCTTGCTTCTACACTGCATCTGAAACTACTTTCTGTTGCATTTCTCTTCCAGGTGTCTTCGCTAATGCTCCCAATGGAAAAGGTTTTGCTCTGTGTTGATACAGTCCCTCTCATATCAGGACTGGGCTTTCGCAGCACATTTCATTTCAATAGCTGGGTGAACAATAACTTGTTTCTCACCTGGAAAGCTTTTATGTATCCTTTGTTTTGGGGCTTTTTTCAGCAAATATTTTATTTTGCAATGTACCACCCAACCTGCCTTGATAGTACAAAAGAATATTAAAGACAGACTGAAGCAAACTACCAACAGATGTCTCTGTGGTCTGCCCCATTACCTTTGTGTTTCTCATTCTGCCAGCTGAGGAATATTGAGGCAAAAATGAGTCTGCCTTTTATCTCCAGTTCCTGGCTGTTGATTCCTGCAGGCCAAATGGTCGTCATGGCCCTCTTTGTCAATACGTATTCTTCTCAGACCAGCTGTCTTTAACAAACCACATTGCTCAACTTCCACAGCCCCGTATGACAAACCTTAACATCTCATGCCTGTACAATGAGCACGAACATCTCCCAAGCTCAAATCTCCTGCCATACACTTCGCCATCTGGATGACCTTATAGAAGAGTTTCAAATGAAAATCATTTTTAAGGTAAGATCAGTCAATCAAAAGCAATACACTTGGGTACTGGTGACCAGTACTATAATTTCAGGTTATTTATTGCTGTGGTGGACTGCAGGGAATCTCCGGCTACAGGCAATTTTATCCCAGGGCGCTGGTGTCCCTGGTGTTTCTATTGGGTCAATGTGCATGAAAAAGCCATTTGCAATCCTTTGTGAATGTTGCTCCAGTATCAGCTGTCGGCATGTCTGGCACATGATACAGGGCAAAGGAACTTATGTTACTCAGGGAACTTCCTGCCAGTGTGTGTGAAACATATAATACTGCAGAGCTTGAGATTAATTACTCCCCACTGAAAGCATACATATATCTTGGCAGTGCAGAAGCAAGCCTAACATACATGCTTCTGAGAGGTGATAGGAATTTGTAGCATCCACAGCCAAATATTCCTGAGTGGGAGGTTGAAAAAACAAACAAGCAGTGTACTAGAAGAAGATATCTAGGGGAAACAAATGCTTATTTCATATATGTGTATATATATTTATACACACATATATACAAGGTCAAGTGCATGGTCCTGCACCTGGGTCAGGCCATCCCAAGCACAAATACAGGATGGTGGAGAATGGGTTGGGAGCAGCCCTGAAGACAAGGACTTGGGGGTGTTGATGGATGAGAAGCTCAACATGAGCTGGCAATGTGCGCTTGCAGCCCAGAAAGCCAATCATATCCTGGGCTATATCAGAAGAACTGTGGCCAGCAGGGTGAGGGAAGGGATTCTGCCCCTCTACTCTGCTCTCATGAAAACTTACCTGGAGTCTTGCATTTAGTTCTGGAGCCCTCAGCATAGGAAGGACGTGGATCTGCTAGGATGAGTCCAGGGGAGGCCACAAAGATGATCTGGAGGCTGGACTACCATTCCTATGAGGGCAGGCTGAGAGAGTTGAGCTTCTTCAGCCTGGAGGAGAGAAGGTTCCAGGGAAGCCTTATGTCACCCATACAGTACTAACAGGAGGCCTATAGCAAAACTGAGAAGGGGCTCTTTATCAGGGAGCGCAGGGATAGGATGAAGGGTAACAGTTTTAAGCTGAAAGAGGGGACATTTAGGTGAGATATTAGGAAGAAATTTTTTACTGTTAGGGTGGTGAGGCACTGGCACAGGTTGCCCACAGAAGTTGTGGATGCCTCATCCCTGGAGGTGTTCAAGGCCAGGTTGGATGAGGCTTGAGCAACTTGATCTAGTGGAAAACATCCTTGCTCACTGCAGGCAGGTTGGAATAGATGACCTTCATTGTCCCTTCCAACGCAAACAACTCTATGTTTCTATGAATCTTTGTTCTGCATCAGGTAGAATACTTCTCTTAGCTGAGGATCTTGACCATTAGAATACAGGGTCAAAATTCCTTCTCCTCACTCATTACCCTCAAACTTTGAACATGGTATTTCTGTCTGATTAAGATTGAAAAGAAAGTGTGGAGAACAACATTCTTTTTAGTGTGTTAGGATTTTAATTTCTTCAGACAGAAGAAAATTTGATTTCTAACCATTTCACTACTATGCAAGAACAGACATTCTTGCTGCTGTAGCTTCATGGAGGCCCTGTTTCTATTAGTAGTGATGAAGTTAGTCTCAGAGCACAATCACTGGACCTTAGATACCTCTCTAGATATCTTCACGGTTTCATTAGGGCTTAAAACAGTCAGTAGTGACAGAACGAACCTCACATAACAAAATGCATCTCAGAATGGCCTAGTTAAGTCTGTTCCAGTAACTTTTAGATCCCTTTACAGTAAAAGGAGAAAAGATCCAGAGAGTGAAATATTATTGTCAGATATGCTTATGGGAATTGCCTGTTAGTCACCACATCTATAAGAGAAGCTTGGATTTGGAAGTCTGAGCTTTATATTCCTGAGGTTATCTGACATGAATCCCATCTGAAGTGCTTACTTACTCCAGCTAAGGAAGGTCCAGAAGCAGAATTGTAGAGGATTTTTAGGCCAAAACAGGAGGTGCTCAGCAGAGCTAGATGCTCAGATTGGACAAGTAGAGGCAGTTGGATTACGGTTTGGACATTCATGCCAGAAATCATTGAAAGGCTTGTTTTCAACTCCTAAGCCTTTTAGTTGTTAAGACTATTTCCAGCTTTGTAATCCAACTTCTAAAGTGATTTTATTTACACCAGTATAAATATAATGAAAAGGCTGACAAAACTGCACCTGAAATGAATTCATAGCATTTTCCGTGAGTAGATGTGTTTAAATGAACACTGGAATCTGTGAGATTTGTTTTAGCTCCAGAAGTTGCAGTCTTGAAGTAGGAATTACTGCGTGAAATTCCCTGGCATCTGTTATGGAGCAGGTTGGAGCATAGGATTACAATGGTTCCTCCTAGTCCTAAACTCCAGAATAAGAAATAACATTGATTGTCAACACCACTGAAGGGATGGGAATTATCTGAGCTTTTGTTTGTCATCATTACCAGAAACAGTGTCACTCAGAGCCACCTGAGGTTTGTGATTCAGGAATACTTTATTTTGATGGGCCAATTGGTTCATTTTATGAGTAATTCATACCTATTTACAAACACTTAAGCTAACTTTTGCTTCACTCCCACAAATACACCCACTGTCAAACTCTAGGTAAATTTTAACACTTCCCCCTCCCATTTTTTATCTGGACTTGGCTTTCTCATTTATTTTCATGAGCAAGACTTTGAAGACAGTGTCAGTTCAATGTTATAAAAGGGCAGTCATACAATACACAAAGCGGATATGATAGGAAACTAATCACACACAAATAAATCTTGAGTGTAAGAGGGGACAAATTAATGTGTTTCTTCTCAGTCTGTGTTTTGTCATGTAGTTATGTGCTCATTTTTGCCTAATTTGAGGCCACTTTGTGTTTATCCACTCTGTTATGAGGAAGGTCACAGTAGAGGAGGATAATGCTCTATCCTGAGAAAAATTCATGAATATAATTTACGAGCTATATCCTCTCTCCTCTCCTCTCCTCTCCTCTTCTCTTTTCTACCTATCTCTCTTTATATTCAACATATTATCCATAGCTTATCTCATTTGAATTATTTGTTTTCTGAAGAATGACTTTTTCAGTCTCAATTAGACATTTTTTTCTATTTATTAATTTCCTTTGGTGTGCATATAAGCAATTATTCATGACACTATCAAATCTCTCTCATTGCATGACATATTCTTCGACACCTTCTTTAAATCCTGTTGACAGACTAGTCATGGTACAACTTTTCAAAGAGGACATTTATTGCTTTGTGTTCAAGGACTTTTTCCTATCCACCTGACTGTATTACTAGTTTATCTTACACAGCCATCATTTGGACAGCTAATTCAGGCAACTGAAAGGTATCCTCTGATGATTTTTTTTCTCAGTTGAAAATGGGATGCATCACTCCATGAAAGCTTCACTACCAACATCTCCAAATTTTAAATACTCATTAGTGAAAAACTCACATTTCTTGTTTCATTTGAAAAATATTAAATTGGTCTAAAAATCAGGAATTCTTTTTAAGTGGAATTAATTTATATCTTGATGATTCCTGTAATTTTTATTATAAGAATACACATCTGATGTGCCACATGAGGACATAATCCCTATGAAAAGGGTTGGAAAGTCCAACCCAAAACATTCTATGGTTCTGTAACCTCAGATCTGTGATGAGTATCAACTAATACGAGAATACCCTTGCAAATTTGAACTTTAATACTTGAAAGTCGCTTTTTCATTCCTTTTTCATTATTTTGTGACGTGTCATTACCTTGTCCCTTTTTCTCTGACACTTACTGGCCTCTTAGATAATAAATTTGATGTGTATGAACCAGCTGAAGTAAAAGCAGTCCCTGTGTTTGTGCAAGTTATGTTTATTGAAAAAAAAAATCATAAAATAGAAAGAAAGAAGATTTTCTGAGGGCAAAAGCTGTCAGCTCTGCCTGGCATGAAAATTATTTGATGTATAGTCATTTGATGTAAAAAAAAATTGAAACTTCAAAGCCTAATGTAATAATAAGCAGTGCTCTCTGATAATGGGAACCATACTATTTAGCAGAATGTGATCACAGTATCACAGTATCACAGTATCACAAGGTTGGAAAGGACCTCTGAGATCATCAAGTCCAACCTATAATCTAACACTAACAATGTGATGTGTGGTCAGAATTCACACTGAGGTTACTTCTCCAGCATGGGAAAAATATTTATTATTTATTAATTTATTACTATTTATTATTTTTTAATAATCTCTAAACCCTCCAGAATAAAGATTTCCTGATAAGCAATATAGAAGCCTTGCTTCTCTCTTGTCAAACTGCCAGACATTGAAAAAGTATATTCCTGGGCATGAACTAAATTCACCAAATATCAGAGACCTGGCCTATTTGACACCAGTGGCAGAGGTACCTTAGCTTTCTCCGTGGGAAAGTAATATTTTTGTGAGAAATTAATATTTTCATGGGAAGTTGTATTTTAGAAGACAAAGAGGAGATGGGAAGAAAGAGGATAAGAGAGCTATGTAGCAATCTAAGAGAGCTATGTAGCAATCATTCCCTTGTACTATTCAAGGATCATCTTTCTGGAAGTAACCCAAACAAATAGGTGAGACAACATGAACTCTGTCTTCTAAATGATGTCACATCTAAAGAAGAGCAACCAAGCTGGTGAAGGGTCTGTGGAACAAATCTTATCAGGAGCAGCTGAGGGAAGTACGACTGTTCACTCTGGAGAAAAGAAGGCCAAGGGGAAACCTTATCACTCTGTACAACTATTTGAAAGGAGGTTGTAGTAAGGTGAGTGTTGGTCTCTTCTTTCAAGTAACAAGTGAGGACTAGAGGAAACGGCCTCAAGCTGCAACAGCAGAGGTTTAAACTGGACATTAGGAAAAATTTCTTCAGCAAAAGGGATGTCAAATATTGGAACAGTCTGTCCAGGGAAGTTATTGAGTCAGCATCCCTGGAGGTACTTAAAACACGTATGGATGTTCTGCTTAGGTGCGTGGTTTAGTGGTGGACTTGTGTTAGGTTTAGTGGTTGGACTCGATGGTCTTGAGCCTTTTCCAACTCAAATGATTCAATGATTCCCATACCACATTTGTGATCCCTGCAGATCCTACCTGGGGAGCATTAGGATAATGAGCAACAAAGTGCTGATATCCATATTCTAGAGGTGTCAGGTCCCATTCCTGGATTGTTCAATGTCAAATAAACTACAGACTGTTAGAGGCTTTTGCAATAGACTTTATTCTCTGTGGATTTCCTTGTGGCAAATATTATGACTGCAGCCTTGTTTTCTCTGGCTGGACACATTTTTACAACATTTGTAGAAACTTAATATCCTTGAAATCTCTACTTCATTGTCAAATTTGAAATTAACCAAAAGTTCCTCAAGTTAGTAGGTAGAGACAAGGTATTGATGTTTTTTTCCTCTACCCAAATAGCCAAAAATTAGAGGACAGGAGCTTTAAGACTTTAAGACTTATTAGATGATTCCTTATTAAAAGACAACTGCTGATCACTTTCACCTTTTCACAGTTTTGTAAAAGGCACTAAAAATAAACAAGCAATTATATTTGAAATAGACATGAGGAAAAAGCCCCAAAAAGCCTATTCCCAACTCAACATATGGAAAAAATCTTCAGGGAAACCCAGTGTTGTCAAACAAGGTGGTGTCTGGAAGAAAAGCAAAGGTGGTCACCACCTAAATATCTATAAAGGTTGAGTTTTTTCTGATATTGCGTGTTAGCAAATCTGGAGGAATTTACTTTTTCTCTTACATGGACACAGCTGATAACAGGCTTTTCCAAGACTTTACAAAAGTTAGTATTTATTACATAGATTGAATACTGAATCTTCTGTTTTAAATGGGAAAATGAGGTAGGGCGGGACGACACATCTTGTGTAATAGTACAGTCTGAGTCTCAACAGCCTCAGAAATTTGATTTAAAGCAAAACCACAGTGAACCACATCAGGATTTTGGCTCTGGATATTACAGTCTTCTTCATTATTGCTATTATTTTAATATTGCTGCCCTTGACATACCAATATAACAGGGCTTTCCACTGAAAATTAAGGTGGTGATGCTGAGAGGATGGTGTTTCTCAAGGAAGTACAGTCAGAAAAGTACCTTTTGCTGTGAAAGGAAGGCTCTGAATGCCGGACAGGAAAAAAACACGGGCAGTTTAAGAGAGAATTAGGTGAAAAGGGGATGCTAAATGGTTTGAGCAATTAAAGTAATTGCATAGTCAAAGGTCAACCTTCTGCTGATTTGTGATCATGGGAAATAAAAACATGATTTGCCTGTAGCCCTGTGGTAGTCAAACATATTAAATGAAGTATCTGCCCATAGCCTGGGATAAGTGCTTCCAGTCAAAACCGCGAGGTGGCTGATGTACATGGACACCTATAAGAGTCAAGCAGCCCTGGAAAGAAGATGAACCAGGGATTTAGTTGGATACTTCAGTTGTATTCATCTTAAGTCAATTTGCTACATTAAATCCTTCCTCTTTGGAAACTGCTTTCACTCTGCTATTTCAGCTCACAGATTTAGCTCTCCCAGATAAAGTAAGTGGCACTGTGGGTCTTTGATCAGCCTTTTCCACTTTTGTTTCCATCAGCTTCCCATTTCCAAAGGGTCTTCCAGACTTTCTTATCTAAAACAGGCTTCTTTATTCTCCTGGAAGCAAGGATGTGAGAAATAATCTTCATTTCCTTTCTCTGCTATTTTTTCAGCACCCTTTCTGCAGTACCTTGATATGATTATATGCCAGATGGTACTATACGACAAATGCAAACTACTATAAAAATATATTACAGATCTTAGTCACTACAGCAGAGAAACTGGTTTCTGAGAGTTTTCTCAGCCATCTGACAACATTTGAAAATCATCTTGATTTGCTGTGAGTGTGGTGATAAGCAGGAGGAAGGGAATTGCTCCTACAGGACCCAAACATGCGTTGTACATATAATTACAGGAAGGCAGAGAGTGATACCAGGTCTTATTATCCATGCGATGGAACCTATATTGAGAAGGGACTCATGTCCGTAATTTTTCAGCAAACTATTAAAGCAAATGGGAAACATCTTCCAGTCTCTGGGTGGTGGCAGAGTACCTACTGTGAGACAAAACACCAAAGACAATCTTTTAAGGCCATGTACTAATATTTTCCCAGTGCTGTACTCAGAACACAGCTCTGGTACAAGTATTTGGGATGATACTGTTAGCATGGCTTTCAATCAGCAAACCCAACAGCAGGCAAATACTCTCAGACCTACAGCATATTCTTCTTTCAGGTACAAACAAGATACAAAGCAACACTGCAAATTAGTCAGCCTTGTCCAGAGAAGGGCCACTAAGATGATCAGAGGACTAGGAAACCTACCATGTGAAGTGAGGCTGATAGAAAGGGGTAATGGGTATAAGTGGCTCCCGGAGAGATTCTGATTGGATTGCAGACGAAAATTTTTCACCCTGAGAACAGTTAAACACTGGAATAATCTCCCCATGGAAGTGGAGGATTCTTCTACACTGGACACTTCTAAAGCTCATCTTGACAGGGTGCTCTGCTATCTCATTTAAGTTATCTATCACCTATAAATGTTGGACCAGACAATACTAGATGTCCCTTCTAGCCTGGCATTCTATGACCCATCTGAAGCCACCAGATATTTCCACTTTGAAATTACAGACTAGAGCTCAAGGATGGCATCCATTTATTTATAATAGCAATAGGCTGATTGTCAGAGATACCCTATCAGCACCTCCACTGAAAGAAAGGTAAATAGGCTTATCTTTTCCTTAGACATTAAGGTAACCCTTGCTGTCTTGTTACATCATAACACAAGCACCAGCTAGGCACGGGTCTGTTTATTTCCAAGGGCAGGTATTTTCAAAGGTAGCCAGTCCAAAACAGCCAGAGCTCCAGAACTAGGTCATCCTATCTATAAAATTATCATCAAACTTTTTTATAACAGTCCTTTTTGATTTCTCTATTGTTGTTACGTAGAATCACAGAATCATAGAATAGTTCCAGTTGCAAGGGAACTTAAAGATCATTCAGTTCCAACCGCCTTGCCATGGGCAGAGACATCTTCCATTAGATCAGTTTGCTATATATAAATGAAGAAATCATAAAAGGGCCTGATTCTCAGAAAAGGAATATCTCAGATTTGCTGACAATAAAGTCTCATTAGGGAAAAGTATTTTGGGTTATATTAGCAAAATAGGAAGCTCCTGGGACCGTGAGTCACTTGTGAATATTTGTAGCTGGGTATTTAAATACTGTGATGCTTAGGTTTACCATGCTACACCCTGTCTGAAGAACTGGAAACTCTGTGAATACTCCAGGAAATGCCATTGTTGTACTTGGCTGATGTCCAGGTTCTATTATTGTCATCTGCTGACAGGGTTGTTTAGGGGCCCAGCATAGAGTAATGCCACGTCGTAAAAGACCTTCCATGTACACATGAGATAGGTTGCCACTGGAGGCCAGTAAAGGTGTAAGACTGGTAAATGACCACTCATTTTTCTCATCTTGTATTTAATTTAGTTTAGTTCAGTTCAGTTTAGTTTAGTTATTTATGTTCTGTTCTATTTTATTGTGTTCTGTTTGGTTCTGTTCCGTCTGATTTGATCTGGTTCAATTCTGATGATTTAATCCCATGTTTACATGATGTGGAAAGGAGGTATCTTATGAAATGTTTTACATTTTGGGCAGATGAACTCAACCAGAGTAAAAATCCAAGCTCAATCTCTCCTAGTCACCATTCTCCGCAGAAATAAAGTAAGCCATCTCTATTAGTCTGAAACATATTTTCTTATCCTATCTCTTTTAAACATATAGAATATTTTTTCACCTACAACTTCCTTGCTGAAGGTAAAAAATTGTCACTGGATTTATTCAATTTGTTTTCCAGGTCAAAGTAATCCAACAGAATCCAGTAGAAGCAAGACAGAGAATTCATGAACCTGTTGGCAACATCTCATGGTGTCTTACCAAGCTCCTTTGACAAACAACTCAGAAAAATAAGTAGCTCTACAGGAGAGATTTGAAGGGCATATTTGAAATTTCTCCCAAGATCCATATCAGGATTCCTCTGATGCATTTTAGGCTGAGGATCTCAAATGTCTTACCTTTAGATATATGAATTAGGCCACGAAAATTCAAACCACAGTTTTAGAGTGGATATAACAGAGAAAACAGGGCCATATTAAAATAAATAATTTTGATTTCCACTTGCAAAATAGGAAGTGTTCTCTGAAAACCCATTCCTCAGCCTTGATAAAAAAGAGTTGTTCTACAGCAACTCTGCTATCACTACTGAAAAAAAACCCAGCAGCATCAACACAAAAATTATCAGTCTGTGTTGTCATAGCTTATTGATATCCCATATGTTAAATAAAGCATCATTTCACTGGAGATGACACAGCACAGGACAGAGAGATGGTACCTAACTCAATGAAATTGCAACCTATGCTTGAGGAAGACATCTGAAAAGAAAAATTCCTGTGTCAGGACATGGAAATTGTGAAAACAGGTTGTTAAGATGACAGGACAGTGATGCATGCACAGAAGCAGTTCAGTAAGTATAATTTTTAATTCACTGTTTGTCATTATCCCACAAAAACATGTTTTTAAGGAGCATTTTGTAGGAAGAGTCTAGGAGGAGCAATCACACTATCCCGAAGAGTAGCCAAAAAAACCTTTTTCAACAGGAAACTGAGCTTCAACCTAAATTATATTTTCCACAAAAAAAAAAAGTGTCTGTTTTCTGTGGAATATTTTGATGTTTCATTGGAAACTTCAATACATAAAAAGTGAAATGCTTCCATCCGAGAAGTGTTTTTCTGCAATGCCACCAGAGTCCCCTGTGGTTCTTATTAGGCATAAACTTCCCGGTCTCCTTTTCATTTGCAGGCCAGACTCCAAAGGTAGACTACATCTCCCACGATGCAGATGGCCGTTAACTATCACAGAACTAAAGAAAAATCCTGTTCATTTAGAATGAGCTGGACATCAATGTAAATTCTCTCTACTTGTACTGATTTTAAATTTTATTTTATTTTATTTTATTTTATTTTATTTTATTTTATTTTATTTTATTTTATTTCATTTAATTTCTTTCTGAAAATTTACAAAATAACTAATTTCAGACTGAACCAACAATCATATCAATTTGCATTAAATTGTTTAGTGCTGCAAACAGACTAGAAACATAATTATTATCATTGCCCTGCCTATAAACTAAGTGAGAGGCAGAGGATTAAGCAATGACGAGCAGCCAAGGCTCAAGACTTTGGGGCTTCTTCCCTTACTTTGACTGGTTCCGTCACTTGGATCAAGTCACCTCCTAGTCACCACCCTTCATTTTTTTCCATGACCTTTGTCTCTTTAGGTGATAAGACCTGTGGGATGTGGGTTGTCTTTTATATGTGCTTCTGCCACATCAGCTCTGTTGCTGAATGCCCAAAAAATACTTAACAGCTCTAGTTGCTGGGACAAAAGGAAATGTTTTTCATTTTGAATGGATATTCATTTAAGCAAGTTGGTAGGATGGGATCTTAAAGATCATCCAGTTCCAGCCCCCTGCCATGGGCAGGGTCCTCTTCCACTGGATTAGGTTGCTCAAAGCTCCATCCAACCTGGCCTTGAGCACCCCCAGGGATAGGGCAGCCACAATTTCTCTCGGCAACCTGTGCCAAGGCCTCACCACCCTCACAGTGAAACGTTTCTACGTAGTATCTAATCTAAATCTCCCTTATTTCTTCTTAAAAACTGTTACCCCTTGTCTTATCACTACATTCCCTGATAAAGAGCTTCTTTTAAAGAAGGAAGAATGGATTAGGACTTTGAAATTTTTGCAAAGGGGTGCTAAACCAAAACATCTGGGCCAAATCAGTGCTTTTGTGAGGATATCTAGACCTGCAGACTGGCCCAGCTCATGCCAATGATGAACATAAATGACCATCACCTCACTGTTATTGACCTTCTCTGAAGTATTTTTGCCTCTTTATCTCCACTGCTGGCTCCGATACTTCTTCCTTTTTCCGTACATAAAGAAGTGACTCTATGAGGTCTGTGGATGGAACGGGGCTGCAGACAGCTGTGTGTCCACATGCACAGGCACGCGTGCAAGTAGAGGGTGAGCCAGCAGCGTGTGTGCCTGCGTGCATGAGGAGGGCAACGAGGGACATGGTTCTATTGGTGTTCCTAAAAGAAGCTGAAAATAAATGCAGTGAACTCTGCGCTCCAGCATACAGCTGTGTAAACTCAAACTGCAGGCCTGCTCCCATGTGGCCAGTTACTTATGGAAAAGGAGTGAGGCATAGCTCAGCACCAAGGGACTTGCCCATCAAACTGTTTCACACTGTTGGTCAAACAGTGCTCTTTGAATGAAGCAGGAAAAAACCAATATATATATTCCCTGTTTCCAGCGTCTAATGAATTGAAACTCTGCACCTCTCATGGCCTTGGAATCATTACATTAATTTTTTGCTACATAATCATCAATAAATCAAGCATAGCCCATTAAACAATAGATGCCTCCGAGGCCTCTCTTCAAATGTGCTTTTGATAAGAGTCAGAGAATTTTTTTCTGGGCTTGTAACGTTTTTCTTTCCTCTGTTTGTTTTTTCTAAGGGTCAAATAATGCTGTTAAAAGAGCAGTTAATATATAGATCTATTTTTCCATATTCCCTTCATGGTGTTTGACTTTGGGAGATTTATGGAATATCTTTTCCCAGTTCAACAATAGTATGTTTTGTTGTACTAAAGAGGTATTTTAACATGAGTGGAGATTCTTAATAACTTCACTGCTGTCTCCTTTCCAAAACAGGCCCAAGCCAAGACAGAGAACAGTGAAAATTTATGTATCTATATATATAAAAAAAGAGAGAGAGAGATTTATACATAAAACACACTCATCTGGGTATCACTCGCTTATTTTTATGTGATGAACTCCAAAAAGTTGGTATGTTCTGGCCAGACGCCACTGTTCACCTTTTTCATGAGGCATAATACATAGTTACATTTAAAGTAGAAAGAGCTAAGTGGCCTGGGCCAGGCCTTTGGATGGGGTAAATGGAGGGGAGCTGTGTTAACTTCAGTGGAGCTTTGCCAAACTGTGAGCGACAACGATCTGACTTGGTGCATTCAAATATGTTTCAGATGCTATGTCTGTCCACTGAAAGCACAGCTTCAGCCAAGAAAGACTCACACAGACTCGTCCATCCCCAAAACCAGATCTAGCTTTTCATCAGATTATAACAGCAACCCTGGATTGCATAAGATGCTCAGTAGTCTTCCAGTACTGAAAGGGGGCCTATAGGAAAGATGGGGAGGGGCTCTTTATCAGGGAGTGCAGGGACAGGATGAGGGGGAATGGTTTTAAGATGAAAGAGGGGAGACTTAGATTAGATATCAGGAAGAAATTTTTTAATATGAGGGTGTTGAGGCACTGGAATAGGTTGCCCAGAGAAGTCATGGATGTCCCAGGCCAGGCTAGATGAGACTCTGAGAAACCTGATCCAGTGGGAGGTGTCCCTGCCCATGGCAGGGGGGTTGGAACTGGATGATCTTTAAGGTCCCTTCCAACCCAAACCATTCTGTGATTCTAGGAGTGCCATTCAGTCCCTCATGACCCATGTGGTCCAGGAGGTTCATCAATCTGTCTCACGCTGATTTAATGGAGTTCGCCTATCTGACTTCTTGAGGCTTTGATTACATCTCGGCATCTGTGTGATTCTGCAGAGACAGAGGTGTTTATTCCTGTTCAGTTACAAAAAATATCTCCTAGCTTCCACTTGGGATTTCAGGGAGGGCTTGCAGGATTTTCCTGCTTCCCAAAGCCTGGACCCTGTGCCCTCAGGGACTTCCAGCAAGACTACATCTTTCTGGAGGAAGTTTTCTCCTGCATAAGAACTAGACAAGACACAAGATAATATAAAGTGCTTCTTTTCAGATGCCCTTTCTGAGGTTGTGGGGATGTTTGTGTTGAGCAGGGCACCATGATAAGACAGTAGTTCAGACCAGAGTAGTTGTAGAACTTTCTTACGAGGAGTAATCAGGTTTGTTTTTTTCTTTTCCCCAAGAGACTGATTACGTTGGGCAAAGTATCATGTTAAGGCAACATCTTTTCCTCTAGGTTCAGATTTAGCTCATTCAGTGTTGGCTTAAAGAGCTGTACACCACGTTCAATACAGCAGACTGATAAGCCCTTGGTCTAGGAATCAGTCCTCAGTCCTTCTTACATGTGGTTCTCCCATCAGAGAGCTGTCACACAAGACAAAAAGACCGGCTTTCCTATTTTTAAATGCTTTGTTTTGGATGATATTCATGAATGATACTTGCCAAGGGCAGGCCCTGGCTTTTTTCAGCCAAAAGAAGCAGCTGTGGTACTATTTGACTGGAACACAATCTGCTTCTGGAGAGATCTCCCAGGTGGTTCAAGAGAAAATGTGTGTCATGGGATCACATGTTGTCCTTTTCTTGGGTTTTATTTGTTTTTCTCTTGTATTCTTCCTCCCATGGGGCTTCACTTGCCCTTTGAACATCAGCAGAGGATGCTGTGCCCTCTTGTACCATGAATAGGCTATCTTTCACCACGAGGTCAAAGCCGAACCGTGTCGCAGATACTGAATCTGCAGATATATTTGTGGTTTTATGCAAAGTAAATATTCCTGGCTTCTGGCACTGGCTTTTAGGAGTGAGAAGCGTATATCTTAAATGCCCCTCCCTTGAAAGATCAGAGGAAATTCAAGATATCTCATGATACAGAGTCAAAAACGGAGAAGGCTGTTCCTGATGAAACATTTTCCGCTATCGGCAACCAAAAGAAGCTTTATTGTTCTTGCTGCTACTTCTTTCAGAGCAAGCCCCCATCTTGGCCTTCCAAATGGATTTGTTATTGAAAGAAAGTATATCTTGAATTTGATTTTTATGCAACTGAAGATAGGGAAAATTCTACTTCTGCAGATGTCAATGGGGGCAATGCCACTCACATCAGAGTGGTCAGGTTTTCAGCTTAGAAATATTTCTCCTGTCAGAGACAAGTCACAGTGTACAGCATAGAAAGCATGAAGTTAAGTCACCTTTAAGGTATTTTCTGGCCTCCAAACCATAAAAGTCTTTCACAGACACTTTAATTTATTCTCACTGGAAAAACAAATAGAGGTGGAACTGGAGAAAGACCATCACCCTTCAGTAGAAACCTAGCTGCTGCTGGTGATCCTGGAGGAGGGATCAGCCAGGAAAGCCAGAGCATGAGTTGCTTCCACAAAAACTCTGATGATTCAAGTGTAGCAGTGACTCTTGGTATAATTAAAACCAGTCTTTTTTCAAAAACTCTGCATGTCTTCTGTAAACCCTGTTATTATTAGATGAAGAAGCCATGCTGGCTTTGAGGCACGGGTTTATCTTGCAGCAAATAAGATGGTAGATGATTTTCAAACCAGAAGTAAGCTACCTCTGTTAATTCATATGCAACTGAATGAATTTTTGAAACAGAGAGGTTAGTGTGAACAGGTACTCAAACTATTGATGTTTCATTGTTCTTATGATCAAGCCTGTAGGATTTTTTCTAGGCATCAACAATCTGTAACTGAGAGATTTATTGCTTCATTTTTTCCAGGAAAAGGGAAGGGAAGGGGAAAAAGAGAATAGAAGAAAAAGAAAATCAGCTTTCTCCAGATTCAAATCCAAGTCCAGTTTGGGTTCAGCTTTAGTTCAAAAGTGGATGGCTAGGTCTTGTTTATCCTGAGATACTTTGCTCATTCAAACTCCTCTGAATCTGTCAGTGGGGAGCCTGAGGAAGGAATGGTTCTGTTTGAGTTGAATCAGAGTACCAG
Organism: Tapera naevia; assembly: GCA_033556795.1. NCBI lineage: Eukaryota > Metazoa > Chordata > Aves > Cuculiformes > Neomorphidae > Tapera > Tapera naevia. The sequence continues at coordinate 2,712,864 of JAUMJJ010000129.1, read as the reverse complement.
CCTCACCGTCTGCCAGAAATGCTGACCTTTCTCAGTCTGATGCAAAACATCCTGAATCTGTCCCTTTTCCACAAAAACTCTGTTGGCATTTCTGCTTTTAACCTTCTCCATGAAAATCAACTCAGGCAAATTCAGAAGAGTCTCTTGCTTAACACTTGCTCTCCCATGCTCATAGCTGACCCCAAGACTGAACCCTCACAGACTGAAATAATTACCTCAGCTGATGCTTGCTTGAACTTAGCAGTAAGTGTTAACCTGGTAGCAAGCAAAAAATAGAAAATAAATATGTATATAAAAGTTTAACATCTGCATAGAAACTGCTCCACTTACAAGAGAGGTATGGATCTCCCATACACTGCTGGACTGAAACTGATGCAAGCCTGAGCGACCTGCCGGTTTCCTTTGGGAGTCTCCTGTATATTTATGTAGCATGTAGTCCTTCAGCTGGAAATAACTTTATGGAACATCTCACTTCATTATTTTCAATTGAACTGCAGTTTTGTGTCCTGATGCTGTGGTGTCAGGTGAAAAAAAAAAAGAGAAAACATCCTGCTTAACGTGTCTTCCATACTTATTTCAGAATAAATGAGCTCCCTGTGGAGTGTATCACCTATAATTACACCCAAAAATACACTTTTGGGTGTCATAGAGAGTCTGGATTAAATCCACTTGCAGGAGAACAGTTTATGAAGTTTTGGTTTTCCATTAATCTTAAGGCGCCTTTCTCAGGGGACTGGAAGTAGAAGGTGGTTGGATGATAAAGGAGAAAGAGAATGGTTAAAGAAGAAAGAAATGGTTGGTGAATGGGTGACTCAGGAGAAGGATAAAAAGTCAAGACGATTTTAATTTCTAAACCTCGAACCAGTAGGAAGTCAACCTAGGCTAAAGGATACAGCAGCAAGCTGGGATTTCAGTCATGTGAGTCCCATTTCTTTGCTCTTCTTTTGCTTCATTGTGTGACCCTGGGTAACTCTCTTGATTCCTTTTGCTTTTCCACTGCATTTACATTGTCTTTGCAGAGCTCAGATTGCTCCTCATTGTGTGTCCATACAGCACCATTCACTGATGCAACAAATCTTGGATATATCCTTCAAGCACCATGGAAATTTCCATCATTTCCATCATTTTCCACCAGTTGCATCCCCACAGGATCTATTTTTTTTCACCAGAGCTGAATATGCTCATGACTTGGAAGTGCTGCTTTGATGTAGTTTCTGCTGGCAGTGACTCAGACTCAACACCACCCAATTTTAATTGTCTTTAGAGATCCGTAGAAGAGAAATTCAGAGAGGGTCTTGGATATCCACACTTCTTACTCAAACATCTGATGTAAATTCCTGAGTTTAAGAGATAATCACTTCTCCCTTTGCTGTAAGCTTTAGATAGGGAAAGCATTTACACCAGGGCCTTCACAAATCTGGTACCTGGTTCTTGGTGCATTAAACATTACCACAGGTCCTGGAATATCATCCTGGTTTCATGTACCCTTCTACCTTGCTGATAACTCGCATTCAGACACCCTGCCCCAAAAGATCTCCATGATGAATACTGCTAGGTCACTTCCTATGGTTTACAGAATATTCAGCTTAACCTCATGAATTCCAGAGCATGGATGAGAGCTGAATATTTTACAGCCATTGAAAGAATCTTGTTTAATTTTGAATGGAGACACAAATATGTATGAGGTGAGCTACGAGTAGAATTTTGTGAATATTTCTTAAATAAACCTTACATTGAGAACTAAATATTAGCAATAAAAAGGTTAGTTAGACTGTTCCTTTCTCTCCAACTCTTATTAACATTTTTTGGTTACATTCCAACAGCTAAATTGTCAGCAGTACCACTTACAGATAAAATCTGAATAACTTTTTGCTCACCAAAAAATAAGAACAATATTAATCTTATAATTGAATTTTGTTTGCTTTTCTCCGATTAAGTACATTTATACAAAGTCAGAACCGTATTGTTCAGAAGTAATACAAAGAATTTCCAAAATGTTTTATGGTTTTAAAACTGCTGAAAGAAGACTTTGGAGATTTTTTCCCCTTTGCTAGTTATAACTATTTATCTGTAGAGAATGAATTTTCAAACCATTTTATTACATGGAAATAAGCATATATAATACTTTCTAATTTTTCTTCCTTTTTTTTGAATTTAAAATCCTCTTTGTGGTTCAAAAACATCAATAAAATGGGGAGGGTAGTGTTAGGACAAGGGGTAACAATTTTTAGCTGAAAGAGGGGAGATTTAGATTAGAAGAATTTTTTTCCTTGGAGGATGGAGAGGCACTTCTCTGTCCAGAGAAGTCATGGATACCCTATCCCTGGAGGTGTTCAAGACCAAGTTGGGTGAGACCTGGAGCAACCTGATCCAGTGAGAAGTCCCTGCCATGTTGTAAATGTATGGGCCTTAAAGTCCCTTCCAACTCAAACCATTCTGTGGTTCTGTGATTCCATGAAAACTGTCTTTTTATTACGTATATAATGAAAAAGTTATTTTTTTAATGTTTACATTAAAGTAGAAGGATGGAGCCACAGTTATTCTAGTACAAGGACAGTGGGATGCATTTTATTAAATATATATGTCTGTGGTTCATCCATCACTCTTCTTAGGACTGGTAAATATGAGAAAAGGACAATGTGAAAATTGCGTACTTCTGCAAAGGCACCTGGGTGACCATCAGGATAGCCTGTAACACTCACAGTGGCTTATAGACTATATATTAACAGGAGTTGAACTGGGATGTGGGGGTCTACGTGTAACTCAAGTAGAGATATCTGCCTTAGTTCATGATGAATTTTTAAGTAACGATTATTGAATGCATTGGTGAAGGGTTTCATTATGTCCGAACGAGGTATTTAGCATCCTTTGAATTACCATTCCCAACCTTTGATGCTGCTGATCTGCTGCAGATGACGTTCATTTCTGCCAACCTCATGGGACTCATGGTTTCCAAGGGCTTTTCAAACAGTTATAGATGCCTACATTTAGACAAAGAAACAGCTCTGTGAAGAGAAGTGGTTAAAGTGATTGCTCTAGGTTAGTGCTCAGTTCACATGTAGGCATTTATGCTTCATCACCTACTTTGAGGTGTCAGAACCTGTAAGCTGAGTCCCGTGTCTGAAGTTAGGTGATATGAATCTTAGAATCATAGAATTGCTTAGGTTGGAAAAGACCTTTAAGATCATCAAATCTGACCTGAATCTTATTTAGCGATTCAGGAAACTTATCTGTAATCCTTGCTAATCCTGGGACTACTTGTTGAACTTTATACAAGCTTTTATACAAGCTTTTAAATATTACTCCATTCGTTGTTTTGTGGAAAGAAGGATTCTGAAGATTAAGCAGTCTGAAATGTTTAGAAGAAATAAAACAGTAGCAAGAAGATCTTCAAGCAAATAAATATTTCTTATGGAGAAATCTAAAAAGAAGTTGCTTTTATGTGTCTGCATTATTTGGATACAAACAGATATTTTTAAGATATTTTGCCTAATTTTTCTCATAACTCTCTATTTCACACAGCTGAAAGTTGTAGAAATATACTGAGCATATATACTAAACAAAAAAATAAGGCAATTCTCCCCAGCAACCAAATGTCAGGTGGTTATAAGTAAATGCTCTATTTCTTGTAATGCAGTTTTCTAGGCCTCTCAACAAAGGAAATATTCCAGATATTGAGCATTTCAGCACTACTATTTTCTACTTTTTTATTGTTGTTGTTGTTATTACTATTCCTACTACTATTTGCAAGTGGACTAGGATTATTTATTTCAAACAGAAAGAGATGGTCGAGCCTTTGTGCTAGGACATATTTATGTTTCATCCACTCTGCATACCACCAAGCACAACGGATTCTGAGCATCACTGCAACTTCTCAGCTGTATCTACATCAAATCATAAGTGTCAAATGAGGACATGTTACCATAAAGCAGTAATAAATAGTCACTTTGAGAGTATAAATCTAGTTACATATTTTTCTGAACAAATAAATCTAGTTATGTCTTCTAGATGTCTATTCAGAATGATACTTGAGACCCTTCTGATAACAGTGTCTATGTTGCCATGGGGAAGGGAAACCAGTGCTATTATCCTTGATGCCAATATCTAATTTAAATAATGACCCTCTTTCAATATTCTATTGTTTCACATTAAGTGAACCTAATTTTTGCTTTATAGAGTTTAACAAACTGCAGGTCATCTTTATAAACAGCACTTGTTTAATGCATAAAGATTTTCAGAACATCCTGAGATAAATAGAAGTCAACAGTTAAAAATTTGAAGGTTTACTAATTTTTTTTTCCCATTTCAGAGTTATCCAAACTTTTAACAGACTCCACCTCCTTCCACTCATTTGTCATGGCTGGAATTGAGACATCTTAAAGTGCCATCAACTGTTGTGAGAGTAAAATATGTGATACCATAGTCTTGCTACCCAGAATTTGATATCATAGAATTATAGAATGGTTTGAGTGGGAAGGGACCTTAAAGAACATCCAGTTCCAACCCTCCTGCCATAGGCAGGGACACCTCCCACTGTATCAGGTTGCTCAAAGCCCCATCCAACCTGGCCTTCAACACCTCCAGCGATGGGACTTCCATGACTTCTCTGGGCAGCCTGTGCCAGTGCCTCACCACCCTCACTGGAAAATATTTCTTCCTGCTATCTAAGATAAACCTCCCCTCTTTCAGCTTAAAACCATTCCCCCTCGTCCTGTAACCACACTCCCTGATAAGAAGCCCCTCCCCAACTTTCTTGTATGCCTTCTTTAATGTCTGGAAGGTACACAAAGAGGAATCATTTACTTGTTTTCTCCCCAAAGATTTTCTACATACCTAGATCCAACAGCACAAATATCCTGCATGAGAAGAACATCATGAGTCAAGCTACAGCCCAAATCAATCAGTGATGGAACTGTAGCTTCAAAAATACAGGGAATAGATGACTAGTCAAAATCACATTTGGGTTTGATGCATCATTTCCACAAAGCTGATTTGAACCCCATATTTGCAACTTAAATAATTTGTTTTCAGAATATTTTTTTTACTGTTTTACTGGTATTTGAGCTGTTTTATCTCATTTTATGACTTATGTGTTGGAAAAAATATGTTTGTAGAATAAATATGTAATGTAGATGATATTGAAGGGGATGTAAGCATATGGACAACAACCGTAATGCAGTCAAGTGAAAAAAGATAAATGAACAAATGTTTCCATGTACTGAGAAGTAGGCTGAAACTGGGAATTGTCTCAATGTCAATGCAATCCTGGAAGGAGGTAGAGCAACCTCCCATTTCAGACTGGAAGATTGTAGAGCAGCTGTAATTAGGAATCAATATTGGGTCATTTTCCTCAAACTAATACAGAGCTATTAGGTTGCTCCAGAGGCTAATTTTTTTTTGCACAAGGAGACTATTATTTTCTGGGAAAGGAATGAGAATCAGGTTCTTTTTTCCTTTTACAGGCATTCTCATCACCCCCAAAAATGTAATGATACTTATTTTTTAGGACTGCTTTTGGTTTTAAGGATACATGGAGAGATGGAAAGTAGTGTGTTTAGACCAGGCCATTTGGACTCCTGAGGACTCCCTGAAGACATTGTTGCTTTGTCTCCTGCCCAAAGTGGCAAAATCACAAATGTGATGAAAAAATACTCTTATTGCTTTCCAGTTCTCTGGGTGTGTAGGAATCATGGTCAACTCTCTGGCGGAAAATAGGATTGAGTGAAACATTTTTACCCCTCTCCTGAGTAACAGGTATTAAGTAAGTAACTAATTGTTCTATTAGTTATTTATAAATTAATTTTGGTTGTTTTATGTTGCTATTATTGTTTATTTCCCTCAAGAAGCTATATTTAATATTACCTCTAGTGTTCTGGTCCTAAATGTGTAATGAATGACAAAGATGACTTTTTCCCATAGCACCATTAAGATTCTAATCTAAAACATGTGGAAAGTCTATAGTTAAGAAGCACAATTGTATGAATTACCTCAGCTATATTTAGACAGCTCCAGGATGGATATCTCCAGCTGGCCTGTTCATTCAGGGTGCTTTGGTAGTCACCAGTAAAGGTGGGCCTTGTTGTGGCCAGGTTCACCTCCTTTCCAGGGCTTCCATTGTTAACAACTAAACCATTATTAGCTATGGGAGACAGAGAGCAATGGCTTGTGGATGATGGTCTCTGAGAAACTTCCCATAGTGACAAGGTTGATGTCAGGAAACAGCCTTGTGCTTCAGTACGAGCAGGATGGAGCTCAACTAACATCCCTTGTGTTTGCATTGAGATGAGCAAGTCATCTACTAATGAGACAACATCTGTACAGCTCTCCCCTCACTTTCTTTTGGTTTTTTTCCAACTCTAGAGCTGCAGTTAACTCAAGAACGGTGATGATGGATTTAACTATCCCAAACAATACCAGGGCATTTCCCAAAGATGATATCAACTGTGCTGTAATTATTAAAAGAGCAACTGTTCCATACGAGTGGTCTAATGTGAGATTTACAGGTCACAGAATATGAGAGTCCAGAGCATTTAAAGCACAGGGGGAAACACACTTTTAAAATCCATTCTGAATGAACTCATTTTTAGCCTCAAGTAGGCTAAAGTAATTTAGCTGATAATTCCCAAAGTAGTTTCATTACAGTTTAGTTCCCAGCTGAAACTGCAGATTGCGCTGAGGTATCCAGAGGCTAAACTCTACTTTTCATTGTCAGAATGAGAGGTTTTAGTAAGTGGACTCTTGAGCAAGGTTTTGATCTGGACAAAGTTTTCTGAAAATTCAACTGTGTTTCAAACATGTATCCAAATTAGGTGTAGACTTTCAGGTGTCCAAAGCTCTCTGTAGCTGAGAAAAGTTCTACTTCAGCTATGCTTTGGCATTAGCTGCCCCACCTAATGAGAGCTGCTGACAGAAAATTAGGATCTTAAGCTACTTCTCCAGGTTCTACCAACAACAAAGGAAGAGATGAGCACTTCCTGGGGACATCTGTCCACCTCTTCTCTTGAGAAGATCCTCTGGGACAGATGGAATAAATCACAAACTGTCAGTACTTAATATAGGAATGTCCTGAAATAATTTTCTGGAATTGTTACCTAACTTTTAAGTGACTAAAGGTAAGCAAAGATAACTTGGACTAGTTCTTTCAAAACTGAATTTATCTCCCTCTTCTAAACTCTTCAGTCAAAAGTGTCCTTTTTCAAGGCCAATGTTCATCTTCCTAAGTCTCACTACTTCTAAACTTCAACCAGTCAGTAAAAGCTCCCTTCTATGGTCTCTCAGAACATTATTGTGCTAAACCATGTTTTCTATCGCTGAACCTACTTCATAAAATGTTAATGAGTTTTAACACTGCAGAAAATGGAATAGGTTAGTTATAAGCTGCATAATAGCTACAAACACTCAGTGAAACATGTAACTGAAGAAGCACCTTAAATGGATCAACATTAGACAAACAAATGAAATTAAACAGCTTGAAAAGTCTAGTCTGAATTAAAAATATAAAATTACACAATTTAATTAGAAGTAATAAAAAATTAAACAAAAAATTAATTAAAGTTTAATTAATTAAAAATAAAAACTAATTTTCAGTATAAAAATCTGTTATATTTGGTACAGAGGCTTTTTCTGTCTTTGAAAGTTAGTTTTGGTGACATAACCTGTATGATTTTACGTTTAGCTTTTTCATTAAAATGTTTTACAAAGTAAAATTTAAGTTTTGTTTTCCCCCAGTAATCTTAGATTTGGCATAATTTTGGTCATTTTGAAGGCATCCTGAAGCATAGATGTAAAGCCAAAATAAGTCAAGAACAGGCAAAATAAGTCAAGAAAAGAAATATTTCACGCAAAACTCCAAGAAACATGTAGGAAATATTTAGGAACTTACCATGATGGTAAATGAACAGGCTTTGGCTGTCTTTCTTACAAATTGAATAAATATGGGTAGGGCATATATACTAAAAATAAAGTAAACAGAGGGAAAAGTATGTATCAGAGATGGGAGGGACTTGGGTTATGGGTTGGTCTTTGAGGGAGAAAGAGACAGAAAGACAGAAGAATAGAAAGACATGGGGGCAGGCTAGTCATGGGTTTGATCCAATACTTCTTAATTTCAACTTACAAAACACATATCAGAGATAAATTTCTTTTCCACAGGGAAAATAAATTCCATGAGGCAGGGCTACAGATTACAGAGGAATATAAAATAATAAAAAAAGCCAACCTCTATTACTTTGCTAGGTTTCTAGTCCACATAGAAGAAGATTACAAAGCTGCATCCTTATTCATAGTGAGCATATTTTGTAACATCTACTATAAAAAAGCCTTAAAGCCATTTCTAAACATATATCTATTCTCTAAATGCAGGTCTGGAAGGGATCTCAAGGGGACCTATCTCCTACACAATCTCACCTGTACTTATGTCCTTCCTAACAGATGTTTGATCATGTCTGCCAGAAATCACCAGTGCTGGGGACCCCACACCATCCCCAGGGAGTAATCTCCACCACCATTATGCCTAGAAAATATACTTCACTAAATACAAGAAAGTTCAAGTATCCTCTATGGACCTTGCTTAAAAACAGAAACAGTAAATAAACAAAAAATATAATAAATAATTTGTCAAGATATTTCTGAATAATATGCTCACAGAATCATAGCCCCGTTAAGGTCAGAAAAGACCTCTAAGCTCATCAAGTCCAGCCATCAGAACACCACCACCCTGCCTACTAAACCATGTCCCAAAGTGCCACACCTAAATGCTTTATGAACAACTCCAGGGATGGTAACTCCATCACTTTCCTGGGCAATCTGTTCCAGTGCTTCACCACTCTTTCAGTAAATAAATTATTCCTAATATCTAATCTAAACCTCTTCTGGCGCAACTTGAGGTGTTTCCTCTTGTCCTACCACTTGCAATTTGGGAGAAGAGAGCATCACCCACCTTGTTACAACCTCCTTTCAGGCAGTTGTAAAGAGCAATGAGGTCTCCATTCAGACTCCTCTTCTAGAGTCTAAACAGCCCCAGTTCACTATTTATGCTCCCTTCTTCAGCTCCATTGCCTTTCTCTGGACACACTTCAGCCCCTCTATGTCTTTCTTGTAGTTAGGAACCCAAAACTGAACAGGTTCGAGATGCAGCCTCACCAGCGTCGAATATAGGGACAGAATCACTTCCCTCCTCCTGCTGGCCATACCATTGCTGATACAAGCCAGGATGGTGTTGGCCTTCTTGGCCATCTGGTCACATTGTTGGCTCATGTTCAGCCAGGTTTCAATCTGTGCTCCCGGGTCCTTTTCCACCAGGCAGCCTTCCAGCCTCTGCCTGAGGTTGCTGTGACTCAAGTGCAGAATCCAGCACTTGGCCTCCTTAAACCTCATACAGTTTACCTGGGCCCATAGATTCAGCTTGTCCAGATCCCTCTGTAGCACCTTCCTACCCTTAAACAGATCAATACTGGCAGCCAATTTGTTGTCAACTGCAAACTCACTGAGGAAGAAACTCATCCCCTTGGCCAGGTCATTGATAAAGATATTAAAAAAGACTGACCCCAACACTGAGCCCTGAGGAACATCACTTGTGACAGACCAATCTTCAGGATCAGTTCATCCCACTCTTCAAACCACGGAACACAGTTGAGGTTCTATCTGGAAAGCTGTCAAAGATTTTCAATGATCTTTGTGGTCCTGATTTTTACCAGAAAGATAGATCTTTTTAATTGATGAACTCTTTCTGAATTTTCCAGTTGAGAAAAAAAAAAAAATAATTCCCCTATGATACCTACTATGGCTCTTTTACCACAGTTTTTAGGAAGCTGCAGAAGTAAGAACAGAGAGGACACTCAGGACAGCGTGTAAATCAATAAAATATCCCTCTACAGTCCCCCTGCAGAGACGGAAATGGGCAAAAAAAGGTCTTTCATGTCCAGGTTGTGGGGCTTTTTTCATCTATGTTGAAGCTCGTCCTTCACTTTTTTGAGCCAACATAGTGGAAACAGCCAGGCCAGCCTGACCTGACAGCTACATGTTTTTTGAAGTTTAGGATGTAGGAGGGCTCTGATTAGTGAGGAGAGATGCAAAATATGCATTATCCTGAGTCTGTCTACATCTTTTGTGGGCAGGAACATATGTAGTTATACCAGATGCTAGAGCAGATATCAGGATGGAGAGGAAATCATGAAAAAATTATTTTAAAAAAGGTTTATTTTCTTTTGTTTTCTTGCATTGTTTTGTATTTTGGTTTTCTTAAGTGCTTAAAGGCTAAATTGCTTTTGTTAATTGCACTATAGGCAACCAATGGACTATGTCCAGTACCTGAAAATATCAATAGCATGTTAGAGATTGTAGGTTCAAGCCAAAAATAAAAAAAATTATGAGCCCCACAAAAAACAGGAGGAAGGATTCTTATCTTTAAAAAGAAAATATTCAAACATTTTGACAGATTTTTCTCCAGAAATGATTTTGTTTCTTGTTTCTCAACAGGTCATTTTCTATCAGCAAAACCACCTGGCAGACTTTCTAGTGGACAATGATTGTCATCCTCTCCTTTCACATCTACATCCATGAGCTGTGGACATCCAACACTTGAGCTTTCTGGTTTGAGTTAGTCATCTACAGTCAATGACAAAAGACCTGTCCCATGGGAGACAAATTCTACCCTGGTGACATACCTGCCTTAGAAGGGTTTCAGTTGCCTTTGGAAGTGCCCAATTTCATACCATAACAGTGGAAAGGACCAAGTAACAATGAATTACAACCTTCCTGCTCCGTACTTCGTTATATGTTTTCCCAGTAATGCCAGAATCATCAGTTTCCACGGTGAAAGAAACTGCTACAGAAAGAAGGAGGATTTATATTGATGGAGTATGTAGCAGGTCTGGATGTGGATCAGGACCTGGCTTATAGGGCTCTGTAAACATCAACACTAGGAGTGTCCCTCTTATTGTTTCAGAACTCAGAACATGTCATAGAATCATAGAAACACAGAATCTTCCATTTGGAAAAGACCTTTGAGATCCAGGCCAACCACACCCATCATCTGCTAAACCACGTTCCTCAAAAACTCATCTGCCCATTTTTTAAACATCTCCAGTGCCTGATCACCCTTTCAGTAAATAAATTCTTCTTAATTTCCAGTCTAAACCTCTCCTGGTGCAACTTATGGCCATTTCCTCTTGTCCTATCCCCTGTCACTTGTGAGAAGAGATCAACACTCGCTCTGCCACATCCTCCTTTCAGGCAGCCGTAGACAGCGATGAGGTGTCCCCTCAGCATCCTCTTCTCAAAGCTAAACAACCTCAGTTCCCTCAGCCATTCCTCGTAGGTCTTGTTCTCCAGGCCCTTCTCCAGCCTCATTGCTCATGTCTGGACACGCTCCAACACCTCAATGTCCTTCTTGTACTGAGGGGCCCACAAGTGAACCCAGTACTCAAGATGTGGCCTCGCCAGTGCTGAGTACAGGGGTACAATCACCTCCCTTGTCCTGCTGGCCACGCTGTTTTTGATACAGGCCAAATGCCATTGATCTTCTTGGCTGCTTGGGCCACTGCTGGCTCATATTCAGCCATCGGTATAGCTCATGTAATGGGCTTGAAACAGCTCACCTTGGCCCTACATCTCCCATACGGCTAGATATCCATCCCCTTTAATTCTCCTCTTCCACAGCCTTGCAAATCATCCACTGCAAATCATCACTTGTATCCAGCTGACACAAAGAGAAAGACAGAGATGAAGTTCCATGGAGAGGCCACGTTACAGGTTAAAATGCTTAAAGGAAGCTGTCTAGAAAGCACACATCAGCTGCAGCTTCTACTTGAGGCATGAGTCAGTCCTTTTTGTCCTAGCATAGAGATGTAATTAATTTCAGAGACTTGAGGAAGACTCCAGGTGTAGCTGCATCTCGTAGTGCATCCCATTCTTATGCTTGTTTTTATCTGGCAAAAAAACACTAAGCAATTATGAACAAACAAAACATAGCAGAACCCTCTATACATGGGTCACATTCCACCCCACCACCACTATCTCAGGGTATCCAGTTCAAAGTTTCAGGTGCACGACCCAAGCTTCCATTCTGGTAGGACAAGCTTGTCTTACAGTGCCACCTGATAAGATCACAAAATTGGTCACCACCAGCTGATTCCTGGGAGACATCTCAGCCTCATTTTCGAAGACTAAGATTAAGGACAGCAAATGAAAGAATGAGCATACATTTTATTTTTTATGAACTATAAGCAACACTCATTTCTTTTTTTCCAGCTTGGATACAAACAATAACACGTTTAGGGGGATGGTGAAGGCATTCTACATTCCATAGCCAAAAGCACTGGGAAGTTTATATGTCTGGCACTACATCCAGTTTGAATCTTCAGCCATTTGCATACATCTAAACTGAAGGAATGGAGCAGGCAGTAGCCAAAGCCCAGAGTGAATCTCAAATCCAGTCTCCAGAGTCACCATGGCGCAGTTTATCCAAACCACAGCATCCTACTGACAAATATTTCAAAAAGTCCCCAACACTCCAGATATCCAATGCATTTTGTCATATGGACAGACAGACTCACAGATTAGTTGGTAAGGTTACAGATATCTGTTATTAGGAAGGAAGGTGGTGATGGTGTTTAAACAAGACGGAAGTTTCATGAATTATTAATTTTTATGTTGACATCAACAAATATTCAGGTCCTGAGCAGGCTTGTGGTGTTTCCTACAGCTGAGAAAGGCAAGACTGCACTGTAATGAGTATGCCAAGGTCTTGTCAGTGTGGCTGCTGGCAGGAAAAGACCTTGTGATTACCAAACTCTGAAATTTCCACACAGTCTGGGATACATCCTACGATCAGACAGGGATTCCCTGCATGCCCTGTCTTTGACATCGCGGACAAGAGGGGTCTGCTGGTATGTAGCTGTGACCCTTGTGTGCCTCTTTCTACCTGACACTGGGCTACTTTTTATGGATAGTTTGCTCCAAACTAGAAATATGAACTGTTGTGTCCAATATATCCATAAATAATTTCCAAAAGGATAAAATAAAACCAGGGCAAGAGTGTTCTTTTGGCTTTATTATGTAGTTCATGTGGCTTTTCTGCTCCCTGTGCAGCCGGATGTGGTGGCCAAAAGAAACAGGAACCCAGTGTCACCTTACAAAACTTTCAGGCAAGAATATATTTTGTCTCATACAACCGCACCACCACCCTCCCAAAGAAAAAAATCTCTAATAAGACTGGATCCTGATTGGCTGTTGGTAACCACAGAAGAGAAATCAGGACAAGAATCTTGAAATCCGAAGCAAGGCTGACCATCCAATATCAGCTGATTGCTTGTGGCTGAGGTCCTGTCTATCCATCCAAATCTTTGCTTCCTGATTAGCTTTGCAGTGGTAACATTTCCTGAACCTTTAATTGAGCTCTGTGTGAGGATGGTAGTTTTAGAACAGGGTTATTTATATGGGTGCAGTTGGCAGTTGGAGCATCATTCAGTGGGAAGAACTGGTGTCCAGAGGGTGCAACAAGGGCTCTGCCATTGGCTTACCCTGTGGCTTTGGGCAGGTTGTGCCCAATGTGGGCCCAAAGCCAAGATTTCTCTTTGACTTTGTTTTTTTTTTCTCCCAAAGCCAATAGGAAAATATCTGTTTCTTTTACACGTTCTTAGTGTATTTGTCTTGAGATTTACAGCTTTACTACTGCTGTTCAGTCTGTTTCAATAGTTTTGAGGCTATTACAGTTTTTTCTGATGGCCAAACTCTCTGGCTGTCCATGCTCCCTGTGTGTCAGCTCTTATTTAGAATCAGTCTGTCCTGAATCTAGGAAAAAAGATAACAAAAATTATGAGTCTTTTATATATTCTACTTCTATAAGCCTCCAGGACAAAAGCAATTGACTATTTTCTGAAGATATATAGTAAAGTTAAGGGTTAGATAGAAAAATGGTCCATGAAGCTTGCCCGTGTACTCTGATCTCTTGGAAAAATGATGTTGAAAGGCTTGAATATGTATTTGCGGCCTCTGCAAAAAACAATGTATAATGCAAGCAAATAGTAAACAAATAGATACCTCCAGGTAAAGATAATTTTACAGATCAGTGCAATAAGCTGCGGTCTCACTATTTCATCTGCCAGTCAAGATCCTTCTCTAAGTAAGACACTGGACCTTGGACAAGGAGCCAAGATGACAGTGCTTCTGAGGAGCTACAGTGTTGTGATCATGGTGAAAACAAGCAGATCTGGTTTCCATAAATATTTCCTCCTTGAGATGCTGACCTTCAAGGAGGCCAGCACGGATTTACACTTGAAAGGAAGATGGGGTTATTGTTTTGTTGTCACGTGGAGCAGGCTGTATTAAGCTGTAAAATTTCACAGAAATACAGATTCTGAGTAAGGGCTGAAAAATTATACACATTTGCATATTCATTCATGGGCAAGACACCCTTCTATGATCCAGGTGCATCCTCAGTGTGAACTGTTAAGTTGCTTCCTACTAGTAGGGGTGATGCAATTGCAAAATCTATGCAAAGCATATTCTTTGTGTCTTGCTGTAGGACCTAATTTACTAGCAGGTGAGGTAAAATCAGCAATTTCTTTTGCTCCAGAGATAGAAGAAAATTCTTCATACCAAGCACTTTTTATTCCTTCTATGTATCTGTTTGCATCAGATGGCTCTGTAATGTATTAGAGATGATGAAACAAAAAAGCTGGAATTTCAAGTCAGGATGTTCAGAGTGGAAAGATAATTTATTGTGGAAGGCGTTTTCATGGAGCTATGACATCCTTTCTTCTCAATTCTGATCATGTTATATGTACTAGAGTTCAAGAGCAGATTTGCAGATTATATTCAGAATCTACCAGGTAAAATTCCATGGTCCAGTTGATAATGGAGATGATATCAGTTTAGCCTATCATAATAGTGTTTCCTGACTTTGAATGGTGTTAAGCCATGAAAATGCTGAAAAAAATCCCACAGCACAGTCTCAGACACACAGGATGGCTCTCAGCTTTTGCTGGTTCTTGGAAACAGGCAAGTGAGTAGGTATTTACTTTGCCTCCCCAATATTGTGGTGTTTGCAGTGGTTTCTTGTAGCCTTTTGGAAAGTTTTACTGATTGTGTGTAGAAGTTACAGGAAGGGATCACTGCTAAGGAGAAGAGTAGGGTGTGGGGAGACCTTATTTCTCCCTATAACTACCTAAAAGGAGGTTGTAGTGAAGTGTGTGTTGGTCTCTTCTCCCAGGTAACAAGTGATAAAACAAGAGGAAATGGCCTCAAGTTGTACCAGGGGAGGTTTAGATTGAACATTAGGAAAAATTTCTTTACCAAAACAGTGGTCAAACATTAGAAGAGGCTGACCAGGGAGGTGGTGGAATCTTCTTCCCTGGAGGTGTTTTGTGACGTGGTTTAGTTGGCATGGTGGTATTGGGCTGATGGATGGACTGGATGATCTTAGAATTCTCTCCCAACCTTAACGATTCTATGATTCTAACCTCGTCCAAGGGTTCTCCTAACCTTTAGATTTGGTAGATATTTTCTACTTTGAGTAGGGTAATCTGCAGTGTTAGGAAGGTCTTCTCTGTAGCTAAATTGAACAAAATGTTCCTGAGGTTGGCTGACTTTTTCTATAGACAGCAAAAGACAAAGGAAATTAAAGAAAAAGAAAAGAAAGAGAAAAAGAATCACAGTATTGAGTTTTAGATGGGCTTTTTTCACAACTCAGCCTCAGCTAATTTGCTCCTTCTCTGAAAGAGGATGGAAACACAAGAAGTTGTATTGGCAGCACAGGGACTGTAAATCAAGGACAGTCTTAATTGCTCCGTTCTGTTCATCTGTTTCTCACCACACACCCTCTCAAACCTTTATCTGTAGTTTGGCTATTTTCTCTTTTATCCAAGACTCTTTCAGTTCTCCCCCAGCCCACACCGCCATCACCAACTTATAAGACAACTCGCTAATGCTGAAATACAGTAGTATAAAAGCTACTACTGTTCTCTGGATGGGTTAGAGTTGCAGATTTTCCTTGGCAAGTTCTGAGACAATATTTGGAGGTTGTTGATTCAGAACTGTTAACTGTATTAATCATGTAACAAACATGCACAGAGACTGCCAGGCCTAATAAATCTTACTAGCATGCAACCTCCCATCATAAACACATTCAGAAACACTTAAGAAATCCCTGAGCCTGGAAGATATCATTAGTTTCCTATCATATGCTTTAGGTTTGCTGAATCAATCAATGGTAAATGAAGATGAGCATGAGCTGAACTCTCCAAGCCGTTTTTCATCCCAAGAGGCGAGTGTAAGATAAACGCCTGCAGCCAACTGTTTAGCATTGCAGACTCCCAAGAAGCTGTTTGCACATTGTAATTGTAATTGATGTTGAAGCTCTTCTACACACAGGATTAGCATTTTACTGTGCTAAGTTCTGTAGAAAATTTCTAATTCACAACAGGCCATCCCTGTCCTGAACCACTCCTAGCCTCAGTAGCAACAAAAGCAATGCCTTATTCAATAATCAGTGTAGGAACTAAAACATGGACAAATAAAATAATTCACATAAGATCAGTAAAGAAGGCAACAGAGTCAAGAATTAACACACGTTTCTTTCTATCTCTTTGATCAAACCTTTAGGGCAGCAGAAAACAATTCTCTTGTGGAAACATTAGCCTAATGGAAAGACACAAAGACATAAGGAAGCTGTCAAGTTTCTCTGATTTCAAAGCCTAAGTGGAATTAAGACATTTAATCAGATCTCCTATTATTCCTACGATATTATCATAGAATTATAGAATGATTTGGACTGGAAGGGACCTTTACAGGTCATCCAGTTCAACCCCCCTGCAGGAGCAGGGATATCTTTAACCAGATCAGGTTGCTCAGAGCCTCACCCAACCCGGCCTTGAATGCTTCCAGGGACTGGGACTTCATTACTTCCCTGGGCAACCTGTTCCAATGTTTCACCAGCCTTGTTGGAAAAAACTTTTTCCTTAAATCCAGACTAAATCTACCTTCTGTTAATTTAACACCATTACTCCTTGCCCTGTCACAGCAGGCCTTTCTAAATAGTCTGTCCCCATCTTTTCTATAGGTCCCGTTTCAGTACTGGAAGGCTGCTATAAGGTTTCTTGACAGACATATTTCCCCCAAACACCCTTTTTTATGAAAAATGCTTTTAGTCAGACACTCCAGTTCTGACTACAACCCTGAAATGAAAACTACAGTGGACACCAAGACATCCCTCACACCTGGAACTGTGAGTTGCTGGGGAGTTAGACGGGTTATAAAAGGCCTAGTGGACTCACCTTTCTGGGAAAACTATTTGCACCAAGTGCCTTCCAGTTCTGACTCCGGGAGCAATGTCCTTCTAGGGATTATTTTTCCTGCTACCGATGGCATTAATCCCACTTTCCCACATAATAAAGACCCAAATGGCTTTGAACATAGAATCAAGTCATGTCGAGACTATGTCTCAGTTTAGAAGTGTTCAGCTAAGAGGTGTCCATCTACTCTACAACAGGTACCAGTATGCATTTCATGCAAAATCACAAACATCTGGATTAAGTTCATAAGAGTTTTGTTCTTAGAAGCAGACAGATGACTCCAACCATGAGATATCTGGCATTGCTCCTTTCTAACACTGGAAAAAAACAAAGGTAAGAACTCTTTTAGTTAAATACTTGGACATAGAAGAGGTAGACTTGGGAAAAAGTCTTGTCCAGGACTGGAAATTCAACTAACTGCTTTGTGACAATCCCACCAGATAAAAGCTGGATAGCAGAAGCTACACACAGGAAAGCTGTGGTGGAAGTTGTGTTTCAAAGGTTCAAGATAGCAATATGTAAGGACAAAAATATTAGGTAGACCTTAGTGCTTATATTTACCTATTCCATTTTACCCAGATTTCCCTTCTCTGAGCACAGGATTTGTTTAAAACCTGAACTGATCAGACTTGCATCACATTGTGAAATTAGGAAAGACTTCAACACACCAGAAACACGATTAGAGAGTCACGAGCTAAACTCTAAACATCCTTATAGCATTATCTGAAAAGCCAGGCTTGATTCTTCACCCGATAGTTTCAGCAGTTTCCCTGCTGAGTAGGATAAAAACATGGTACCCACAAAAGATGAAGCCTACTTTTCATTACCATGCAGATAAAATGGTTATGTCTAGGACATGAATTTACATTGATGTCCTGGAGTAGGATCAACAGCTGCTGTAGTAGTGCCCTACCACCCACTGGTAGCATGTGGTTGGACGAAAGAGTTCAGTAGCATCTGTTCTTTCTTGATTTTTATTTCCCCTTCCGCTATACACTGGATTTTTCATGGCAGGGAAGCATAGCAACTCTGAAAAACTTGGAAGAACAAACAGGAAAAGCTCAAAGACACCCAGCAAATACATGGCAGATGTAGAGAAACAACACATATCCTTGAATCCACCTCAGTCCTCAGAGTTTAGCCATAAAATAATTTAAAGTGTCATATACAGACTTTTCATTGGCACGGCGGAATAAGAGTGACACAAAGCTTACAGTTTCTGTGATCGCTATATCTGTGCTCAATACCTTCCTTCAGTGTGGTTGTCTGTGAACCTGAAAAGGTCTTTGGATGCCGCTGCAGTAAACTGGCACCTTCATACCAAAAAGGGAAAGATACAATGAATGTAATAAATTAATAAAATGTGTCCTGTGTCCCTGGCTGAGTCTGTTCTGCTGCTTCTCAGTTGACTTTCACGGTTTAAAGGTCTTTCTACAAGTCTACCTTTCCTGCCTTTTCCTTCATTTTCCTCCTTTTTTTTTTTTCCACAGAGCACCTAACAGTTAAAAATAGTGAAAATACTATTCTAAGTATCCTCCTAAATATCTGATTGCCCTTCTCACTGGTTCATACAGGTTAATCAGATCGCCTTCAAGAGATGTCCACTGTCTTAGGCATCTGCCTGCTGGTAATCAGACCGAACTGGCTTTTGCTCTGCTTTCAAATCATACCCAAAGTTGTGGTGATATTAAACCTAATTTCAGGACCAGGCACAGACTAAAAGGTAAATGTAATAACAACCCTCCTCCTGTTCAGAAACAAGTCTAGCTATACAGAAGAGTTTGCATAACTGACATGGTCTTTAAGTCACATCAGCTTAACTGGTAGAGAGTTGCCAGGGGAGTTGTTTTGTTTCATTTTTCATATTTAAAGGCCTATAAAATCGTGAGCAGTTTAGCATTGTGGTTTCTTTCCAGTGTCTTTGCTATGGAGCTGTCAATTTAAATGTCAAAGCGTCCCCTGACTATCTTCCCTGGAAAGCTCTGCAAAAGGTCTGTTTCTCATAAAGCAGAGAACACACTTTCTTCTCCCCTCCCCCTCCCTTTTTTTTTTTAATAATTATTATTTTTTATGCAAACCAGTCCATTCATCCTGCCAAGTCCAGAGTCACTTCTTGGCTAAAGGCTGAAACTCCTTTCTACTCTCACATGAAGCAGGGCGAGTCAGAGAGGAGATGGTGGGTGAGTTTGGGGTGGGGTTGTGAAGGAAGAAAGGAAAATTGAAGTGCACCTCCATAGCAGGCAAGGGGAAGATGGATGAATTCACTGTAACACACTGCGGTACAAAGTCAGCAGAACTTCAAAGGAAATGAGCCATAATTCAGGAGAAGTAAAAACAAGCAGCCACTCTTCTCAATTCCCTCTCTCATTCTCCATATTTTTTTCTCCTGCTTTCTAAAATTCCGTTGTAGTCAGAAAAATCACAGTGGCCAAATACAGGGGGGTTTAATCTATTAGTTTTATTTAACCATGCCTTCTGGGAGGAAAAATGCTGTGCTTTTGAAAGATGAACACACTCAGCAGGAGGCTCACATGAGGGATTCCTACTTACAACCTCTTACAGCCAGGCCAATGCCACAGCCCTTTTCTGCTCCGTGAGGGCATTTGCTTGGTGTGATCAGGAGGCTTTGAGTTGTAACCATGAAGTAGCAGAGAGCCCACAATTCAGGGTGGGGACCTCCTGTCAGAGGTCAACGTGGTCTAGTTTAGGAGTTTTAAAGTGAGATATATGAGTCTTAGCCACCTATTTGAAGTCAATGAAGGTAGATGAAGGAGTGCAATTCCGTCATAAATTTAACAAGTTGCTCTCTGGAAGTACCTTTTTCTCTCCAATGATTTATCTAGGAGCTTCGGATTACTGGCTATGGTTTAGACATCTAAATCTTAGAGATCTGAAATTAAGGTAAGTGAATCCAACCTAGAAAAGAACACTCACACATTGAAGAGTCCACCATAAGGACTCCATCTCACAAATCCTTCTGTCTTCCGTTCCTTTGCATTTAGCATTAAAAATACAATCAAACCAAAAAACAGAACTAGGCAGTCAATGGGACATTAATGGCTGTAAACACATTTACACAATCTTAGTGGCTTTGCTGATATATTGGGTTCTGCTGGCTTGGGAAATAAACTCAGGCTGACCTGTTAGAGGGTTCCCATCATGTCTAGAGGGAATAGCTGTCCTTCTTGTACAGAGTATACTCCTCACTGAAGGTACATCAGAGAATGTTCACGAAGCGGAGAAGAGAAAGAAGAAGTACTGTTATGACTTTGCTACACTTGATTTCCCTGCAGGGAGGAAAGGATGGATACCAGATGGATGTTGGATTACATTATCCAGCAGATTGATTATACCTATGTTATTCCCAAAAGAAAATAACCAAACCCAGTTTGTTTTAGAAACTCTGTGAGCTCTAACATCAGATATCTATTAAAACACTATGGGTATAACAGGTTTCGATGCTGAATTGTTATTTGTTTCTTCATATTTTGTCTGAGCCATTGACAGAAATACATAAATATTATAGTCACAAAATTCCCTGAGTTTTTTGATATGTATATATACATTTGCCTAATTAAGGTAAATGTGGAAATAACAGGTCCTTTGCCAAAGTGTTATCTTCTTTGATAGCTCACTATGAAGGACTGTTCTGTTTTATTTTTCTTTTCCAGCATTTAATCTAATCACAACACCTGTAAGTAAAAGCAACTTTGCTTCTGTATCCACCCTCCCAGTTCTTGATCTGCCTCAGAGTTTTTTCTCATCAGCTTGATTCACATGATCAGCATGTGATTTTTTTCCTACATACTTAAGCACTTTCTTTGAGTAGGCCACAAAGAATTAATCCACAGGAGTGCTGTAGAATCAAGGGAACTCTGTGGTTGAGGACAACTTTAGAATCATCACATGCATTAAGAGGATGGAAGAGGGGTCATATTTACAGGTGAAGCATAGAAAGTATCCAGATGGCATTATTTTAAAATAAGAAGCAACCAAGTCTTGAGGGTTTTGTGACATATGTTTAAAAGATTTAATTTAGGGCTGGACGGGAAACACTAAGGGACACTGGTGACTTCATATTTCTGTCATCAGATGGGAGTGCTCTGGAGCCGGGTTGGAGCTCAGTCATTGAAAGCACCCAAAGAGGATAAGAATATGGATGTAGTTGTCAATTACAGAATGAAAATGATGCAATTAACACAGGAAAGAAGAAGCAAAAAATATTTATAAGGCTGGATGAGAAAAGAGACAGAGCACATTTAAAAGCAATGCAACAGACACAGATAAAATTGCAGAAAGTTCCTGTTCAGTATCTAATCTTGCTTAGTCTAGGAGTACCTGAGAGATGTAAATATTACAAAGACAGAAAGCCATGTATACTAAAAGATGATGATGTTACAGCATACAGAGAAATTCATAGAACATAACAATATTTTAGGTCAGAAATGAGAATATGATTTATATACATGAAAAAAAAGCAATATTTTGGGAAGATTCTGTAATCATAAAAGAGGAATCCAGAGTGGTCTTAAACTGAAACTTGATAAATGCGCATAGTAATTCAAACATTAAATTGCTTGATATAGTTCATAATTGCATATAATGCCCACAGATACCCTTTTCAATATCTGGTGGTCTTTGAGTCCAGTCTTCTGATTAACAGAGGACATGGAGCCTTACCCATGAAGTTCCTTGAGATGCTTAATGAGACACCTTTAATTGTCTCTGTAAAATTACAAGACAAAACTCATTACTCTACTTGGTTTAAAAAGGCGTCTGACTGACTAGAGTTAGGTTTGGATGAGTGTAAAGTAGGATCCCTGTCCACCATCTATCAGGGATCTGCCAGAACACAACAGATTGTACCCACCAACTCAAGCAAATTCCATTTTGTGGCTGATTTAGATTTTTCCTATACTGTCAATCAAAATCAGAATTTACTGTTCTTCTATTGCATGTTTCACCCCTCTTCCTAAAGCTAAACAAACTCCAGACCAATCTCTGGAATCAGAATTGCCAAACCATGACACTAATGCAGATGTAATGGGCTGGTCGCCAATCAGAAAAAAAATATGGATGGAAATCAGGTGTTTATAGTATCTTGTACTGCCAGAGTAATATGGAACAGAAACCAACATCCAAATCAAACTCCAGCATGGAGAAAGAGAAGTTTCCCAAAGAATTAGTCAGAGATGTATTATCTGGAGTAATTTGCAAATCTGAGTAAGGAATTCAGGAGTTGGATGCTAGGCTGAAGCTCTCCTGGTGTTAGGGGGAGCTCCAGGTGAAATGAGTTGATAATGCTTTGCTTTAATCATGTCCTGGTAATAGATGTTAGGTTTTCCAAACAGTCTTCTGTCAACAGAACAAGACAGCTCCAACAGGGTCAGATATCCTGCTCTCAGGCTGCAACAAGGGACAGCTGTTCCCTATGGGAAAGGGGAAAAAAAGAATAATAGTAGGGGTAGCAGAGGCACAAGACTCATCAGCAAGAATCTCCAGACAAATCCCTATGACAAGCCCAGTCCGTGGTGAGTCTTAGTGAGATCCTTCTTTTTTTTTTAATGAGCTGGTTTTTGGTTGCTGTTATAGTTCATCTCTTGTATCTAGCAGGGATTTATCTTGCACTCTGAAGTTGTCATATGAAGGGTCTCTTGATAGGACCGTAGAATTAAAATGGAAATCCTTGGTCCTCTATTAATGTGACACAAGATCATCCACCTTTTCCATATTTACCTTGCTTTTCTTCATTACTATAAGGAGATGTTCTTCCAGAAATTCACTCTTGTTATCAGAAAACTTTTCTTAACTGACGACCCATATTAACTTATGACTAATTTAGATTAATTTATTATTACACTTTCCTCTTCTGTATTCTAATTTACTCATGAAAACTCCCACATTGCCTCTCTGCAGCACCGGTAGATTACGTAAGACAAAATTTCCTGTATCATTCCAAACACTTGTCTTTCCCTTTCCAGAGAGTCCTACAAGTCCTTTCTGTTTTCCATTGCCAGTATGAATTCACCTTTCCTTGTGTACTGTATATTTAGTATCTCCTAAAAGTAGCCAGAATGTGTGTATTACCTGTATGGAAAGAGAGAAGAAAAAGTTGTCTTGTCCCATAGAGAAAACGTTTCCTAGCAATAAGAAAAAGTGGAATAATGATCCCACTGTTCAGACACACCTTAGAAATATAATGAATAGAGCTGACAGGCACAATCTGGAAGTCTAGAAATATATTTGTCATCAAGGGATTAAAAATGGAAAAGGCTTGGGTTACAAGCACCAGCAGAAAACTCATTTCCTATCATGTGGTGGTGGGAAGAACCGCTGAGGCCAGGATGTGTTTTACCCGTGTAAGCAGTACACCAGTCCTGTCTGGGTCTGCCCTGGAGCTGTCACTGTGTCCCAAACACTCTCTGACATGCTCTTTGAACCCACAGAGCAAGGTTTATGCTGTAGATTAGGTTTTCTTAACATTAACTCCCTTCCCCACCCAATAATCTGACGTCTGCTCCTCCGATTCAGGAAATGAGAGGTCGGAGGACAATAACTCAGCTGGGCATGGGAAAAGGAGCAATATCCTAACAACCAGGGGCACCAGAGGGACGCTGCTGTCAGAGTCCCAACAGCTGGAGATCACGGGGCTTCTTTTGATACCTACAGGAGGCAGGTGCTGGACATCTCCAAGAACTCAATTTACTCGACAGTGCTTTTGATATTAGTGCAAGAGAGGGCTTTACAGTATGTTTATGGCCTCACCCTTTATCCTGAAGCTTGTCAACTCTCTGTAATCTCTATGAATGTCGAAGGGAAACTGGGAAAGACCAAATTGTTCTTCCTCAGATCATAGTGAAAGTGCTGACTGATTAGTTTGTTCTGTCATGGGATATTTCCTGGAAGAAGTAATCTCGTGTTTTATAACTTCATGGCTGGGGTCCATCTCTATTCAGCAAGATTTCGTGTACTTTTAGAATGATACAACTCATCCATATCAACTGCTTTTTGTGCTGTGGTTCACTAAGAATTGTACCTCTGCCAGACTAAAAAGTACCAGAGAGGATCTAGCTAAAGTGTGAACACCCAGTTAGTTGACTGTTATGAGAAGTGGAAATTAACAAGTGCTTATAGGTTTTGTGGGTGGTTTTTCTGCTAAATGGAACATAGGTTGTATCCTATATGGACTGGAAAAAAGTGGATACTTAAGAGCTGTAATAAAAATACTCCTCTTTTTACCTCCTAGAAGGCATTCAAGAAACACACCCTCTTTCATAGAGCTCTTCCACACAAAAGTCCTTTGAGAATATTGTGCTCTCAAAGTGATACCAAGGGGATCTTTCTGTTACTGAAAAAGTGGGAAACATTAATATGAGTTTCCTGGAAAGGATGTGGGGTTTCCATCAGTGGGTGTCTTAATGAGAAAGAGAGATAAACAGCTGTTGATATTAATATAGGCACATCTGAACCTGGCTTACAGAGGTCCCCTCTGAACACAGAGTGATTCATTCAGTCACCCTATGCAGAATTTGTATGACTGACTCTCAGTACACTGATATCTAAGGAAAGAGTCTTCTTTGTTGATTAGGACCAAAGTACCGTGTTCTATCATGACATTATAATCTCATTTTTGACTGGAGAGAACGTGGAAAGCCCAAGCAGTGAGATGATCTGTGTCCCAGCCAGGTCTCTGTTTGCCTGAACCATGAAAGAGTAGTTCTAGAGGGTACAAATAATATAGATACACTATTTATGAGTGATGGTAAAAATCCTGGTCTTGGTCCTTGCAGACTTAAAATTCCCAAAGATGTCTTAATTTGTGCCTAGCACGGTATTCATTGTATTGCAGTATATAAGCATGTTTAAGCCACGTTTCACAAGAGTTTTGTCTACTTTGTACACCATGAATCATGTTCTAGCATCCCTTTCAGCTATTGTCACCATCTCTTTCTGCTGTCAGAGTGAAATCACAGTGCCACAGCTCATTGTTCATCTTCAGCTTCAAAACAATATTGAGGGAAACACAGGAATGGTGGTTTTTCAGTGCTCTTCCTTCACAGTGATATTCTGGTTATCGGTATTTCTTTACATTAAGGAAATGAAAAGGAATTCCATGAAGGAAATAGGATCTACTGCATTTATTTTTTGCTAAAGCAATGTGCCTCCTTCTGTCGTGGTGATGGTGATGTCTACCATAGTTTCATCTGAAAAGTCAATCATAAGATTGAGTAGAGGGAATGAGAGCATTGGAGGTGCCATGCATTTTCAGCAGAGCTGCCAGTCAATGGATTTTCATCATCTTCATTTAATGTTTAATCCCAGAAGGAAGGACAGTTTGACCATGTTTGCTCATCATTAATATATCCAACATGCTAACTTATATACAGAAATAAAACTGTAGGAGGTTGTCTCCCCTTGCAGATATGACTCTAGAAAGCCTGAAGGAAACCACTTTTCAGTTTTCAGCTTCTGAGCTGCAATGTAATAAACATAAAATTACACTGTCTGAAGTAGAGGCATCTTTTATCACAGCACCTTTTATTTGGAACATAACTCAATACTCATCATTAGCTAAGCAATATTTTCTACAGTATCTTCTTCAAAAAGCCCCTGTGGTGGAAATGTTTCTACTCAAACTGCTTTCTGATAGAATATTAAGGCTCTTGGCAAAAAAGCTTTCTCATCCTTCCAAAAAATGTTTGCTTTCCATGGCATATTTCAATATTTGCAGTAAAAGGAAATGCCTGAAGACCACAAATGTTCTAAACGACAAAGCACAGTAGGACCTTGTGGGAATTGTATTTTTGGTGTCCCAAGTCCCCCTTCCCTGGGCTGGGTGAAATTTTACTGTTAGACTACATCTCCCATGATGCCACAGTGCCAAGTGGTCTCATGTTCTCAGGGAGGTGAAACTATGAGGCATTTGCTGTCCAGGGAAATGAGTGGGTACAGAAAATATCGGTATTATAGTCCAATGAGAAACTGCTACACATTTTCCAAAGATGTATTTTCAGGCTTTAGCCAAAAGCTTTCATTTTTCAGCTGAATAATTTTTTACCAAAAATCAGTGTTTTCTGTGGAAAAATCAACACCACACTCTAACCTGCTTGATTTTGAACCACATAGACAAAATGAATCTCAGAGGAGCTGTACCCAAAGGACTCAGTTTTCATCTGGTGTCAATTAACATTGTGAGCACTTGTTATGAAGGGAGCAATGCTGACTTAGAAGAGCTAAAGATTAAGCCAAAGTTTTGTAAAGTACTGTGTGTTCTCCAGACAAAAAGTAAGACATATTTTCTCTTTAAACTCTGGCTCAGGCAGAAAATGTGGAAGAATATGCTGTTTTTCTTTAAAAAGTCTTTTTAAATACCCAAGTGTTTCACCACTCCGATTCTCCTATGCTGACTTTAATTGGTCTAGTTTTTCAGAGGTGTTCTGTTATGATTAATATCATTTATAATCTCTGGCAGATGCGTTTCTGGGCATATGCTGAAGAAGATGTGGAACGATGAGCCAGAGATCCAGACAGAGCTGCAGAAATTGTCCTATCATCAGGCCAAATTCAGCCTGCAGGACACAATGCCCACACTAACACTGTCTCTGTTTCTTTCACTGTATAAGTCCTACTTAGGCAATCGTTACCCACACCCTCTTCCAGGCTTCCTAATCAGTGTTAGAGAAACAGTCCACATTATTCTTGGTCACCTCGGGGACATTTTTGATCAGATATCATGATGAGAACAGGCATGATGTAATTACCCCCACAAAACCAGAATAACAATACTGATGATAATAATTTATTATTATTTCTCTTTGTATTTTTGCCCATTTGGGAGAGTTGATTTAGCTGAAAAGGGGCATGTTTTCAATTAAACAAAATGGGATTTAAAATTAAAAGGCATTGACCTTAAAATTAGACAGGGGTTTTCACCTCCGAGGTCAGTTGTTCCTGGCAGGAGTGGCAATGTATCATGAGCAAGTTGGTTTTAAAATTTAAAGCATTTAGAATAGCTGTGCCAAAGATATTTTTGCACACTTATACTTGCCTATTGAAACACCAGTTCACTTGTTTTTACATGTAGCATTAATGGTCTTACACATCTGGAGATAAATAGCTTTATACTAAAGGAAGGAAGGAAAACCCAAGCAATTGAGCATGTCTGGTAGTTACCAAACCTCACCAAACTCTTGGATTTAAGTTGCAGTTTCTGTTAGTTTGTATGCTGATGCTAATTATATCTTCATGGACGTACATGAATATAACCTCCGCAGTGGGTTATCAGTGCTATTTCCTCTTCCTTTTTGATTAAACATTTTAAATTAATCTATCAGCTTAATTAGCCAATTAAAACACAGACTTAAAAAATAAGGCCATTCTGGACTTCTTTTTCTTTACCTGTGGTCAGGTTATCCAAGCAGTGAGTTATGCTACCTTCCAAGAGTCAGAAGTAGCTGTGGATCCTTTCCAGAATGAGGAGGCATCTTTCTAATAATTGTTAGAAACCCACTGCTCTTTCCAAGGTGAATAGCAGCTGCAATTGTCCAACGTGTAAGATCAAGTGGTAGAGTTCACAACCACTTCTCAGGGACAGTGCCTAAGCGTGTCCTTGACTTGAACCATGTGTGTGAAACTGCAGTGGCACAGGGTGGCTGACAAATTCCAACTGGTTCCAGCTTTGCTTGAACTGGTGGATGGCAGGTACAGGAAGATGGATCAAGGAGTCGGTGAGTAGGTGGAAGAGAATGAGGTGTTTCTCCCATGGCTAATGAGTGGAAAGGGAAATATCTTTTAGGAAGTTATGCCCCTGAACTAATCAACTTTTTGGCAGATAATGAACATGCCCCAAAAAAGGACTTTACAAGGGTTTAGGCTAAACCCTGAATGAAACCACGAAGCAGTTTAAAACATGTTTGAATCCCGTTGACATCAGGGTGCTGTTCATTTGTACTGCAGAGTGTCAGTGGTCTGGGGCATTAATGATAATACAGTGTCAGTAGTTTGAGTAGTTTGGAGCTGTCAAGTATGAGGTTCACAGTTTACTTCTGAGTTCCTTTCCTCTATTGCTGGAAGATGAGCAGGGGGATCTCAGCTCTGTCCAGCACCACTGAGCCCTGCTGTAAGAGCTTTACCCAGAAGAAAAGGCCCTGCTAGGAGAGGTTTGGAACCTGTACCCTGCCACCATGAGTGTTTCCTTGTATGACCTACCATCTCCAATGTGACCCTTTATCCACGACCTGTTTTGTGTGTCATGGGCAACAGCATTTGCTTTCCCTACGGAAAAGTTTGCAAATATGTATTTTTTCAGGCACTTTAGACTCTGGTTCCTGAAAAAAAATATACTGAGGTCGAACTCATATTCTCATTTACTGTACATGGAATGCCTCCTTGGTCAGTTTGGGTCTCCTGTCCTGATGTCCCCTCCCAGCAGGTTCGACCCTGCTTTGCCAGCAGCCCTGGGAAGGCCTTAATTTACATAAGAATAGATGTGAGAATGGGCCTCTCTACACACCAATGCCCCATTATCTTAAAGATAACAATCAGGCTGAAAAGTGAGAGAAAAATGTTCTGCTTTAGTGCAAAGAAGCACACAGGGAACAGTGAGAGCCTGCAGCCATTTAGCAGAGGTGGCCACAGTTACCCTTTGAGACTTAAATTACTATTGTCCTTCACAAATATTTGCTCTTTTCTTCAAGCCTCTAATTAGCTGAAATCTTAAAAGTCTCTCTGTAAAATGAATCATAGAATGGTTTGGGTTGAAAGGGGCATCAAAGCCCCTCCAGTTCCAACCCCACTGCCATGGCCAAGTACATCTTCCACTGAATCAGGGTGCTCAAAGCCTCATCCAACCTGGCCTTGAACACTTCCAGGCATGGGACAACCTGTTCCGGTCTCTCACCACCCTCATTGTGAAGAATGACCCCCTCTCCATCTTTCTTTAGGCCACCTTAAAGTACTGGAAGGATGCTTTGAGCTTTCCCTGTGGCCTTCCTTCTCCAGGCTGCACAATCCAAACTCTCTCAACCTGTCCTTGTATGAAAGGTGCTCCAGCCCTCAGATCACCTTCATGGCCTCCTCTGGACTCATTCTAACAGATTCACATCCTTTCTGTTTTGATGACTCCAGAACTGAACACAGGGCTCCAGGTGAGCTCTTACAAGAGCAGAGCAGAGGGACATCACCTGGAGTGCTGCATTTTTTTAAGGTTTTTTTTTTTTTTGCTTAATTTTTATTACTTTAAGTTTTAGTAACCACTGTATATACAGAGCTTTTCTGTATTTCTGATTCCAGCTGGCTGAAGATCTTGGCAAGGAGGTTATCAAACCAGATGCAATTATTATTGTCTTCTCCCTTTGTCCAAACATTTTTCTAACCAGTTAAGCTCTCTGTGATCAATAGTTTCAGACATTTTTTTCTTTTGCCAAGTACTGAGCTAAAAATGTCTTTGCTTAATCAAGAAAATATCCGCAGGGGCTGGGCTTTAATATGGAGTAGCATGTCTAGGTTTTTTGATTAAAAATGTGCGGAAAAAATTGGTAAGAAGCCACCAACTGATAGAAAACTCAATCTCTAGTTACAGTAGTTTTACTACATAAAATATTACCATATGATGTTACAGTGCATTTCTCCAGGATGATTTGAATCAGATGATTGGGTTCTTTTCCCTGATGCTTGTATTTAGATAAATGCCAGATATCCATTTTGCATACAGAACCAGCTGTACTGCTCTTCACAAAACTGATCCAGATATAAGCCTTAGGAAGTTGACTCTTTAAATCCCACGTCTCTGTACTCAGTTGTGCTAACCCCATGGCAGGCTTCTTTTGGCACGATCCCATCACAGTTTATACCAGAGATTATTGGGGATCATCATCTGAAGGATGAAAGTGTATCCTGATAAAGTTTGCTGATAAGGCCGCATCGCAGGGGAGAAATCCAGCAGAGACTTAAACAGGATTTTCTAAGGAAGTCTACAAAGGCAGCTGCTGAAAGCTGGGAGGGTGTGGTGGGGAAAAGTAACTTATACTGTCTGAGTGCCTTCTGCTTCTTCCTTCTGTACTTTAGCATCCGTGTTGGAGAGAGGATCCTGGCCCAGGCTGCTGGAACGGTTACGGTCATTTTTTCTGTGCTAACACTCCACTGGTATTTCAGGAGAAGGCACAATCTAACAAAATGTACAGTTCTCAAAGCAGTCTGATTTAGAATCATAGATTCATAGAGTGGTTTGGGCAGGAAGGGACCTTAAAGATCATCCAGTTACAATCCCCTGCCATGGGCAGGGGCACCTCCCACTGGATCAGGGGGCTCAAAGCCCCATCCAGCCTGGCCTTGAACAACTCCAGGGAGGGGGCATCCATTGCTTCCTTGGGCAACCTGTGCCAGTGCCTCACCACTCTCATCACGAAAAACTTCTTCCTAGTGATTTATATATATCTTCCTCCTTCCAATTTAAAACCATTGCCCTTAGTCCTATCACTCCAGGCCCTTGCAAGAAGTCCCTCCTCAGCTTTTCTGCAGCCTACTTCTGGTACTGGGAGTCTGCTCTAAAGTCTCTCTGGAGCCTTCTCCAGGCTGAACAACTCCAACTCTCTCAACCTGTCCTCGTATGGGAATTGCTCCAGTCCTTGGATCATCTTTGTGGATATAGGAGTCCACAGAAGATGCAAGCAAAATTAGTAGAAATGCTGACATTAGATCTGGATTTTCAGACCTGTCTATCGGAAAACACAGCATTTACTTTCTTGCTTTGCTTTTGAAACCACAAGCATACTTTATGTGCTCACAACAGAGGAAAATAAAACAAATGATGGACTATAAAAGCATACAGAAAGAGTTAAAACTTAGTTTAAATTTTTTCAGTTGTAAATGGAAAACATTGAGTCAGTGTTGCAGAAATTAGTTCATGTATTTTTTTTTTCAGTTTTTCCTTTTTTTTCCCCTAAATTCATCTGTCTTGAATTGAAACAGATTGGGAAACCTTTCTCTAGGCTCTCTGTTACTTACAGGGAAAACTAATGAGAAAAGTCAAAAGGGACTATAATGTCAGCTTACTTCCAACACTATAAATAAGATTTTTGTTTTATATTTCAGGTAAGGATCTTTTCTGATTTATTTGATGTCTGGAAAGATAGTTTTTTTTTCTTTCCTGCTAGACTCTTCCAGGGAATTTTCATTTTGTGGAATTGTTAGAGGATTAGAAAATGTTTTCTAATAAAAGGCTGTACCCCAAAATATTTATCAAAAATACCTCATAATTATTTAAATTTAAATGTATTTAACTTATTTAGATTTTTTCTTTCTTATAAAACCAAACTGAAAAAAAGTGTAAGATTAGATTTTAACATGACTAAAAGAATAATGCATACCATTCCGAATACTATTAGCACATTTATAAAATAAAGCAAAGACCCATATAACTATTTTAAAGCATTTCTTAAAATGAGCTAAGAAAGCTAACATCCAGAAAATGAGGGCATTGAAATCCAAATTGCATTTATAACCAGTAAAAATATTAGACTATAATTAATCCAGCAGAACATCCAGGAGATCTGCTAATTTGCCAGGACTCTGTCACAGCATTTATACATGAACTGACCCAATACAAATGAACATCTAAAATTAAACTCAAAAGTTCTGAGTTCATACGAGTAGCAAGGAGCATCACACCCCTTGTGATATTGGAAGGGGTAAGATTTATACTGCTGGCTTTCTATTTTCCAAGCCATTCCTGTCCTGTTTTTCAGAATAAGATTTGTCACGTTTCTTTTAGTTATGGGAAATCTTTGCAATGACACAACAGGTGTTTAACCAAATTAGGATAAGAGCAAAACCAATAGAAAAAAACACACAGAAATAAGTGTTCCCTCCACCTGCCCCTCCTTGGGCTTCTCCAAAATGTAATGAAAACATGTAAGTATGTTATCCAAAATCCCCTTAGCGGTTTAGTGAGGTCTGAGGTCATTCCGTGCTTCAGCAAGTAACCCAAGGTGACCTCATAACCAAGTGCATGACTGTATTGCCATTAAATTGATTAATAGTGGTGCAATCAAAATATTCCAGTTTTCCTGCCAATAACGAAGGCCTAGGAACCATGGGTTAATTCTCTAAGACATTTTCTTTACATAAGCTCTTCAGCTCCCTGGGTTCCTGGAGATGGAATTGATTGTAAGAAGGGGCATGAGGAATAAGAGAGGCTCAATGAATCTGCCCGCCTTCAACTGCCTGGAAAGGATCCTTTTTGTTGCAGATGTGGAATGAGTTTTACAAGTCATCCTGGACTATGTAACTCAGTCTCTCTTTTCAGACAGATTTCCTGGTTCTTGCAGATAACTGGAAAAAAGAGGAGTGATTCAGAACCGTTATGGTTCTTTTTCTCTGCCTTCTCTTTTTCAGTTGCCAAAGTAAAAAAAGTTACAGAATGTAGAAATTTCAAATTAATCTTATGGGCTAGTTAGATATTCATTCTAATCAAAGGAGTAAGACCTTGACCAGTACAAAATCACCATCATTTTAAAGGCATAGTTAATGTACTTACCAGTTTTCTAGTGAAAGAAAATACAATAAATACTGCAAGTCTTGTTTTGAAATTACTTCTTGTATTTAATGTCCATAGAGGATTCAGTATGTGAAGTGCTGAAGGCAACAAAAGATGGGATTCATGTTGCCTAATTTTACAATTAAAACCTCTAAAGATGAACTTGTTATCTTGGCTGTCACCTGTCACTTAAACCCAAAGGAGAAAAATGACAGCTTTTACACCCTGATTCATCAGTCCCATTGTAGACCTCTGCTTTGGACAAATAATATATTAAATCCAATAAATCTCCCTCAAGTAGAAATGGTGATCCATCCAGTTCAATATCTTGAGCATAGCTGTTCTAAAATGATGAGTTGGTTCCCATCACTGACAATAATTTGAAGCTTTGAAAATTTTCTCGTTAATTATCACTACGGCATATAATTTAGACTTGATCAAGTCCATTTTTATTAATTTGCCATTATGATTAACACTTCAGCTGCTTAGTTTTTTTCAAGTTGGCTTGAAGAAATGTTTCTTTGTTTATCTGATTGCCTTATCAAAATACAAATGTTTTGGTTTTATGTTACATCTATTTAACAGCCAAAATATAAACATTTTTACTAAAAACACTAATTCATGTTACAGATTTCTCCTTTAATTTCATTTCTCTCATTTGCTCTGCATTTAAATATTGTTATTTAACAATCTTTGTCTTTTAAGAGAGGAGACATGGAGGGATTGGAAAAACACAACAGTCCTCAAAGTTCCAAAATATTTGTTTTAAATTTCTGACATTTGCACAGTTCATAAGCACTTTTAAAGTAATGGATTATGTAATGCCTTCTGGATTTGAGGTTATGAAAATCAACATGCAATTTTATTTTTTTATCAACATAAGTAACCAGAAAACAGTGCTTGAGCACTCAATCCAAAGCAGTGCAGGTCATCTAGATTTCTTTGGGAAAGTATAATTTCTATTAAGTTTTCTGCTGTTTTTTTCAAGTCCACTTTTACATGCAGTTAAATTTTTTTTCAGACTAAATTGTTTTAAATGAAAATAGAGTTTCTAAATTAATATTTTCTTCATAAAAACTTTATTTGCTATTCTCTTGTGGCTTTTGCTGATTATTTTCCCTTCTTAATGTAAGAGACAAAATAACCACAATGACTCACATTCTTCATCAACTCAAACTCCAGTCTTTTAAAGCAGCATAGAAAATTAAATACATTAAAATATTGATAAAATTTAATGAAAATATTTTAATGTTTCCATTTTGAAGCTAGAAACCTGCTTTTCAATGTCTGAACTTTTAGTGGTCTATAGAAGTATGATAAGTTTTGCCAATTTTTTTGTCCTGAGTGGCAATGTCTGCTGATAAATTACATATAATAAAAAGCTCTCAATGTTGGGATAATTTACTCTTCCTATTCTCAGTTTTTAAACTTGCTCTTTATGGCATTTAACTCTTTTTACTGTCACTCATTGCCTTTGTCTACAAATATTTGTAGACACCTACTCTACCTCGGTACTAGTGATCCTATGGACAGCTTAATTCCTTCACTTGGACAATGAAACTGTTCATAGGGGTCCTGGGAACTGTCCTCTTCATTTTATTTTACAACTGAGGTAATTCCACACAGCTGGTTTTCTGGATTGTGTTATAAAATACCTCCAGATAGTCCCACAGTTTGCTAAGTGCATAGTGTACTTTGAAGTTAGACTGAAATACGTCAGCCTGGCTCAATGGGATTTCATATTTCTTCTTTCAGTGTTTGCCTCAGTGATTCAAATAACTTTACCTGTGGAACTGGCGCCATGGCAAACACCTACATCTCAACATCCAGCTGCCATGCACCTGGCTGTCACCCTTGAGGCAGACATGGTGCAGTCATAGCCCAACAGTGAGGGATGAGATTTTTTTAGAAGTACAGAAAGTTGAAAACAAGCAGGAGTTTTAATGATAAGAGAAAAGTAGTACCAGTGCCCGTATCTCTAAGAGTGCTTCAAAGTGCCTCCAACCTCTTTTACAAAGAGGACATATGGTATAACACTTCCCTGCCCAAGGAAGTTATTGGGTCTCCATCCCTGGAGGTGTTTAAAAGACTGGTAGATGAGGTGTTTAGGGATCTGGTTTAGTAGTGGACATATACGGTTGGACTCAAGGATCTCAAAAGACTTTTCCCACCGAAGAATTCTGTGGAAAAAATACTAGACATGTAGGTTGTTGCTATGACCTTTAATGAGGAAAGTATTCATCACCTCCTAGCCATCTGAAGGTTAGAAGCTTAATGTCTACACTATGCCAGTGATATGGATGGCCTTGGTATAGCTTGAAATGCCACCAGATTTTACAAGGCTGGGTTCCATTTGGACAGCTCACATGGCACTAGGGACTTGGAGGTGTGCAAATACATCAAGAACTTACAGTAAGGTAGAAAATCCAAACTGGTAGCCTTGCCCACTACTCAAGGGAAGGACATTAAGTCCTTTAGGAGAAAGGTTAACTAGAACATATCAGTGGAATGATTTATCACGTCATTAGATGTGATCAGTCCCTTTACATTGACTATAGAGAAAACTCAGAAGACACACATAGATGTACAGCTTTTAGACAGCTAGACTCAAGCAAAATTGAGTCCTGCTGTGGTTGAGCAATTTTTTTGCATGACAGCAGCACTATTCTGAAACTTCTTGTACAAAGGAAATCCTTTTTTTTCCAAATCCTGGAGCACACTTACATATGAAGACTGGAAATTCAGTTTCACCAGAAAGCTATGAGTCTCTGTTATGCAAATTGAAGGTAATGATACCTATTTAATTAGATATTCCAAAGCAAGGAGTGTGAGATTCAGCTCAGAGATTAAGAAATTTAAGTTTACAAGTTGACTAGGTACTTTCTTGATGGTAAGAGGAGCTCACACCTTGGAGTCAGTCGAGTTATGCACACACGGGTGTCTAGCTCCAGTTGAGATCCCCAGGACATACTTCTTGACCTCCAGTTACTGCTCCAGAACTATATAGTTCTCCTCTAGCTCCTATGTACTGTCACTGAGTCCAATGGCAATGTTTCTTATGCCTTAGAATATTTCAAACAACACTAGACACCGAAAGGTGGACAATTCAGCTGAGCACACAGAGCTCCAACGTAGACACTTATATTCTTGGAAACTGTGTGACTCAGTTCCCTAAATGTGGGTGTTTCGGATCATTTCAGACAGTGTATCTGAGATATCCACATGAGTCTATTGTGGCATTCAGGAGAATTGCCCTTGTTGAGTCACACTTGAAATATCTAGGCATATATAAACTAAGAAAAAGCTGCTTCCTGGCCTCTGTCCCATCCAGTGACAGATTTTACCAGGTCAGACTTGAAAAGTCTCATCAATGGTTTCCTTGTGGCAGTATTTGCCACAGTAGGCATCCTCTGGTTTACCAGACATGCCAAAGTATCCATTTATCCAGTTACTAGAAGTCTGTCTTTCAGTTTGTCTGGATTTTAAATAAAGTCTTACCATAAGGCAAGTTGGAAAATGAAAAAAAACAGAGCCGGCTGTTAATTAGGTTTGCTCAAATCTAAAGCCTTTTTTTAATGTTGGTTATTTTTGACATGATCTTTTTGCACAGATGCTGTTGTCCGCAGTGCTGAGCACCAAGCCAAGTCTTAGATGCTTTACAAGGTTTCTTCCAGCTCTATGGAGGTCATCAGGTCACCTTTTTTCCTATTTAATTGTTAAAAGCTAGTCATGATTCGCAGTCCTGTTGTCAGATGTGAAGGCTGATAAAGTGGCTGTGAGCAGAAGAATGCTATTTTTCATCACTTGTGTTGGTTAGAAAACATGTTGCAATACAAGGTTAATGTGGGCAACATCCAAACGCCAAAGCACTTTGCGCTTCTAACCTTTTCCTTCTGCCTCTCATCTCCTTCAGGAACAGAAGGAGGTAATTTCCAAGGTCAACGTGTCCCCTTTTATTCAGATACTTTTTTGAAAGAGAAAGAGGGAGAGACACAAATTGATTTTGACCTGTGAATTCCATGTTTAAAAGGACTCTGATGAATAGCTCTCCCCGCATTTGAAAGGCTCATTTCTAACATACCTCAGAACAGCCAGATCTGATAGCGAATATCGTACAGAATTCTTTCATGTAGTTCATTTCCTAAGCCTTTTGCTCCCTCACTGGAAGGTTAATAAGAAAAACAACAAACAGGCATATTGCTGCAATCAAGAAAAATCCCAACTGTGTTTACGTGGTTACACAGCTTTCATATGAAGACAGGAAACAGACGTTTTCTTCACCAGAAAGACACCTTCTGTACTTCTTTTGCCCAGGTGGGAAGTAATTTCATCCTCTACCTTGTGTGGCAGTGCCCAGAGGCCAGCACTGGGATGAGATATATGCCAAGCAAGGTGCCACAGGGATTAATTGCATAAAGCCCCAGAGAACTGATAATTGAAATGAATAGTTATATCCATGTTTGACTGAGACCCAGGAGCTTATGGATGGGCTTTCTGTGAGTAAATATGCATCTTGTGTGAATATCTCCATCCAGGCCTCAACCCTAATCATCCTTTATAGTCAAAGGAAAGAAACAGGTCTTTTGAAGTGTCTTGCTAGAAAGCAACGACCTCACCATGTTCCTTGTAAGCTTCACAGTTAAACTGGAAGAGTGGACCTGTTCTTTTGGTGGTCACAGGGACTCCAGAGCTGGAGAGGGTGGCCTTCTGTATGAAAACTAGGAGATGCTAGTCCTTGAGCTAAAGTCTCTGGAAAAGTTATAGATTCCTGTTCCCTAAAGACCAGCCAGATTAGGGCTTGATACATCAGACCACAATTTTTGGCTGGGTCAAGGTGATTAAAATGCTGAATGGTGGACAATAAGTTGAACATGAGCCAAAGATGTGTCCTTGTTGCAGAGGAGGCAGACAGCTGCATTAGCAAATACGCTGCCCACAGGTTGAGGGAGGTGGTCCTTCTCCTCCACCCAGAACTGGTGAGACACATCTAGGGTACTCTTAACAGTGCTGGACTCCTCAGGGCAAAAGCAGCATGAAAATAGTGAAGTCAGTCCAGTGGAGGCCATGAAGATAGTTAAGAGACTGGAGTATCTCTTATAGAAGGAGAGAGTGAGAGAACTGGGGTAGTTTAGCCTGCGGAAAAGAAAGCTCATGAGGATCTTATCAATGCTTATAAATGCCTGATGAGGAAGGAGAAAAGATGAAACCAGCGTCCTTTTAGTGATGCCCATAGACAGGACAAGAATCAATGGGCATCCAGCTGAAATACAAGAAGTTCTGTTTAAACAAAGGAAAACACTTTGCTGCTGTGAGGGTGATTGAACACTGGAACAGGTTGCCGAGAGTTGTGGAGTCTCCTTCCCTGGAGATTATCAAAACAGGACTGGACATGGCCTGGAAAACCCTTCTCAAGGGGACTGGACTGGATGATCTGCAGAGCCCCTTCCGCACCTCAGCAGTTCTCTAATATTGCACTGATGTATGCAGAGCCTTAAAAAGAAGGGCAGAGCCCACCTCAGGGCCAGGTGAAAATGCAGTGCAAACAACAGAAGGAGCCAAATCAACAGGAGTGAAAATACAAGGGTTTCTGTTTGGCAAAGCTGCATATGCAGGTCATTGGCAGTGTCTAAGGGTCTCACAAAGACTGGGAGCCTGTGGTGTCTTTTTGGCATAGACAGGAAAGGATTGTACATCATGGTGCACGGACCAGGCTGTGCAATGCAGCACTCTGCAGCAGGGGGATGTTTATTTGCAGCATTGAACATACATTTCTTAGACCAAGGAAGAAATAATAATACATAAAAAGGAGGCAAACGCTAAAGCAAATAAATACACCTTATATCTCACCCTGAAGGTAAGAAGACAAGTCCTGGACAAAATCCAAAGAGGAGGAAATTCCAAAGTGAGAGGGAGGGGGAAGATTTTGACAGAGAAAATGCTGAGTTACTGGTACTCATGAAGTCTCAGAACAAAGGGGAAGATCTATTTTCTTCTCCTTTATACAGTGATTTCTGAGTTTCAGCATTTCAGTTTCGGCTTGGGTTGAAATTGATTTTTTATGGGCTCACAGCTGTTAGGAGGTTTTAAATGAGAGCAAAGTAGGTATAAAATATCCCACATGCCACAACGAGAAATCTAGGTTCTAACTTTGCCAAGGTATCAATGACAGCATCAAATTATGCTCATGGATGTGAAAGATCTCATTCAAGCCAGGTTGAAATCAACAAAAAAGATTTTCCTTGACTTTGGAAAGATTCAGTCAGGCCTCAGAGGTGGTGATTAAAACAGATAATACACAGATTTCATTATGAGCCCGGGAGTCACTGGAGAGCAGAATGGTAAATATATTGATAGCATCACCCCATGTGTATGAGCAGGAGCCACCATGTGCCAGCGTGGAATTTACATATGAACCACTTGGTGAATGAGGAACTGGCTGGATGGTCACTCTCAAAGAGCTGGGGTTAACAGCTCAATGTCCAAGTAGAGACCAGTGATGAATAGCACTCCTCAGGAGTCAGCACTGGGACCAGTACAGTTGAACATCTCTGTTGGTGTCATGGACTGTGGGACTGAGTGCACCCTGAGCGAGTTTGTTGATGACATCAAGCTGTGTGCAATCAACACGTTGGAGGGAAGGGATGCCATCCAGAGGGACCTTGACAGGCTTGAGAGATGGACCCATGCGAACTTCATGAAGACAAACAAGGTGAAATACAAGGTCCAGCACCTGGATCAAGAGGGAGATTAGATACGAGGAAGAAATTCTACACTGGTAGAACTGGTAGAGATGAGGCCCTGGCACAAGTTGCCCAGAGAAGTCGTGGATGCCCCATTGCTAGAGGTGTTCAAGGTGAGGTTGGCTGGGGCTTTAAGCAACCTGATTTGGTGGAAGGTGTACTTGCCTATGGCAGAGGGTTTGGAACTAGATGATCTTTGAGGTTCCTTGCAGCTCACAGAATTCTGTGTTTCTGTAATCTCTCTCATTTGCTCCAACCTGAAAGGTCTGGGGCATGAATAGATACATTCCAGCTATGACACTTTGCCCATGTAAGCTGACTGTCCAACATGCTGATAAAAGGCTGAGGAGTACAGTAGTTATTTCTATCAGTCATTTTAATCTGTTTTGTACAGGGCAAGATGATGGTGAATTTGTCTCTAAAATTCAGTCTCTGCAGCCAGGAGGTGGAAGTGTTTAGGCAGTTGCTCAGTCTTGACATGTTGGCTATGAGTGCTACCATTTTATTTCTGTCAAAAATACCTGATATAGCTTTAGTCATGCTTTTATTTCTGCAATACAAGTCAGTATACTGAAGCTGAAAAAAGTAAGATGAATAGTGGAAATCAATACTTATTGACAAGGCTTTAGCTTTGACTTTTGAATGGCACTTTGCAAAGTGTTATCCACTCCTCCTGACATTACAAATTCTCCTCTTTTCTTTTTCTGCTCTTTTTTCTTTTTTTTTTTTTTTTAATTTTTGCAGGTGGGTCTTGATTGAGTAACCCAGAACCACTCAGCTAATTGATAACATTCACTTGTATATACAGATATATACAGATACTTGCCCACGTGTGCCAGGGTGCAATCTCATACCGGCATTTTTGATCTTATATAAGACACTGTTACTTTTCTTTTCTATTTTCAGTGTGGTTTTCTGTATTTATATTAGTATTAAATGTAATTTATTAAGTTTACAACCCTGACAGTGTGAATACATTGCTGTTTATTAGGTATTGGCAAGGCATTAAAACATCTGTTTTATAAGAAACACAGTACTTTTCTGGAGCTTTTGTTCTGTTAGATAGTATTACTTTGGGAAACCCTCCAGAGAGAAAGCTTGGCTCGACATCTTCTAGCCACATTCTTGCCAGAGTCCTTGGTGCAAGCTTGGCATCACCAACAGGGGAAGTTACAGGATTGCTCTTTAACTAGACCTACTACAACAATGCAGGGAAAAGAAGGAAACAGAGGGAGAGCAGCAGAAAAGAGATTGAGTGAAGATGGGACTCCATCACTCTTGGAATCATAGAATTACCCAAGTTGGAAGGGACCCAAAAGGGTCATCAAGTCCAGCTCCCATCCCAAAATTCACACCATGTGACTGAGGGCATCATCCACTCTTAGCATTGATAGCCTGCCTATGTTTTAAGGGCAGAAGAAACTATCTTGTGTCAACCTAATCTGAGCTGTGGACAACATATCACAACAACAAATCTCAAGTACTCACTCCTAACTGAAGGCTGATTGATGCCTTCAAGTACAGAACAAGACTAGAAAGTACTGATTTAATAAAAAATGTGTCAATGCACATGATAGAAGTCCAATGTGGGACAGAAAATGGAAAACTAGATATACCAGATCTGTAAAAGTACCAACTCCAGTACTCTCATACAGGATTTTAATTGCAGAATCATGGGAAAGTTTATGTTGGAAGGGACTGCTGGAGATATCTCATCCAAACGCCTTTTGAAAGGTTAAATCCTTTTCGAGGCTGAGAGCGAAACTAAAATGAACTCTGTTCAATATTAAAAATGTCCAAGGATAGAGACTGTACAGAGCCTCCGTGGAATTATAGGAAAAACTAAGGAAGGAC
Organism: Tapera naevia; assembly: GCA_033556795.1. NCBI lineage: Eukaryota > Metazoa > Chordata > Aves > Cuculiformes > Neomorphidae > Tapera > Tapera naevia. Next base: position 2,671,444 of record JAUMJJ010000129.1, on the reverse strand, counting down.
AATCCAGCTATAAAAACCATACCAAAGGTGATATGATACCAGCAGGGTTGGGATGACAATTTTCAAGTAGCAATGTGCCACAGTGAAAAAAATCTGAAAGCAGATTGCCACTGAACCCATGTCAAATAAAATACTTCCGGTCAGATCAGTGAATCCAAGTGAAACATTCCAGTTTCAAGGAATGCTGAAATATTTCATTTTTTTGTAAGAAAATGTGGAAGGAAAACATTATGACAGATGCGTTTCCATTTAGTTAAAGAAAGAAGAACTAACCTTCTCATCCTAATTTCGAATGAAAACAGGTTGTGCAATCTTCACATACCCCTTCGAATCCAAAATTATAGCTTTTGTTCAGTATAAAGGGTGTGTAAGGCCTGTATGAAGTAGGAGATCAGTAAAGTAGGTCTTACAGGATCTTCTGCATCGTGAAATCTGTGAATCTATTAGGAAGCCATATACATTTAAATGTGTACACTGTTGCCTACAAATAAACATCTTGCTACCCAAAACACTGTAAATTAATTGGATAAATTTCATTTATTTTAAAAAGAAAACCCAACAAATCAAATGCACACTCTCTTTCCCAAAGGCTACTACTTAATTTTAAATAATTACATGAACATAATTAAATAGAATCACAGAATCATAGAATCGTAGAATGGATTGTGTTGGAAAGGACCTTAAAGCCCATTCAGTTCCAACCCACCTGCCATGGGCAGGGACACCTCCAACTGTATCCGGTTGCTCAAAGCCCCATCCAACCTGGTCTTGAACTTCTCCAGGGATGAGGTATCAACAACTTCTCTGGGAAACCTGTGCCAAAGCCTCACTGCCCTCAAAGGAAAGAAATTCTTCCTAATATCTAACCTAGTCTCCCCTCTTTCAGCTTAAAACCATTGTCCCTACACTCTCTGATAAAGACCCCCTCCCCAGCTTTCTTGTAGGCCCCCTGTAATTATTGGAGGGCTGCTCTAAGGTCTTCTCAGAGCCTCCTCTTCTCCCAACCTTCCAACCCAAATCATTCTATAATTTTAAGATTGTAAGAGTGATTTCTTTTTTAAAATGAGAGGTCGGAGGATAGCTTTGAAAAATGACGCCCGGACAACCTGCCAACTGAAGTAATGAAGGGTTCAGAAAAGTATCAACAGCCTTGAGAAATATTTAGGAAATCAAGTGGATGCTGGGTGCCAACAATTCAAAATAAAATCTTAAGACTGACTATTTAAGCTATTGTGTGGTCTGCTTTACTTATACAGTCTTAACACTTTGGTTATCCATGCAGGCAGTCAGGGAGAAAAGTGACTTCTTACAGATATATTCGACAAACTTCCTATAGCAACAGGCAGTCAAAGTCAAGTTGGGAAGAAAAATTGTGTGCTCTATAGATGGGATTTACCTACCTTAACTTATCAAAAAAAAATATTAAAATTGAAATTAATCATCTGGATATATTTTTTCAGCAAACTTCTTCAGACTTTTTAAAAAAATTGCCTACTGCGTAGTCATGTTTCTCTCCATTTAATATTAAGCCAACAGCTGATATCATTCCAAGCTATTAAATGACTAAAGGAGAATAGAAATGCACTGGAGAATATCTCTTTTAGGGGAAATTGCTTTAAAAATTCAACAGGCTTTCACAACATTATCAATAGCTTGATAACTTGTACTCCGGTCCCACAGCATCCAGCAGCCGAAACACTTCACCTCCAGTACTCTTCTTTCTTGGTGTTGTTTTTATTTTGTTTCTTTATTTGCTTTGTTTTTTCCTTATCATCACATTTTCAACATTTGACTGGTGGGACTGATTCTATATACATTTGGTAGGGAAAAGCATCAATACCAACTCAAAAAATGAATTGATCCAGCACTAGTAAATCCAGATTGACCCTTATTTTTACAGGTACCACACCCAAAGTGGAGTTGAAGCATTTTCTCAATCAGTATATCTAAATTTTTTTTGACTACTGTTAGCTATGCCTTACTTTGTGTCCTGTTGAGGACCCAGAAACATCCTCAATCACTTAGATTAGGGACAGTCTCCTTCAATAGCTGGTGGAGAAGATAAGCACTCACCGAAGTTTATCCTCAAAACCCATTGCCTATAGGCTCAAAAAAACCCAATGATAAGCCAGAGAGGGAACTACATCACAAATGACAATCCTTTCTTCCTCTTTGCTTTGCCCTACCCCTTCACTAAGCTGGATTTAACTTAAGTCTTCTGCCTTTATCCTATTTTCCTTAAATTATTCTTAATACCCTATAGTACATATAAACATGGCTCTAAGTCAGCCCTGTCTACCAGTAGACAAAAGATCATTCTCTGATGAGGTACCAAGCTGATCTCTCATACAATGTTTATTTTAAACCAATTTTTTTTTTAATTCTTTAAAGAGCCAAATATCATCATGGAAGGTGATCTGGGAGAGTCAGCCAAGATCATGTCAGGGTGAGAGAAAATCAATGTGTGTGGATACTCTGTAAAGGATAAGGGATCTGTCTTAACAGCCACAACCACATTGCTCTGAGTTCCAGCAGTAGGAGTCAGTCTGCTAGAAACTGGAAAAGCAAAGTGCCATCAACAACATTTACATAGTTCACACACACCCCTGGGCTGATTAGGTGTGAAATAGGGACGGGAAATTGCTTTTAAGTGTTGAGCATTCTTGGCTCTCACTAGACCCATCCAGGCCATTTTCATTTGTATGCAGTACCCAACTCCACAGAAACAGAACTAAGCTCATACAGAAAGGAAGCTCTGTGGTGCTATGGGGTAATCTGCAATTTGAGTTGACACTCTAGACACTTCTTTGTATAGCTAGAAAACATTGAAGGGATTCTAGAAAAGGGACACTGAAAGCACCTGGGCAAAAGTCCCATAAAATCCGTATTCAAGCTGTATTTCACTTCTATTTTCCTCTTCTCAATTGCTATCTTGCTTCACTCCTGACCTGGTTATATATTTCTTTTACTGGTAAGACTGAGCATGAAAGAGGGAAGGGATCAAATCTAGAGCTTTCTGCTATCTATGAATCAGAATAATATGGGGCATAGAGGAATCTTTGTGATAACCCACACCTCAGGTATGGTTAGGAAATTCAGGAGCTCTAAGAGAGGTGGTGTGTGAGTGTCTGTATGTGTGTTACTTGACAAAACAGGTAGGGTTATGTTAATAGCTGCTGAGATATAGCAAGGACTTATCTTCAGCAGACACAAAATCTCACCTCCATGAGACATGGATGTCACAGGTCCATTGCCTGCACTTTGGGTGAAGTACGGAGCTACAGCTTTGGGGAAACAGGTCTTTTGATTCCAATAGTTTCCCTGGCCCTGCCAACAAGACAATAGGCCTCATGGACTAACCAGGAGTCTAATGTCAGGCAAATAAAACACTATGCTGCTGAACTTGTGTGCTGTTTCTTATTGAACTCGTACAATGTGTAATATGGTCAAAGCGATCAGAGCTGTTGACTGCAAGACTCCAAAGAACAGGAGTGGGGTGGCTTGAAATCCTCAAAATGATTCTCTGAAACACTTCTAGCTTGGCAGAGCCAGCCTTCAGGCAGGATTATAAAACGAAGACTGCACGCATGCACACATATAAAAGATTTATTTTTATTTTCAGGGATAAAAAGTAAGCCATTCAGCCATCTATCCAGGCACTGTGGTTGGAGAGGGAAGAGCCAAAAAGCACTGGAAAGCAGATTTATCTTGTGTTATTGATGGTGAGTTGGACTGGTTGAAGAAAACTTAGTCCCCTATTAGCATAAGGGATAACTGCTGCTATGTTACCTCCCTGTGTGCTGGTCTGACTGTTTTCCAAAGCTAATGCCAATGGGAAGACTGAGGGAAAGGTATTTCAGTTCCATGATGCTCATTGCTTCAGCTTAGCTAACTATAGCAAGTAGAGGTCTAGATATGGAAACTCTGGATAAGGGGTCTACCTCCCGTCTAGTTTCTCAGCTTCTGCACACAATTCCTTACAGATTATTTCCTAACACACGCTTTAGTCCACTTCCAGTGGTCTGGAGTGGTGAGACATTCCTGTCTCAGCAGGTAGACTACCTTAAGTATCATCACCTACATGTTTTAATAAATATACACTGTTGTCTATGGAACATAGAGTTAGACCTTTGGCCTGGTCCCACTTGGGCATAGTTCTGTTTTAAAAAAATTGATTTTCTTTTATTAAAGAGCAAAGAGAAAAATCTCAATTTTGAAAGATTTTTGGCTTTTGAACAGAAAAACATGGTTCTAAGTAAAAGTGGAAATATTTTCCTCAAAGTGTCTTCTCAAAAGTCATTAATTTGGTTTTAATTTTTAACAGAAATAAAAACAATTTAAGAGTCTATTGTGAGCCTCATCCTGTGAAAATAAGTGATGGTGTTGTGCTTGAATTCAGCATAGTATGAAGGTAGGGTTAAGTGAATTGGCTCCAACCAAGTGTCCATCAGCACAGTAACATCTTTTGAATCATGGCCAGCATGTTTCTTCACAAAACTGCATAAGAAAACTTGGAGCACGGAGTGAACACAATCCCTGGACTTCCGACAAGAAATAGCTTTCCAGAAGTATCGAGCAGTTGGGGGAAATCCTAACAGGTACTTGATTTAATATAAAGCAGGATCCAACTCATTTGGAACAGAAAAATCCAAAGTACGTGGGCAATTACTTCAGGAAGGGCTGTTCAAAGACCTGGTATTTAAGGATACTCTGGGAAAGGGGAGAGTGATCAAGCACAAACATACAGAGCCAAACAATATTTGTCAAGAGAAATGAGGAAAGGAAAAAGTAGGATTAATATTGCTGTCCAAAGAGTTACTAAGTCCTGAGTGTTGAAACAGATGAAGTTTTGTTTCCTATAGCACAAGGTCTCATGGATGGAGTCTTCTATGTCTACTAAAGCATGAATTCAGGTTAAAAGAAATCTCCTGAAATTTGGGATTTTGCATTATTTCCTGCCTCTGTAGATCCTTTAATGCTTAATATGGGGCAAGTTCACATTTTCTTTTAGTAAGGCCCTCATAGATTCTCTTTCCTAACCACAATATTTCATCGTAACTGTAGGAAAGTTAAATCTCCCTGCCTTCTGTCAAACTTGACAGTAGTTGATCAAAAGATCCAAAAAGTATTAAAAGAAGAAGAGCACAAAAAGCATTACAGACTACGTGGACAAGACACAAACAATATTATGCCTGGAGATTCCTGCTAGGATAACATATCCATTATGGCAAAGTCCTCTAGTAGCAACTTCTTGCCATCCACCAGTTCATTTTGCAGAGGATTTTGATTCCCAAACTCTTTTTTTTTTTTGGCCCTCTGGCAACAGATATAAGAAAGCCAAAAGAGCAGAGATCTGTGGGATTTGAAAAGTTTATAACTTCCCCAGTAGACTCCTTCCAAAGTTTTTTGGCAGATAAGTCCAGGTACTTTTCTACTAGACAGTTTCAGGACTGTGCAGGCTGAGTGAGCTGAGAATAGGCATCAGTATAATTGCTTCAGCTCAAAGTTCATCCAACGCTAACCTGCCCTACATTGCATGGTGTGGTCACAGTAGCATTGCTCTGAGGTCTTGGGAGGGTTTCTTCAGCTTTCCCTTGCACTAGCAAAACACATGGATGACTATAAACCATTTCTACACATCAGGGATTTTTTTATAAAGGCAGACACACATCATCAAAACTCTGTCTGACTCTTTGCTACAGATACTGTGAAGCAACTTTGAAGCAAGTGGATGATCTCCAGTTGGAATATCTATGCCAGGACAAGGTTTTTGCGTAGAAAACAGATTTCTCTTTCCTAATGCATCTTGTTTAGTGTGGGAATTAACAACTGATCTTTATGACACTTCCCTAATGAAGGCACCACCGTACTGTGAAAAATTTCTTGGCAGAACTGCTAATATAGATGTGACTTCAGCTACTTAGACCTTAACAGGTCTGGCTGGGTCATGGTACTTAGAAACCTTCCTGGCTCCAAGGCTGCTACATTTGTACATGCAGTTCCAAAAAGCAAAGATATTAGATGTGGTTCCAACTACAGGATTACTGTATTACACTGTGCTCTGCCACTTAGCATATTAGTAAGAATTTTATTGTGCCTTTCTGGTGCATAACTGTGCCATTAAGGATTTAAAGTTATTATCTTTATTTTGGAATTATTGTAAAATGAAAAATATGAGAACACAATGAAATTCAGAGCACTCCTGGGAGCTGCTACCTTATAGACCAGACAAACTGACTCCCTGTCCCGTCTAACAGACTTGGTACTACTAGGAAGGATCAAAGATCTCTCTGCCTTAAACATTTCATAAGGCAATATTGCAAGAGCAGGTCAGATAAATAGACTGTGGTCTAGGAAGAAGGCACACACAGAACATTGCCCAGAACATTCACAAAAGTATACATGTTGTTTTTAGATAATCCTGGAAGCAGGTCCCATTTTGGTCACCTTGAGCCTTGACTCAGGAGCATTCATGTGAACAGGCAATCCAGTAAATCTGGCTTTTAGCCCAGTCTTGAATCCATCCCTGAATAACTGTGGTTGCAAATATTGCTTCCTAAATCATGAGGTGATATTCCATGTGTCTTTATATAAACATATATAAATACATATATATTTGTATATATATGTATGCTGACCACAGCATGCAATGCTCCATAGAAACTTTGGTAAGTAATCCAGTAATGTGATGTAGCTGATCCACATTCTGAGATCCCTTCATGGTTTGCCCGTTTGTTTAATTATTTTGGGTTTTTTCTATCAATATTTCCTTGCATAGGTAAAATTTGCAGTCGTGTCAGTGTAGTTCCTGGTTGAATGAAGACTCAAGAATAGGAATTGTATCCAAATGTCTCTGTATCATTTCTTTTTGTGTTCCCAAATTATTACTAGTTTCTTCTGCTGGCCTTCTGAGATGGCAGATTTTAAGGAATCTCTAAGTGGTAATGGAGTACAGGAGCTATGAGGGAAAAGAGAGTGAAATACTCTGTGATACTGGTCTACCTTTTCTGTTTTACACATCCCTCAAGATTTTCAGGTGGAGCTAACCTCCGCCATCCTTCAGTGAACTTAAGCCTCTCTTTGAGGCTATGATTTGTTATTTGACTTTTCCCATCAAGGGTTTGCAAGCCACAGGTTGAAAATCCTTGCTTTGGAAAGCTTAAAACAGTCTTCCTGAGTTTAATCTGAAGTTCTTTAACCTCAGTCACGAGAGTCATTGACTTGGTGTGGGCTTTGGATCAGATTCTGAAAGGTCTGTATCTTTTTACCAACTGCCTGTCCTCCATGTCTCGGTTCTCCCTCCTCTCTCCTGTGTTTGTTGTTCCTTCTCTCCACCCCAACAGATGTTTTCCAGGCAACAGAACAGGATCTTGCTTCACTTGAACCCAGAGCCAAGCTCAGATGGTCTTGAGGTGATTAATACTGATGGGAGTGGTACCTCTGGACAATCAGAAGGAGAGTGCTGGGGAAATGCCCTTCCTGCCCCTGCACCCACTTCTCCCTAGGTTACCAAACCCAGTAAATAACAAAAGAGAAAATAAAGCCTAAAGATGGAAAAAAGAGAGAGTGCCTCAGTTTTGTTCATGTTGGCTTCCAGAATATCTTGATGAGCCTTTATATGAATGAAATTTAGGATGAGCATTTTTTCTCTTTAAAGCTTTAAGGGTGGGCATTTCTTTTGGGTGCCGGTTGCTCACCCTTTCTGCTTACTAATACCCACTGAGATCTTTCTATCAGCTACTGATGCTCTGCTTCTGGGTGGGATTTATTTGCTTGATACCAAATATCTGGGCTACAGCAGAATAAAGCCTCCTCCAGCTCTTTCAATACCATTAAATATACCCTAAAAGAACAATACAGTATACATCAATAGAAGAACATGTGTTTTTTTACTCAAGCTATTTAAACATGTATCCATCAACATTTTCTCTCTTTTGACCCTCTGCCATGCTTGAAATAAGGGCTTCTTGCAGCAAAATTAAACTTGTTTTCCTTGAAGGGAATTTTCTTTTTGATCAAATACAATTTTCCTATATTTCAGCTGAATGACTTCATGGTTTGTATTCTTATTTGTTTTTCAGTTGTGTTTTTCTCACAGAGAAACTGCAAGTAGTTTTCTAAACACCACTCATCTCATAACTTGAAAGAGAATCTGAAAAAAAAAAAGCAAAATAAAAGGATGATATTTAAAACAATTATGTTTTATCTCTTTAGACATTTATCTCTTTAGAAATTAGTTTCTCTCAAAAGACTAGACTTTGTTTTGCACATTTCTTTGTGTTGTAACAGAATTATGTTCTTGTATCTGATCTAGTGGAGTGGATTTATTACTCCTGCAGCAGAACTATGAGCTTCTTCTCCTTTACTTAATGAGTCAACATATTCTCTCAGACTGGAAAAGTGAAACAGCACAAAGCAGAGCAGTTGATTTGTACATGATTCACCACAGAGGACCTGACGGTCTAAAGGACCAGGCACCTACTTCTGCTGAAACAGGTGCAGCTTAGTAAGCCTTAAACTCATTTCTACAGACCAGGGTTAAATTTCATATCCAGTTGCTGTTTATACCTTAGTGATGTTAAGCAGAAGCTAGAATTTAAATTCTGTAGTAACAAGTGCCAATTTTGTTTGCTTAAAAAGGAAGTTAGAAATACCTCTCTAATTTATTTTTGGGTGATGAAATAAGTTTATATCCAGGTTTGAAAAAAGCTTTGAAATAGCATTTCCATGAACTTTAAAAGCATTGTCAATCATCAGGTTATTTTTTATTTTATGAAACATAAAAACCTTGCTTGACCAAAGGTGAAAATATCTTCATAATTATGTTTTTTCCCTTTTTAAAAAGGAGAAACAAAATGTAGACAGTTTGCTATGTTGCCCCAAGAATTTTCTACAATATTTTTTCCAAATTTAATCAGAAATAATTCAATAATTACAGTTACAATTCTTGATATGTTCTTCTCTACTATCTTCCATTAGTATAACATCTAAGTAAATTGTCAAGTGAAGAGTGTAACTTGAGAGAAACAAGGCAGATTTAAAATGACATCACTAGAGCTTTACTAGCTCTCAGTTTACCATTTGAAAAAGAACTTTGCTGCCTAAAGTAAAAATTATCATATGTTTTCGAGTTTATACCTTTGATATGCTTCCTTTTACTCTCTTGCTGAAAATGTCTTTAGTCTTGAATTAAATGAAAAACTATGAAATTCAGTATTTTTGTTCAGTGATATTTTCTGTCAATGTATTAAAAAACCCTCCGTAATATTTCCTACTCTTTGCCTTCATTTCTTCCCTCTTGTTGTCAGAGGGTAAAAAAAGGTGATAAATTTTAAAAACTCCACAAATTCACACAAAAACAATAACTTTTTTTCCCCTTGTAGCTCAAAATCTGAAAATTTTTAACACAATTCCCCCTTAAATCAAATACTTTATTTTGAGTGAAGCCTCTATCAGAAAAGGTCCACTGCTTTGTGTGGGGCAGAGCTCAAGAGTCTCAACCACCTTCTCTTAAGGTCAAGAAGATCTTCCTATGATTTTACTGGACTTTAAGTCAAATTCCATGGACTGCTGAAATCAGTCCAAAGAATCCTATTGACTTTGATGGGCACTGGATCACATCTTATATGAATGACTGAAAAACTCTTCCAGATGAGAATTTCAGTTCCGCACTGCCTAAGTATTTAAATTGGGAAAAAAATGTTTGCTGGAACGTCACTTCAGAGAAATCAAATAAGAAAAGAAATTACCAAGCTTCAATCAAAATTAAAATTGCCCTTTAGAAAACAAAAAAATAAACCCTGCCATCTGTGACTCTATAATTTTACACAACACTTTTATTAAAATCAGCCGGGTGCTTCCTCTCCCTTTGACTAGTTTAGGCAAGAAGAAGATGTTTATTTAACACTCATAATTTGTTTAAAGCTAGCAAATGAAATACCTTGTTGTGCATGAGTTATTAGCTCATTGCAGAATTGTTCTGTTTAAATGAGCCTTTGACGTTGATTCATCTAAGTATGTGTCTTATAAATGAGAATCATATGCATGGTGAAACCAGACCTTGGCATTTCATCAGCGTGTGATTTGCAAACACAGGCTTGAAACTCTCCATATTATTGAGAAGAGGGAATGGGGGAGATTTTTGCACTGTGTTTAAGGAAATTATTAGCTTGGTAATGTATTTATAGAACCATAGAATCACCTGGTTGGAAAAGGCCTATGAGATCATCAAGTCCAACTGTACCTGTCCACTACTAAACCAGATCCCTGAGCACCTCATCTGACAACCTTTTAAGCACCTCCAGGAATGGCGACTCAGCCACCTCCCTTGGCAGCTGTTCCAGTGCCTGACAACCCTTTCAGTGAAGAAACTTTTCCTAATGTCTAGTCTGAACGCCCTCTGGAGCCACTTGGGGCCATTTCATCTCATCCTGTCAGCTCGAAGAAGGGACCAACACTCACCTCACTATAACCTCCTCTCAGGCAGTTGTAGACACTGATGGGGTCTCCCCTCAGCCTCCTCACCCTATCAGGCTTAAATGCAGATGCTGCCATTCACACTGTGCATAACTTCTTCAATCTTGTGAAACTGAGGGTTTGTTTTAATAACGCTGAGGGAGATATTGTACATGTAACTTCTTAATAGTTCTACTGAGTGACTTCCTTGTTTTAAAGGGCAAAGAAAAGTACCATAAGAAAATTACCGATTCACTGAAATTTGCATTAGTCATTTGGTGATAATTGTTTTTAGCCACCTGTCTTGAAGAATCAGTGCAGGAAACTGACTGCTGATATTCTGTAAGAGGGGCCAAGGACAGCGCATAAAAAGGAGTGTGTGTATTGGCCAAAGTCAGCTAATGCCACTTCTACTTCTATATAAAAGCAAGACAAATGGTTTCACTTTCCATCCAAATAGCTGCAGGCATCAGGCTCCAGCTGTGAGTTTCCAAAAATTCCCAACTTCATACCTGCTTGCTTACACGCTCAGTGAAGATGATTGACATTTCCAGGGCTCATTTTGCTCTGTGGGATTTGAAAAGCATTTTACACATCAGCGAGCCGGGTGCACCTGTGGGCTGCATCATCCTTACATTAATCTGGAAAGCAAAGAAGTCGTGGTCCTGAATATCCTATCACTCCACCCAGGTGAAGTGCTGCTCTGGAGTGACTGAAGATGACAAGCATGAACTGAGAAATGTGATCCTTGATACACATAGCTGTAATCAGCTGCTGAATGTGCAGAACTCTCTGGGGTGGAATAACACTTCTACAGGTTTCTTCTTCCACCTCCAGGTGGAAGATGAACCTTCATCTTCTGCTTAGTGTCTCTTTCTTCATCTGACCAAATTCATGACTTTAGCTACTCTTAAAAGTTTTCTTCTTTGAGGTCTTTGCATCACTCTACATCAGCATTTCCATAGGGACTTCCAGATATTCTTCCTTACCTAGAAAGCATCAGGACAGAGGATGCCTGTCTAGCATGCTGGTAGAAACATTCTGTGCTGAATAAGTCTCTTGGTTAAGGTTCTCCCTTCCTCATTCAAAGCTTCACATATTGTTTTTCTTTATCCATTACGACCTGCAACTAATTTGAATCAATCCCATGTTTTCCAAGACTTTTCTAGTCTAGATTCCAGACAGAAAATGGCCAATTCTTGTCTTGGATACATTAAGGTAAAATTCAACGTTTATGCCATGAACATAAGTGGAGTTGCTCTGAGTGTGCAGGGTAACACGAGGGTCAATTCCTAACTTTATGCTCTATTTTGGAGTGACTGTATCTTGAGGCAAATGAATTTCCTTCTACCCTTACTTAATCTCTTCTGTTTCAGATTGTTTTCTTTTAATTAGACCTTTAAATTTCATCAAACTAGTTTAGAAAAAAAAACAAGAGTTTTGTCTTTGTTCTTAGGACTCAACTAAAACAAACTAGTTTAATTTTCCCAAAATGTGGAGAAAACAATTTTATAAACTTTTTTTCCCTTCACATTTTGTTGCATTTTAGGCCACAAATAGAAACTCTGGATTGACACAGTAATTTTATTAATTATACGTCACTCTTCCTCAGCACAGTTAAATAGCAAGATCAATATGAAGTGATTTTCTGAGTAGTGGCCTCTCAAACTTAGCAAATACTTAGCAAATCTCCATGTACTACCCCAGAATTTCTTGAGCTCTGTTATGAAGGAGGTATTTCCACTCTCCCCTTCCCTCTCATTAACTCTTTATTTTATTATTCCTTAATGCAACACTGAACGAAAAGTCACTGGTTTAATGTTTGGTGTTTTTACCCTTGTGCAATATCTGTAAAGAGAAGCAGTCACAGCCCTGCTCCTGGAATCTCTCTTCCTGTTAAGAATCTGAATCTTAATTTTCCATGTTGCAGAAACACAGTTACTTTAAATTAATGTGTCACAACACACGGAAGCTGGTTTGGCTTAAAGCCTAGACTTTTATTATTCATCTTTAAATAATAAAACATCTTTAAGTTGTGTTTGACTTACCTAATCACAATTTTTTACTATCATTTAGTCACTGTAGAGTCTCCTGTTGCAAAATAATATGTATTTTCTCTAGACTCTGTGTCATATCTACATGTGAGGGCATCCAGAAAAACTTAGGGTGAGATGCCTATGGGTGGCTTTTACATCTTATCCTGCAGTACAGTTATCTTTAGCGTACAATACATATATCTTCATAAGACATAGATGCCTCAGTCCCATCATAATTGATGGAGATCTATGCCTCTAATCAGTGGCCCACACACAGGCATCTAATGCTATTTGAAACACTCCCCAATAATCTTTAGGTGTTCTTCCAGAACAGTTGCCTTGCAGGCCCTGTGTTGTATCTGTCCGCCCTGTGAGCAAGTCTGAGGTATCACAGGGGTTCTCAAATCCTATGAAACATCTATTAATGGGTGGCTCAATCAACCCGTCATTAATGCTGCCAGTGGAGTTAGGAAAGGGATTCATCTGATCAGTACAGATGATGATGCAATGAATTGCTCTTTGAGGTGCCTTAGCTTTATTAATTAAGCATGTGATTCAGCTGCCCAAATTTAGAGGTCTTACGACATCTGAGACAATTACTGGCACCTAGGATTTCACCCTTGATCTCTACTAACAGTAGTGGACATTTGGCAAACTCACTGGGCACTGAAGTCAAACTAAGTAACATTGAATGTGTTGCAGTTCAGCTGTTCCCATTGAGTGCAGAGGTACAAAGCGCTCTGCACTTTTAGAAAATTGAGAGGAAGATAGAACAGACCTATCTTACCCTGAATAAATAAACCATTGTGTCTCGTTCTGAAGGCATCTTATTCCTGTGAAGTCACGATGATATCATTGGGCTCAAGAGAACTGCTCACAACATGAGGAATTCCTCTGGATTAGTGAGAGTGTGCCCACACATTTTTAACATGTTGGCATTTGACTGAGGGAAGCAAAACTCAGCTCTGCTTTTGTTAAGTATCTTCCAAAAGAACCCATGGAAATGTTGCCTGTCACTCAGTTTAATCATAGAATCTTCTGGTTGGAAAAGACCTTTGAGATCATCGAGCCCAACCACACCCATCCTCTGCTAAACCAAGTCCCTCAAAAACTCATCTACCTGTGACTCAACCACCTCCCTGGGCAGCTGTTACAGTGTCTGATCACCCTTTCAGTAAAGAAATTCTTCCTAATATCCAGTCCGAACCTCTCCTGGTGCAACTTATGGCCATTTCCCGTTGTCCTATCACCTGTCACTTGATAGAAGAGTTCAACACTTGCTTTGCCACATCTTCCTTTCAGGCAGCCATAGACAGTGATGAGGTCTCCCCTCAGCCTCCTCTTCTCCAAACTAAACAACTCCAGTTCCCTCAGCCGTTCCTCATAGGACTTGTTCTCCAGCCCCTTCACCAGCCTCGTCGCCCTTCTCTGGATGCGCTCCAACACCTCAATGTCCTTCTTATACTGAGGGGCCCAGAACTGAACCCAGTGCTCGAGGTGTGGCCTCACCAGTGCTAAGTGCAGGGGTACAGTCACCTCCCTTGTCCTGCTTGCCACACCATTTTCATACAGGCCAAAATGCCATTGGCCTTCTTGGCCACCTGAGCCACTGCTGGCTCATATTCATCCAGTTGTCAATAAACCAGCTGAAAAGGTGAGATTGTCCTTGCTAATTTTAATCACATAATTTTTAGGTACCCAGTCTAAACTGGGAAGACAGACTCCCATTTTGCCAATGGAGAAACACGGGCAATTCCGAAAAGCAACTGAAGTTTTATAGATAATTATGCAAATAAATAAATGCTTTCTGAAGGTGACCAGAGACTGGAGAAGTTTCATTTCTAGGTTGCTATGATGAGGTAAGAAGTATTTCACTCTCCGGCTTCTTTGGAAAACCGCACCCTAAGGTTACTGGGTATCACTTTCCTGGCACCTTGTCTGGGATAATGGGAGTCTGTTGGCTTCCTGTTGAGTCCCACCCTTTCAGTTTGGCAATGGTTTCGCAATTCATAAGTTTTAAGGGAAGAGAAAGAAAGGTTGCTGATATTATTTATTTTTAAATTATCCGTCACTCATCTCCCTGAATTTCCCTGCTCTGTCAACAAAACCTCCAATACAATAAGCAAGCAGCAGGCAGAAATACAGATTTATGGCAACAGTATACTTGCCAAAATTTTCTTGAATGCTCAAGAGCTCGTGGTTATTACAATTCTCCAATATCAATGTACACAGCTAATTCCTTTTGTGTCATTTTCAAGCTGAAAGACAATAACTAACAACAAATTGTGGTTTGTTTTATTATTTATGTCCTGTCTATGTCTATAACTTTCACGCCCTCTCCCTTTTCTTCAAGAAAGGCCTCTGATGGCCGTTAAATTGATTATGTATCACAAAGAACTGTGCCAGCACTTGTCTCCCAGTAGGTTGTAATAGACTGGAACAGGCTTGGGCAATTTCCAGATACTTGGGTTTGTAAGTTTTCATATTAGGTCTTATTTTGACAGAAAAGCTGCATTTTACATATGTATAAAACCAGATAAATAATAATAAAAAAGGGATGAAAAATATAATGAGAAGAGTCACCTTTTGCAAGCAAAAATATAAAGACTCTAAGGGAGTTCAGGAAGTCTTAGGAGGAGACATCTATTTATTGTTTCCCTCATATGAGCTGTAGCTGGCATTTGACAACTCCGACAGTGACAGATGGCCTCAAGTTGTGCCAGGGGAGGTTTAGGTTGGATATTAGAAAAGATGCCACTAAAGGTGGGTATTTGAGATTGAGAGGGTACAAAATGTAATGAAGAAAAGGCAGAATACAGAGAAGCAGAGTGGATCATTAGACACTGTTTAGCACATGAACGCCTAAACCTAGCTTTCTTTCTTCACATATTGTATACATCCATTTAATTAAAACCAGCACCTTACTGCCTGCAGCACCAGCTACGGTATTTTTCTTCAATCAGTAAGATTTTTTAGGCTTGTTTTAAGAAAACAAAACCCCCAAATGTTGCACTATAGGCAGATTCAGCATATGGATTACTGTACATATGCACAGTAACTTAATTAAGTGTATTACTTCTGGCTCAGCTTTCAGTCCTGATTGGTGCTGGTCTTGTACAGGTTTAGTGCCATATCTGTGATCCATGTATAGATATTTCAAATCTCCTGCAGCACCTCAGATATCATTAAAGGTATGCTCAGTCTTCTTCACACAGAGGTATTTGAGGTGGGAGACTGATGTCCATCCTGGTATCTCACTGCTGTCTCTCCAGTAGGCACAAACTCAAGTGCAGTAACCACCTCTCAAAAAAAAACCCTAACCCACACATATCTTACCATGTACACAAGAGAGTGAAAACATTTTAAGTCATTAAATACGCAATTCTCTTTTGAGCTGGATGTGATTACTACTATTCATGATCTTCCCCCAGTTTGCAGTGGGGTTAAACCAATGAACATTTTATATTTTTAAATGTAATTGTTTTCAGCTAGATTTTTATTAGGAGGCTCTTAGAAAGTATCTAATATTTTTTCTACAAAAGCATGGCTTTTTTAATATTATAATTAACATAATAGATTAATACTTTTATTATATAATTTATAAGAAGTCATAATTATAATACTATAATATAATTACATTATATATAACATTGTATAAGTATTATAAATTATAATATATCCTTATATTATATATTCATGCTATATATCATAATACATTATAACAGTAATAATACTTTATGAGCACATTATTAATATTGTACTATTGCAATAGTATATTATTATAAATAATGTATAATATTATGTATTATATAACATATACTCTATAATAAAAACTTATATATTTATATATTATGTGATATATAATATATAATACGTAATACATAATATATAATGTATAACACTTTTTGCATATTAACTATTATTATTATTTTTTAATGTCAGTATTGTACTATTTTAGATCGCAGAGTCATAGAATCATAGAACGATACACGCCAAAAAAGGACTTTCAAGCCCAACCAGTTCCACCCACTGCCATGAGCAGGGACACCTTTCTCCGGATCAGGTTTCTCAAAGCCCCATCCAACCTGGCCTTGAACACCTCCAGGGATGGAGCATCCACAGCTTCTCTATGCAACTTGTGCCACTGCCTCACCACCCTCATTGTGAAGAATTTCTTCTTAATTCTAATCTAAATCTCCCCTCTTCCAGCTTAAAACCATTACACTTGATCTCTTCCCTGCACTCTTGGATGAAAAGCCTCTCCTCAACTTTCCTGTAGACCCCCATTAAGTACTGGTGATCTGTTCTGCATGTGTAGATATTGTTTGTAACAGCACCATGGTATATATGCAACAGGGTACGATTTCAAATAAACTGTTGGATTTCAGCCATCATGTGGCTAAAATCCCCTTTAGAATCTTACCCTTTTAAGATTCAAAAATATAGCTTTTGTCTGGGTCATGTAGACAAAAGACAAAGTGATAACTGTGGAATAAATGGTAACAGGGCTCTTCCCACCCAGATATTTTCCTGTCATTTAATTAAAATCTACTCAGAGTACGAGATAATGTGGAGTAGCGGCAGTGCTGGTAGAGATCCCAGACATCAGGTAGAGGTCCCAGAGAACAGGTAGAGGATCAGAGAGCAGCAGGTGAAGAGGAATACGGTGGTCTAATTCCCAAAAGCTCTTTCAAGAACGCTTTTGCCCTGATATGGTACATAATGCTGTGGGCACAAGGTCTGGCAGTGCTAGACCCTCCTCTACTGACAGTGTTTCAACTGGGTTCAACTCCTCCTTTAGTCTCTGCCATTTTTCCTGGGATGTCGAGGATGAAATAAGGGTGCAGAGAAGATCATTTCTATACACATACCCTCCTTGTGCCATGAACAAAGACTGATTTCAAAGATACCCAATGCCTTCTTATAATAGAAGCAGAAATTACAGGGTTATGTCATGCATTAACTCGTTAACCTCAGGAACAGGCTGGATGTCTGCACAGAGCTAAGATATTAAAGAGATCATTTTGCCCACTGCTTTAGCCCTCTGTACAGGCACTGCTGTGATGACCTTTCTATCTTCTTTCATTCTCCCCAAATAGGCAGGCTGTATTTTTTTGTCATTTGTACCACTAAGGCAATGTGACCCGAGAAAGATTTGTTAAACATGGTGTTTTGGAGATCCATGGAAAATATCCAGGTTAATCCCTGCAGTCCATATGAGGGGAAATGAGACTGAGAATAGAAGCACAGAATAAAAGAAGGGCCAACAGCAGCCGAGCCACTGTGTTTGCCTTATGGTCTCAGTCTGCTGTTTGAGGGAGGCTTTTGACCTCTGGGAAGAGATGTACTCGAAGTCACAGAGGGCAAAGTCATGCTTTTTGTCTTGGTGCTGCCAGCTTCCCCAGGGGGAGCACACGGGGTGATCCAGCTCACATTGTGCAGTTCAGGAGGGACTGGGACAATGTGCTCTGAGGAGCCTGGCCACAAGCAGTCCTTGAGAAGAGACGCTCAGTGTAGACCACTGAAACCATGATGAGGGACCTGAATCAAAACCATAGCAGGTCCTCCGCAAAGTTCACATCAGCACCACTGCTGTGTAGGGTTAACCCAGCTCTCCCTGAACCCAAAAGCCCTTTAGGAATAGAAGAACTCTGTCTTTTTTCCTTACTTTTTTTTTTCCTTTATTTTTCCTTTATTTTTTTTTCCTTTTATTTTTATTTTTTCCTTTTTTTATTGTTGTTTTTTTAAAAGGAGCTCTACTTCCATCTATTTTAAGGCATGAGGCTGCCTTGTGGGAAAAAGCTGGAGGATCATCTTCAAGATGTGCTTTTGTTATATGATTTCACGATGTTCTTAGGCAAATCCTTAAGGACCAGATTTTCTGAAAGCAGGCATCTATATTCCCTCTCTTAATTAGAAAGACATTAAAATGGCTAAGATCTGTTAGTTTCAGCACAGAAACATAGAAACATAAAGGGTTGTCCTCTTCAAAAATCATTTTATTGGTATGCCCATCCTTAACTGGCTTCACGCATCAGTTTCAGGAGACTTAAGAATCTGAATGCTGTAGAAAATCCAGGCTTCAGGTTAAAAAAGGAATAACATTCTTCTCACATTTTATGCTATTTGTTAGAAAGTCCCTGAGATATTAAAGGGCTGAAGTGAGGGATGTCATAAAAATACCTGTGTAACATATATATATGCCTATCAAGACATAAAAATGCCTTTATATCTCAAAAACACATGCTGAAGAAGACAATTTTAGAAGCTTTTTCTCCACCAGCACTAATGCAATGGTCTAAGTGGATCCAGAGCTATCACTGCAAACTAATTCACTAAGCAAGAGCCAAGAAGGAGTCTGAGGGTTGTTGCAGGTTTAAGACTTGCCTGTTAACAAGTAGGAGCTTTTCCCATGGCATGTGCAATACCTTGGGCTAGTGCAAGAAGTTCACACACTTGTTATGACAGATGCTTAGCTCAACAGCCGGTGCTGACAGAAATTACATCACCCTTTCAACCACACCCAACGGCAGGGGAATGGAAAGTCAGATAAATCTTGCTGGACACAGCTCCTTAGGAAACAAACCCATCTGTCAGCCCCCTTTCTTGGGGTTTGTGATGCTGTTATCTTGGACGCTCTCTTTCCTGGCTGTGTAGTGACAGGAAGTATTCGGTAAGTGGGTAATAATAGTTTCATGTTAATAGGAAATAGCAGGATTGGAAGTGGCCATATGTCTGAGAACTAAAAAGGACCCCACAGCTTTCTGAGCATGTGTGGGACTCCCACAAGCCTTTGAAGCTTGTCCAAAACACACAGCCTATTTAATTCTTATATAATTGCCAGTGTCAATAGTCAGCGGGTATCGTTCTGTCATATATTTTTTTAATCTGGGAGCAATAGTGTCTGACAGAGAAGCACTGTGCTGAGTGGCAGAGAGAGAAGTGAGGGAACAGAGCACAGCACTCATCACTGAAGGATACTGACTTGGTGTCTGTGGGCCAGAGAAGACAGCACTTTGATTATAAGGAAAGAGAGCGGACAGTGAAGGGTTCACAGGAGGGAGTCTAACAGTAACAAAGGAAATCCTAGGCTCTTTTTGAGTTAGCTGTGCTGTCTGCAGAGCTCATCCTGCTCCTTTGCTGGTGGTTTGCCAAAGTGTTGGTGGTGGAGCCAAAAGGGACGGATCTCTTGGCACATGAAGGAGACTGTCTCTTTTTGTATGATTCCTCTTTGCTTCAGTGAAAGTCCCGCTGAGTTTCCACCACGGTTGGTTCCAAGACTGCTATTTCCTATTAACATGACACTGTTATTACTCTCATATTAATGCTAGCCAGTGAAGGTCAGTAGGACTCCAAGTAGCCTTGGAGTAAGATAATCAGAAGAGTTATGAAAACAGCAGAGAGTAGACAATACAGAAAGACAAAATAAAGAGACTTGCATGCTATCCTTCAAGGAGTTAAACATCTATTTAGACACATAATTAAATATTTCAGCAATAAACTGTCACCTAGCTCATGTTATGTATGATGTGGAGTCCTTCCTGCGTTTCAAAGAGAGTTTCTTCCTTCCCTACACCAAATAGAATAAAAGCCAAAACATGCTTCAAGAAAGTGGAAAGTCTAAAGGCTCTGAGGTTGGGAAGACAGTGTGTGTTTCTTGTTGAAAACATTGAGCTTTGACTTGTTAATTTTAAACTTATCTATTAATTTTAAGGGATATAAGGGCAATCCTTTGTGTAAAAACAATGACACTAGGAATAGGGTGAGGAAGGTCAAGGTGCAACTGGAGCTGAACATGGCAAGGGATGCAAAGAAAAGCAAGAAGGCCTTTGACAGGTATGTCAACCAGAAAACGAAGGCTAAGAAAGTGCAACCCCGTGATTAATGAAAATAGTGATCTCATGTCAACAGATGAGGAAAAGGCTGAAATACTCCAAAACTTTTTTGCCTCAGTCTTCATTGGCAACCACTTTCCTCACCCCTCCTGAGTCAATGGACAGCAAGATGGGGACCAGGCGGGTAAAGCCCTTCTCTCTGTAGGGGAAGATCAGGTTTGTGACCACGTGAGGTACTTGTACATATAAAAGTCTATGGGACCTGATGAGGCCTTGAGCAGCCTGGTCTCATAGGAGGTGTTGCAGCCTATGGCAGGGAGATTGGAACTAGATGATCGTTAAAGTCCCTTCCAACCCAAACACTCCTGTGATTCTATGATTATAGATGTGGGTTTCACATCCTCACATTTCCCATTACCCTGAGCACAGTGCTAACGGAGAGCAGGAGCATAAGGTGTGCAAGGAAGTACATCAGCAGTCTTTCTCTGGCAGTCATTTTTACAGCAATCAGTCTATTGTAAAGACACCACCAGTATGAGTGTCATGGGAGCATATGGGTCAGAAGGTGACTGAACTAACAGGTGCTACCAGGACATAGGCTACGGTATCGTAGAATCATATAGTCATTAAGGTTGGAAAAGATCTCTAAGGTCACCAAGTCCCACCATCAACACAATACCTACTAGACCATGTCCAGAAGAGTCTTATTTGCATATTTTTTTGAACACCTCCAGTGATGGAGACTCCACCACTGCCCTGTAGAGCCTGTTCCAATGCTTCACCACTCTTTCAGTAAAGAAATTTTTCCTAATATCCAATCTAAACCTCTCCTGCAACTTCAGGCCATTTCCTCTTCTTCTACCACTTGTTACTTGGGAGAAGAGGCCAGCACCCACCTTGCTACAACCACCTTTCAGGTAGTTGGAGAGAGCAAAAAGTCTCCTCTCATCCTTCTTCTCTCCAGGCTACATAGCCCCAGTTCCCTCAGCCATTTGTCATAAGACTTGTGCTCCAGACCCTTTCCCAACCTCATTCCCCTTCTCTGGATGTGCTTCAGCCCCTCAATATCTTTCTTGGATCAAGAGGCCCAAAACTGAATGCAGTATTTGAAGTGTAGCCTGGTACTTACACCCCGAACCAGAAATGGAAATGCACTGTGGATCTTTCCACATGGAAACTTTTCCAGTAAGGGGTTTTGAACAACCTCCAGATATAGGTGCAGCCTGAAATGTGTTTTGGTGAATAAGGGTTCATGACTTAGATGTCTCCTGCTTTAAACCATTTGACTTCATTTCCCAGCGACTGTCTAAGGAAGCCAGGGTGTTTAATGACCACTCTGTCATCTTTTTAACCACACAATGCACAAATCTCTTCATACAAGTAAGTGCAAGTCAGCACCTCTGGCTCAGGGTGCTCATCTGTTCATATTTGCACCCTTTTCCTTGGGATTTATGCCTGGTTTCGATACAGAAGGCATTTAATCTGATGACCTCCTTCCAGTGGAATAAAGACAGTTCCTAGTGGAAATCTTTTACATTTTTTGGCAGTTTTTAATATTATTCAACCCAAAATATTGCTGATGTAATTTTAATTCTGTTTTGGGTGCCATTTTGTCTTGATCAGCTGCCATCTTTCAGTCAAACTGTCTTGGATAGCTCTCATATTTCCATTTCAGCACACATCTTGTCTCTCATACCCTTTATTATCTTGATCTGTAAGGCAGGACAGAACTGTTATCCTTCTTCAGCAGAATGAAGGCATAGACAGTTTTTGTTATTTGGCCATCATGATGACCCAGAAACAACCTCACAAAGCAAGACAATGATCTTGTGTCTTTGAAGTTCCAGGTTAGCAACTAGATCATTAAAGCAACAACAGTAGTCTTCTCCTCTACTTTTATACCCAGGTGCACAGATATGAATACAGAAAAAGCAGTTTTCAGAGACTTATGATACATGAAAAATACTAAACCCCATGTTTATTTGGGTCCCTTACATGTGCCTCAGTGATAAAACCCTTCTTTCTTCAAACAAGACAGAAGTCTCCATGGGGAACAGGGTCTTGTGCTATGCTTTCATTCTATATTAGAGGGTATACACGCTCCAGGGAGATCTGGGGGATGGTATTTCTTGCTTGCTTCTCCAAATCCGGAAGTCAATTTGCCAGTTTTGCTGATATTCCAAACACTGTGATTCAATAACTGCTACAGTCTTTTGTCTTTTTTATACCAGATCTCTAGAAACTGCATTTATGTACTCAAAAGAACTCAAATTTAATGAATTCTCCAGATGATGTGGTTAAATAATTGTTGATATCCTAATAGGTAGCTCCTCCAGACATTATGATTAAATAATTGCTAGTGTCTTTTTTGCTAACTTCTCTGGATTCTGTGGTTAAATAATTGTCAATATTTTGTTTATTGACTTTGTATTTCTTCAATTGAAGTAATTTTATGTTTCCTCTCCGCCACTGGAAAATGTTATATATCTGAAGTGAATCTCATGGGCCTGATTGTCTCATTACATCCATCTGGATTTGATGTATCTAAGGCAAAGGATGTAGAATGAAAGTTACTGAGGAAGATGAACATAAACATGAGTTTGACTTCTCTGTGGTTTATTTCTCCATGCAGGCTTAACCCCCTGCAACACCAAATTTCTCACAATTCAGTGATAGCTTGCATCGTGTTGGCCATGGTTTATCTCATGGCAAAACTTTGAAGCAGAGGATGCCATGTGAGATCACAACTTGTCTAATCTAGCACAGGTGTGTTTAGGTAACAGCACTTTGTACTTCTTTTGCTTGAGTATAAACAGCAGTGCAATTAAAAAAAGTACACAAAAATCACGATCCTCAGTGGAGATGATTCCAATTTATAACAATATTAGTGGCTGGGCCCCTCAAAACTCAATGTCTTTTTAACTTAGATGAAAGAAATCAGGATGAAGTACATGGGGCATTTACATTCTCATCTCTACTTCTCACCACCACCTGTTTGCTGCTGCTAGGCGTTTTCCACAACAGAGGCTGCATGAAAGTGCTGCTGGTTAGCTTTGCCTACATTCCCACTCCATAGACATTCCCAATTTTATTTCCTTTTTCTAAGAATTGGTGGTAGAACCTGTAAGGTTTTTCTTATATTTCCTAGCACTGAGAAGGCTCACACTCAGGTAGAGGAGTGACAAATACAGGAAAACCTCAGTGCTTCTTTCTTCTGAGGCATAAACTAATAGATTTCTTATTGTAAGCAAACTGAGAGGTTCATGACTATTGCAAACAACAACAGTCAGCTTGTACAAATATGTATAGACCTTATTGATTTAACCTAAGTCAAATTGAGTATGTCAGATATCTTTATATAGGATTTTTTCAAGTATTATTCCCTTGAAGTGTTGTTTCACACAAGTATTGTGAGGGTGGTGAGGTACTGGAACAGGTTTCCCAGAGAAGTCATGGCTGCCCCATCCCTGGAGGTGTTCAAGGCCAGGCTGGATGAGGTTTTGAGAAAACTGATCCAGTGGGAGGTGTCTGTGCCCACGACAGGACGATTTGAACTTCATGATCTTTAAAGTCCCTAACCCCAGCCATTCTATGATTCATTCAATGATTCTAGGTACTGGAATCGGTGAGAATTAAGGAGCTGAATATCTTTAGGGATAAAAGGAAAAGTCTAACAACTTCTCCTACTAAGAGTTTTTCACAGGATCTGCTTTGCACGTTTTGGGATTGTGTCCTCTATTACAATTTTCTGGCCTTAGGATTTTAACTTTGCAAATCATGGCATATGTGATTACATGTTCCCTTCAAATCATGGCGTAATGCATCCCCTTTGCTGATGAAGCCTCACAGACCCTACTTTACTAAAACCAAAAACGATTATTTGACCATGGTGCTTAATCATCCTTTTCTGACAAAAGAGCCAAATAAAGTATCATTTTATCCATACCCTTGAGGAATCTTCAAACTAAGGAAGAGAGATGGGAAATCAGAGAGAGATGAACTAGAATGGACGCATTCTTGAGATAAAGGAGCAAAGATAATACTTAGAAAAAACTTCCTTTCATACTATCCACAGATATGCATAAGTCCTGAAGGCAAGGATTTTTTAGAGAAGAAATAAAAAGTCTTTAATTAAAAGGGTATTTTTAATAATGAAAAAAAAAAAAGGGAGAAAGAATTTCAGCACAAGATTTCCTGATTGTAAAGAGGTTTTCGGATCTGGGTAGCCCAGCAGACATGAGCTCCATGGCCCAAACTCTGGACAGTGGTGAACCCAAACTTGTATTTTCAGTGCCCACATACAAACACATATTTACATGTCCATATACGTGGCTGGGTGCTCAAATTAACACAGGCAGAAACACTCAGACACAGAGAGCACTGACAGACTTGTTGTACTTTATATTTGCTGCCTGGGGTAGGGCACTTCTCTGCCTCAGATGGTGAGTAAACCAGTTCTCATTGCTACTCCAGGACATGAAGAGCCAGGGCTGCCAGCACAAATTGTACTTGAAATAAAAACAGTAAACAGCTTTTCTTTCTGGACAGGATGGTGAGTAACCATGTGTTGAGTAGATGTGTTTACATGGTTTCCCACACTGTAACTTCTCCTTCTCAATAAACCCACTGCCCTTGTGGGACCGCACTACAGCACAAATGGTTTCTGAAAGCTCTGGTGGCTGTAGGGCTGTCCCTCTTCTAGTTCCCTGCTTCAGTCCATACTCCTGCATCTCTGTAAAGGTGGTTTTACATTTCAAATTGTCATCCCAGGGTCATTATGCACTTCACCCTTGACCCACAGCACAGGGATAAAGATCCACGTATGGTTATAGACAAAGGTATAGATGTAGGGACATAAACCTCCTATGTGATTTACCTCAAGCAACACAAGTAGATGTTCAAATTTAATCTCAATTCTTACTGTTTCTGCCCCACCAAGATATTAGTGGATTTAGCATCACACCACAGACCAATCCTTTCTCAGTGAGACTTCTTATTGCTACTTATGGATGCTGAGAACAGACGTTAAGTGTCTGCTATTTCTTAATATTACCCCCTTCCCTCACAACAACCTTGCCAACTGCATCTCACTGGGAGCCAACCAGAAGACATCTGACACATTTTTACTCTGTTAGGGCAATCAGATACCACCATAAACCATTCTGGCCAGGCTCATCATGAGTTGGTTTCAGCATGGTCAAAGTAGAAGGGTTACATATACTGTAGTCCTGTTCTGAAGCGAATATATTGAGTGGAATGGGTTCAGGGTAAGGTATTTCAAGTGAAAGGAGAGATTCCTAGATCTTCATGAACTCCATGGCTACTTCTCTCCATATACTTTAAAAAAAAAGGAGTAGAATTTGTTGGTCCTGAATAGAATGTGTTTTGAATTGTGCATTGCTTTATTTATTTTAAACACTGTCGTCACTATAACAGAGCCATATGCCTGTAGTTTGAATATAACCTCTACAATACCACTGAACCATTTCTTCCCTTCATAAACTGTGACTGATGACAGCTTCCATGATCTGCACTCTCTGGTAAGATAAATTTATGAAAGGTTTGATTTTGAGATCCTATGGAAACACAGGGAAAGTTTAGACTTGATGTTAGGAAAAAGTTCTTCACTGAAAGGGTGATTGGCCATTGGAATGGGCTGCCCAGGGAGGGGGTGGAGTCGTCGACTCTGGAGGTCTTTAAGGGGAGACTGGATGAGGCACTGAGTGCCATGGTTTAGATGATGGGTTGTTGTTAGTGTTGGGTTATAGGTTGGATTGATGATCTCAGAGGTCCTTTCCAACCTTGTGATACTGTGATACTGTGATACTGTGATACTGTGATACATGACCCTTTCAGGTACATAGTGGAATCTTACCAGGCAGGTTTTTGTCTCCTTCAGGGTGTCAGCTTTCCTTGTCTCATTAACTTTACATTTATATTTATCCAGGTTTTTTGGCCTGGTTATTTTTCCCTCAGGTTCTTGTGCGTGTAATAATGGCTTAAACCTCCATATGACCAAGCTATGATTATTCTAATTATTTTTCATCTGTGTATAGTGACACAGATGTTTTCACAATGGATGCTTTATACAGATCTTAAAAAAACATTGTGGTTTATAGGAGGTCCATAAGTGTTTCTGGCATGTTGGGGAAATTAATTTCATATTTTGGGAGAGGACAGGATAAAAATGCATATATTGGGAGATTTAATTTCTTTAGGATCCAAAGCATTTTTGGGGGGGGGGGGGGGGGGGGGGGGGGGGCAAACAGGACAGAGAGGGCAAAGGAAGATACTGAAAGACCAAGTAAATAGGTGATGATGTGATAGAGTAGTGGAAATGCTGGATCCGAACAACTGAATCTGTTGATACCAAAGAGCCCAAGACCCCACAGGCAACGAGAACGTCAGCTGGAGGCTGAAGCTCAAAGCACTGCAGATCACTTCAGCTGCAGATCAGTTGCAGGTCCAGTACCCTGTGTGAGCCACGGCTGCAACACTTGAGTTTGCTAGGACTTGACCTTAGTAGCATTTTGACATGAGAATGAATCACAGGCAATGAGCTTTTTAATGTGTCATTATTAGAGATTTCATTATATTACAAGAAGGGTAAAATGGAAAACATGCTAAAGAAATTTGACTTATCAAAAAGATTTGAGGCAAGTATGGACACTGGCTGCAAAATCCTGAAGAAATGTACCTCTGTGGAGAGCAAGTAATAGTCAGAGTACACAAAAGAAGAAAGTTCTCCCTGAGTCAGTCTTAAAGAACACAAAGCCTAAGTACTAATTTCAGATACTTTACATTCAATTCTCAGAGTAGGTTTCATCTCATAGACCACAAAACCTGTATTTAGTGCCTATATCCAGTCTTCTTATTGAGAGATTTAAGAGATTTAGTACCTGATTTGATTGCCTTTACATAGGTATCTAAAGTAATTTCATCTGAAATACAAAATAAGTTGTAGAGGAGATCCATTCCCTTCTGGATCGAGATGGCCATGCCATAGAATCATACAACCAGAGAATGGTTTGGGTTGAAAGGGACCTTAAAGAACATTCAGCTCCAACTCCCTGCAGGGATGCCTCCCATTGGATCAGGATGCTCAAAGCTTCAGCCAACCTGGCCTTGAGCACCTCCATGGATGGAACATCCACAATTTCTCTGGACAACCTATGCATCATCCTCAGAGTAAAACATGTCTTCCTAATATCTAATCTAAATGCCCCTCTTAACACCATTATCCCTCATCCTATCACTGCACTCTCTGATTGAGTCCCTCCCCAGCTCATATCATGATGAAATCATAGCTATAAGGGCATAAAATTCTTATTTTAAAGCAGCTGAATCAAGGCCTAGGCACTGTTTTTCATATCTGAAGGATCATTCAGCTGACCAAGTACAGGTATCTTATTTTATTGACTAGATCTCCACTGACCGTAGCTCCTTCAGCTCTTGTTTAGATGCAGAAAACTAAACATGAAATAGTAGGTGTGTTAATCAGCGAACTAAATTCTACCCTCAGTTTCATTCATAAGTAGAAAAGCAATGTCATATTTCTTCTAATATATCCAACTCACTTGTGGTTTCAGAGTTTTGTTAGAGGACCCAGATAATAATTATCAATAAATGAAAATGGATTGCTTTAAAATTATTTCCCCTTGTGTTGAATAGCTTCAAAAGCTCAATCAATAAAAATATTTGGTAAAAAGGAGCATTTCTGGGCAAGCTAAAAGAGAGAGCAGAGTATGGTTACTTTGGAAGGGGGGGAAGGACACAATATCCTAGAAATATGTTTTCCTGTGAGTATCTTTTCAATACCAGAGAGCACAGACTGATTCCTTGCAGAGCACATTGATGAAAGAAAATTAAGACTGCAAGATCAGGGCCTAAAAAGAGGAGTAATTCAGAGATTAGGTTAGGCATAGCAACTTGTTGTGTGGTCAGTTCTCATATTAGCATCATCGTAGTCCAAATCTCCATTAGACAGGAGCTCTACTGATGTTAACAACAGAACCTGTTTCTTCCCATTTCATTACTGTAAAAAATAAACAACTTCTCAGAACATTCTTCCCCTTTCAATCAGGCTCATGTTCATTTGAGTAATTGAAGACATCTGAATCTGAGCAGAAACCTGGGTTAAAAAACAGTTGCTCATATCAAGGAAACTGAATGCCTATTTGAAATGCTTTAGAGTGTCCAAGACACATAAAAGGCAATGTTGAAAATGACAGAGGAGACCTTCAGGCTCCTAGAATGACAACTAGAAAGAAGGATGCTCAAGGGCAGGGCAAAAGGCTGTGTGTAGACTACTGAATCATACCTCTAATGAAATGATATTCAGGCTCGTATTACCTCCTTCTAAAGTAGGTATTTTCCATTAAATAGTTAGTCATTTCACTCAATATTTCTCCTAAGAGCTTGTGATCACAGGGACTTCTGGTGAGATCGATATGTGAGTGTCTAAAACAAGGTGAGATGGATCTCAACCTCTTTGTCTTCACATACTGTAAGAAGCTGAGCTCTTAAACCCTCCCAAACTAGTACTGTGTGACTATAAGAGCAGAAACTGTCTCATAACACACATATCCAGGGGAAGAGTGACCAGAGACTTCTGGTGAGTGAAGAGAGATTGGTGAGCTAAGGAGCACTTCTGGGGCCTCATGAAACATGAATAAAATAGGGGAGAAAAGTGTTTGTAGGAACTGAATGTTGCCCACCCATAGCATAGATTAGCATACACAGAGGGAGCAGGGTACATTCCTTAGGTTGTGCTGAAATGATTTCACCCTGGTCTAAAGTTCCTTCAGAGGTGTTGCAGTAACAGCTCCACAGCTAAACAGGATGTTTTGGTCCCCTGGTACAGAGCAAAATATGCTGTAATGGTAGTGATTTCCAGGAGTTTCACACGACCATGTTACCAGGAAGGGTCCAGGCATATAGGAAATCTCAAAAAAAGTTAATGATCAAGGTTCTCTAAGGAGAATAAATCACTATTCTTGTGCTTAAAATAAAAACTACATCCCAGGAGTGACTCGGGTCAATTCCTTAATTTGGCAAAACATGGTCAAAACATTACTGTGTTCACTGGAGTGATGGCCTGTCTGAAAGCTCAGAGAAGTCACAGGGGATGGATTTTATCTCACCTAACCTCAGGTGTTTACTGTGCACAATTTTTAAATTGAACAAATTTCCCCAGAGTTTTTTTAGTATTGATACAGACAAAGTGGCACCTTTAGGAAATAATGTAGATTTATTTTAGACATCTAATATACAATGCAATTAATTGCCCCCACCTTCTACTAACTAGATCTCCACTGACCATAAGGCAATCTCCTTTCTGGAACAGAAACCTCAGCCTATTATTTTTTATGGTTATTTTCTATTTAATACCATTACACCTAGTACTAAACTCAGAGACCTGAAAAACCTAGAGCTTACAGTAATTAAGTCCGTTAGCAGGAAAGTGAGACTCTGGCTTCCTTTAACCAGACTGCATTTTTAGTGTACAATTTATTTTTTCTGTAAGGGTCTTCAGATAAGTAAAGGGGTGCTGATAATGCCTGCAGGATCAGAAAACTGTTATAAAATCATAGAGTCATAGAATGATTTGGGTTGGAAGGGACCTTGAAGTCCATCCAGTTCCAACCCTCCTGCCATGGCCAGGGACACCTTCCACTGGATCAGGTTGCTCAAAACCTCATCCAACCTGACCTTGCACACCTCCAGGGATGGGGCATCCTTGACTTCTCAGGGAAAACTGTGCCAGTGCCTCACCACCCTCCCAGGAAAAAAATTCTTCCTAATAGCTAATCTAAATTTCCCCTCCTTTAGCTTCAAGATGCAGTTAACACTTACTGCAAATGCTTTGAGGTCCCTGAATAGACAGAGGAGTGCAAATTAAAAACATTTTTATATTGCTTAATTTGTGTTAATATACCTGTAATTACCAAGAATTCCTAATTAAAAACTTATATTCACGCAAGGTGTCCCTCTTCATCAGCTCTTCTCTGCTCTCTCATTCATTCAGGATGCAGTTTTGGAATTGGACTTCTCCCAGGCAAGCTGATGGGCTGGTCCAAAATATAAATATATAAAAAGCAAGTAATGAGAGAGGAGGGTTGATAGAACACACAAGGGGGAATTCACCTAACATTTCCAAGAAAGTCCATGTGGAAGGCTGCAGGTTGGTGCGAGGCTGTTGCTTTCCTCTCACTCAGTATGAAGGGAAGAGCAAGAATCCCCAGGTCATTGTCCTATTACTCACTCCTTACACATTTCTTTTTAAGAGAGAGACATTCTATTTTGCTGTGCAAACTCTGACTGCACAAGTACAAATAATTTCATGCAACCAAGAGGAGTAAGAATTTCTGTATCTTAGGGATATCCAGGGGAAAAAAAAACTCAGAGGATGATGAGAAAGAAGGAAATCTACAGAGAGTAATG
This sequence comes from Tapera naevia, assembly GCA_033556795.1. Taxonomy (NCBI): domain Eukaryota; kingdom Metazoa; phylum Chordata; class Aves; order Cuculiformes; family Neomorphidae; genus Tapera; species Tapera naevia. Next base: position 2,640,675 of record JAUMJJ010000129.1, on the reverse strand, counting down.
TAGACCTAAAGATTTTTTCTTATAGGGAGAAAAGATATTGAGGGAGAATGGTTAGTTTTTTTTAAAAAAAGCAACCTTGCACTATCATAGAAAATAGATCAAATGGCATAAACTTTTTTGAATAGCCATTTTGACTTTTGAAGCAAAATCCATTTGCTTCACTGGTCGTTATACTGCAATGACAGCTCCTAAGAGGATGGGGGTTACTGCCAAGGGCCAACAGATGCCCAAAGGAAAGAGTCCTGTGTGGTTTGATGTCTCTTTACTCTTTAAGGCTGCTGTCTCTTAGCCTCCATGTCCCCTCCCATATGGTGGCCCACAGGGAGCAGAGACATCATCATTAGCCATAGGTCCTGGGGTGGCTTGAACTGCTGATGTCCTCCAGCAAACAGCTGTTCAATGGCTTCTCCACTTCTGCCTTGCAATTTTATCCCAAAACTAAAAGGCGAATAAGAATGAATTAAAGTGCTTTTCCCAGCCTGCCCTTTGGGGCTTGTTCACCGGAGTTCAACTCTCCCTTGAGCAGTTCCCTGCAGCTCCAGCATCAACTCTTCTGATCTTTGAGCTAGACTTTTTCTTTTTTTTTCCCCTTTTTGACTTTTTTTTTCCCCTTTTTTTAATTTTTTTTTTAAAACAGGGTATCATGTTCCAAATTAAGCACTTGGAAACTTGCCAAGTAGTATTACAAGTCTGCCTAAAATATGCTGAGAAAAGGAGAAGAAAATTGGGCTTTAGCAAAGAAAAAAAAAAAGCGGTCTGGTAAGAGAGTTTTTCCAGCATACAGACTGTATGTGAAACAATTTATGAGAACTCTAAAGTATTGAGAAAAATGGCTGAAAGGTTAATTTCCTTCAGGCAGCCCAGGTTAATGACTTAAAGGGAATCAAAAAGACAGTTTACTAATTTAGCTACTCCTTATGGATAAACACGTCAACTAATTTCTGCAGGCTTTTGTGCAAATATCCTTGAGTTCTTTGACCTGGTAAATGTGTAATTTACAAGTGTTATACAAACTACTCAGTTTGTAGAAACATCATTTGTCAGCACCACCTTGATGAAAAGAGACAGTGATATCCAACTGGATCCTTCTTTCCGTAGTCTTACATCTTCATAGCCCAGTGCCTGTTTCCCTGTTGTTGCCAGCTTGTTTCTGTAAGAGTGCTCCCATGAAAGTAGTTCTTCAAAAAAGCCAAGCAAGTTGCTTCAGTATTGGTATAAAAATGCTTTGATTTTTCATTTCTGAGGAGGAAAAAAAAAGGGGGAAATATTTCAAGATGACCCTTTTTTTCTTTTTTTTTTTCTTTATTTTTCCTTTCCAATTGAACATCTGGACTGAACAACTGTAATATACTCTAGTCCTGATGTTACTATTTTCCAGTGGGACTTAGGATTGCATCCTTCAGGTCATTTGGAAGAGATCCCCAGAACCTCACCAATGACACCAGCTTTCAATCACTCCTAGCTTAGGCTCAACCCTCCAGGCTAAGCACTTTGGCCTGGGAATCTGCTTGCCTCCAAAGTTAGTAGATCTTTCAGTTCACTTTTCCACCTTCCTCTGGTAGCAGGGGAAAGAAATTAATCTGGATCCCTACCAAGACAGGTGTTCATGGTTTCTCTTGTCCTGACTGTCACCAGGAAGGAACAGTTGATTATTCCATAATGTGCATCACAGAAACCAGTTGTGGCTGGTGAGCAACATGTTTCTGGCTGAGATAAGGATGTAGTTTCAGTGAGGGTACTTGGTGTTTGCTACTGGAACGATGTTTTGGTCACAAAAGGCCTACTGAAAAGGAGAGATTGGGTACCTGCTTACAAATATGGAGAAAGAAATATATGTACATTCACGAATCTGGGTCAGTCCTTGGCTTCTACCAGGCACCCAAACGCTCCAGCCCTGTATGTGTGTGTTAAAACCCATTTGGATCAATAATAATCCTAGTCACACTGCAGTTTTGACATCTATTACTCCAACTGGGTTGTGAAATGGGTACTTGAGGGGTATACAAAGCAGTTAATTCCCCAAGCGAAGTCACAGTCAGACTCAGGTAATTCTCTTGCATATTTTATTTTGGAATTGTTTTCTTTTTGCTTTTTGGGGTTTTTTTTGGTGGGATTCTGCTGCTGTATGATTGCAGGGGATGTGCGTGTGTGCATGTACCAATGCTTTTTCCTGACTAAAAAAAACCCCATATATTTATGGGGTACAGAATATCAGGTTTGAGGTTAGGAGAGAAGAAGAGTGGAGAACATTAGCTGGGAATTCAGTTAGGTTTTGAGGGAAAACTATACACCAATTCTTAAGAAAAACAAAACATAGAATTATTAACGTTGGAAAAGGTCTCTAAGTTCATCAAGTCCAACCATCAACACAATACCAACATGCCTGCTGGACCATGTCCTGAAGTACCATATCATTTAACACTTTCAGGGACGGTGATTCCACCATTGCTCTGGGCAGCCTGTTCCAATACCTCACCACCCTTTCAGTAAAGACATTTTTTCCTAATACCCAAACTAATTTTCTCCTGGTGCAACTTGAGGCCATTTACTTGAGGCCAGATATTTATGGTTATTTAACAGCAAGTAAGAAAGTGCTTGAGAACACTCTTCTTGTAGTAGTGGGGATAGGGAGATGCATTTAGGTACCTCAAATGAAGTACCTAATGACATTTGAGATATTCAAGGGTATTCAGAACATAGATGTGGAAATGGCACCTGGGACCTATGGAAGATTTATGCCCTCCAGCAGCTGGGGGGGTCACCCTAGGTACTTCAAAAAAAGTAAAACATAATCCAGAGATCATAGGTGAAAAACTTCCCTTTTTGAAAGCTTTTAATACCCCTTTGAGTATATGGCAAGTACTACATGCCATTTCTGCTCTTATCTTAGAAAAACAGGTACTTTAAAATGTTATGGCATGTGTATGGAAATTGAGATCTTAGCATGTCACAAAACAGCCCATCTAATTTCAACTGGAATAATTTATTTGTGTATATAGATAGAAGAAACAGAATTCAATTAAATCAGATAATTTTCACAAGAAATGTTTTCTTCTAAAGAGGAAAGAAAATTTTCTTTAGGAAAAACTGAAATAATTTTCATTTTGCACTACTTTAAATAGTGTCTTATTTTGAAATCTCAAAATATTAAGTAAAAATCACATTTCATAGAGAGGGTGAGTTGAAGAAAAACATTTTTCACTGGAATTTAAACTTTTCTTCATGTAAACTTTGGAAAACACTAAATTCAGAGTGATCTAAGCTTAGATGAATTACAGATCTTATATTCTTATATTCTAAGAGATATTTTAATTCTTCTGAACTTTGCTTTGGTTTTTTTTTAACCAGAGAATGATTTTGAGTCTGTATGAACACCATAAACAATGCTTTACTGAATTAAATGAGGTAATTTCTCAGTTATACTGTGTTGGTTTGGTTAATCCAGATTACATTTGAGAAAACATAATGTTTTAGAGATACTTAATTTTATGTACAGTTTTGTATGAGAATCTTAAAGTGTGTTGCCTCTTTGTAGATGAAGCCTAGATCTGGTGCAAATTAATCTCAGAGTCCTCCAGAGTGCCATTTCCTGAATTGCACTGGGGGATGGAGATGAATAACGAGACCTGGAGGGTCCAGAGAAGATTCTTGGGTCCATCCAAGCCTGGAAGGAGTTGCAGGCAGATTGTTCCCTCCATAAAACCAAGAAAAGTTCAACTATCAGCAATGGGAAGCTGATTCAAGGGATGTGTTACAGGCACAGGTGCTCAAGTGGAGGTTTTGTCTGTTTGTTGGTTTTGTTTCACTTTATGGCTTTGTAAAATGTGTGGTCATTTGTAGAACTAATTCCCTGAACTCTGAAATGTTTTATGGCCTGAGATGCTGGGGTTCCCCCATCACAATTACATTTGTTCAGTTTTGCCAGAGCATGTATGTTTTTCTTTCTAAGTTCAGGTTTGCAGAGACCCTGCTTTACAGACAGGTTAAAAAAAAAATGAGCTAGGGGGAGAAAAAAAACAAGGGCATCATGAGCTGAAACTATTCTTCTGTATGTTAGGATAAAAACCATAGGGCTGCAGCGTCACATATCAAGCAGACATAAAGCTGTTGGAAAGCTGATTTCTTTACTTCCACTGCTAGGAAAACCATCCTGGGATGTATGAAATGATGTATAAACATTCAAAAAATACTGGAAATGCCATCAGGAGAAAGCATTTTGCATTTCAAGAACTGGAAATATGTCATTTAGGAGAAACCCTGGCACTGAACGACTGGATCTTTCAAACTCAGCGAACTGAGAAGTATCATACAATGTGCTTCACTGTCACAAAATGCATATTTTTTTAATAATAAAAGAGTTTTGAATGGTAAAATGCCAATCTGTTATAGTGCTCAGCACCTTCTTTGCCTTCTCTTAAACTTTCTGAGATTGAATTTTAAGGTGGGTGGACACACAGACACAGTGTATTCATAGAAGTGTTTCTTACATCAGAAAGCAGAATAAAATTCTACAGCATAAAACTGATGAATTGCTCTCAATTAAACAAAACATATATATTTATTTTCTGAGTCATTAAAATAATAGATTCTTTTTTTTTAAGCTAGTTTGTTTTTTTTTTAACTGCCAATGAACTGTCAAAATGATGAAAATCAGATGTTTGCCTTGCCCTGTCTCTGCCTTAATTGTACAGGTTAGGGACCCAGTGTAGTTCTCCTGTATCCACACCAGCACCTTAACTACAAAATCAGGCTCCCACACAATGAAGCATTGAAACATCCACCACCTTCAGGCTCATTCAGAGGATGCTGGAGTCAATGGGAAAAGCTCCTGTCAACTTAACAGGGCCCCTGGCTGACATTTGAGTGGAGATACTTACACCAAGCACTGTAAACACTCTCACCCACAATCAATCTCAGGTGACTGAGCAGATTTCCAGCTGACCAACAAGGGGATTTGGTTTCCCTGTGTAGGAGAAGCACATGGAAGGTGGCTTATTTTTAACAAGGGGGCCTTGAGATGGAGCTACATTATCCTCAACTGAAACAGCTCATGAGTTATACCATCCCAAAAGCCCTCATCAAGATGGGAAGAATCTCATGAATATGTGTGTCTATCTGAGCTCTTGCAGGTTATGAAGTTCAATCCTGGAAAAAATGAAGCTGAATCCCTCCAAAAAAACCTAACTCACCAAACTAAAAAATCCAGACTTCCACCTTTTTCTGCAATCCTTGCAGCCTGTCAGGCTATGACAGAGTTTCTGTCAACATATGATGGAAATAAATGTCTACAGGTCCTCCTCACATTAAGAACCCCAACACCAAGGAAAAGCATTGCAGTCAACCTTGGCTGCAATAAATATGTCTGAAAAATGGAGTGATGGGTTTTAAAAAGGAATGAGAGAAGGTGGTAACTGAAGAAGACCTGCATTTACATGAGCTGGCAAGTGTGAAGGTCTGGTGTTTGAACCCCAAAAAAGTTCTGGAAAAGGGATGTAGAAAATCTGGGTGAACCTGGTTCACTCAATCAACTCCCTGTGCTCCCATTACACACCCCATATGCAGTATATTTTTATGACAGTTTTCAAGGCTTTACATAAGTTCCAAAACACTTTTTGCTGAACTGGTTCAAGTCCAGAAGAAAGAGTGTAACTGCCTTAGCACCTAACATTGGCTGAACTGATACTTGATACACCTTAGCCAGGAGAACTCCTATAATACACTTAATCTCCTGTGTAAGATTAATAATTTCCCCTTGTGCATCACTTTCTTTTGTTCTGGTGACTTTACTTCCTGAATAAACTTCTCAATACCATACCATAAGCAGCCAATATTCCTTACACATGCTCCCAGCCCCATAGCCTAAAGTCAAGGTAAACCTTTTTTAGGTTTTTCAGGGAACTTCACTAGGAAAAAGGTGAATTAATTAACTATTTTAGCGTAAGATGAACAGAGAAAATTTATATAGAGGGGGGAAGAGGATGTTTGCATTAGTACTAAGAAGCAACTGTCCTTAATTACCCTAAATGTAAAACAAAATTATTTGACTATTCTAAAAACTAGATGGCCAGTTCATGACATCCATTTATAGTAGTGAGGCATTTGTACATGACACCAAGGCAACGTGAACTAACATAAATATAAAAAGATTAAAGAGTTAGAATAAATGAGACATTTCAAGATGACAAAGTACTTTTCCAAAACGTGTTGACCTTTTTCACAGAATCACAGAATGGCCTGAGTTGGAAGGGACCCACAAGGATCTTTGAGTCCAACTCCTATTTCTGCAAAGGACACCCCCAAAATCTACACCACATGTCAGAGTATACTGCTCAAATGCTACTTTTTGCCTCATAAGATCATTTTTTTTCACAGATGTTTGTTTTTATCCCCTGATTAAGGGTGAAAAAAAAAGATTTTTGAAAAGACAGCATTTTCCATGAAAAGAATGATGTGGGTTTCAACGAATCTCCTAGATTCCTGAGAACTCCTAGAAGGTTATTCCCAAGCAGCCACTTTTGGGATGTGTGTTTCTCACCTCTGATAGTTCTCTCCTCCACAGCCGATGTAGCAGTATCATAAGAGCACTTGCCACGAATTCCTTTTTCTGCTTCCTTCTTCCACCACATGCAAGTTTCTAGTTTTATTATTGCAATAAAAATGTTTTATGTTGCCTTTTCCCAGGGACATTAAGAGCTTACATGCTGCTGCAAAACAGTCCTTTTCTCAAACGTACACTCCACATAATTTGCTGCAAATTGTTGGTGGTCCTTCTCCCAACTCAGAGTGCTCAGAAAGCCAGAGTCAACAGGGCATTTTATGGATTCGTTTAGTGGCTGAGGAGAAGAGAGACCTGCCCTGATTTGTGTGGCCAACCAAGGCCTGATGTACAACTGAACACTTCTGCCTGGGCAAGGGGCTCTACAGAGACCACACAGAGGATTCCCAGCACTTCAGCCAAACACCAGTGCTCTTCTGGGTTGCCACCTGTGGAAAGGAGGGATTCTGACCAGTCTGGAGAGGAGACAAGGTTGCTGGGAACACAAGCCATGAACATCTCACAGGGGTGATGTCTCTAGTGTAAACAGGAAGGGTTGTGTTTGGTAAGGAATCAGTTTCCTTCTGTTCATGTGTGGTTGCAGAGGACTTAAATAACAAGTGATAGGACAAGATAAAATGGCCTCAAAATGCATCAGGAGAGGTTTAGATTGGGTATTAGGAAAAATTTCTTTACTGAAAGAGAGGTGAAGTATTGAAACAGGCTGCCCAATCTAGTTGTGAGGTCGCCATCCCTCGAGGTGTTCAAAAAGCACTTCAGGATGTGGTTTAGAAGGCATGGTGGAGTTGGGCTAATGGTTTGACATGATCATCTTAGATATATTCTCCCGTCTTAATGATTCTATGATTCTCCAAGTCCTTTGTTGAAGAGACTAGAAGAATCTGGAACCTAATTGGGCTGCCCCAAAACTGGAAGCAATCGGATGTTGAAAGAAGATGAACCAGTAGTCAAAGTCCTCGTGGGACCTTTGGGAAAGCTGTGGATTCAATGTTCTTAGGGCTAGATGCACAAAAAGAATCTCTGCCTCAATGCTGATATTTGAGGTAGCCATCTAATTTTTGTGCAATAACTACATTTATTTTTAGACTGGATTCTCAGGACCAATTCAGTTCAACCTTCAAGAGCATTGATGGGGAGCTGTGGTAGTCTTCCTCAGTATCCTTATCCTTTCTAGAAGAACATGTACACCTCTCCAGGCATGTAGCTACTGGCCACACTGAGCTGCCCCTTCGTGTGCAAGTTGCCAATTAGATTCTTTGAAGTGGGATCCAAGAGATGACATTATAGGCTGACTTTAGCCTTTATCTTTTAGTTAAATTAGAAGGCAGCAACAGTGAGTGTGACTGTTAGACTTTGTCCAATTCCTTCTTCTCTACCTGCCTGTTCTGCAACAGTGTAGATTTAGGGTGATGCCCTTAAAGGCTGAAGGTTTTCATATCATGCTTTTCCCACAAACTGTAGAGAAATTACCTCCACGTTCTTTTGAAAAGCCAAGAGAAGGGGAGGTGGGGGGAGGCAGAGGGCAGATTTCTTACTTCCTGGCAAGTACCACATGCCTTGAATTATGAGCACTGTGGTGGACCCCCAAGTTAGTCAGACTCTGGAGACATTTCAAACCATGCATTTCTTGAATAGAGCATGTCAAAAGACAAGAGATCCAGTCTCCACAGTTAGGTTTCAAATACAAGTCATCAATGTAACTTATTAGAAAATGAGATTCAGATCGACGTGAGACATTCAATGGAAAGATTTGCAAACAGTCCTCCCCACTGTGTCTTTCAGAGATTTGTGGGAGGTCCTTTTGCCTGTCTTGCTTTCCCATCACCTCCTGTCACTTCCTGCATGAACTCCATCCCCTCTGAATCCCAAAGAAAGTCCCTTTTTTCCGTCACTTCTGAGGTTTCATTGTGGCTTCACTCCCTGCCAAAGGCAAGCCTCCAGCTCCCTTCAGGAAATGTCCTAGCCTATCCTCATGCCCATGGCTCCTAGCCAGATGCCTCTCTCCCTCTCTGTTTTCTCCTTGTTCTCCAGAAGTTTTCCCAGCTGAGCCAGCTCAGGTATTGTCAGGAAAGAAATAATTTTTCCTCCTCCCATAAGGGTTCACCTGACACAGAGCAGCCAGGAAAAGGCAATAAGTGGTCCTCAGAGTCTTCTCTACTCTAGGCTGAACAGTCCCAAGTCTTAACAGTATCATCCACAGGAATGTTTTAAGGATAAATGGGGTGTCCTCATGGCAGGATGAACATGAACAGAGAGGTACCATGAATAGAAAACAGGAAGCAAAAGAAACTGCTAGGTTCATTATCGAGGGGAAATCTAATGTGTCTTAGTCTCACTTTCTTCTCACCTTTTCTTCCATGGAGAGAAGTGGAAGTCTGGCTGCCAGAAAGGTACTCTGTTGGAGTAAGCACTGACAATTAAACAGTAAGAAATTATCCCAAAGCAGTATCTACAACATACACAGGGCACGATTCAAACCTATTTATGTCTGTTGGCTTGATTATGCCCCACTTGACGCCAAATCTTTGCCACTAAGTCAGGCATTTGCATGGGGCTTGCACTAATTTTTCTCCCAGATATTTTCTATTTGGCATGGCACTTTCTGAGTTACTCCTAAGTGTGTCTTTAAAACATTCCTGTTGTCCATGTCCAGTTGCTAAAGAAAACTTCTTCTGCTGAGTTTTCTCCCTCTATAACCATTCGAACACATCCCATGTGCCCACCATGATTCCTAGATATTCTGTAATGAGCAGCCCTGCACTCCTGAGGACAATTCTTTTCTTGTGATGAGCTCAAAGTGTAGGAAAGGGAGTCTAAAATCTGATGTCTGCTTGTGACATGCTGTATTGTGGAGCAGGAAGGGCTATTGTGTGTGTGTGAGACACAGAACTGACTGTAGATGAGACACAGGAGCTAGCAGACTATCACTCTGTCTGCCTGGCATTTTGTACTTTGATTTCTTTACATGAAGAGGAATTTAAACTGCTTTGAAATAACTGGGTCCCACCACTATTTCGAAGATCCTGGGTGCTCATTCCAGCAAAGTACTTGATGCTCACCTTACCTTACTTCTTATGTAGATCTGCCATGGGGAAACAGGGCATCCATCTCACTGAAAACTACTTCCTTCTTTCTTGACCGAGTTAGCTTTGGAATCATAGAATCACATGTATGGTTTGGGTTGGAAGGGACATTTATGTTCATCCAGTTCCAACTTTCACTTGGATTAGTTCCTTGCTCTGACTCACTGTACATACAATGATCTTGACTCTAATAAAGGAGGTAACAGGACATTGAAGGGACAGATAGGAGGGAGAAGATGGCACTGTCTGTCTGTGACATTGTGTGGCAATACTATTTTAAATTGACTGAATAATATAAAGCATTTACAGGGATCATTCTCCATTGCTTTACATTTTTTCGGTGCCACAGTCATAGTAATAAAATCAACAGAGACAGGTCTGCATAATCATGAGGTAAGTTCATTCAAATAAACACATAAAACAGCTGATGGGGACCCCATCTGGAGTATTGTCTACAGTTCTGGAATCCCCAATGTAAGAAAGCTATGGAAGTATTGAAACGGGTCCAGAGGAGGCCACAAAGATGATCAAAGGGCTGAAGCACCTCTGCTATGAGGACAGTCTGAGAGAGTTGGGGTTGCTCAGCCTGAAGAAGAGAAGGCTTCAGGGAGATAGAGCAGCCTTCCAGTAGTTGAAGGGAGCCTAGAAGAAAGGTGCAGAGGGACTTTTTAGAAGAGCCTGCATTGATAAGATGAGGGGGAATGGCTTTGAATTGGAAGGGGGGAGATTTAGATTAGACATCAGGAAGAAATTCTTCACAATGAAGGTTGTGAGGCTCTGGCACAAGTTGCCCAGGGAAGCTGTGGCTGCCCCATTCCTGGAGGTGCTCAAGGCCAGCTTTGAGCAACCTGATCCAGTGGGAGATGTCCCTGCCCATGGCAGGGAGTTTGGAACTGGATGGTCTTTAAGGTCCCTTCCAACACAAACCATTCTATTATTCTGTGATTCTTTTTATTTGTGCACTGCAAATGTTATTTTCTCCTCCTAGAGAGATGTGTTAATAATTTTTCACAGGACTATTTGCTGACAGCAAACAGACAGAAATGCCTTTTTTAAATCCAGATAAATCTGGATGACAAGGACTTGGGAAAGGTGAGGAAAGGTTTGCTGTCAAAAGACAGGTCAGATTCATTAATGGGCTACAAAGCCTTGTGTGATAACTGAACTTGGAAATACATTGGACCTACTAAACCTTCCTGGCTGTCAGTGTTCATTGGTGTGGATATTGGTGGGCCCTCCTATTCCATTTTACTCCCCTGATGATTTTCCCAGAGTCGGTCACTGGGTTCAATGAAGTAAAAACCTCTCCCCTTCCATGGCTCAAATATTTCTTCCTGGCATGGCCATATGATTGCTCAGTGCTGATGACTCAGTGTTGGCAGAAGAGGAAGGGACTTCCTGAAAAATAGATCGCACGTGTAAGGAGTTACACAAGTTGCCCACAGAAACATTTGCTGCCTGGCATCACGGCCAAGGTTAGGAGTCCAGAAGGAGAGGAAGGGAGGTAAATGCCAGCTGTTAACAGACATATTCCTGGAGCTGTTCTTGGTGCAGAAAAAGAAAATTAAAAGACATCTGTCCTCCCACCATGAAAACATATGTGTGTGGGATAAGCAAATGGTGACATGGTAAGCAGTGAGGTCAAAGAGAAGGAAAAGATGAGGAGTGGGATTGTGTCAGAAAAGAGGACCAAAAGAAGGATGGTTGCTATTGTGTCTGGGTATGGTTCTAGGAACTGACAGGGATCTACATCGTATTTAGAGAGGGTTGAGGCAGAAAATACATCTTGAGCTCAGTCCCACACCATCTCAGCCAACTGCCAACTGTGTACAGATACAACAGCAGCTGGAAAAGGGGGTACAGAATAAAAAAAGATTGGCTGAACATTGCCTTAACAAACACATGTGTTCCCTTAACCATACATAAAACCTTTCTTTAGTATTCACAAATTTTGTGTGAATTTTCATATTATATATATGGATATTATTTCCAATTCAGCCACAAAACTGAATTTTTTGTAAAATTTCTGCAAAATTCGAAGTATCTTAAAAACCTCATTCCTCTGCCTGGGGACCTCCTAACAGGAGGATGCATCAAAGGCACCTTTTATCATATTTCTTGGAATCATAGAATACCAGGTTAGAAAGGACCTCAAGGATCATCTTGTATAATTAAGTGATAAATACATGAAATGAGATGGCCCAGCACCCTGTCAAGCTAAGCCTTCTAGAGAGCATGCTGGAGATACATAGATAGGATATTAACATTGAGCAGCTTGCACTGCCACTCTGTAAGTGACTTGTTTTAGTTTATCCCATGCCAACAGATCTTTCTTTGGCTGCTAATTGACCTGCAGCTGCCTTCGAAGTATTGTTGCAGAAGAAACAGATGCTGATCTCTTATCTCTTGCAACCTATGATAGGACCTGAGGGAATGGCAGGAAGATGTGCCAGGGGAGGGTTAGATTGGACAATAGGAAGAGGTTCTTCCCCCAGCCGGTGGTGGAGCACTGGAACAGCTCCCCAGGGAAGCAGTCACGGTACTGAGTCTGCCAGCATTGAAGAAGAACTTGGACAATGCCCTCAGTCACACGGTGTGAATTGGGAGTGTCCTGTGTAGGGACAGGAGTTGGACTCAATGATTTTTTTAGGTCTATTCCAATTCGGGTAATTCTATGATTCTATGATTCAATATCTGGATCCTACATGGAGGTGTCACGATGTAGCATCTACATTGGTGTCAAAGAAATTGTTCTTGACCCAAGTGACATCTGAAACTGGGCTCACACACTGACAAATGCCCAAGGCCTCCAGATTCCTGCACTTGCTTTAACTCAGTTCAGCTCCCTGTCTTGGCATTGACTGCTGGATGAGGCTGCCTTGAGCAAATCATTCAGCCATCTCCCTCGGGCTATACAGCAAGGATAATCCCCACACTCACATAGAGTAATGTGAAACTCAATTAATTAATAGTCAGAAAGCATTTTGGCATCCCCACACAGGCATGAAGTGTTATAGATTACTACGATTAACATGGTCTGTAGCTTTCAATGTGTTCATGCAAATCTATCTTAGGGACATATTTTAAAAGCTACTAATCACTTGATTTATTAGGTTTACATTGGGTGGTCAATAGAGGCAAAATAAACATTTTACCCATTTTAAATTGTGAGGGTTTGTTTTTGTTTTTTTTTTTTTTAAGATTTTCATATTTTTTTTTAGTGGAGCTGCCTTGCCAGAAAGTGACACAAAAGCTGGTAAAGCAATATGAAAAAGTTCAGCTGCAGCTGTGAAAAGACAATGTCTTGAAAGGATCTTGAACTACAGCCTGTATCCCCACTCCTCTGCTTCCAACTGCAGTGCTTAGTCCTCATCTACTGGTCCATGAAGTGTGAATTCATGATGTGTGACACTAGTATTATTATTATTATTCTATTTGCTTGGCTGAAGGGGATTTGACATTGAAAAACACAACAAGCCCAAAATATCTTGCCATGGTGGGTATTGATTTTCTTCTGTAAACATGGGGAGGGAGCAAACCATCTCATAACTTACAATAAGCACTTCAGACAAAGCCAAAAGCAATTTTGGAATGTGTGACTTTCTGATTCATTTTCACACTTCCTAATTCCAGTTTAAAAGACAGGGGGTTAAATGGATGTTTTGAACTGGATCCTCAGACAACACAAATCTTTGCAGGTTTTCATAGAATGATAGAATCACAGAATGATTTGTGTTGGGACTTAAAAGATCACCCAGTTCCAACCCTCCTGCCATGGGCACGAACACCTCCCACTGGATTCAGGGTGCTCAAAGCCTCATCCAAACTGTCCTTGAACGCCTCCAGAGATGAGGTAACCATGACTTCTCTGGGTAACCTGTGCCAGGGCCTCACCAGCCTCACAGAAATAATATTCCTCTTCATATCTCTAAATCTAGCCCCTTTCAGTTTAAAATCATTTCCCCTCATAGTGTCCCTGCACTCCCTGATAAAGAGCCCCTCCCAAGCTTTTTGGTGCCTCTTTCAGTGCAGGAAGCTTCTCTAAGGTCTGCCCAGAGCCTTCTCTTCCCCAGGCTAAACAACTCCAACTCTCTCTGCCTGTCCTTGTGTAGGAGGCGCTCCAACCCTCTGAGTATCTTTGTGGCCTCCTCTGGACTAACTCCAATACATCCATGTCCTTCCTGTGATGAGGACTCCAGAATGGAATGCCAGGCTGCAGATGAGGTTTCACCAGAGCAGAGTGGAGGTCCTTTAACCTGCTGGTTACACTTCTGATGCAGCCCAGGATACGTTTGTCTTTCTGGGCTGCGAGTGCACATTGTTGGCTCATGCTGAGCTTCTCAACAGCACCTCCAAGTCTTCCTCTTCAGAGCTGCTCTCAATCCATTCTCTGGATTCTCTCCCAGTCTATAATTGTTCTTGGTCTTCTGAGATGAAAATACCATACCAATTTATGCTTATTTGTAATCTGGTTCCATCAATTAATTTCCATCTGAGTCAACCCAGAATCGAAGCAGACATAACAGATTTCTGTGAGGAAGATACCTGCAAAGGTTTGTGTATCTGGGACAGAATATGGGATTCTAAATTACATTCACTGGGGAGTGACTGGTGTACTTTACTGCTCTGTCATCTGATTTTTCTGAAGCATTGTAGTGTTATTAATATTCTAAAATTCTTGAAAAAATAAAAAATACATATGGTAGCTTGCTATTGCTCTGCTGATGAACAGTACCTTGGCTTCACGGTCTAGTTGTTGCTCATGACCCAAGTTTGAGGTCTATCATATTCATATTCCAGGTGACATAAATAATTCAGACTGTGACTTGGAAGCTACGTCACTGGGGGGTAATAACGGAAAGCAGAGGCTGACGGTGAGAATAGTCCTACTCAAGATGAAGAGACCCTTCAGAAGACAGAGATGAATATTTACTTAATGCTGAAAAATATACAATTATTTTCTTCTCTAGGACTTGATCTTTGCTCTCTGAAATTTTCAAGTAGCAGAAATACCCGTTTTGCTATGGAGTGCACCAAACACAGACAGACCATATCCTTGGATTTACCCAGCAGTTCAGTAGTCAGTGCAGAAAACCCAGTAAGCAAGGTGCTGAGAACTATAGCTAGCATAGACAAGTGTCAGATTTCTAAGAAATCCCCATACTCCTCAAAATAAGAGGAAGCAAGGAGGAAACTGAATCTCAGGAAGATATTTCTAAATTGCAGCATCTCCCAGGCCTCCTCATGGAGTGGTATCTTCTGTCCTTATCCTCTCTCCCTCAGGCATAATCTAGCCTGAGGAGGGACGTTCATAGAGAAAGAAGGAAATGAAAAAGTATCTAATTTGCTTCTCCACTAGGGATAAATTAAAAATGAAGCACTCCAGCTGTGAGATACTGGAATCAATAGAGAGACTGGACTTGAATTTCCTTGGAAAAAGTTTACGGCTGCCGAGTGGTTTTCAAGCATTTGGAATGGTTGCTCCTAAAGCTCAGTGGAGCAAATTGAACTGCTCAGCAGAAAAGAAAAACCTATAAAGGTGAAAAAGAAATCTATGTCTTGTGCTGAAAGCCCAGGTATGGAAGAATTGCATAGCTACGACCTTACCACAGAGTGAAATTAGTGTTAAGTCCTCTTCACTCTGAGCTTTCCCCTACAATGTCTGTCCTAGTCCTGTCCTAGTCCTAGATGAGATTCAAAGATTACAATAATACTGACAAATAAAATAGGTAAGAGACAAGTTTCTAATCTCAGGAGTAGGAGGCACTGTCTGTCTCATTTCCATGAGTCTAAACTTCCATTCAAAACCAGGATGGACTGATCTAAATTAGCTATGGTAAACAACCCACCTTTGCCCTTCACCTCAACAAAAAATAAACAAGCAAAGCTCTGTACCTCTACATATTGTATTCTTCCTCCTACTCAAACAATAAAAGCTGGAATCTAACTCCTACATTACTGTTACTTAAAGCCTGTTGCATAACTCCAAAATATCAAAATCCAGAGCCTGAATAAAATCCACAACCTGTAAGCTCATCTCTCCGTGCAACCCACAATGAGGAAGATATCCACTTAATACTGGAGTGAAATCCTTCCTTGTCCTTCCCCACTGATCATTGCTTCTATTCACTCTTTAAAAGGCCATATTGTGCATATCATATGTAGCATTGCTTCTAAAACCTACTGCTGCCACTTTCTTAGGTGTGGAGTGATGGGATGCCTCAGTTTAATGAGTTATCATCCATCAGCTGTGTTAGGCAACTTTAGGTCTTGCACATCCAAAGGCAGAGCTTAAGCCAGGAGCAGTAACTATTTCCTTGTCAGTCATAACAACATCATCCAAAGTGCTCATCTTTATTAACAGCAGAGGCTCTTTGTTAATGAAGCCCTTATTCTAAGAGACACGGATCAAAATTATCCAGAATGTTTTAAAGCTTTTAAAAACTGACACAAAAAATATATAAAGTGGGAAATTTTCATAAAGAAGCTATTTTCTCAGACTCAGAACTTTGGTTTTCATGGCTTAAGCAGAGCAATAAAGTTTGACGGGAATTGCTTTAATCATCTGTTGAAAGTCTATAAATTTGGGATTACTTTCTCTGTTCTTCATTGATCTAAAAAATCTAGAATGACGACATTTTTCAAAAACAAAATTATAGGGGAGAAAAGCCATATGGGTAGATCAAACACCTTTTTTTTTTTCCAACCAGCTGGATAAATTTTTTTTCAATTGTGATCATTTGACAATAATTACCTGTAATTTTGATAATATATCTTTTATAATTGATTTCAGTTCAAAACTCTAGATTTCAATCAGTGGAAACTGAAGTATTTCCAAAGTAATCAAACATTTTCCACGTGGAAGAAAAAAATAGTCAGAATTCCTTGAACTTGACTTTTTCCCAGAACCAAGTCTTAGTTCTAAAGTATTGAAATCTTGGGGTGATTTTCAACAACAGCAATAACAACAATGACAACAACAACATCGACTTTAACAGCTTCTGTCACTATTTGGCAGGATTTTGACAACCAAATATGAGCATGTATATTATGGAATACAAGATAAACCCTATTTAATGTGTATTTCACATGTTTTCATGAATTTTCTTTTTTCATCTCTCATATAAAATCTCTCATGTACAATTATCTTCCTGGTGCTTACATTCCAGTTGAGTATTGATTTGTAGTTGTTATGGACATGATTTTGTTTTGCAGGGTAAAAAATGAAAGAGGTGTTGTTAACTGCAATAATTTTGTCTTGTTCTGTCTATTATCTGTTCCTGAATATATGCATCTTATTTTAGAGCATTTAAAAATAAAAGGAGTATATGTGTAAAACTATTGTATAGAAATAGATATCCAATAAATTGTAGAATTATACAGTCATAAAATTATTTGGTTGGAAAAGATCTTTGAAATCAAGTCCAACTCTACCTGTCCACTATGAAACCAGATCCCTGAGCACCTCATTTACTTGTCTTTTAAACCCCTTCAGGGATGGTGACTCAACCACTTCCCTGGGCAGCCTCTGCCAGTGCCTGACAATTGTTTTAGTGCCAAAATTTTTCCTGATATTTAATCTGAATCTGAAATTTCTCTTGTCCTGACACTTGCTACTTGGGAGAAGACACCAACACCCACCTCACTACAACCTTGTTTTAGCTTAGTGTTAGAGAACAATGAGGTCTTCCCTTAGCCTCCTTTTCTCCAGGCTAAACAACCCCAGTTCCCTCAGCCACCTTTCATAAGACTTGTTCTCCAACTCCTTCACAGGCCTCATCACCCTTCTTTCTCCAGCCCCTCAATGTCTTTCTTGTAGTGAGGGGCCCAGAAATGAACCCAGTGCAGTGCTGAGTACAGGGGCACAATCACCTCCCTGGTCCTGCTGGCCGTGCTGTTTCTGATACAGGCCAAAATGCTATTGGCCCACTTGGCCACTGCTGGCTCATATTTAGCTGGCTGTAAACCAACACTCCCAGGTCCTTCTCCTCCAGCCACTCTTCCCCAAGCCTGTAACACTGCATGGGGTTGTTGTGTCCCAAGTGCAGGACCTGATACCTGGTCTTGTTGAACCTCATCCTGTTGGTTTCAGCCTATCAATCCAGTCAGTTCAGATTCCTTTTAGAGCCTCCCTACCCTTAAAGTTTGTTCTAAGTATATTTCCATAATGGGGATGAATTGGTGTCTGTGAATAGTCCAGCGATGCTCTCATTTTTTTTATTAAAAAGAAATTAAAAATTGGATTGGTTTACAACCTTCCTTGGATTTGAGACAGACAGCCAAACTTCCATTGTCTGTGAAATCAAGACAACTCTGTCCCTGGATTCAAAAACATTGAGAAAGGAAAAAGCTTATTATACAAAGCACACAGCAATTATCAGTAATTTTTCCTCAGGTTCCCTGGATTAAAAACTTCACAATACGAATAGAACACAACAATAAAAGGGAAAGGAAATCTGATTGCAGCAGAAAATAATCAGTTTGAAATAGAAGAAGCCTCTAAATATTTACATCTAGACATCAACATGTATTGTAAGTGTCTAAGCTGCAGGTGTAGTCATTAGAGATTAGGCTCAGTTCATCTGTATCTGCCTGGGGGTCCAGGATTGGTCTGAAGGCCAGACCAGCATGTTCCTCGTTCTTGCTCTACACACTCTTACAATCCTCATGGGAAGCTTGTGCCTCACATTGACCTTCGTCTAGTTTTAGACATTGTCTGCACAGGCATTTATATCCAAGTTTTCAGAGATATGTCTAAAGTTGATCAGGTGCATCAGGGTGACCTTCTTGAATTTTAAAATATTGATCCTTGAAGACTGCCCTGACTATGTGTTAGAGTCTAACAATTCCTTTTCCATTCCTTCTCTGTATTTCCTTTCCAAGTAAAGGACTTCACAATGTCTCTTTTTGTCTTAATTTAATCATATTCTTCAAAAGTTATTTACTCTTTAAGTGAAAAGGATGTTTTTATGGTTAAGATGAACAGGTGCAGGCTCAGGAAATCAGAGTCCAAGCTTTATTTTGACACTAATTTCCTGTCTCACCATGAGCAAATCACAAAGGATTCAGCCGGGTTTCCTAAACATAGGTGTCTTGTGACATTTGAAAGGTCACAGGATGCCCCAGTTGGTCTCCACTTGTTCGGAAGAGCATGGTTCTCCTACATATCCTGTGTATTGCCTCCAACCCTACGCGTATGCTTTGAATAGCCTCGGAAGTCTGAAATGTCATTAAACATCTATGTGTAGCGAACTGATCCAAGCCTCCAAAATCTTCATTCCTTGGGTTGACATCTTCAGAGCTGCCTTTTATTCAAACCTCTACTCTTAAACAATAATTTCTGTCTTACTAGGTGGAGGTTGATCTCTTATAAGACTTCAGACTCCACATGCTGTTCTTGTATCACAAATTCAACAATTTTACGTAGAAAAATGCTTTAGAAGTTACATGTCTAAATGCTATTTCTATAGACCAAAATTTGAGGACATAACTCTAAGGTAGAAACATGCATTATCAGCCATAAGTAGTTGACAGCTTCCTCATGTTAACAGTATTAAATTACATTGTATATACATTAAAAAATCCCTATTAATAATATATTTTACTTTATTTCATATAATATTTTTCAGGGTCTTCTAGTTTTCAAAGCACGACTTACATGCACAACAAAGGCATTTATGATGTAATATTTTATGTGTTCCAAATTAACATTTCAGCTCATTACATTAGCCAAAAAATATTATTTCAACTATTATTTGTCACTCTACTAATTACCCGACAGCCTTATATGAGTAACATTCTTGTCATCAAGACTTAATGAAAATACAGAGTGCTTTCTTCATGGGAAGAAAATACTGAATGCTAAAAGCCTCTTTAGCTCCAAGATCCTCCCCTTGCCAAATGAACAATGTTGCAGCCATGCAATTTAAATTAAAAAATAAAATAAAATAAAATAAAATAAAATAAAATAAAATAAATTAAAATAAAATAAAATAACAAAACCAAACCCAAACACCAACAGAATCAAAACAAAATAAAAATAAACATAAACAAGCAAAATCCCCCCAAACCAATCAACCAACCAATCAACTAAAACCACAAAAATACCTTCAGCTTAGCTTAATTAGAATGGCTTTGAGCACGTGGTTGAACTAGATGACTTCCAAGAGGTCACTTCCAACCTAAATTATTCTGCATTCTGTGATTCCCTGAGGTTTTCTTGTTTGTTTGGTTTTAGTTTGTTTTCATTAGGGTCATTACCTACAATAATAATCTTTCAAGAGAAGGGCTTTCATCTCAAGATGGTATCCTTCTCTTGAAAAAATATTTAACAAACAACTTATTAAACCCACATTTGGAGTGGAGCAAATGATTTTTATTTTTGTTTTTCCACATCCTGTGTCATGCATCAGGTCAGAATGGAGAATACAAGACCAGCCTTGACAAAAATATATGAATCCTTAACGTTTTCTGGGAAGCCTAATGTTAGTTTCATATATTGGTTACATTTATGACATCTGTTAGCTGTTTCCTACATATGATGTCATGACTTGCAGTTATATTTTGAGTTTCAGCTGGGAACACATGTCCACCTACACAGTGCTCATTTTGAATTATAGTCAGGACTAAACCGTAAGTAGATGATTCCTGAGAATGTCATAGGGTGTTTTTTTTCAAATGTATTCACAGTAAAATTCAGCTCCCAACCCACAGCTATGTAAACTGAGGTATCCACATGTCAGTAGGTATCTAAACTCTCATTATAAATCAGCAGAGATCAGTCAGTAAAGCCAATACAATCCAAAGAGTCATCCAACTGACCAAATGTAGGAATGTGATTCACTGATCTAACCAAAGGCATCTGCTGCCAGCTGAGATGACCTAAGATATCCACAACATCTGCATTGGGCTGGCAGATATGAGACAGGATCTAAAAGAGCTGAAGAGTTATATCTAAGTCAGTTGAGATGCTTAGAGTGCATTAAACAGAACAAGTTGATTAAAACAACAAAGGACTCAATAACCTAGCTCAACTAGAGATATAAATACATGATAGCACATATAAATAGTAGATAAAGTACATAATAGACATATAAATTAAGATATCTGTACTCAAAACCCACTCTCTGGGTATGAGTGTGTCATTTTCATTTCATTTTGGACAGCCTATTGAAAAAAATCTGCATCTGTAGTATCCGTCTGTGCCAAATAGTGCCTAGGAAACAGGTGAAGTGCAGCATCAGGTACCAACATGTGCACAACTAAATCCAGGCCTTACTGTCACCTTTTTCTGGTCCCTATCAAACTAACACGAATCCCTTTCAGTAGGAATAAAGTTTTAGCAGGTGTCAACATTTCTCACTAGTTTTCCAAGATCTGCATATATTTTTATGTCATGCAAAGGCCTCATGCACAGTCTTCACCAAAGAATTGTAAACGAGATGTATGGTACATCCAAACAACTCCCTTGCAATGCCTCCAGGTTATTCCCTTTTCTTGTTGTGCACAGGCTGAGTACAGAGAGAATGTGAAGTTTTTGTGCATGAGAAAATGTATTTTTTCTAGAGCTCCCAAATAACAACATTATTGCTACTGCTCTACTTATGGTGAATGATGTCCAGACATCTTCAACTAAAGGGCTCAATTCAACTCATACCAAAACAAGTAACTAAAATAGGTCAAAGGAATTGCTGTCTGGAAGTGCCTATTTTTCCACTGGCTACAGCACAAACCTTTGGTGACTAACTCATATTTACATGTCTATTTCTTGGACGACTGCTGTTAGATGAGATGGATCCCATCCACAGTGGCCCTCAATCAGAAGGACTGATTCATGAAGACATTGTATGACTCCAGCTGTAGTTAATAATAAAAGGGCCGGATTACAAAAACAGGCCACTCAGCTGCCAGTAAAGCTGGCAAAGCCCAGAATGTAGTTGCTGATGTTTAACTTATACATTAAACTGATTCCTGAGTTAAGACTGAGGACAAGGGTCATTCTAATATCACTAGAAATCAGGATGGTTTTCAAAATTTGAGTGGAAAAAAAAATTACTGGAAGGACTAAGAAGCAATTTTTTCAAAATTCAGACATCGAAACCAGTAACTGTGAGAGATAAATAAAATCCCTTTGAGTTTTCTGCTTTTTCCTGTCAGATAATGTAGCCCTGTAAAGGGGAGAGAGTCAAAAACTGAGACCTCATGTGAAACTTCTGTGATTTCCCTGGTTTTATTTCATAGAGATCCTATGAAATCAACACTCACCAAAATGCACTTGAGCCTTTGAGTCAGCAATTCAGAGTCAGTACATGGGTGCGTGTCTGGCAGGATCAGGCCTCTATCCCTGCAGTCTGGTAGATCGTGAAGAAGAAAGATGAATATACTGAAAACAACCTCTTCCCTTCTCATTTGGGATTCACTGCGGCTCCTTCCCTGCCCTGCAGTATAACTGAGTATCTCAGGACTCCACTGAGTAAAGGAGCAGTGATTTTCTTTCTGACTTTTCCAACCTCTGCAGCTCCCAAGTTCCCCACAGAATCTCCAGAGGACATGGTGCTTTTGACTGGAGAAGCATTTCACTTCTCTCTGAATTATCCTCACATAATGCTCTTGCATAGTCATTGTAACTGTGTTCTGAGCAAACCTGTAGGGAAAGCTGTAGTTAAAAAGATACCAAATCCTGTATGCTTGGCGTAATAGATAATATCAAAAAAATGAAATATAGACCTGGATGGATCCACTTGTTTCGTGGTAACGCTACTTCTCCTAATGGAATGATTTAGTTTGTCATTTGGTACACTATTAGGTCTAGGAAAGCTTTATGAATATTTGTTTCAGTGCATTTGGAGTCAAAGGAATAGAAGATATCTGCAGATAAATTGCTAAGCCAGATGTGACGCATCTGGAAGACAAGATGCATGGTTGTACCAAAGGAGTCGTGGACCCTCAGCATAAATTTCAGATTGCATCCATGACCTATTCTTGGGTTTGCTCCTTGCCTACAGTCCCATCATCTCAAATAAATTTGATTGGAAACTTCAGAACTCATCATCAAATATCTTTTTCTCTGCCATAGATTGTATCAAAGAGAGCACGTCTGGACGTGTTGCAGGCAGGAGAAGATCTTTACATGCTGCATCTGTGAGCCATCTCCTGAAGTTTCACACCTCTGTCTGTCTGTCTGCCTATCTATCTAATCTATCTATCTATCTATCTATCTATCTATCTATCTATCTATCTATCTATCTATCTATCTATCTAATTTCAGTTTCTACGTTGTTTTTTCACAACTCTGAAAGAACAAGAGTTTAGAAGCACTGGTAGTTGATAAACTTTCAAAATCAAAGGTAAATGCCCAGTACTTCCTAATGCAATATTAAGCAAAACATTGAAAAGTCAGCTGCTTGTCAGCTTTAAAGCAGAAACTCAGCACTTTGGGTTATACGTTTAAGGCCCAGATTAATTGCCCATTTTTTTTTTATTATTTAAAGAAAAAAATGCCTTGTTCTATGACTTTGAAAATATTAGGAGCCTTTCCAATGGATTTTGAGTCTTGCTGTAGAACGCTTGCGTATCCAGAGTAACTGTAGTAACGCCAGCTAAACTTTTTATTTAATATAGCTTATTAAAACGTAACATGTTCTATCACGGTGGCCTTGAATTGGTCTCTTGACCTTTGTGTCATAATTACTGGGATTGTAAAAGAATAAGAAACTTGAGTCTTTGCTAATGTACTTCTGAGCTAAAGTATTTCCTTTCCTTGTAATTTCCCTAGTTCTTCCATATATATTGTCCCTTACTTTTCTGCCCAAACTGATGATTTTCTGTATTTCCTCTGTTTGCTTTCTAGTTCTTCATTCCCCATTTCTCATTCTGGCAGTGGCTTGATCTGAAATAGGTAATTATTCTTTCGCTTTCATTGATTTTTATTGCAGCCTGGTTCTAACTAGGGATGAAGATGTGGACACATTCATAATTAGGCTTTTTTTCTAGACTGCTAGCATAGGCTGAAGGTGTCTTTTTCTGCATATGACTCACATCCCCAGGATGCAGTTCTCCAGGGTGGTGCTGTGCAAAGCTAGGAATATTGCAAAGTAATCATAGACAAACCCTTAGAAAAAAAATGCAAGTTCTGTTCTGAAAGTAGTGATGAGAGAATGAATTATTACCTGATCAAAAGAATTATCCCATTCTTGTTTTCCCAGCACTAGGACACTGATTTTGACTAGTTCCATGTTGTTCCCCTTTTTGGATTTGACTCTACTTTCACTTTACTCAGCACTTGTCAGGCTGCACCTGGGGTCCTGCAACCACCTGGTACCCACTATACAAAAAAAGATGTGAACAGGCTTGAAAGGATCCAGAGAACGGCCACTAAGATGATCAGAGGAGTGGGAAACCTATCATATGAAAAGACGCGTGTTTGTTCAGCCTTGAGAGCAGAAGGCTTAGGGGAGACCTTATTCCTGTGTGCCAGTGCACAAAGGGTGTCTACCAAGAGGATGGAGACTCCATTTTTACAAGGAGTAACGTAGAAAAGACAAGGGGTGATGGACATAAGTTTCTCCTGGGGAAATTCTGATTGGATTCCAAAAGAAAATTTTTCACCAGGAGAACATTCAAACATTGGAATAATCTTCCCAAGGAACTTGTGGATTCTTCTACATTGGACACTTTTAAGACTCAGCTTAACAGGATGTTGGGACATCTCATTTAAAGTATAGAACACCTAAAAATGTTGGTCCGGATGATCCTTGAGGTCACTTGCATCGTGGCATTCTATGATTCTATAACTGCTGATGCTTGTCTGATGGCATCTGAATCAGCTGTCTGATACTTGTCTTCTTAATTAACCATGTCCAGCTATCCTTGTTTTGGAGGACATGTAAATCCTCAGCAAACACTAATATATATGCCCTATCCATAGGTATTCACTTCAGTTTAAATTCTGCATTTAACTGCATAAAACAGAAAGGAGGGGGAAAAAAAATATTTATAAACCCAGTTTGGAAGAAAGGAGAAGCAGGGGAGAGCCTGAGCAAGAATAGGAGTATATTCCTCACAGTAACAGAGGACTTTGAGATAATTGGAGAAGGTCTTATAACTGCTAGCAAAGTCATGCTCTGCCATCGAACAATGTCTTTAGGTAGACAGGAACAGCACTTCACCTATTCTACAATAAGCAGATTTGAGCCAAGGAAAATACCTGCTTTCATGACATGGTTTGGGCTCCTAACTGGCTCAACCTGCAAGACTCTCCATTTTTTCTCATCACTTCTTCCC
Source organism: Tapera naevia (assembly GCA_033556795.1). Classification (NCBI taxonomy): domain Eukaryota; kingdom Metazoa; phylum Chordata; class Aves; order Cuculiformes; family Neomorphidae; genus Tapera; species Tapera naevia. The sequence goes on along the minus strand of JAUMJJ010000129.1, from coordinate 2,615,754 downwards.
ATGGGGCAACTCCTGGGAATGAGTTGCCACCAATCACAGGTGAGTTCTCTGCTGTCGCTGTTCCTGGAATTGTTTCCCAGTGACTGCCTGTCTGTGTCATTTGACACTGATGCTATCACACTGTAATTACCAACAGCTGAGGGCAGAAGGGAGCAAGGCAATTTCAACAGAGGTTTCCAACTACTTGACAGAGAAAAAGGCCCTAGAAAAAGAACTTTCCCAGACCTACTTGTAAGGAGGTCTTATTACCTGCTATTAATGAATCAATTAATAATGGCACCATACCACATAGAGAGTAAGAGTTTAACTCTCATCCTCATGGACAAAGAGCAGGAAAAATGTTATTTACAGGAAAAAAAAAAAAGAGGAATATTTCTTAAGGTCACACAGTATATTTGCAACAAGAGGGAGGACTGAATTTACAGAGGGAGACTGACGCTTTGGATTCATTTGTATTGCTTAAAGCTCTCACTCAAACAGTAGTTTTAAGTTTTATTATTTGTGGATTGTTTTTTTATGAAGTTTGGACCTTTAAACATATTTTGCTACAGAGGAAGGTGCCTACTTATTGATTGCAGGCTTGAGTTATATTGCATAGACCCCTTCCAGGTAGTCAGTGGGATATCAGGTATCTGCAAATGCCCAGTTGAAAAGCTCTAAAGTAGGATTTCCTCTCTGTATCTGCTGATCTCTAGGGGCTACAGGGGAATCCTTCGGGTATCATTCCATTTCAGTAATGCCTTTAAAAATAGCTATTGTAGGAGGCATGGAAGTATTTGTGAAGGTAAGCCTGAGCTTTGGGAGCAGTGACAGTGCTTGGAGGCCAGGCAGAGATGACCAAGGAGAGCACAGCAGGAAGTCTTAGCTAAGCAAGCACCAATTTACACCTGTTGCCTGCAGTCTATTCACAGGAGCTAATAATAAAAAGTTTGCATTTAAATGGAACCCTTCATCCCTCATGATCTCAAAGCACTCAACGAATTACACACCCAAATGTCATATCAACTGGTGCTAAAATCCAGTCTGTCCTGTTCATAACAATAGAAAGGAGGAAAAATATGACCAAGGACAACAGGGTAAAATGCCACTTATATGAAACATGTCTGGTGCTTTTCAAGGTCCATCGAGAACAATCAGGAATTAGGATTGTAAACTGGTTCAAAATATTGCAGCATATTTCCATATGCTGGTACTCCTTTGGTTTAACCCTTAGAGGAAAGGAAAGATAAGGAAAAAGGAGGGAAAAAAAAAAAGTTAAACAGAACTAATGACACTACTTGAATTCAATACTATGGTTCCAGAGTCTACACATTTTCAATCTGGTGCTTAGCCTGTTAAGCCATCCCTCTAACATGCCCTTTCTCTGGATTAGACGTGTTGTTTATTCATTGTTTCAAGGTAATGAAATGACTCATACTAAGTCTGTTCCCAGGAAATCTTGCCAGGTGAGGGAGGGTGACATTTAGTAAGGGACCTATTAATTGGAATCTACTGTAATAATACAAACAAAACAGAAAACTCAAGTTCTTCTGTGTGGTCCAAGCCTTATCACTCCATCTCTGGGCAGTGCTGTAAATCTCTGAGCAAGGCACAATGAATCTGTTCCACCGTGCAACCCAGAACAATCCTCTTTCACAGGTCTTATACCTTAAATCAAGACAATAAAAGGCCAAAGGAGTTCTGAAATGACATATTCAATGGCCCTGGGAGAGACAGGGGGAAGACTTAATCTCTCACCCTCTCCCAGTATACAAAACCAGGCACTTGTACTTTACAAAATCAGCTGCACACCATTGCTGATGGGGAACAACTCCATGAGAAGCCAATGCATCCTACTACTTCAGCTTTACGGATGGGTTTCCTATGTCATCTGGCCTGAGACATATCCACAGACTGAGGTCGGGTGGTGGCAGATGGAGATCCAGCTAATAAGGTTCCAAGGTGGAGAAGCTGGTTGTCTTCCCTTTTCTCAGTCCATGAGAGTTTATTCCCTAGGATTAACATCTGAAAATAGCAAGAAGAAATAGTGAATCACTAAGTTTTAGGCCTGGATAGTCATTAAAACTAAAGTAGATCCAGTGAATAGTCTTTTGGAGGTGATTCATTTGCTTCAGTACAGGTTCTTAGTGTTATATACCTATCCATGACCTTTTAGAGCAATCTGACTTGGTTTCTGTTTATCATTTCAGAGAGGAATGAATCTTCCACAAGTTCTGTGGTCTTACCTGCCTGCCCAGAAAGATTCCTCAGCTGCCCTAGGATGTCTCAAATGCACTAGAAACCTGTACTTAGGAACCTGTACCATATCCCAGGTGCTTACTTCAAGGTGAGATGAATCACCCCTTGGACTCTGGAATCTAGATGAGTTGGGTGAAGCTTTGAGCAACCTGACCTAGTGGAAGGTGTCCCTTCCCATGGCAGGGGGATTGGAACTGGGTGATTCTTAAGGTTCTTTCCAACTCAAACCATTTGATGATAACTATTCATTTGCCCTGAAATCAGAGCCTCCTCCTGTTAACAATGGTCATGGTTGTCCCACTTTGCAGCTGCTGCTCTAAGAAGCAGAGGGTTTCTCATTAATCCTGTTTCCTATTTGCTGCCCACAGACTGATGTCTTGAATACACTACAATGTCTCATGTAACGTTAGATGCTTACCTGTGGGCAGTTGAATTAAGTCTCCTGTTGATAAGATTGACTGCCTCTTCATTGACTGTGGTGGGAGGTTAACACCAATAATACTTTTACACTCCTACATTTGGATATCTAAATTTAAGTATCTCATTTTCAAGCCAAATGACTTCCTCATTTGACTTGAGAATTTACAGTTCTCACTAATCTTCCTGTCCTATTTTCCTGAGTTCACATATACTGATGGACTCTTTCCAAATTCAGGTTTAGTCTATGCCAGCAACAGCTGCAACTTCCTTATTATGTGTTAAATGACTTGTTTGTTAACACAATTATAGTTCAGCAGAGCACCTCCATATTTAGTAATGGGGAATGTCATGACTTAAGCTAACCTTTCTAATTGTAGGCTGGAATAGCTCGGAACTTGGTAGACTTATGTGGAGGAATTCATAAACCAAATCATCTGGTGACCACAGTAGGAAGGTTCCTATAGGTGTATGGCCTCTCGTTATGGATTCCAAATCAGGACTCTTTGGTTTTGGTGTATGCTGAAGGCTGTACCTTACTGGTAAATGATGATTTGGTCATTCTGTCTGTCAGGTCAGGTGTAGGCAGGTGAGAACCATAGCTGTGTCCCTTTCTGGTTCACACCCAGCTATGCAACTGCCGTGCTGGGATGTAGCTACTTTAATATCCCTCCTAGAACCAGGCCAACTCGGTCTAGTATCTTGGATTAATATCTTTAAATCATAGTCATATGAGAGTCCACCATCTAGTTTAAGCTAGTTATTTACCACCCTGTGTAAGAAACAGGTATATATGGGTATCTGCATTTGTCAGGCCTTCCTGTAATGAGGGTGGCATCACAAGCCACATTTTCTTCCCATTTTTTACAGACAGAAAAGTAACCAGGGGTATATAACTGACTCATAGGTATCTGATAGTCTCTCTTTCCACACCTCTTGAGGGGATGGGCTGCAAGATGGGGACTACAGGAACAAAGTCCCTCCCACTGTAGGAGAAGGTCAGGTTCATGACTGTCTGAGGAACCTGAACATACTTAAGTCTATGGGACCTGACAAGGTGTATCCCAGAGTCCTGAGGAAAAGTAATGGCTGATGTAGTTGCCAAGTCATTTTCCAGGATATTTGAAAAGTCATGGCAGTCAGGTGAAGTCCCCGGTGATTGGAAAAAGGGAAATACTGCACCCATTTTTGAAAAGGATACAAAAGAGGATTCTGGGAACTACTGACCTGTCAGCCTCGTCTCTGTGCCTGGTCATGGAACAGATCCTGCTAGAAGCCATGACAAAGCACATGGAGAACAAGGAGTTGATTCGAGACAGTCAGTGTGGCTTCGCCAGGGGATAGCACTGCCTGATCAGCCTAGGGATCTTTTATGATGGAGTGACTGTGTCAGTGGACAAGGTTAACAAGATATGAATGTTGTCTATCTGGACTTCTATAAGGCCTTTGACATAGTCTCCCACAACATCTTTCTCACTAAATTGGAGAGGTATGGATCTGATGGGTGGATTGTTCTGTAGTCACATATTGGTTGGATGGTCATGTACAGAGTGTAGTAGTCAGTAACTCCATAAAGATCAGTGGCAAGTGCTGTCCCTCAGGGGCTATTAACAGGAGTTAATATCTTCATCAGTGACATAGAAAATGTGATTGAGTGCAGCTTCAGCAAATTCACAAACAACACCAGACTGAGTGGTGCAGTCAACATGCCAGAGGGATAGGATGCCATTCAGAGGGACCCAAACAAGCTTGAGAAGTGGGCCCACCTGAAGCTCATGGGTTTCGAGGCCAAACACAAGGTCTTGCACATAAATAAGGGCAACCCCCAGCATCAATACAGACTGGTGAATGAAGAGATTGAGAGCAACTCTGCTGAGAAATACTTGGGCATAACAGTGGATGAAAAACTGGACATGAGCTGGCAATGTACACTCACAGACCCAAAGGCCAATTGTACCCCAGGCTGCATCAAAAGAAACATGGCCAACAGGTTGAGGGAGAGGATTCCCCTCTACTCAACTCTGGTGAGACCCCACCTAGAGTCCTGCATCCAGTTCTAAAACCCTCAGCATGGGAAGGACATGGGCCTGCTGAAGCAGGACCAGAGGAGACTGCAAAAATGATCAGAGGAATGGAACACCTATCACAAAAGGCTGAGAGAGCTGGGGTTGTTCAATCTGGAGAAGAGAAGGCTCTGGGGAGATCATATAGCAGACTTGCAGTACCTAAAGAGGGCTTGTAGGAAAGATGAGGACAAACATTTTAGCAGGACCTGTTTGATAGGAAAAGGGGTGATGGCTTTAAACTAAAAGAGGGTAGATTCACTCCAGATATCAGGAAGAAATTTTTCATGATGAGAATGGTGAAACACTGCAACAGGTTGTCCAGAGGATTGACAGATGTTTGGAGGGCTGGTAGATGCCCCATCCCTGGAAATATTCCAGGTCAGGTTGCATGAGTCTCTTGAGCAAACTTAACGGGTTGAAGATGTCCCTGTTCATGGCAGGGAGGGCTGGACTGGATGACCTTTAGAGGTCCCTTCCAACACAAACTGTTCTATGATTCTATGAGATTTTCTGTTCTTAATGGAGACAAACAGGTGAAATGTTTCTGCTGTCTGGTGGAAAAACAATTAACAGATGGGGATATCTGCTAAAGTCAAAATATCAGGCCTAACGGTTTGTTCGCTCAAGAATATACAAAAACCCACAAATTTTGTATCCTGAATTAAAGTTCATTATGCAAAGAAAAAAACTGTTTTAGGAGAAAATAATACACAAATTTTTTTATAGATTTTCAGGCCAAGAAATAATTCTGAATGTGTATAATATTGTACCTTGTATAACAGGATCTTCAGGGTTTTACTCGTTATCTTGTTTTAAGCCTAATAACTTTACTTTCAAGAATGTTGTCTTGTTTCAGAGGCACAAAGAGAGGGGAAACATACACATCTCGTAACAGCCTGTTCCAGTGATTAATCCCTCTCTGTGTGTATCTATGCCTAATTTCTATATTCTTCCAAAAAGGAAATAGAAATTTGTATAAGTTTCTAAGATTACTTGTTACAAACCTCCATTAGTAATTTCTTACATAATTCTTAATGCAAATACATTTCCAAATTGAAGTCATTATTAATGATATTTGTAAACTCATCCGGTAAAGACCCAGAACTACAAGGTACCAAAACTGTAGCCCTTTGACCATCTCCATTTAAAAGTTTCTACAGAAGCTAAAGCTGAAGATCAAATGGAGAGTGAATACAAACAGAAATTCAGAGTACCAGAATATCTAGTTTTTCCAGTTCAAAAATGTCTTATCAATTCTAAATATTTGGGTTGTCACAGATGCCACCAAAATGTGTAATTGGAAGCACAAGGATTGTGCAACACAGCTAAAAATAAATGTGGTTGAACATAATTATACAGAGCACGATAGAAGGGGAGAGACACAAAACAAAGCAGGGAGAGACTCCCAGGGCTTTGAAAAAGGCTTAAGGCAATACCATTTACCACCGCAGGAAAAAAAAAGTTGAAAAAAAAAGTTTAAAAATGTCCCCTTCTGCCATCTGGTAGCAAATTACAAAACATATCAGTGCTAAAAGTCAACCTCCATCTCCACCTCCACCACCTCCACTTCATTTCACCACGAAAGCCACAGGGGAAAAAATAAAATTCTGCTCCCAAAGATAAAAGCTTCATTTATTGATCCATCCAATCATTGAGAGTTATCTGCATCCAGTGTATTTGAACAGCCATGTGCCCCTGCTCCATCTTTTTGCCCTCATATTTGAGCTGTGAATTCACCCTAGGAGGGACAGACAAGTGAAATTGTGGGAATCCATCCCAGGCAGAACTGAGCAGAGAATGACAAACTTTCCAGAGTGGAAGTAAGACAGCATCTGTGGTCAACAAGCCTCTACCATCTAATGTGACTGCTCTGAATCAATCACAGGTGAGCAAGATGAAAAAATAAGGCAGCTCTTTCAGCATAAGGTAAGTTGAGACATCAGCCTGGTCTCAACCATGCACTGCAAATAAATCAAGACTTCACCTTTCCAAAGGAAACATCACTAAGTGCATTGTTTAATCCATAAAGGGTTAATATTTCCTTCTAGTAGTGGTTCCCAAGGTTTCAGAAGTACTGTCTTAAGCTTCATGAGGGGATGTGGGGTGTATGTGTCTGTTCTAGGAGGCACGTGGGACTTTGCAATCCCATGGCTAGGGAAAAGGAGATGTGTGAGATCTGAATTTCACAGGAGGGCAGGGAGAAGTCACTTCCTAGAAGCTGGAGAAATCACAGGTCTGATCCACCTGAGCAAACATGAGTCAGCACTGGAGCTGATCACCCAAGGCGCTCTTTACAAATAGGCGTTTAGGGTGGGATTCAGTTGTGCAAACACAGCTGTCTACCATGCTTTGGATACCTCCCTGCTTCAGCCGTAGGGTTGGAGCACCTCTACTATGAGGACAGGCTGAGAGAGTTGGGCTTGTTCAGCCTGGACAAAAAAAGCCTCCAGGGAAACCTTATACCTGTCTTCCAGTACCTGAAGGGGGTCTACAAGAAAGCTGGGAGGGACTTTTTAGAAGGGCAAGTAGAGACAGGCCAAGGAAGAATGGTTTAAATTGGAAGAGGGAAGATTTACATTAGGAAGGGTGGTGAGGCACTGGCACAGGTTTTCCAGGGAATTTGTGGCTGCCCCATCCATGGAGGTGTTTAAAGCCAGGTTGGATGTCTGGTCTAATTGTTAGGTATCCCTGCCTCCAAGGGGGTTGGAGCTGGATGATCTTTAAGGTCCTTCCAACCCAAACCTTTCTACAATTCTATGATCTCTTCTATGATCCTGCGTCCTATCTGACAGCTCTATGCAGATGTCTTAAAGCCCCAGGTGGTCTCCAATGGTGCTAGATGCCAATGTTTATGCAGTTGAATCATGCCTTTAGAGAGCAGTTCATCTTCCTCCCTCAAAGTTATCAAGAAACAAATTCAGCTGTCTAAGGATAAGTGTCTAATGGCATTTGAGATGTCTGAAATAATTCTTCTTTACCTCCAGCAGAAGTTTCTGCAAGATACCAGTCTCTTGCAGATGTCATGTCACATCTGGAAGACCTATGCAGATGTCATGTCACATCTGGAAGACCTATGCAGATGTATCAGATGTGCTCAAGCGTCTCAATTGCCTCAAGATTCTGGTAGGTGTGCAATTAAATTGATCTCTAAAATCCTTGTCAAATGGTTAATCTTCTGTTAGCTCAAAGCCTGGGCTAGCAGCTTGAGGGGTGGGTGTATAAAATGAACACAGGTACTGTTAAATGAGCTGTGACTCAGCCTTTTTGTCCAAGGAGAGAGTATTTATCTCATAAACCTTCACGGGTAGGGTTCAGTTCATAGACTGAGACTCCTAAATTTAAGTTCAACATCTACTCATCTCCTTATGTACTGAATGTCAACTAGAGTCAGCAGAGCTCTAGTTGCCCAAATTTTGGTGTCCAGCCCAGAGCAGACTCAACTCCAAGGTACCCACAGATGGTTAAATGTGACATAGGAGCTATGGGAGACCTGTATTTTTTTTTAGAGTGATGGCAGGAGGTTTATTTGAGTACCCTATGGTGCCTAAAATGTGTCAACATTTAGGCAGCTGCCTTAATCATAAAATCATAGAATCGTTAAATTTGGAAAAGACCTCGAAGATTACCCAGTCCAACCATCACCCCAACACAACCGTGCCTACTAAACCATGTCCTGAAGTGCCACATCTACACCCTTTTGAACACCTCCAGGGAAGGAGACTCCACCACTTCCCTGGGCAGCCTTTTCTGATGCTTCACCACTCTTTCAGTAAAGAATTTTTTCCTAATATTCAAGCTAGACAACCTCTGGCACAACTTGAGGCCATTTCCTCTTGTCATGTCACTTGTTACTTGGGAGAAGAGGCCAGCACCAACCTGGCTACAACCTCCTTTCAGTGAGCTGTAGAGAACAATGAGATCTCCCCTCAGCCTCCTCATCTCGAGACTGAACAATCCCAGTTTTCTCAGCTTCTCCTCATATGACTTGTTCTCCAGCCCTTTTACCCCTGTCCAATGTCTATTGTAGGTGATGAGAGCAGCAGTACCTGTAATGTCTCAGCTGGAAAAATAAAGGTCTGAAGGCTCCTGCCATCAGATAGTTGCAGAATGTCAGAACTGGCATATTTCAGACAGCAGTTCTGGTATGGTGTATACAGCCCTGAGAAATGGTTCCTTCTGTCCTGTCACTTGGTTGAAGGAGTTCAGATGGACACTTCAGCATATCAGATATCAAATGGATTCCACATGGCCATCTGGTCTGTGACAAGAATGCAGGGAACTCGAAAAACCTTCTAGCTTTGTGACTCTGGAAGTGGCAATCTTGGGATACAACTTGTTGAGGTCATGGCATCCTGTCCATTTCCTCAAAGCCATGGATGGAGTGACCAGAGCCTGTGAACTGGTTAACTAACAAAACTAACAAAAGGAATTGGCTCCTCCATACCTGAAATGTAAACTGAAACAAATCCATTGGGCAATAGCATGTAAATAACATTACAGGTGATTTGCCAAAACAAATAAAGGCAAAGTTTATGCTTTTTTCCCCGCTACTCCTTAATGCTGTTGAAAGCAATCCAGAGGTGAGGTCTACTTGCCTTTTAGCGTGGGAATTTGTATAATTTTATTTTTATTTTCAAACTGAGAAAAGTTTCAAACTAGGGAACAACAGTTTTAGTCTCCCATAAGCCACAATAGGCCTCTCATTATAATGCTTTATTTGATTTTCATCAATTTTCTTTGCTGTCTACCCATAGCCCTAAGGAGGAGTTTATTTCCATAGGCTCTGTACAAATACTGAGATCTTTCTCTGCACTCCCTTCCAAACTTCCAGTCCAAAATATCATTAGGGGTGCCTTGTTTGGTATGGATGTAGATGACAGGGTGTGAGTGTTGTTCCTACCATCAGATCGCTTTAATGATCAAGAGAAAAAGGTCCAATGAACTTTCCTCATGCACAGATTTGGCTTTGTGCCTTAGAATATTGCTTTCCTATAGATTTAGAAAACTAAAATCCTAAATTTGCCAGGACTACATCCTACATGCCACTAGTTTTCTTTGGAGGCTTCCCAGCCTCAACGAAACAAATTACTAACCTTGTGAGAACAAGATGAATCTCGAGCCAACTGTAGGAAGTTACAACAGCCGCCTTCCATGAAAATGAGCTGCTTTTTTTAGGGAGTGCACCAGTGAGCAAGTGTCTAGAAGGCTGTTGAGGCTGTGTGGTTAAGCATCACTTACCCTCCTGGTTTTAGTCAAAACATATCCTCGTTTTGTGGAGACACAACAGCAGCTCTTCCACTCTGTGCCATCGGCAAGTACTGGTGCCAGTAACACGAGCCAAGGATTTGGCATCAAACTGCAACATCATAGGGATTCATTTGGCTGCTGCCAAGTGAGAAAGTGATGTGTACCCACACAGACATGAAAGGCTTAAATTAGTAGCTCTCTGCCATGCGCCGAAGTAGAAAACATAGTGATGTTATAAGGGAAGAAGTCTTTTCATTGCTAATGCCATTTTTTCACCAAAGCTATGCAGACAGCCAAAGAAGTGCTGGGGTTTTTCTTTCAGACATTGATAGAAGGGATTGGTTTGGAGAAAGAGAAGGTCTATCAGCATTGACAGAGAGAGTCTGAGTGGAGTAAAGTTTGTTCAAGCAACTCTTTTCTTCCCAGAGTAAACAGAAGATTTTAAATATGCTCTGAGTTGTATTTCAACTCTGACATTTCTTTTTGCTCAGAATGTTGAACTAGATAGACAGGTAGCCTTATTAGATAGAAAATCCTGGAATGATCAATAGCTCTGTGTGTACACGTTTGTGTGTTAGGAAGGAGGAAATAGTGACTAGGATAGAGCTGTAGGATGAAGGAGACAGAGGGAAACAGAATTACTGTGACCCATGGAAAGTCTAAAGCATCACCTGCCCACATTACAGCATTCCTCCCCAAAATGCTGGGCCAGCAGTCCTGGGGGTAGCATAATTGAAAAGCAATAGTGGGATGGTCTTTAGATGAGATTTTAATCTTTCTACAAAAGCTATTAAAATCTGAATAGCCCCCCGAGGCCACATTTTATTGCCACAAATTCCCATTACATCCCTGGGAGAAGTAGCTTGCACATTAAAGTTCTGTCTGAGTCCTTGTAAAAACAAATTCCTTCAGCCACCTCCTCACAGCTGCCAGAAACACCCATTTTCCCAGGAATTCCCCACCTTTTAGTCTCCATGCCAAAGCACAGTAGCCACACTCAGCAAGAGAGCCGCATGGCTCCGCCAAAATAGAAAAGTGGTATTTGTGGCCTCCTTCCTACAGCCTTTATGGTTAATAAAGATACATGACATGTTATTTCTTAGGTAAATTTATGTGTTGTGAAGTCTGTAGAATTATTCTGACGCAAATCTTCACAAAATCATCTGCTTTTCCTACCACTGTAATTATATTTCAGCACCCTACCCATTCCTCCTTTCTTTAATTGCTCAGATATGAACCCCTGGGAACTAAGTTTTAGACTTCTTCATCTCCTTCAATTTTTTAATAACTGGAACTGATGATTTGACTAAGGTGATGCATAATTAAGGTGGACACCCAGCTGGGGCCAAAATCTCTCATATATGGAAAGGAACCAAGAAATGCAGGACATACTGTCCCTCAGATATTCCTGTCTAATTGTAGCAATAAGGTATGGCTACTGAATATGAACACTCACATGCCACGTGCCCTTTAAAAGGTGCTGGTAAAGTGCTGGGTATCCTAGCGGGTTTTTGCACTCAGACCTAACTATAAAATCCATAGGTATCTTACAAATGTGTGTCACACATCGTTTTTGTTCTCCCATGGATCTCTTTTTCTGCACAAATAACACAGACCATAGCTGTTAGGAGTTGCAGCAATGTGTGACATTTTCTGGTTGCTCCTCATTGCTTTGCTCCTCACTCACAGATTCCTGGAATAAAAACCGTGCATTTTCATGAAACATAGGGAGTATTTAATATGCTCTTCATTTTAACTCACTTTATATTGGTGAAAATATCGGTAAATAATCATAGTAGAAGTGATTTTCATCAGCAGAAGTTTTTGATACTTGGAAGCAGTGACAGAAATTCAAGCGGTTGTTCCACTTGCTAGGTAACACCATATTATTAGTGTTAGTGTTAGTGTTAGTGTTGTTATAAGTGAGAATAATATTGACCCACATGAATGTGTCGGGGTTAAAAGTTTGATGTGATACTTTTGAGAAAATTCAGGACTAGGCATTGGTTGTCTTCAGAGGTGAGTATTTAATTCAGTGGTCAATTTATACATGTGTTGTCCTATTCTGAAAGTATTAAATACTTATTTTATTGACTATTTACTATTAATTCCTTATATACCTCTTTAATAAAGCAACGGCAGAAGAATAGAACCAATTATGCTTAAATTCAAATGGAGCACTAACCTGCTTTTTAGGTCTAAACAGCGTTAGATGAGCTTTAAGGTCTGACTTTCCAAAACACAATTTTTGTCTACAACCATGAAAAAGCATCATCTTCTTATCAATCCAAATGGAACATCTGTATAACGTTTTTCTTTCACACATTATTTCCCATGAATCCCAGGCATTTTGCTACTGAGATACCAGGGGCAGAAAATCCAGTCTCCTTCTATTTAGTTCAGCATTTAAAACCAAAGTTATATAATTTAAAAAAAAAACAGAGTTAAAGTTTGTGACCATAACCTTTTTCTATATTTTAGAACTCTTTTTTATCAGCAATGCCAATCCTATATCTTTTTGAGGTCAGTTCATCAGTGGCTGCACCAGTAGTGCTGATTTTTTGTCATCATCATCAGTTCCTCAAAGAGTGACTATAGTAAAAATTATTTCTGGTAAGCTTTCACCTAAAAGGCCTGTGCAAAACACCGTGTTAACTTCAGGACTAGCACCCCCAGGGGAAGAATTATGAAACCTGAGATGTGTTTCTATAGTTAAGGTTGACTGCATGCTGCAAGAGCACCTCTCTTGATTACAAGAGAACTGGATACCACCAGTGTACCATGCACATCATGAGAGAGCTCTGCCAGAGCAAGCTACAAAACCATTTTGTAGCTAAAATCCCATAGCTAAAAGGCCCTGTATTCTGGGTTGCATCAAAAGAAATGTGAACAGCAGGTCAAGGGAGGCAATTCTGCCTCTCTGCTCTGCTCTTGTGAGACCTCACCTGAAGTACTACATTCACTTCTGGAGTCCTCAATACAGGGAGGACATGGATCTGTTGGATAGAGTCCAGAGAAGACTCTGAAGGTGATCCAAGGGCTGGAGAACCTCCTGTATGAGGTCAGGCTGTTCAGCCTAGGAAAGAGAAGGCTCTGCATACATTTGATAGTGGCCTTCCAGTACTTAAAGAGGGCCTGTAGGAAAGCTGGAGAGGGACCTTTTGTCAAGGTTGCAGTGACAGGTCAAGATCTAATAGCTTTAGCACTGAAAGAGGGGAGGTTTAGATTAGATATCACAAAAGTTTTTTCCTGCAAGAGTGGTGAGGCACTGGAAATTATTGCCTAGAGAAGTCATGGCTGCCCCATCCTTGGAGGTGTTCAAGGTCAGGCTGGATGAGGCTTTGAGCAACCTGGTCCAGAGGAAGGTGTCCCTGGCTATGTCAGGGGGATTGGAGCTGGATCATCTTTAAGGTCCCCTCCAACCCAAACCATTCTATGATTCTATAGAAATATAGGTTTTCACTTTGGACTGAAACTTGTGCTTTTCTGGAGCAGTAACTGAAGATCTGACAGGAAACCTTTGACATTTGTAATGGCACTAGTCAGGTATGTTTTTGGCTAGTGAATCAAAGCCATGACTTCCTTACAGCTTAAATGTACACTGAGGCTGGACTCAGATGGGTAGTCATAGATGAAAAGCTTGAGTATATCTGAGACATCCATATGACCAACATGGAAAAGGACTTCTGGGAGAACTGTGCTCCTTGGAGCAGCAGCTGAAGGCCAGATGAAACACCCCAGCACATCTACATGCAAATACCAAAATTTAACTTTCTTTACATATGACCTGAACTTCTGGGTTTCGATTAAGCTAATCCTACCCCATATGAAGCATAAAAAATCATACCTTTTTTAACTATTCTTGATCAAGTGAGAGGATCTATTCTTTAGCCTGACCTTTGTGCAAACAGGTATGGTCTTATATGAGTTTAAAAACTGGCAGCGCTCTGAATCTATTTGCTCTGTGAGTGGAACAAATTTGTGTCAAAGAACCTTTCAGTTTTCAAAGGCCATCTTTAATCTAGTTGATAAATACATACTTTAGAGTAGGCACATTCCAAATATTATGAGTTGAGGAAGGAGAAAATAGGATAAGAAAGCATAATGGCCCAAAGCAGCTTGTGAAATAAAGTCGAGAGAGGCCAAATCCATTTGCATGGGAATGTCAGGCAAATGTCCAAGGGTAGAAGGGCAATGACAAGACAATCATTTGGACAAGTCAAGATATGATATATTGCACATGGAAAACATACCACTGGGATATAAGAAGATCAGATTCCTGACAGCTTAGCACAGGCACATGAATGTAGGCAGAAGACTTTAAAAGCTGCTAGTTTTGAACAAGGAAGAGCAGAAGAAGAGAGGAATCATGTATGGGTTAAGTAATACTGGGGACACTTGGGATGAAAAAATGATTTTTCAGAGTTTTTACATCGGAATGTTTTTCAAAATAAACAGACAGAGACTGGTGAAATCAAGTCCTCTTACACAGGAATAAAAAAATTCAAAAATTTAACATGCACCTGAATTCTAACTCTAGTTCATCTCTGTATGATCTTTTTATACACTTCTGATCAATTTGTTCTAAGACAGCTTAAAATGGTCAAACATTTTCAGGACCATTTCATGTTATCTCTTGGTTTTAATACTAAATCCACAAATTTCTCATGCAGTCACTTTGAAATGGTTTTTCTCTACTCATTTTTCAAGCGAAGTATGAGAACTGTTTTCTTATTTCACATTGTGCCAATGTGTGCTTAAACAGTGTTGAAAACAGGCTGAATCCTAGAAAACCATCAAGAACTGTTGTTGATGTCAGGCCCTGGCAGCCATTGCCCAGAGAAGTGTTTGAATCACTGTCCCTGTAGGTATTTAAAAGATGGGTAGATGAGGTGCTCAGGCATCTGCCTTAGTAGTGGACAGGTACAGTTGGACTTAATGATCTCAAAGGTCTTTTCCAACCAAATGATTCCCTGATTCCATAGTGGCATGTTTAGCTATGGATAAGGCATTAACATAAGTAGCCGTGAGGAACCAGCATATTATCAGCTCCAGGCAAAGAAAGAAACAATTGATAAAACTAAATCAAAAGAAACTGAAGGTAAGAATGTACCTGATACTGGTGAATATGATTTTATGGACACAATCTTAGATCAAGAGTAATTAGTTTCATTCATTGAGGAAATTTCAGATTTGATGAAAGAGACGTTTGACTTAGGGCTCCACAGTCTATTTATTGTTTGAGAAATTGTTTCTCAGTAAGAGGAAAAGTGCAAGTGTTTTCCCTCTGGGATTGATACCTTTCCTTTCCAGTGACTAGATTTTTTTTTTTAAGTCCAGGGAAAAATAAACAGAAGGGAAACATGACACCACTTGTCTAATCTGGAGACAGTAGCATATAAAGAAAACACACCAGCCTTCCTGGCCAGGATAAGAGACCTTGGTCTTAAACTTCAGTCAAGGAGAGTCAATTTAGACATTGGGTGGTTGGGAGCGGATTTTGCTAATGGAATTTTTTAATCATAAAAACATGAACCAGTGGAGCAGACACTCAAAAGTGGATCTGTGGACATATATTGATTGCCAGAGCTAATTTAACCGCTGCTTTCTCAGGCTGCATGAGATTACCTTTAAGCCTTGCTTTCTAGGATATTTTTATTTGCATTTTAACTTACAGAAATATCAGAAGAATAATGGCTATATAAAGCACAGAGATCACAACTTTCAAAAAGCAGCTACCAAAGAGGAGGCATCACCAAATGAAGATCTTTGCAGCTGAAGTTCCTGATGTTGCATAGTCCTGCTTCTCAATGTGAAAGCAGAGTATGTCCTTTGCTCTCTACATTTGGTAACCCTGAGGTTCAGTCCTGCAAACCCAAGCCCACCCTTCCAGGTAAATATTCCAAGGATTTGTTTTTCTATATGATTTCACATCTCAGGCAAAGCAACTTTGTTGGCCTTGTCCTGCTGTAATCACAGACAGCATTACCTTAGGACATCTGCTTATAAATTTCATCTCAGAGAACAAACATGAATACCTCAAATGACATCATATCCTCTAAAACTAGAGAGATCCATAGAATAACAGGAGGTGAAGGGAAAAAAAGAAAGTGTGTGCACTTCTCTGAAGGGCAGCCTTCAAGAGGATGCTGGGGTATAACATGAGGTGGCTGGAAATTGCAGAGCTGGGCTTGATGTGAGTGTGAAAAAGACAGCAAGAAAGTGGGAGAGGAATAGTAACGGAGCATAGGAAGTGGTTTGAGGACAGCGAATGGTATCACTGAGAAAGCACACAGCGTGGTGTGAATGTGGCTCACACCTCTGGCAGTGCTTATTGAGATGTTCAGACCTTTTCCTGCGTGTGGGATCCTTCCGTGGTTCTCATCACAGAGCTGAGCCAGACTTGTTAACTCTAAGTCACACACAGATATCCTCCCACACAGCCTGGGTAGACAGGGGGCCTCCAAACATCAACGGTGCAAATCCTCTGAAAGGTGGTCAGTAAGGTCATAACTTATCCTGAGGACTCTATGGTGCCTGTACACACAGTGGAGAGACACAAACACTCCCAAAGCGTGCTTCATGCTCTCCTCAGAGGTGTCAAAATAAGTCAAGTCTCCTGCTGCCAGTTAAAACCTTTCCAGCAGCTGATGGAGATGAGTTTGATCAGACCATTGACTTAATTGAGATGTATCTGTGCTCATGCATTTGCAACAAGATGGTTTTCTATATTTGTTTATAAAAAATAATTGAAGAATCAAATCTGCACTTGTCTAAACTGTCTGCTTCATAGCTTGGCCATGCTTTGAGATGCTTCAGCATCAACTACTTGCATATTGGCAGAAATGGGGCTGTTGCTAATACATGCACAGCCCTGAGCTAAATAAAGCCTTTTGGCTTATCTCAGGCTCTGACTGTGAGCAGGGGGAATCATGTGTCTTTCTGAAAGCACTGGATAGGCCTGAACTTTTTCTATTTTTCTCATTCCCACAAAATTGTGAAATATGTTTATATGTGTTATATGTGAGACTCTCAGGGGATTATGGTAACTCCAGATATTGCCATGTCTTTTTGAAACTAGAGCTGGCAGAGATAAAGGGGGAATCTCCTTGAGGTCATCTAGACCTTATTTTCTCCCCATGCTAATTCCAGAGGGTACAGCAGTGGGGAAGTCTTCCAGCTAGCTTTGAATAGTCTGATATTTATCCAGTTATAAAACTTTTGGGACCTCAGGTAACTCATTTGTTGTCACTTTACCCTATATTTCTATCCTGTGTTGTGTTATGCTGCAAAGAGGTACCTTCTATGGGTAAACAAATCCACACCACACAGTAATACTTGCAGGCATTTCAGATTCAGAGAAGGACTTGAACTTCTGGAGGAGTGAGACACAAAACTATGCTCCAATATGAGCATCCTAGAAATTACTATTTAAATGACATTGATAATATGCAAGAAAGGGTAGAGAAAGAAGAGCATCTCAGGTGACCCCAACACTGAAGGACTTGACTCATCAAGACTATCAATGTTAATCATGTAAAGTGTAGACAACAGCGTGCAGAAAATTGTCCACATGTTATTCATATTTATAGACTGATAAAATAATGAGAAGAAAGGCTGAAAGGGATCTTCAAGGATCATTTGATCCACTCTTTTGACCGAAGACAGTTGTGAAGAGTGGTTTGCGTATGGCAGGAAGATGTGTCAGGGGAGGATTTAGGTTGGCTATTAGAAAAAGGTTCTTCACCCAGAAGTTGGCAGAGCATGGGAACAGCTTCCCAAGGATGCAGTAGTGGCACCAAACCTGACAATGCTCAAGAAACATTTGAGCAAAGCTCTCAGATGCACGATGTGAATGTTGGGGTTGTCCTATGCAGGGACAGGAGCTGGACTCAATGATCTTTGCGGGTCCCTTCCAACTCAGGACATTCTATGATTCTATCACCCTTTCCAGTGAGAACCAGCATGAAGAACAGAGATTTAGCACAACATGATGTGCGCATGCTCCAGGTAAACAGCAGGTACAGAGTCACGACACCCAGGTTGCCACAAGTCTTGATGGAAGATCCCAGAAATTTGGACCTTGGCTTATGATTAGCCTAGCAATATCATTTGAATATTTTTATTTTCCTTCTGATGTTTAAATGAAACTTAACAAACATGATTTGTATTTTCACAAATTCACAAGAGTTAATAGGAGACCAAGCTTGAAAAAAAACCAGTATACACATGTACTAGATAGGCACAGCAAAAGAAATGTTCTTTGAAGCAGAACTAGGTGTGGGGAGATTAAAAATGACAGAAGGAAAAATAAGGCTGATGATTAGGATATATTTCCTGAAAATCATAGCTACCAAATGATTGAGAGTTTCCCAAGGGAAAGGGTGGGAAATCTCTTCCCTTTGGCTTTCAATATTGGATAAAGCCCTGAGGGACAATATCATAGAATCCACTATCATGAATGCCAGCTTCGCTTATCACTTTTTGCCTGGAAATAACGTGCCCAAACAACATGAAATGTGTTGAATTTTGCCCTTTAAGCAATGGTTTTCCCAGCTTGCCTTAGAGCATTAAAGCAACTCCAGCTACCTAATCCGCTGAAGACATTTTTCCAAATGTTTGCCTGTTAAAATACATCCAGTAAAATTCTTGGTGGTAGAAATAAAGGTTCTGGTCAAAAAAAATCACTGGCTAGTGCATAGTGCTGTGACACTGCTTTTTTTGTTTTAGAGTACCACTTTAATATGTTTTAATAAAAAATATAATAATATTAATAGCCACTTTACGATGTCACTTTTCAGTTGTATTATGTACCTGAGAGAAATTTAATTAGAAGCTTCCACGTTACTAAAAACACCAAACCTGATGTAAAAATTTAGCTTCTTGGAGACTGTAATTTGCATTATGCATTTTATTAATATTATCTCTTTCCGTATCTTTGCTTCCCCTTCTCTGGGAAATGCCATGCTTTTAAAAAGGTCAACCGGAAAGAATAAATGGCTTTTTATTAAATCCAAGCCTTATGGATTTTCACTTCTCCTACATAATGGTTTGCTTGTCATTATGAAGTGGAATTAAATATTTTAAAAGGGGGAAGAAGTTAAAACTTTTCGGATGGCAAAGAACAAATGTGTCCTGCATCAGACACTCAGGTAGTGAGTGCTCTTAAAAAGTTCAGTTGTTTTAAGTGAAGTTTCTGGAATTAGGGTTTTTTTCTGAGTTGTTTTTCTCATTATTATGTGAAGTAGAGTAGCTTGTGGGAACCCCATCAAGGTGGTAACCACACTGTCTTTGATGTCACAAATATGCATAATTAGAATTGTTCCCTGTCTTTAACACTTTACAGACAACTCTTCGAGATTTCTACAGATTATGTCTCCTGCTTTATATAATCTTTTGTGCTTACTTCAGTAGTTCATGAAGAAATAGGCAGCTTTGGAAGGCATTTAATTCATTTTTAAGCCCATGATTCTCTACATATGTTTTTGGTGCTGCTGGGAAGGTCAGTTGGGCTTGAACCTGTCAAGGATTCTTCAAAAATGAGATGTAAGAAGCCCATGGAATAAGGCCTGGAACTAAGACCTGCCATTTAATGAAGACCTGAAAAGACTTTGTTGATGAGTTCTGCTTTCCATTCAACTACTTCTCCATCCTGACCCATCTTTAAATGTCAGTTTGACCTGACCTTTCAGGCTAAAACCAGAAGTATTGACTCGGCATTTCACTGTCTTCTACAGCCTGTATTTTGGTGGTTAGGGCACTTTAGTTTAAGTGAACTAAGAGGACCAGAGCACTAGTTCAAGCTTGTACAATGCCATCCATGCTGTAATTCCCAATAGGCAGCTGCATAAATAAAGACCTTCTCATCCCATGGTCTATAGGAGAGGACTTGATCTCCTTTAATTAAATATAGTGAAGTGGATGATGGTTCTTTTCAGGCAAAGGAAGGGTTTGGTCCATGTTGCTCCTGCAGTGTAGTATTTCAGTTGGAATACTTTGCACCAGTTGAGGCTTTACAAATGTTAGTTCCTTGACTGCCAGTGATGGAGCAGATATTGAGAAGTTGCAAAACCTTGTAATAGTGCATTATAACTGACAAATAAGTGACTTATTGTCTACACAGATCTGTCTCTGAAGAACTTGTATCTCTGATTCAACTTCTCTATCTGTGCAGTTAATTAACTCCGCCTAATAATTATCCATCCAATCTTAGCCATTAGAAATTTTCCAGTTAAATTTATCAGCTAGTTTGGCTCAATGGAAAAAGGATTAGAATCTCTAGAATCTCCTGCCATCAAAATATAGGTGGGATATATCATCAACTGAAATTATCTACCCGATACGCAGCGAGTCCTAGATGATGACTGAACCAGACACCTAATTTTCAGATACCTAAAGTTAGATGCAATGAAAATCTCCTGAACAGTGTAGAACTCCATTTGTTGTTGAATTGGATCCAAGCTTCCCCCCAGGGTTTCTCCAGTTTTTCAAGATCCTATTGAATTTTATCCTGCCCTCCAAAATACATATCCTATCAACACATGCTTGATTTGGGAGGTTTTAGATGCTGGATTTCGTTCTTCAGTGTAATCAGTAAGTCCAACCTCCTAGAAAGAGGAGGTGTTAACTCCCAAATAGCCAAAATCTATGGATATACAAAAGACAAAGGTCTCTTGCCACTGCTGTTCCCAGAAGGTTTTGCTTCAGCTCAGTCTGTAACGATTCCGTTATTCAGTTTTAAATATCTCCAACTCTTTGGGTAGTGCTAGTCTCTGACTTGGATCTCCCTGTATATGGTTCTGCTCTCTTCAGGATTTGTAAAACTCTCTTGAGTGTGTACTCTGCCTGCTTTATAAGGGAAGGGAGGATCTAGGCCATAATTTCAACTCAGTATTTCCTGCTCTACTTTCTCTGCATTGGTGTTTGCACCCACACACTGCTCCAGGCAACCTTGTGACTTTCATGAGGTCCAGTTCATAATATCAATTTTACCGTACACTGTTTCATAAGTGGATTTATTTCCCTTCCTTACAAAGACATTCGTAAACAAAATGAAGGCATGCTTGGTTTTTAAAATAATGAGAAAAATTTAAGACATTTTACAATGGCAAGGGACTAAGATTACTGTGTTTCATATGTTTCAAGAACAAGAAAACAATGGTATCCAGATATTTTGCTGATAGGAGAAGGAGAATATAATATATCAAATAAGTGTGAGAGCAGGGAAGGACATGGATCTGTTACAGCAAGTCCAGAGAAGGGTCAGGAAGACAGCCAGACAGCTGAAGCATCTCCCATAGAAGAACAGGCTGAGAGAGTTGGGGTTCTTCAGCCTGGAGAAGAGAAGGCTCTGGGGAGACCTTAGATTAGCTTCCAGTGCTGAAAGGGGGCTACAGGATGAGGAGGGGCTCTTGATTAGGGAGTGCAGGGATAGGATGAAGGGTAATAGTTTTCAACTGAAAGAGGGAAGATTTAGATTAGATATTAGGAAGAAATTCTTCACTGTGAAGGTGGTGAGGCCCTGGCACAGGTTGCCCAGGGAAGTCGTGGATGCCCCATCCCTGAAGGTTTCTAAGACCAGGTTGGATGAGGGTTTGAGCAACCTGATCCAGTGGAAGGTGTCCCTGCCCATGGTAGGGGCGCTGTAACTGGGCAGTATTTAAGGTCCCTTCCAATGCAACCCATTCTATGACTCTACAATATACCCTGAGAACACAGGCAGAAACTCTTCACTCCCACATAGACAGAAATTAAGTTTAATAGCCCAGACACTCCCCAGTGTAGGTAGAGGAAAGCTAACGTTCACAGGTATGGATTGCCTTGCTGTGGTTTCAAAACGGAGTTTTTCCCATCATATCTTCAGAAACAAAAGGACTTTCTACTTCTCAAAAGCCAATTTATTTCTTAGTAGATCCATGCTGTATTTTCTTCTATCACTTCAGAACCAAGGGTAAAATATTGTTCTTTAAAGACAACTAATCTTCAATTTCACAATAACAGCTACGTGGTTCATTGTGGGTTGCTGTCCTTTGAATTTTTCTCTTTACAAGTAAAGCATCCAAATATAGAACTATGCCAGTCACAAAATATTGAGCCAGAAAATTAATAGTAGTGGGACCTTGTGTGTTACGTCCCCCTCTTACCTAAATATCATTATCATTTATTTATGGCCCCTCAGATTCTGTAAGACCTGAGGGGAAGTTTTTTTCTTGTTTATTCTACATGTTCTGTGTGTTGTCTTTTTAAATTCTGTCATGTCTCATATAATTATAAGCTGTCTCTTGAGAATCTGTGGTCTGTTTTCGTACAATTTCCCATTATTTTTGGTTAGTGTGTGCATTTATATGTTTTTTTCTCCTTGCAAAAGTAACAGCATAAACAAAATAAACTCTGTCATGTGGAGAACTTAGCTGGCATCTTGTCTGAAATTCACATTAGGTATGCATTTCTTTTTCAGGTCTGAATAAGGCATCTAAAAATCGCTTGTAAAGAGAGGAATAAGCATTTTATATTTTTTCTTTGTGTATGTCTTTCTATTAAAATGTAAAACAGTCCTGATCAGAGCATAGCCTTGCATTATTTTTCAGAAATTTAAATTTGTGATTCAGTTTCTTAGACCAAGGTGTATTCTGCCATTTGAGTTGGCTGAGGTCATCCTCTCTTGTACTTGTGCAGATAGGTCTCCTCACCATCCTTCTGTGGATGATAAATGCCGTCTCAGATATATTTCTTCTTAATATCTAATCTAAACCTACCACCTTTATGCTTAAAACTATTCTCCCTCACTCTATCCCTGCATTCCCTGATAAAGAGCCTCCCCTCAGCTTTCCTGGAGTCTCTTTCAGTACTGGAAATTGCTCTAAGGTCTCCCCAGAGCCTTCGTTTATCCAGGCTGAACAACACCACCTCTCTCAGCCTGTCCTCATAGGAGAGGTCTTCCATCCTTGGCATCCTTATCTGGAAAGCAAATCCTACCCACGTATTGTAGCTTCACTGTTGGCTTTCCATGTAAGAGTTTTTTAGCAGAATTAGCAGAAGAGAAATTTCACATGAACTGAATGTGTTGCAATTAGATTTAATCAGTAACCACTTAACTATGTATTTGATTCAGGGAGCTGAGTGGCTATTTTGTCTTCTAATTGCTTCTCATAGACATCTGAGCCAGTTCCTCATCCCATGTAAATGAGTAGAGTAGAGGTCGTGGTAACTCGAGTCTGGGATAGTTCAGAACAGCTGAAGTTCAGCCTCACTTTTGCCCTAAATAAAAATATTTGTTTTACCAGAGGTGACAGAATGAGAAGATCCCAGGATATTTTTTTTTTTAATGTCCTGCATTAGAGTTTTTCATTTATTCTGTTTTGTACAGCAACCAGCACACTAGAAGTGTCCCTGACATTGGTAGCAATGAAACCCTGTCAGAGAGACTTCAAGGATGCAGATGGATTAGGAAAACATCTCCTCATTCACATGTGAAATTCCCTTTCTAAAATTGCATTCTCCTCTCTTCTTGACTGGGTTACAAACTCAACAGCACATTTAAAGCTTGAAAATTTGTTTTGAGAAAGGAAACAGCTGAAAAAAACCTTAACTTATAAGAAAAAAACACCATGCTCCTGAAAACTGGTCAGGAGAAACACAGTAAAAAAAAAAAAAAACATTAAATGCAGTTCTAATGGAAACATGGTCTTATCTGCCTTCCTAGCTTTACTCAAGTTCATTCAGGCCTGCATCTTCTCAGCCTTTTAGAGAAGATTGGAAATATTCTTTTGCTCACAAAGACAGGTTGGATACCTCATTCAAGGTTGCCCAGGAAACCTGTGGCATAGCTGGAATTTAAACAAGTCCAGTCACTCCTAATCCAGCCCCTTAACCACAAGGCTCTCAGCAGTGTCAGCCACAGCAGCTGTTGGACTTGGCTCTGCAGTTGTGGGAATTCGCCTCTACTAGAAGGGAAGGAGGAGGAAGGAGTAAGGGGGAAGGAAACAGAAACACAACATAGGTACATGATATGTTTTTAGCTGAGGGAGAGATCTCGAGCCTTCAGAACAGTGCATGTTGGCTCATTAAAATGCAGCCGAGGTTGGTGTTGTCAGGCACTGTGGTCATTTACAGAGTCAGAGCCAGAATACAATGCTGGCAAAGGGTTTTATTGTTTCCTGTACTTGCTGGGTTTACTCCTATAAACATGCCATTCGAGTCAGCGTGGCAGTTACGTGTTATTAAGTGGCAGGTCTGTGTTTACGAGCATGGTCAGGATCCCAGACTCAGAGCAAACTTATGATTTAGAGGGGTTCATGGTTGTTCTGTCTTGTCAAGAATCTGTGGATGGAGTCTCCTCACACAGTTTGACAGCTCATTGTCCTGCTCCTCCCTCCTCATGCTGCTGAGTCTAACAATTTTTGAAGGAACTTTGAGTGGAGTGCAGATGCCTGTTACTGACAGCTTATAATTCACTGTGGAATTGAACCAGGGTTCCACTGCTGAAGAGGCAAAAAAAGGTTCTGTCTTTTAAGAAGAATAGAGTACATCCCTTCCACCAAATGGGACAAATCATAGAATTATGGAATGGTTTGTGTTGAAAAGGACCTTGAAGATCATCCAGTTCCAAGCCTCCTGCCATGGGCAGGGACACTTTCAACTGGGTCGGGTTGCTCAAAGCCTGATCTAACCCGGTCTTGGACACCTTCAAGGATGGGGCATCCACAACTGCTCTGAGAAACAGATCTGTGTCCTTCCTGTGCTGAGAACTCCAGAACTAAATGCAGGACTCCAAGTGGGGTCTTATGGGAGCAGAGTAGAGGAGCACAATAATCTCCGTCATCCTGTTGATCACACATCTTTTGATGCAATCCTAAATGGAATTGGTTTTGTGGGCTGCAAGTGCACATTGTCAGCTGATGTTGAGCTTCTCATTGACAAAATGTAGTACTCAGCAGGCTACATGCAAAACGAAACCTTCAGAAACTCTTTGAGGTAGGATTGGTTTTTTCTCCAGAATGTATTAATAATTAATGACTGTCAGTAATTTATTGAGGAAAGTACATCCTTGATGATAATGAGATAGTGAGTCATGTGTGTCTTAGGAGGACTGGATGACTGTTAAAAACAAACAGTTTAAATGTAACAAGAACAGATCTCACCAAATTAAAGCCTAGACAACACCCTGGACTGTCCTCTCTAATCACTTCAGAACTCAACACAATAATCCATTTCATTCCAATGAAGGCATCTAAAAAAGCTCAGGTTAATTTTCATTTTAAATATGTTTTTCTTCTCTGGCTATAAAAGCAGTCTGTGATGAGTAGCTTGTACTTTATGATCTTCCTTTCATAAAACCAAAGACCGACGAGCTTCATCCCACCTATTCTTGCCATTGAATCTATCACAGTTCAGACCCTGACTTGCCTTTGTGAGTCTGGGTCACTTAAGCTGTGTGTTTTTATCCTATTTGTGTTCCATTCACAGACCCAGAATTTAGGATAAACTAACAAGATCTGTCACAAACCTGTTTACATACAACTGCTGGTCACAAGTGCCCTTTACAATAATTTTAATCTTAATGAAATAGCATCAGAAGAGGAAAAGCACTGCTTCCCAAAACAACATTGTTGTACCATCTTCAATCTGCTTTTTGCAACTCATTTCAATCAACCCATAATAAATTCTTCTTCCCCAAGGTTATAAACCTCTCCTCCCTATGTCAGCTGAAGCACCAGATAAGAATGGTTTTAAATTGGAAGGGGAAAGATTTAGATTAGATATTAGGAAGAAATTCTTCACGATGAGGGTGGTGAGGCACTGGCACAGGTTGCCCAGGGAAGTTGTGGATGCCCCTTTGGAAGTGTTAGATGGGACCTTGAGCAGCCTGGTCTGGTGGAGGTCTTCCTGACCATGGCAGGAGGGTGGAACTGGATGATCTTTGAGGTCTCTTCCAGCCCAAACCATTCATGACTCTAAGAAAGAAAGTCAGGCTTAATGATCTCTCTAAGAAAAAATAGTCCGTTGAGATAAAGGCTCTAAAATATCTCCTGTTTTTCGTAACTAATTTCACACAAGGAACAATGTTTTCAAAACATCCTTCTGCTTTTCCTAAGTTATCAAGTAGGAAACCCATTATGTGGTTCTTTTTAAGTCCCTCTGTAATCCAAATTCTGACCTTTTTTGCTACTAGGGTCAGCATCCTATTTATATTGTACAAAATCCATACAGCTGGTCATCTTATTTGTAGATTAAGTTACCTGGCTCGTAATGAAAACATCATCCAGTTTTGGAGAAATAAGCTTGTGATTCTGAAAATTGTGAACTTTTTTAATATAATCATAACAAATAAGTATTTTTTTCTTTCTGGCTTGGGTAGGAAGCGGAAGTGCCAAGACAGGGAATTTCAGCCTCAGCAGAAGTGTGAAGTCCAGGGTATGTTATTAGAGATCTTGTCTTTATGAGATATCCAACTCTGTTTCCTAGTATTATGAGATCAACAGGATTTATGTTGCTGTTTGTTGTTCTGTTTTTTGCCTACTTGCTTGTTTTTTTGTTCATTTGTTTTAATGATAATAATAAATTAGGGATTTGCCTCCACAAAACCTCATCTGAGGTGGCTCCAAAGAAATGCCATGAAATGAAGCTTGCCAGATACCTAATTCCAGAAACAAGCTCCTTATTCACCAAACCTTGCTTCCAAACACAAAAGCTGAAACATCTGTGGAAACCTAAAAAGACAGAAAGTGTAGAAGGGCACAGTCAGGATTTCTTTATATAAGTCTGTAGGAAGCCATTTTATTTCCCATTAGTTGGCTTGTGCCACTGTGAAAGGATGAAAGAAGATGTGGATCAGTGCTTTAAAACAACAAATTAGCTCTAAGGATGTGGGAATACTGGCCAAGTGACTCTCTTAGCCTTTTCAGGTTTTGCACTCAACTCCAAAAACTGGTAGAAATGTTTTGCTTTACTGAAAATGAGAGAAAATATTGCCTTTGACATTTCAAAGTAGCAAAAACAAAACTACAAAGGACCAGTTTTTACCACCAACTCATTCCAGCACCATCTCCATTATTTTGGTATTCAGGGAGCTCCTCTCTTTGCGGGTCAATGTAAAGCACCTTTGTCAGTTCTAACTGTGACCCAAGAGCTGTGGCTGGTGAGGAGCATAAATTTATGCTGACATGAAGTTCATGTATAAGAGCAAGACTTGAACCAGGGGCTGCTGAGGTCACTCTGATGCAGTCTGGATTACACAAATTTGTATTAATAAATAAAAGGAGAGTCCTCAGGGGGGTGTCACAGCATTCAATGAACAGAGAATCTACTGAAGGTACAGGGAAAGGATCAGCATCTGAAAGGTGACAAACTGCCTTCTTGACATATGCTGAAGAGGAAGAGAAGGTGAATTTGAGCTGAGCCACCTGCATCTGTCCAGCATAGGTCCCTATTGCTCAACTGAGATGTGTATGGCAGCCTAGTCCTCTGTAACTTTCTAACCTCACCCATGACCCAGGTGAAATTCACCCTCAAACTGCTGCCACTTCCCAGAATCTCTGGAAGCTCCCTGCCTCCTGCAGTTGCCCTCAACCCTGGCACCCTTTACTCAACAACTTCTGATTTCAACTGTGTGTTGAAACCTGTGTTTACTCGGCCAATGGAGAAGGTATGAGGGGGGCCCATAAACAATTGCAGCTGATGCAATATCATGGCTTGTGAGAGAGCAGAGGATGTCTGTCCCTTAAGAGCAGCTTTATAGCAGACCAGTCACCCATAAAATGCAATAACTTTCAGTATGGGGACATGCTAGGTGTGTTCCAAAGGCCACTGAAGTCAGCAGGAACAGACCTTTTGATTTCCATGTACTTTGGATGAGACCCAGAAAGAGCAATGATTTAAGTCAAGGATTCTGTTTCTCACACAGCTGAAGCTCAAAACTTGAAATTGCCTGTATTTTCTGAGCAGAAGCGAGTGCAGGTCAGGAAGGCAGTTGAGCTTTCCTTTCCTCTACAATTGTTTGCCTTGTTTTGGAGCCTAAAGCAATAGAGTGATTCTATGACAAAATTCAGGGTCTAAGAAGCTGACAGAGCAAAAGTTGTGACCAATCACCTCCTCCAAGCTCATGGATTTAATTAATATTTTCTGGTTTAATTCACAGTCCCTGCCATTCATTTATTTGAAATATGGTATTCATGTCGTGCTGGGTGGATATTTATTGCTGTACTTATCAGCAATTACAGCATGAGAAAAAGTCTTATGAGGACTGGATGAGGGAACTGGAGCTGTTTAGCCTGGAGAAAAGGAGGCTGAGGGGAGATCTCATCACTCTCTACAACTACCTGAAAGGAAGTTGTAGAGAGGTAGGTGCTAGTCTGTTCTCCCAAGTAACAAGTGATTGGATGAGAGGAAATGTCCTCAAGTTGTGCCAGGGGAAGTTTAGACTGGGTATTAGAAAAAAACCTTCTTAACCAAAAGGGCAGTCAAGCATTGGAACAGGTTTCCCAGGGGACTGGTTGGAATCTCCTTCCCTGGAGGTGTTCAAAAAGCGTGTAGATGTGGCACATAGGGACATGGTTTAGTAGACACAGTGGTATTGGACTGATGATTGAACTGAATGATCTTAGAGGTCTTTTCTATGAGGTAAAGTCTCCAACACCTACACCCTATAGACCCTGTATGTATTCAGAGAAACCTGGCAATGACCACAGAGCTCAGAAACCTCAGAGCAGGATCTGGGCTTCATTACTTTTGTTTCCTGACAGTAAGATAGCCAGGAAGGATGGTTATGTAAGGGTATTGTGGTTAGACCTAGGTATGCATTCTTCTGCCTTCGCACCTGGAGAAGATTAGCTTATGTTCTAGAGCCTCATACTATCAGCAAGTCTTTGGTGCACTGAAATGAGGCATGGCTTCCCAATTCCCACCTCAGCCCAGAGATGAGGTTCTCAATAGATCCACTCAACCCCTGCTTGATTTCAGAGGTGTTGGTTTGTGACAGGTATCTTTATTCATCCATTAGGCAACGAAGTAGGCTTTTGAGATATTATGTAAAGAACCATATTGGCTGAACTGAGTTCAGAGACTCCTATCTAATGCCAGGAGCCACCACAGTTTCATAAGGTATTTTTCTTTTAAGATTGCTGAAGAGATGCCTGAAGAAGCTGCAGTCTTGCCCTTTCTTACCTCTCCATGGACCCCTGTGGGTGCTGAAAGAAGCAACCATTGCAGCAGAATGAACAGTGAGGAGAAGATAACTGCAAAAGTGTGACACTGGTCACGCTGGCTCTGTGGGCACCAACATCCATCTTCAGCAGGATGGCTGGAGTCTCAGTGTTCTGTCTGGAAACACAAGTCCCTGGCTTGTGACTTTGGACCCCTGCACGGTGCTCAGTTGAAATCATGTTCCTTGCTTTAGATGCACAGAAGGTACAGTGAATCTTCAGCACAACAGGAAAGATCAACCACTCACAAGGGAGAAGAAATGCATTTGCCCATCTGGATCCAGACCAGAGTCAAGACAGGGGTCTGAAGAACACCATTATTGTCTTTAACTTCCGTGTGTCTCTTTCAAGGCTATATGTAAAAACACAGCCCTCATCACACCGAGAACGTAAGTGAGGTGACTGTGGCTCTGCTGACTCAAAAATATTTGCCAAACAGAAAGTGGGAAGTTAAGCATCCCACAGAATGTTAAGAAATGGGGTCACCTCTCCAGAGGTGTGACATAAGGAAATGTGAAATGCTTAAAAGTCTATAGAACACATGAAGCATTGCAACATCAATAACATTACTCATACAACCAGTTAAAATGACCAGTGGCTTACATTAACTAAAAGTGTCTTTCCCCAATTAATTTTCTCTTCTGTCACATGATCACAACAGCAAAAAAATGCCCTAACAGAATAGGCCATAAGACCCCATTTCTATAGAGTAATAACATCTCTTGACGCTGCAGGGAAGGCAAGAAATATTGAAAGATCTTGGCCTTATGATATTTGCATTCCATGCATATGAAATGCAAGAAGCTGAGGAAGCCAGATCTGAGGTCTCCTGCCTTAGATCCTCCAGACCAGAGAGGTCTGGCTGCATTTGGAGACCTTCTGGGATGAGGAATTGAGCACATGGAAATGTTCCAAGACACCCCTAAAACTCTTGAGCAACAGCACTCTGCTAGACCTGATGCTGCCCTGCTTCATAAGGTTGTACTAACAAACCAGGCAGATCAGGAGACATTAGAAGTGACTGCTTGCTTTTTGTTCAGATTGACATATTTTCCAAAAATACAGCATATAACACAATTCTCCTAAGCAAAGCTTGTTTGAAAATTAATAGGAGATTGATCTACTCTTTGTTTCAGATATGGATGTGCTGGGAAAGAGAATACCAAACAAAATCAGTGCATTTATATATATATATATATATCCACATATGTATGTGTGGGTTTATATATGCACTTACAAAAAGAAACTGCTCTGATACCCTTTTAATTAGGTAGGATTTTTTTATTTTGCTATGATAGGTGAGTTTGTATTCTGTGATAGGTTGCAAATAGAACTTGTCTCATGCTTTGCCTGGCTGCCACCTGCACAATTGGCATCTTGCTTTCAGAAGAAAATATGTTCATTTGCTGATGTTTTTTGAAACAGAGGAACTGCTGCTTGGGAGTGGGTGAAAACAAAAGGCAAGGGAATAAATACCTCTGTCACCCTGCTGAGAAAGTTAGAAATCAACCTGGCTGATGATGCTTTCCGAGCTAATGAACAGCTGATCAGAGAGATCCCAGGGCTGCAAAGTTATTGTACATGTGATAACCTCTTACTTTGTCTCCTGGCCAAGAACCTTTACTGACATTGATTTCAGTGGTACAATGTTGATTTACACCAGTGGAAAGTTTTATCTGGAGTTATGTGTGGTTTCCAAATTTTATTAGATTTTATGTTGTTGCTTTTCAACAATACAGGGGGAAAATTCAGGTCTGAACCAGCAACAATAACTTGCTGTCGTGGACATGGAGAGAAGGAGGGTGGAATAGTTGGGTGGAGGGGGAGCCCAGCTGATTTTAAACTTGTAAATTTAAAATAAACAGCTGGATCACAAGGGGAAAGAAAGAGAAAGATGAGGGGGCAACAAAAGTACACAAGCTCAGCAAAGTTCCAGTTTACTCTGAAGACTGCTGATGCTTAAAGATTGAGAGACCCCAGATTTCATTTCTTGGCAGCTCAGGCAAAGAAGGATGGTCTCCAAGGAGCTGCCGTCTCAGGCTGCAGAGGTGAGTAGCCAGAGGTTTATCCTGAAGGCTACTGGGCCTCTTAGAAGTTGGCATTCTTTCAGCATGAAAGATGGTAAAATATTAGCACTTTAAAAAGCCCATGTCTTGCACGGCAATAAATCTAAACGCTATCAGATGCCAGCATGTCTATCAATAATAAAGACAGATGTGCAAGAAGCTCTTTTATGCACACACAAGCATATGTAGCCCAGGGGCGAGGGGGTGATGGGAAAGAGGGAGGGGGCCAAAAAGGAAGGAATATTTCCAGGCTGAGACATTTGAAGTCTACATCTCCCATAAATCTTCTAAGCAACGGGCTCAAGCCAGATCTTCACTGCTGAATTTTTGTTTCTTCCCTTACATTAAAGCAATTAACATCTGGCTGAAATAATTTTTTTTAAAAAAATGAGGGGAAAAAAAGAGAAAGACTGCATTCTGTTTAAGTGCAGGTGTTGGTATGAACAAGAACAAATATCTGACCCAAATAGGAGTTGGATCTCTCCTTCCTTTTCTTTCACCTCCAGATTTTAAAGAAAGCACGTTGAGAACTAGGTTTCTGGTCTGCTTTCCTAAGGAAATTAATCTCATGCAATCAAGCAGTGCACTCACATTTAGGTCTCTTTTTCCATCCATAAGCCAATTTGAACCAAATTTCACGGTTATGAAATCTGTACACCTGGAACATGAACATCCTGTAGTTTGGATGAAAAAGACTGTTTAGATAGCAGATTGCTATTAAAAGGAATATTGCACCACTTTACAGGTACAAAAAAAATTGCCTTTCTTCAGAGAAGAGCTGCAAAAAATTGTGTATCTCCTTAAGCACCAAAGTATTGGGACATGGATTGGTGGAAGTCAGGCTCTCTCCACTACAGGGCTTACGGCAGTGGACCAGGTGGAAAGGCTGCCATTTGGATTAAGACCTTTACCTAAATCACGGGCAAAGATGAAACAGTTTTCCTGAGTTAAGGTCAGCTCCATTGGTAGAACATAATTTGACCTTCAGTTATCCCTGGAGAACTATTCCCGCCACACTAAGGATCAGACTGATGTGTCACTAAGAGTTGAAATAAACAGAGAGGAGAGATGGCAAACAGAGGAAAAATAAGGTGGTCATGCACATTGTGTGTACTCACTATGGTGAAACAATGGCCTTTCTGGGTACCATTCTATGAATGACAAAAACGTCCTTCTTTCCTGCATGTTTGCCTCAGTTGCCTGGATCCTCCGTGCAAAAATCCCTCGGTGAAGGTTAGGGCTTTTAGAGCAGCAGGGCTCCTGTTTGGCAAGTCTCAATGGATTACATTCTTGGCCTATGCTTACGAAACATGTCTTTCTGACCTCTACCCATCTGTCAAATTTGGATGAAATTACTGCAGAAACTAAAAAGCTGAGAGCAGTATAAGAGAGTAAGTGAAGACAGGCAAGGTGAGCTCATACACTTTTTGGCACTGGGAAACCCTGATTACCTTCACTGGGTTTTTATTTTCTACTCTCAGACTCTCATCTTTCACTAAAACCATCTTTCTGCTTTGTTTTGGCCCCAGTGTCTACCAGTCCTATTCTGAACTTGACATTTCCACCATCTGTAGTAGACACCTAATATTATAACTTCTAAAAGACCATAACCCTCTTGAGGGAGTGACTCACCACCACTACTCAGAAGCAGAAAACCTGCAGCTTTTCATAGACTCATAGAATCTTCCAGTTGGAAAAGACCTTGGAGATCATCGAGTCAAACCGCACCCATCATCTGCTAAACCATGTCCCTCAAAAACTCATCTATGCTTTTCTTAAACACCTCCAGGGATGGTGACTCAACCTTCTCCCTGGGCAGCTGTTCCAGTGCCTGATCACCCTTTTGGTAAAGAAATTCTTCCTAATATCTGGTCTGTAGAGCAGTTTTTTTCCATATTTCCACAGAGCAGCCCCATAGGCTCAAATACTCTTTCTTAATCATAGAATCACAGAATGTATTGGTTTGGAAGGGACCAAGAAAGCCATCTAGACCAACCACCCTGCAGTGAGCAGGGACATCTTCAACCAGATCAGGTTGCTCAGAGCCACATCCAGTCTGACCTTGAATGTTTCCAGGGATGGGGCATCCACCACCTCTCTGGGCAACCTGTGCCAGTGTTTCACCACTCTCAGTGTAAAAAAATTCTTCCTAATATCTACTCTAAACTTCTCCTCTTTTAGTTTAAAACCATTAGCCCTTGTCCTATATAGGAGCAGTGTGGAACCTGTGTTTGAGGGGAGAAAATTAATTTAAAAGGTCAATTTACTAATGTCATCAGAACTCGCTTGACCAGTTACACTCATGCTGGTCATAAGAACTGAACAGAGGGCTTTTCATGGTTTTCAGCTGAAAAAAACCCTAATGAAATCAAAGAGCTTAACTCTTATCACTAGCAGCCACACAGGAGTGGCAAATGCCTTTGGAGAGCAGTCACTAGAGAGCACCAAATATCCACACTCCTTTCAGGTGACTTGCCCATGTGAAGTGGGGATTATCAATACTGGAAAAGGCTGTGACTTACCACTTGTCTCCACCTACCTTCACATATCTTTCTAGGACTAGGGTTCAGCATTCCTTTGCAAGTTTTCTTGTCTGTCTTTTGAGGGGAGAATTGTTTGGGTAAAGAAGAAAAGCAAGCAGCATGGCTTCAGAAAACGGTTCAGAAGCAGTTAGGGAGACTAAGGTCCTTCAATCAGAGAAGTGCTGGCAATTAAATAAACAAAGTAAAAGATTTCCTTTGTCTATAGGGTGCTTTGGATCTGGTTTCTACCCCAGCTTAAGGGTCCCCATGTATCTGTCTCACCTAGTATCTCATTTCCTCAGCAGTCAAGTTATTCATTCCTTCTCCTTCATTCAGTTAATACTGATATAATGTGGATTAAAGTTCTTCAGTAGATTTCAGGACTTAGAGCAGCTTAATCAATCAATGATTTTAAAGGCTTTTCTGTCTTAAGCCTTCATGGTACCATTAAACCCTTTCTCAGCTTCTTCATCTTTGCCACCTGCATGGAAAGTAAGAAAATAAATGTGTCTAAAGTATCTATGAAGTAATATAGCAGTTATGAAATGAACCTTGACTGCCCTTCTCATAGTCTCTGCTGTGTTGCTTTCAGTACCTCATTACAGAATTACAGAATGAACCCCGGCATTTTTTGGTTGGAAAGGACCTTAAAGTCTGTTCAGTTTCAACCCTTCTGCCATGGGCAGGGAAAACTTCCACTGCATCAAGTTGCTCATCAAATCTGGCCTTGAACACCTCCAGGGATGGGGCTTCCATGACTTCTCTGGGCAACCTGGAATTTAAGTAGATGTCTGATGTTTGTTAGAACAAAGGCATTTACCTTCAAATATATTTACGAACCAAATTCCTACGGGATACCTAAATCTAGAAGTGCTAAATAGTGGAATGGATCTATAGTCCTCTTCCACAATATCAGTGAATATAGTGTCACTACACAGGTCTGAATGGTGAGAGTAAAGGAAACTCATTCTAAGAGAGATGCCTAACTTCAGAAATTCTTTCTCAACTTGTCAGCTGCCGATTCTCCAGTAGATGATGGACGCTCATTCTCAGCTGCCACAGCAGGTAGATCTCCTCAACTTAGCTCAGCTCTCAGCATCTCAAATCCTTTTGAGTCATCTCCTTTCTAGAAGATCATTTCTCTGTAACCAGCCATCCTATAGACAAACCAAAGAAGGAATGTGAGATGTCTTCTACTGAAGTCATGAGTATAATCTGAGCTGTTGGCCTGTGAGTTCCTGAGCACCACTCCAGCCTCACCATTAGGGCTCTATGAAACCTTGCTCTGTTTATTGAGGTTGCCTGCAGGCTGGAGTGAACCACTCAACTTCTTGTCCCACTGCGTGGAGATGCCATAGGACAGGGGTGTCATACCCCAGACAGAATAATTAGCAGATACAAGGAGACCACAGCAGTAAGTCAAACTGGAGACACTGGCTTTCCTTTTTTTCATGAGAAGTCATGAGGCAGCATAACCCTTCTGCCCTCTGTAATCCCTGCTGCAGCGAAACCCAAAGCAGGATAATAAGCCACGTCCAACACATTAGACTCAGAACTGAAGAGAAATACATTAAGTTACAACATTAATTTACAAATGGTGATAGTACAGATCCAACTGGAGATGAGAGATAGCAAGGGACGACAGGATATAGAAGCCTGTTTTAGGAGATTCGCAAAGTTTATGATGCAGTCCTAGGGCATCCGTTCTTGAATTCTTCAGCTCTTCTCTTCAAACAAATCTTTTTCTGTCTGATGCCTGTTTGGGTATCACAATCTGCAAAAAAATTGGGATATTAATCCATATTTGTCTAAACTGGTGTA
Organism: Tapera naevia; assembly: GCA_033556795.1. Classification (NCBI taxonomy): domain Eukaryota; kingdom Metazoa; phylum Chordata; class Aves; order Cuculiformes; family Neomorphidae; genus Tapera; species Tapera naevia. Next base: position 2,580,178 of record JAUMJJ010000129.1, on the reverse strand, counting down.
TAATACCATAAAGATACACAGGGACACTATGTTCCTTGATCCATACGGAGCTCAACGTGTAGAGAGGGACATTTGGTATTAACTTCAATGAGTGTGATGTCACATAATAAGGAAGATCTGGCTTGTGGATCCTAAAGCCTATGACTCATTCTTCTAACCAATGCTGATGCGAGGGCAACAAGACAGGGTGATACAGACAGTTTCATCATTATCTGGATTAACTCTTTGGTAGCATTAGTCATGCATGAAGACATGCCAATAAACTCTTTATGCCTTCTTATCTCAGTGCTGAGTAGTGTAATGCACAATTTCACCTCAAAAAGAGTTTCTTAAGAAAAGTTTTAGAAAGATGCAGAAGTGTTTCTTGACTTGCTTCATCTTTATGCTCTTCAACTCTTAAAGTAGAACATTAGCTTCACATCTTTTCAGCTCCAGGAGAAAACCAGTAGTAGAGTGGAGTGGAGATATAAATGCATAATGCAAGGCTGAAAGTGCCACAGATATAGTGTATTGGTTCCATAGATGAGAAGGTATATAGAGATTTGTTAATGAGATTTAACTCTGAACTCTAATGATGGTTAAGACCTACTGAGATTACCTAACAGCTCACTGTGACCCAACCTCCTAGCATTCCTTTCTCCTTGATTCTTCCTACTACTTTGTCACTCTGGCCACTTGGACTCATTGGACTCATCTTTCCTTTATGCAAAATTTGGTTCTGATATAACTCCTCCTCAAGCAAATTAAGGTTAGTAAATGGGTCAAAATTAGACTCAGCAAGCAGAGAAAGAAAAGGAAGAGGGTTTTCAAATGTATCAGTGTGTTATATTAGCTAGCAGATGGGTCAGGTGAATGTCAGAGCCAATGAAAAAAGGGAGGTAGAATGTATGGCCGAGAAAGAAAAAAGGTACATGTGGCAGAAGAAACAGAAGACAGAGGTGATTGTGAAATGTTAGATTTTCCCAGCCATTTCATGTAACATCATCCTAAATATAAATGACATAATATAAGGCAAATGTTCCACAGAACTGAAGGAGGAAAAGAAAAAAAAAGAAAAAAAATCCCAAATTAATTTTATTTTAGACCACCAGTCCTTGCAAAGAGAAAACATCATAATTGAAGATAAATAGGTTACCTAAAAATCTAAAAATATTTTTGGGTACAATATAGGCCTAATTATTACAGGTTTTCACATAGGAGGATTGAAATAAGCCACTTGGATTTGTTCAGAGCTTACACTGACAGTTTTGGTATAACTTTTTTTGCCTGTCTGAGATTAAAGAGGTTTTATAGACTGGATGCTAAGCACTACGAAAAATCTAAAACTTTTCTTACAAAAATATGAAAATGAATTGTTTTGAAATGTCTCCCCTTTTTTCTTGACTGAAACGCTTTCCCAAATTTGAAATTAATTTCACAAATACATTTTGTCACCTCCTACGTATCTCAGACACTGAATTTTAACAGATTTATTGCTCATCAGAGGTATCACTCAGCTCCCATCCAAAATACACTGTGCAATGCCAAAATGAAAATTTGAAAGTCGAATAACAGCAATGAATTAATTAGATATATTTGCAATATGATGTGGCAGCAGAGGAGCTATGAATGTGGAAAGATAAATCAGAGCTTATACAGTGAGATCATGCAGGGTAACACTCAGTAAATTGTAGCACCATCCCAGATTATGACTTCATATAATCATAGAATGGTTTGGGTTGGAAGGGACCTTAAAGATCATCCAGTTCCAACCTCCCTTGCCGTGGGCAGAGACACCTCCCACTGAATCAGGTTACTAAAAGCCTTGTCCAACCTACTATTAAACACCAAGATTGGGCATCCACGAGTTCTCTGGGCAACCTGTGCCAGGGCCTCACCACCTTCACAGGAAAACATTTCTTTCTAGTATCTAATCTAAATCTACACTCTTTCAGTTTCAAATCATTGCCTCTTGTCCTATCCCTGCGCTCCCTGATAAAATTCCCCTTCCCAGCTTTTCTGTAGCCCTCTTTAAGTACCAGACGACTGCTCTAAGGTCTCCCCAGAGCCTTCTCTTTTCTAGGCTGAACAACCCTAACTCTCGCAGTCTGTATGAGCAGTGTTCTACACTTGCACACCAGCTGAAGAACTTCTTTCATTCCACTGCATGACAGGAATATTTTGTTCTCCCAGTAAACTGCTGGTGTTCCTGCTCATCTCAGTCAGACCAAAAGACTTCGCCTTCCTGATCCATCTGCCCTGGGAGCAAATGTCACCATTTGTATCGGCTTCCCTTCCTAAAGGCAACCACCCCCAGAACCAGTGAGCTGAACCAAACCTATGAGCCCTTTCACATCATCAACATTCACAATGATCCACATTATGTAAACTATTTAAGAACAATTGGATTGCAGTGGATTAGGAAACGATCAGAGGGATGCGCATTGCTGCTAACAGAGGCAACATAAGCTGAGTTGGTGGGTATGGATAGCATTCCCACTGATTTGCTGAGATATGCTGCTTGCATGTGCAATGTATAGATTTATTTTACATTTTTTCACTAAAGAGTCAGTTGTAACATAAGAAAATCATCCTCTACACTTAAATTTTCCATGATGTGTACAAGCAGTGAGAGATCTGCTGGGGCTTAACATGATTAATAGGAATAATTACCCAGGGAATTCATGGCTACCCCATCCCTGGAGCTGTTCAAGACCAGGTTGAATGGGGATTTGAGCAGCCTTGTCTGGTGGGAAGTGTCCCTGCCCATGGCAGGGGGGGTGGAATTGGATGATCTGTATGGTCGCATCCAACCCAAACCATTCTACGGTTCTATGATTCTATTAACTTATTAATGCAGCTTGTTTAGCGTTCTACAGATCAAGTACTGTATAATCCTGTGTAAATCTATGTCCCACACACATGAAAAAGGACTCTATTTCTCCCTAGAGAACCTACCCATCATGCTGAATATTCAAACAGAGGGTCCCAGGCTTACTTCTCATGACTCATGGACTAAGGAAGTATGTATGTTTGTAAACAATTAAATAAATAAACAAACAAATAAAATCTTTCCCTGTCCCAAATCTTAATTAGAACACTTAGTGCTTTTCTTCCCCTCTCTGTGGTTTCTGGTTTATTCCAGGATCAAAGTGCAGTGGCCATTACTGCAGCAAGAAACAGCTGTTTCTGTAGTATTTACGGAACAATCAAAGCCAATTCTGTGTAACAAAAGTAATGAAAAGTCTCAACTCTTTCATGTTATCACGGAATCACAGAATGGCTGAAGTTGGAAGGAATGTCTGAAGGTCATCTGCTTAAACACTCCTGCTCAAGCAGGCCAGTTTTCTGTGAAAGGTTCTTTAACTCCATCCTACTGAGGTCCTAACGCAACCCTCATCTTTAATAGGTTTCCATTAATGTCAAATCTAGAAGAGACACCTCTTCAGGTATATGCCTGGAGTCAGCTAGTTGCTTTAAACCCATTTAATCACAGCCTTTTTTTGAAAAATGTGTGGATGGATGAACTCATTTGGAATAGTATCTCCAACATTGCTTGACTACACAACCTTGGGAAAAGTATCTGTCTCCTCTGCCTCATCCTTTATTGTTCTTGTTGAATTAGAAAACAAGAACTTTCAGGTATAAAATTTACAGTTGTACAGAATGAAGTACATCAGGACTTGCATTTTTGAGGGACTTATCAAGTCTATAATGAATCTCCAAACTAATAATGAATTCAAGCCTGCTGCTTTTTTCTGCAAGAATTTTCTCATGGTAGGCACAACCAGGCTTTTGTTCTCTACAGATCTTTTTCTGTTTGCTTGCTTCATGCTTTCTTGCAGATTTAAGAGACTCACACTTTGCAACTAAATGTTGATCCACCAGAATAACTGGAATTCATGGCTGTGTAGTATTACAGGATACTACAGGTTGGAACAGACCTCAGGAAGTATTTAGTCCTACCTTCTGCTCAACAGGATCTGGGTCAGACCAAGTTACTCAGGGCTTTATCTTCCCTTATCCAGGTCTTGAAAACCTCTAAGGAGGAACACTGAATAACCCTTCTGGGCAACCTGCTCCAGTGCTTGGCTGTTTTCATTAGAAGGAAGATTCTCCTTATCTGTAGAGGTTGCTCCAGTCTGAATAGGTGTTCTTTCTCCTTATCCTCTTGCCTCTTATCCTCTAGTCATTCACTGCTGTGAAGAACATGGATCTAGATTCTTTCTTGTGGGATACTACATTGAAAACTTTGCTAAGGCTGAAATAAATGTCATCCGCTGTTCTACCCTTATCCAGAAATCCAGTGAGTTTATCTTATGAGGTAATAAGGCTGGACATGATTTACCTTTGCTGACTAGAGTTCCCCAGATAACCCTTTTGGTCCAATTGGAAGACGTGTGTCAGAGACCTCATCTCCAAGGGGTTGCCCATGGTCTTTCAGACATGATAATATGGTTTCAACAATGAATGGTATCTCAGCATCTTATGATACAGCCCATGGACTCATATAGGAAGCTTCTTAATCACTCTCTTGACCCTGGTCGTTCTCCTCATTGAATCCCACTACTAGTCATAAGGGCCTGGAAGATCTATTGGAACATTAAGACAAGGAAGACATTGAGTATCTCGCCCTTATCTGTTTCTGCCGTCACTAAACCACCCATCCCATACAGAAAGAGACAAAAATCTTCCTCGGTCATCCATTTATTATTAATGTGGAATGAACAGCTCTGTCCTTGAAACCCTTTGAAAATCTCAACTCTGCTTCAGCTGCGGTTTTCCAGTACCACCCATAAATGACCAGTCCATCATGCTCTGCAGCAATGAGCTAAAATCTACTGCTGACTCTGCTCCCATAACCTATTCAGGGGCTTTGTTCCCTCTCCCAGCTATCAAAACTGACTCATTAACCATACTTGTGTGGCTTCAGGTCTTGACAAAAATAACTCACTTCAAGAAAGAGGAATTTTCCATGCTTGTCCTCTATCCTTTCTGCCTGCTTTTATTTGTCTTCTCTCTTGAATAAACTATGTATTTGAAAAATATTCCAAGAACAATTAATTTTTATTACATGAAAGCAATCTGCCTGGCTGATTAAGGGATGTTTTCCTCCTAAGAACACGTGAAAAAAATTTGGGTTAATTTTACTATCAAAAGTCAGAATGTTTGAACTAGAAGGAAGAACACGCACAAGCCTGGGTTCCAGGAACAATGTTGTTACCAGATGTTGATGAGAATGAAGCTGTGCAGCACAGAAAGGTTTTGCAAATGAGAAAACCTCACCTAATCTGCTTTCAGGGTTTCAAATCTTTAATTTCAGCCATTAAAACATATATAAACATATGTATATATTGTGACACCTTCCACAGAAGGTCTGAAATCTACTTTGCTTATGAAAAATACTGTTCCTGTGTAAACTGTGCTGTCTACTTTTCTTTGTTCTTCATTACTACAGTGTGTGTGCATGGAAATTAATAACCTTCAGATCATTATAAACTAAGAGCATCTTCCTCCAAGGCCATTAATTTGAAGGAACATCACTCAGTTTTGGTCCACAAGTGACTCTGCGCTTTTAATCTCCTCTCCATCATATGGTTGAACTTGTTTACAGCTAAAACAGGCCGATCAGGAGAGCCAGAGTGGCAAAATCAGTTGTTTACCCTGAAAAAAAAAAAAAGCAAATCCAGGCTAAATTAGGTTTCTTAAGGAAGGGATTTTGTGTACATTCCTCTTCCTGTAACTTTGGAAAGATGGGAATTCTGAGAAACAGAAAATCACAGATATGTTTGTATGTATGACTAAATGTAGATCATACAGTAATTGAGTTCTTTGATGTCCACCATGGCCTATTCTCTTCAGTCTTTTCAGCAATCTTCAATCAACATGTCAGTGATGCTAGTAATGGTTCTGGAAAACAAGAGTTTATATAAAACACCCACATCTATCCCCCATAAAATGCAATAGCAATGGTCCATTTCAACTCAGACTTCCAATTGGAAACTTTCTTAGGTCCAACTGGGAATTTCTCTTCCTTCTCATCACAACAGCCGCCAGAGATGTACCTAACCAGAATGATGTGATTAACAGATCTTAAGAAACAATTTCAGCAGTTAGATTTGAAAGGGAAAAAAAAAATAATGTGATGGTCCCATACCTAGTTACAGGGGTTTTTTTTTACCCTGTACCAACTTCAGAAAGTTTCCTGTCCTGGGATGGGAAATCAGGGTTGAGTCAACAGGAACAGTTATTAAATAATCAGTTCACAGTCAGTCAGTGCTGGAGTATCCTCACTTCTCCAAATCTAAATGTCATGACTAATGTCTCACTCAACTTCTTACATGACCTAACATGTCAGATGAATCCTATGGTGGATGCCTGGGATGTAATTCCTAAAATGCTTGTTGTACAGTCATGCAACCTCTTGCAATTCTGAGGTGCCTTGTAGTTCAGTACCTTTTTCCATACAAATGGATTTTTCAGTTAGTCTGATGTTGCTGTCTGTAATTTTTGCAGTGTGCTTTCAGGTGATGTAAGTAGCCACCACAAGGCCAGAAATTGCCAAGAGTCAAAAAGGTCAGTTTATACTGAGAAGGACTGCGGAAAAAGACCTGGGCATACTGGAGGATGAAAAACAGCACATGAGCTGACAATGAGTGATTGCAGCCTGGAAAGACAACAGTAGCCTGGGCTGCAAAATTAGCTTGACCAGCAGGTTAAGGGAGGAGATTGCCCCTCTGCTCCTCTCTGGTGAGACCCAACCTGGAGTACTGGGTCCAGCACTGAAGCCCTCAGCACAGGAAAGACCTGGACCTGTTGGAGCAAGCCCAGAAGAAAGCCACAAAAATGATCAGAGGGATGAGACACTTCTCCTTAAGAGAAGGAAAGACTGAGAGACTTGAGGGTTTGTGTTGCAGTCTTTCAATACTTAAAGAGGGCTTATAAGAGAGATGGGGGAAACTTTTTAGCAGGGCCTGTAGCAAGAGATCAAGGGGCAATGGTTTAAAACTAGAGGAGAGGAGATTCAGACTAGATATAAGGAAGACTTTTTTACAATGAAGGTGGTGAAACACTGGAACAGCTGAAACAAGTTAAACATTGGAACACCTTGCTCAGAGAGGAGGTAGATTCCCCATCCCCAGAAATATTTGAGGTTAGGTTGGATGAGGGTGTGAGCAACGAGAAACCTGAGCAGGTTGAAGGTGTTGTTATGCATTGCTGGGGTCTTGGACTAGATGACTTTTCAATGTCCCTTCCAACCCAAATCATTCTATGATTCTATGATATGCCACCACTAAACTATCATAAAGTCTTTCCCTAAATGGAAAAGTATTAACAAGTAAAAGTGTATCTCAGGGAACACCACTGTGGTTCTGGACAAACCCTAAAATTTTTCAAGGAATATTTTCTAAAAAGGTACAAATTACAGAAATAAATTGCATTACAGAAATAAATTACAGAAATGAACAGCAAGGATAAAACTGACCTTTAAGATTTAAAATAATAATATTTTTTTCAATGTTTACATGAAAATTTTAAGAGGAGTTTGCAGATCATCTGAGATTTGACGGAGAAAAATGGCATTGTCATTAAGGTATTGAGCAGGATCTCAAAAGCCAAGGAATTGATCTTGGCTCTGTTGCATGGGCTATTTAACATGAGATATCTCGTGAGATGCAATTGTTTTCACCTGATTTCAGCTAATTAAATTTTAATCATTCTGCTTGACTTTGGAGTTGAAGAGAGAGATGGGGTTCCTCCCATGCTGAGAAGGGTAACTAAGACAGGAAGAATGAATCCCTCTACAACGATTTTTGGGGACAGCCACACACATAAACTTGCCATATAAATTCCATGCAGATAAAGTGAGCTGAAATCAGTCCTACCCTTCATTTCACAGTACCCCAGCTCCTCACCTTGAAACTGAGTTTACTTCTTCCTTTGGGAAACTTGTCCATTCAAGCTCCAAGGTTTCCAGGTCAAGGAATTTTTAATGAATATTTCCTTAAAGCACTCACCTTTGTCAAGCTTGGAGTTAACTGAGATCTTCACATACTACTCTAATGACCAACAATTCTATAAAACAGGGGCAGCACTTCTGGAAAACCACTATCTTAGTGTGTATCTTTGCTGGTGTTAGGTCCTTGACCTATCTAGTGGCCTTTTTTCCAAAGTGCACATTCCATCAACACCAAATTTCCTTTTCTGTTTTAATAACACAGGAGGGATTGATTCCATACAAGTGGCACATACATACTTCTCGTGTCTTTTTTATTAGGACTGACTGGGGATACGGTACAAGTTAAGGGCAGCTCTGTAATGGCTTTCACATGATTGCTGTAGGAAAGCATTCTTAGAGCCTTGCCTTCATCCAGCTCCAGGAAAGGAAAAAAAAAAGAAAAGGATAAGAAAAAAAATGTTAATCATTTATTTCTGCTCGAACATGTGCAAATTCCAGAGGAGCATCTGGAAAAAAATAAAAACACAGGGAAGTTCTCTTTAAACAAAATAGTAGCACCAAAACCAAACCATAACACACAGAAGAAACCAGCCTCATGGTCAGTGTCAAGCCTAGGGGACTTCAAAGACATCTGTGCGTGCACGCACGTGCATATGAGTGTGTTTGGAGGGGTTTGTGTTACTGCAACCACTCTGAGCTTGGATCACCTCCAGGTGTGTGGACAGATTGAATGGTCACTTACGTGACCAGCATCAAATTTGGTGGAAGGAGGACAAGTCTCCATACCTACTGACTCTTCATCTGAGGGTGAGGACAAAGGCAGAGTAGGGTCATCCCCAAACAAGAAAATGGGTGGCTGGATTCTAGACTTGAGATCTAAATTCTGCCCATGGCAATGGGCAGCCCTCTAGACCTGATCTGAGTTTCTGTGGAGTACACATCGGTCATGTTAAATGTGCATCCTCCTGTCAGATCAGTCAAAAAAATTTAGGTAAAAATCTGGTGATAGGCTTTGTCAGCTTCTCAAGGTCTTTGGAAGTATTCAGTTGGAATATGTTGCTTCCTGGGGTTATAAATATATGAATATCCAAAGGTGTGTGTGTGTACCTGCTCATTGTATGACAGTATTTCAATAAGTTCTTGGTATTTGTGCTCTAAAAAAAGCCTGTGAAAGTTCTTTTTAATCAAATAAGCACCTAGTTTCCACTTCTTATTTGCATATCTTCCATAGAAATACTATTCTTCATACCCAGAAGAGATAAACCACACACAGATTTAAATGATGAAAGGGTCTCTGTTTTCTGTAGTTGAAGCTATCAATGTCAATGCATCCATACCACCAAAGCAGCCCTAAACTTACCTCTGTCTGCTTGCACCTTAGTGTTTTCCAAGTCTTGAAAGAACAGTCTCACTTCTGAATCTGCCCTTTATTTTGGCTTGTTTATATATATCAAAATTAACTCATTGATAATGTAAATATAAGCCCTTTTTCTTACTTCCAGTGAGTGATGATTTATAGATTATGAAGGTCCCAATGAACTATCCTACTGTGTTCTGGTCATAACTTAAACAAGGAGGCACAATACCTAAAGCGAAATGAGAAAGATAATGGGCCTTTTTTTGAACCAAAAAATTATGTGTATGCAATTTGTTGAACATTAGGTTGCAGATAACACTCTTAGCCATGGCTTCTCATGGTGCCTTCCTATAGAGCTCAGCCTCAGTTTAAATCACAAAAGTGTGGAGAGAAGGGAGTAGAGATTTGTTTTTTTTCAGATGTTGTGCCTGAAGTTCCCTCAAAAAATCTTAGACTCATCACAGCTTGACAGATTATTACATCAGCCAAAACCGATTTATTGTCCATGGGTATGTTCTATCCTCATGCAGATGCAAAGGAATTTGCCTTAGCCTGATCCAGTTTTAATGTCAAATAAACCAGTATGGACTATCCTGAATTTGCCAAGAGGATGGTGCACAGACAGAAAGGTACAACAGCTCAACTGACAACTCAGCTAAGATTCAGTTGCCCAAACATAGACCTGCTAACACGAGATGCCCATGGATATTTAGGACATCTAAATGAGATTGGCAGGCATTTCACAGGACCTATGAGAAATCTGTGACTTTCTGGAGCAGTCGAGTGGGATACTCTGTGCCAACTCCTTATTAACTGAATCAAATCTATGGGGTGGAAATCAATTTTAAGTCTTGGTCAAATCTGAGCACTCGTTGCTTTGGACATGAAAACAGGAAGCCAAGCAAATAATCAAATGATATTTAAAAGCTTTTTGCTTTTTGCTCTTCAACAAATTCTTTAATTTACCATTAAAGCAGTTGATCCTTACAATCACTCACATAAAAAGAGAGTGCTGAGAGTGGAGATGCAAGATATTTTTCCCTTCCTTCTGTAAATGCAACCACTTGCTCTGTCTGATTGATGAGAAAGAAATATAGTGGCTCGAAATCCTAAACTACATGGGAGGAAGGAAGGGGATAAACTCCCATAAAAAGATACAAGGAGTGAAATATCTTGGTCCATTAAGTACAGTAGAAGAAGAGCTTGGGAATCCTCCTTTTCTCAATGACCCTCAGAGGGGGCTACGAAGACGATCAAAGTGCTGGAGCATCTCTGCTATGAGGATAGGATGAGAGAGTTGGGTGAGTGGAATGACCATAAATTAGAAGGGGGAAGATTTAGGTTAGACTTTAGGAAGAAATTCTTCACAATCAGGGTGATGGGGCACTGGTACAGGTTGCCCAGGGAGGTTGTGGATGTCCCATCCCTGGAGATGTACAAGGCCAGGTTGGATGGAGTCTGGAGCAGCCTGGTATAGCAGGAGGTGTCACTGCCCATGGCAGGGGGGTCAAAAATGGATGATCTTTAAGGTTCCTTCCAACCCAAACTGTTCTATGAATCTATGATTCTATGATTCTATGACTCTCAGACTGGACATGTTAATGTACCTTATCTTTCTAGGTTTGTGGTTCTCATGAACTCCAAAAAGTCGTTTCTGACCTTGCTGTGGCCAAGATGACTCTCTCTCTCCTCAGGCAAAACACAGTTTTGAGGGCATGTTTACTGTAATCTTTGTAATGCAATGCAGACTGCACTTAGTATCAGTGTCCTTGAAACACATGGGAAACTGCACCACTGGAGATCCTCCGAAGTCCTGCATGAGGACTGTTGTCTGTCCTTCCAGCAGGGCTGTGTTCTGGGTCATCCCACAGCTGACACAGTCCCAGATTTTCATGTCAAATCAGAGGCAGAATTTTATCCTCTATCTTCCTCCTTGCTAGGCTTATGCAGAACTGTGTGGTGAATCTCCCTGGCTTTTTTACTATCAGAAACCACGTGAAAAGACCTCATTAATCTCAGTTTTGAGCTCACATATTTCTTGCATCACAGTTCAGGGCTTCACCAGGAGATCAGCCATCCTAGCAACACAACGCAATGGCAAGGACAATCTCCTCTGTGATGTGCTGAAAGAGATCAGGTAGGTTAAGAAAAAGGTTCAAAGCAGGTTGCCAAGTACTGTTAGATTAAAGGATAAAGCATTGATTTTCATAACTAAATCTGCCTGCCAAAATGATCTTCTTTGCCCAAATCTCCTCCCTTCCCTGACCCTCTGAATGCTCTGTGTTATACCACAATGGAAAAGAACTGGTCCTGACTGGAAGTGGATGCAGATGGCCACCACTGCATCTTTAACCAGTGAACTGGTAAAGAGATGTTTTCCAAGATCATTTCCTCCAAGCTATAGAGTATCCTTCTGGGGTCCCAGGAACAACCACTGAGGACAGAAGGAGTTGACAGGAGCTTGTGGATAATCTCACCTCACATCAGTTGTCTGCAATAGTTGTGGAGATAGTCATCTTTGAAACTTCACTTTTCTCTTAAATAGGTGTTTAAAATAAGTTACATTAATGATCAACAAGACCCTTGTTCTAATAATTTTCCTTCTCTAAATAAAGCAGCCCACGAAGGCTTTGGATGACATGTTATTCAAGGGTCTTGCCTGTTATCTGCCCACAGTTAAACAAGAAAATCTCTCTTTGCAAATAAAACTCTTTTTTTGTCCTTACTTTCAGAATTACACCCAAATATTCTTTCACTATGGTATAACCCATGATTTGATATTGTCTTTACTGTCAAGAAATTTACTGCCTCTACATGATATGGGGTTTCTTCTTGAAATTCCATGTCCCTTAGTGATTCACATTTATGACCAGAAAACATGAGCTTGGCAATTCCTTTCTTCAAATAATAACTAAAATATAGCAATTAAAATGTAAATGTTAATTAAAAAGGAATGATATGCAGGAATTATAAATTTGTCAAGTTTCATTTCTAGACAATTGGCTTGGGGTTGCGTTTTTAATATGGGGTATTGGAGAGATTTCTTTTATTGTTGTTTCTGGGTTTTTTTCCTTTTTCTTTCTCCCCCATTCTAATAAGTTTGATCTGGAATCTTAGTCTTTCATTATTCCCTGCCAAGCCATTTCCTTCCTCTCCTCACTCCCCCGAGCTGATTAACTGTTACAAAGCATTCTTGTGATATTTAGTAAATAACAATACAAACATGTTTATGTAACAGTTTAACGTGCTAATTATGTTTTTATGCTGGAGTTGAATGCACGCTGTCCTGGAGCCTGGGAGTCTTCAAGTCTTGGCTCTTTGATGTGAATTGTACACTGGGAAACACATTCGGTTTTCATTTTGCCTTGATGAGGGCTGCTGTTTACACTTTGGGTCACTTCTCCACAAGTCAACCTCATGCTAACAGCCCTGGGGAATGCACTGGTTCCACACCAAAGCCACGTGAGCCTCTGTGCCTACAGTGACTGTGACTGTGAACAGTTAAGGAGGAGAAAGCTTCTCATCCAAGCTTTGGTGAAGCCATTTGAGAATATAAATTGAAGATGATTATTAGTCATTATGACCAGGTTGTTCATTTAGAGTGGTTTAGGCCACATTTGCCAGTCTATATGATCATTGCTGTCTTGGTCAATTCCATATATATTCAGCTAAGAAATTCCTTAAATTATAAAGAATGAATAACTGTGCTACAACCTGAGCTAAGATGATGCAAATTTCTAATGGGTCTTCTGGCAAAAGAATATTTTCATAGAATCATAGAATCCCCTGAACTGGAAGGTACCAAAAATTATTGAGTCCAACTCCCATCCCTACACAGGACATTCCCAACACTCACACTGTCTGACCGAGGGCATTGTCAAAATGCTTCTGGGATGCTGGCAGGCTCGGTGCCAGGACTGCTTCCCTGGGGAGCAGTTCCAGTGCTCCAGCACTCGCTGGGGGAAGAACCTCTTCCTAATATCCCATCTAACCCTCCCCTGGCACATCTTCCTACCATTCCCTCCTGTCCTATCATAGGTTGCAAGAGAGAAGAGATTAGCACCTGTTTCACCTCCCTCCCTTGTGAGAAGGCAGTCAACAGCTATGAGATCCCTTCTCAGCCTCCTCTTCTCCAGGCTGAACAGGTCAAGTGACTTCAGCCATTCCTTATGTGACTTCCCCTCCAGACCCTTCACCAGCCTTGTGGCCTCCTCTGGACACTCTCCAGTAGTTTGATGTCCTTTTTATCCTGTGGCACCCAAAACTGCACACTTTTTTATATACTAGTCACAGAGAGAGAGATTGCCTAAATACTGACCAAAAAATTCAGGCTTCAACTCTCCTCTGAATCCAGTAGCACCCATGTTGGCCAAATCAGGCTCACCAAATCTGATCCATTGGACAAATACAATCCAATCTGATAATTCTGAGGATACTTAGGAACCAATTTAGGTCAGTAAATTTTATATAAATCTCTATCTCTCCACTGATACACAGGGTCTGTATTAAAAGTTCATGCTGAATTCTTCCTACTCTTAATATGAACGAAATATAAATTGAACAGAGAGTGTATGGCAGAAGTTAAGCTTCATTTGACACAACAGTAATGATTAAGCATTTAGAAACTAATGTGACATTTTTTGTTTCCAGTCCAATTAGAAGAAATTTTTTTCCATTAATTTCTGTGAAAACATAGCAGAAAGCTGGACCTGTTATAAGCAAAAGACATGCTACTGAATACAATATATATATTTGTGACACTTTAAGGCTGATCTCTTACTTGACTACTGCATTCCCCTCTTCCCAGAGCAGGGAGAGCAGTTTGCTACTTGCTTTTCTCTTCTAGATTTCTCTTGATGTTTTACAATGAGCAAAGTTAGGTTATGCAACTCTGTCTTAACTTACAAAGAGCTGGAGCTTCCCCTGTGCCTATTGGATAGCTCAGATATTACGGATTTCATGAAACTGCTGCTTGAGACTGAGCAAATCTTGGTTTACCCAATATTCACCCACCAAACTTCACTTCTGACATAAATAATTATGAGATATTTGGTTTGCCTTTGGAGTAAAATAAGCAAACAAACAAACAAACAAAGCTATCTTTGTTACTCTGGAACTCCATTGAGAGAATCAGCTCCAGCTATAATGCATCGCGGGGGCTGATGCTTGCAAGAGACTGATCTTAAACTCCTGAATTTACAGCTGGGCTTTGGACTGCACCACAAAATATTCAAATGGGCAGTGGTTGTGACTGCGGTAAACGCGCTTGTTTCTACAAGAACATCTTCTGGGGCAAAGAGTATGATTCAAGGGAAAAACAAGAGCCAGGAGTCAAAGCTTCTTTATTCCATTAATAACTGTTAGGAGTTATGACACACCTTGGCATCCAGAACAAAGCCTTAGTGTTTCATTGTTAAGGATGATTCTTCCTTCTTCCAAGAACCATCAATTTCAATAGTAAATCATTTGAAGAGCCAGATCCAGGGCTGATAATTAGACTGATCATGGTTAATGGAGAATAGGCCACACTGACAGGCAGTGACAGTAAGCTAGTCCCCATCAGAACTGCCTGTTTTCACTTTAAGTAATTCCCCAGAAATCATCTAAGAGAAATCTTCTTGTTAAGTAAAATCACTCCACTGAAATATCAGAACCTGTATCTTAACTGCCATACACTGCAACCCCCCATCTCATCCTCCATGAAGCCAGGGAAGTTCTCCTGGTTTGTATCAATTTTATTTCTCTTGGCTAAGACCTCAAAACATGCATCTACAGATCTAAAAATTGACCAAAGAACCAAAGCTTGCTGTCAGTTAGTATGTGCTGTACAGAGATCTGCACCTCCACAGCAAAATATGTTAGGATGTCTACAAACTGATAAAGATGATAAATCTCTTTTATGCTCTACAGCAACATTCCCTGAAGAAAATGCTGTTGGCCTTTAACAGGGAACATATCCTCAGGACCTGGCAAAGTAAGGTGAAGGGAAAAATCATTCCAACCCACCACTGACATACAGGGAGGAGAATGTGACAATGTTCTTTCTGCTTGGTGTGCTTCTCCTTGTCACTTATTTCACCTTGATTTACCTATTCATCACTCCTCCACCACTTCCTAGAGCTCTTGACTGGTCTCCAAGTCTCATTCCTGTGCTGGGTTCTTGCATGAAATGGCTGGTAACACTTTCCAGATGTTTTATTGTCTTCCAGGTGATCTGGAAACTATTTTGTCTAAAATTCCTTCCTCTGGTGGAGGATTCTTTGTCTTCCCAGTTTCTCCCAGTCTGAGTAAGTGAATAACCCCGCCATCTTTTTAATGCAAGCCTAATATTTTTTCCTTAAGTTCTGACCTCATCTCTTTTCTTGTTCCCTGTTGCTATCTCTTAAAACTCCCTTAATGGCTGCTTGATAACCAAAGAAAGCTGAATCTCTCTCTGCTGAAGTTAATTTACTGTTCCTGCAAGACTAGGGACATAAAATGGTGCCATATTTGGGTGCTAGTGTTTGGTGCTATATTGTTCAAGAGGCTATTATCTAAGTATTACACTACTCTGCTTTCAGTTAAATAACTTCCCTGCAAGGATCTGTTTCTTTTCTAGTTACAGGTACGCAGCAAAATCATTTGGAATGTCCTTAGGAGAGTGGGACACCATAGAGGTCTTCCTGAAAAATGCTGGACCAAACTTCAAAAAGTCAGCAGCTAATGTTGCAAAATTGTAGTAAATACAGTATGAAAAAAAGCTGACTGGATTAGGGAAGAAAGGCTCAAAAAAACCCCAACCCAAACTCATCTGTGCAACAGCAATGGAGAAGGGGAAGTGCATGAGTTGATAACTCAAGTGAGGTGATTGGGTGATTACAAAGATGACAGAAAATTAGGTCCTACACATAAGAGGCTTCAGGTGATCATCTACTTGCCTGTTTCTGATCACTGGTGCTTCTCTGCATTGGTTTCATCTTGGCCCACCCAGGTTCATCTTTTCCACATCAGCAACGGGTTCTCTTGAATTAACCACCCGCAGAAGACACTAGAAAGCTCAAGACAGGTGACACCAAGATCACTCTGTACCATAAAATTTTGAATGAAAATATTGGATATTATCCATGCAAAAGAAGCCCTTGGAAGTGTCATTTCTAGCAGCACCCCTGCTAGTGGGAGCCTTGTGGGGATCCTTTCCAGTAAAGCCACCTTAGCAGTGAGCAGAGGCTAGAGTATGCTGAACCTCAGAGCTTTCTCCTCCACCTCAAGGAGACTGTGTCTGTTACAGCATTTTAATTCATGTGGCTTTCTACTTCTGCACCTGGGGTTATTTTGCACGCAAAATCAGAAGAAAGCAAATATAAGTCTTTGGCGGGTTATTCACAGCTCAGTAAGGCCAATCAGATTTAGGAAACAAGCTAGCACTGGAAGATAAAATAGTTATTATATGAGTAGTGATTTTATAGCTTTGGTAGGTTAAGGTCATAAACAAAACAAGATTTATAGTGGTAAATCTGTATTATTACACCATTCAAATGTAATCTTGCCCTAGAAATATGTCACATGTCAGACAGTACCCTCTCTCCAGATAGAGGACCCTAGAGAAAGGTCTTTTTCCCGTATGATTACAGAGTCAAAAGCTGTCACTAGTCCCTGCTGTGCCAGGGATCCAGAAACTGCATTTTCTTGTCTAAGGAGAGATTACCTAAAATATAACATTCTTTCAGTACCATTGTCAAGTGAAGTGGTCTTCCTTGAGGCCCTGATTCAATCAGGTGCATAAGAACACGACAAATGTATTTTCAGAGTAACCAGAGATTTTCAGAGTAACCACACAGACTTCATTGTGGTATTAAATAAAGAATATGATGCTTTAGTCTTTTCATCCTGTTAGATGATGTTAGGACAATCAGTCTAATTCTGATTAGACAGACCATACGGGAATCATAGAATCATAGAATGATTTGGGTTGGAAGGGACCTTAAAGATCATCCAGTTCCAACTCCCCTGCCATGGGCACGGACATCTCCCACTGGATCAAGTTACTCAAAGCCTCATCCAACCTGGCTTTGAAGAACTTCAGGGATGGGGCATCCACAAACTCTCTGGGTAACCTCTGCCAGTGCCTCACCACCCTCACAGGAAAAAAATTCTTCTATAAAAATAATATCTAATTTAAATCTTTCCTCTTTCAGCTTAAAACTGTGACACCTTGTCCTGTCACTGTGCTCCCTGATAAAGAGCCCCTTCCCAGCTTTCCTGTAGCCCCCTTTAAGTGTACCACTGCTATGAGGTCCCCCTGGAGCCTTCTTCTCTCTAGGCTTAAGAAAGCCAAGTCTCTCAGCCAATGCATTCACCCAATGATAAAATACCTCATTACTTCAGACTGAGGTCGTCTCAGGTGTGGGTACTAACGACAACATTTTTGTTACCTGTTTCAAGTGGAATGATAGAGCAGAGTGAATTCAACTTGGTAAGGCTGGGTACCTGAGGCAGTGCTTGCACGTTTAGACTGTTAGTTGTATGTATATATGGCTACGCATGTTATTCCTGACTCTGGATTTAATGTGGCATTAATTTTCTCCAAAAGGACAAGTATGACATACAGTATTGGCCCATTTAATTTCTTGTGGAAGCATACTTTTGAGATTTTGTGCTTAACCAACCTCATTTCAAGGTGCAGAAATCTTGCCCAAGCAAGTACTGGGCAAATCTCATATTTCTAAAATATTTTTAACTCATAAAATTGATAGATATATCTTGATTCAGATTGTCTTGTTTTGAATTGGTTTTCCACTCCAGGCTTAGCAACTTCCAGCAGGTTCCCTGCCTTATGATAATTTGTTTTCTGGAACAAATTGTACAACAAGGCCTAATAACAATAATAAAAAAATGAGAGAAAGAAAACGTTGTCAGGGATCCAAACATATGAACCTTACATCGTGAAAAGTTTTTATTCTGGTTCGTATTCTCACTCGTGCACAGATTTATTGAAAAAAACCTTGACATTTATTCATTTTCCACTTAGATTATTGTGGTTAAATCAAAAAGAAGTGTCAGGGCTTAAGGAGCTGAAAGCAGCTACACTTTTTTCCATTGTGACGGGTCACATGGTTTCCATTTGTTCCATGAAAAACCTCATGGTTTTGGTTATTTTCACTGTCTGGAATGAGATATAATTCCATTCCTGCTGCCAAATCTCCTGTATCACAAAGGCAACTCCTGCATTTTGGGCCATGTCCCTCAGTTCAGCTGGGAGGCCTGTTTCACAAGATTTTTTAAAAGTATTATTTATTGTTTCCAGTGGTCTGAGGAGAGTCTTCAAATGATTGTTTAAAACCCTTCTTCAGACAATAGGAGAGGAAGGGAGGTCTTGGGTAACGTACTGTGCTGCGGCAGAGGAGAGCTGTGTTCAGCTATGATTCCTTATAGGTGTGGGAGGCAACTGAGGCTGGGTCAAAAGCCTGTTGAAATGCATAGAAAGATTTCAGTGTGTGTGAAGCAGACCCATCATGACTAGGTTATGATCTTTGCAGTTGGGGGGTCAAGGAAGAAAATTAGCCTTCCACCCTTGACATAGAAAAATTGTGCTATAGGCACAAAACCAAATGCAGTTAAATTCTTGCACCTCCTGGACTTAACAAGTTGTCAATGGTTGCTCTTTGTACCCCAGTCAAATTGAATGAGAAAGTGAGTTAGCTCAGACCTCTGTGAGGAGAAAACAAGATTGTTTCTGTCCCATATCATGTCCAGGAACATGTTTGTTTGCAATTGAGTTCCCCAAAATTGGGTTGATGTGAGATTGTTTGAGAAAAGCTAATATTAAGGGAGTAAATAGTGATCAATGAGTTTTAATTCAGCAGTACCTAACGCTCCAGAAAGTATTTAAAAAAAAAGACATAATTACAAATAAAATGACAAATGCAAGCAAGATGAAAATGGATGTAATTTTACCTAAAGCAGGTCATACTGGATGCAGCTTATTTCAGTATCCATCTATCTATCTATCTGTCTATCTATCTATCCATCTATCTACAATAAAATCTACTGACAGATAGAAATGGGTACTTTTTTATTAGATTTGCTTGACATGATAGAATAATATTCCTTAGATGAATTCAGCTGTGGAATTTGAACTCTTGACTACACAGTCCAAGCCTCCAGTGAGCAGATGCCCTCAACACGTGCAATGAGTCTCACCTAAGTCCCAAGAGCTGTTATTAAACCAGCAATGACAATGGGAATTCCAAGATGTCATATGAAAACTGTATTAATTTAGGAAAAATTCTGTTCAAGACCAGAGAAATATTGCATTTCATTAATGTACAATTATCATATTTTGATGCTACCAGCACAAAGAATTTATTAAAAGGAAAACATTTGTTTCAATTAATAAAAAATGGGTTTTTTTCTATTTTCTTTTTTTGACACATTATAGCATAATGTTAGTGCCACACGTATATGACACTAAATGTAAAATTATTAATAATGAAATTACGAACTCAGAGTGAAAGTTTTGAAAAGATTTATTTGAAGAAGTTTTTTTTCCAACTTAAAATTTACTCAGAATATGTAGGAATATTTCTGAAATCTCTCCTTTCCTCAATTCAAAGAAGAAGTCGTGTTCATTGCTCTACCAATATTGGCAGTAGAAAGTCTAACCTTCATCTCTCACCTACAAACCATTCCCCACTTATATTCTTGATACTGTGATAACAAAATAATTGAATGATGGCAATATTTGTTATTTCAAATGACTGCAATTCAACACAAAGAAAATAAATGTTCTAAATAATGAGTTATAAAAAATAACTTGATTGCCTGAAAATGTCTGTATTTTTTCAGTTTTCTTGCTTTTATAATATATTTAATATACGTTAAGAGTAAAGTTGCCCTTTCAATGTAAAATTGAACAGTAATTTTCTTAGCAAAAAAAATTATATTGATCAGATGTGTTGATCAAATTTCTAAAAAAAAAAATGTCACAGTAAGGTTTTTTGGTTGGTTGGTTTGAACATCACTTTGATCTGTAGAGAACTGTTTTACTTAGGGCAACTGCTGTGGTTGGAAATGGAAAGCGAATGTTGCATTTTGTTAGTGGTCCTTTTACAAGTGATGTGAAGGTATAAGGGAAGTCATGAATGTCCTCCCCTTAACTGAGCACTTTTGATGGTTTTAAGGATGTGTTTATGGAAGAAAGGATGTGGATAGTCCCACTTGATTTCACTCTCAGCCGTTGATGCTAAACCTTAGCTGGGAAGTGGAAGTCTTCTCTAGGCCATTCAAAAAATGTAGAGGTCTCTGTAGACTGATTCATCCCACAGTCTTAGGCCAGAGTGAGTCTGTCCTTCAAAGGGTTCAGTCCCTCTTCATTATATGAGAGGGGCCAGAAGGAACTTGTTGGGTTGCAGTAGGTCTTCAGCTTTCAGTCAGTTATATATATATGTGATTATTTGTACCCTTCCCGTTGTCAACCACTTTGAATTCAATTATTTAGAAGAGTATGCTGACCCTTAGCTCTAGTGGGTATCTCCACTGGGAATTCAATAGCACCAGAATATAACTGGGATGAGGTAAAACTGCTCAAATGTTCCCTGGCATGTTTTTAGACAACAGAAACCGGGAGTATCTCAAAGCACAGGATGAATACTGCTATCCAAGGAGTATTCTCAACAAGCAACAAAGATCCAGCCACCCAATTCTGGAGGATATGAGAGAATAAAGATAATTCACCATTATGCCAGACCATGGGTCCTGACCCAGTCTATTTTATCAGCATGGATGTAGCCTGTGCACAAAAGTCTATGGCACTGGTTTTGCTTCTGTCAGAGGCGAGATCTTCATATGTAATCTCTGAACATGGCAAATATTGCTTTGGAAGTCAACCTTGGGAACTGCTGAGCAGAGCAGATCTTTTACCTCAGAAAACACTTGAGGTTTCCAAATGCACTTCCATTCTGACCCAGATTGAAACAACACCCAGCAAAAATTTTCCACTAAAAAAAAAAGAAGATAGGTCAGGATAATCTGTAGCATTCCAGCTGACAATATTCATCCCAAATGTGAGAAACTGGTAGGCATACTATGGATTTGAACTGCATTTATTAGTTCTCAAGTGGCTGCATCAGCCTTTGCTTGTTTCAGTCTGTTCTCCACACACACCTCTGTATTGAGGAATTACAGAATCAATAATTTCAGTTTAAGTGTAACAGCATATGTTGACGTATTTTATCATAGCAATTTCTCATTAAATTCTAGCACTAGGTATGATCTTCTACCATGTGTAACCTGTACTTCAGAACAAGTTTTTCATTGAACTTTAGACTTGTTCATAAATATTCATATATTTACTTGTTCACAAGATCTTGCCTTGGTCCAAACCAGAGAGAAAAATTCTATAACACCAGAAGCTCTAGCAATTACTGCAAGTCAGATTTACATCTTTCCTTTAAACTCCTAATAAAGTTGATTGTGAACTTGGAAAGATAATTTTGAGGGGTTTGGTTTATTTGGGTTTTTCCCTGCAGTCTGGATCTCAGTATAATCCTCAGGCAACAAGAAGAACCACTCAGGAAATACTTAGCAATTTCCAGCTAAAAATCAAAGGAAACTAATGTATTTCTTTTAAACTTTTTTTGAGGCTTGAGTATTTATGAAAATGATCTCTCATCTTTTATAATGGAAAAAGGAATAAAAGACGTTGTTTTCCCCACAACTTACTCATCTGCATTTGTAGGAGCTTTCCTAAAAGAAAATTTAAAGGTAGTACCTTTGCTCCTTCCTTGTGAAAATTAGGAGGCATATCTTTATTTTGATGAACTCTGCAAGCACCAAATTCACTTCAGGGAATTTGAATCTCTTTTATAGTATTGCAACCTAGGCCTGAGACTTAATAAATTTTGTTTCACTTGAACTATGTGTAATTATTATTTGCTGTGTTGATAGTAACATCACTTTGGAACATGGTTTAGTAGGCAAAGGGCTGATGGTTGGACTGGATGATCTTAGAGGTCTTTTCCAGCCTTAGTGATTCTATGATTCTATGATCAAGCAGCATTTACTTCCTTGAGGAATCCTTCCTGCATTTTTCATTCTTCTTTCTCTGTGGCACCAACAAAAGGAATCCTTCCTGCAGTCTTTTCCCTTTACAGAGGAATGAGACTTGCTGCTGAAAACCGCTGCTGAAAACCACTTCTGCCAGCTTTTTAGCCACAGCGCATATCAGAAGGAGATGGAAGACCACGTCTTATGAACTGGTGAGGAGTGCTACTTGGCAGTCATCCTTGTTAGATTCCAGAGTCTGTGGCTTCAAATGTATATCACACATACCTAGACACACAGACATATACTTCCCTCCCACGTGTTCACACACGTGCGCAGATAAGCAGAAACATGTTCACACACTGCACTGACAGCCCAGGACCACCCTTGTTCCAGTACACTTTCAACCTACAAATAACCTTAATGCATGCTCTCACAATGACTTATTTCTACCTTTTTTCCAACACTTTCCCCCCCTAGAAAGCAATATAAATTTGCATTGTTACAGAGATATTTGAGAGGCACAAGAATTTAGGAAAATGCAAGAACACAGGGTAATCCCACTATGCAGAAAAGAGGAAAGAGAATTATGGAATTTGTCACCTCCAAATTAGTTGCTGAGTTATTACATTTCTCTTTCTATGATGTGATGGATTAATCTGCAGTAGGACTCAGCACTTAACAGCTCTTAGGGTCAGAGGGTGACTTGAACAGCACAAAACTGCATGATTGGAGGAGCTGCGGCAGTCAAGGCAACAAGAACATTTTCTCGTGTGCTACTATCTCACCTTTATCAGCCTTCATTACTTCCATGGTAGAGCCTGTATCATCAGCTATGTCAATAAAAGTGTAGTAGCAAAGGAATAGAAAAGAAGAGTGAAGCCATCTTCAATCACTCAGATATATCCATGGAAGGACACTTTGATTTGTCTTTTGTTGTTCCTTGTCTGGTAGCCACACATGTGGGGTCTCTAAGAGCTTGCTGAATGAAGCTCAATGGAAGGATGTCTTTATGAAATGCCTAGAGGTATAGGCTTCAAAGACACTTATCCAGAGTCCTAACAAAATAAATGCTGCACAGACCTTCTCCCAAAGTGACTTCTCTGTATATGAATGAAAGTTGGACTGGGCATGGGTTCTCATCTCAGTAGTAAACATTCAACATGCATTCATGTTTGTAAAAGAGGAGATACACACTTTATGGCACAAGTGTTTGCCACAGACAGATTTTGGAGCCTTAAGAAGTCAGTTAAGCTCTCAGCTTCCACTTCTTTATCTGCCCAGTAGGAATGAAGATTTATCTTTTAGCATGGCAAGGACTGACATTTGCTTTGTACATATTTGCAGAATTCATAACACATCTGAGTTATAGTCTTGCTGAGACTTACATATGCTATTCTTGTAATAAAATATCTCTGTGTTCACAATGTTGACATTGATGGGAGCTCTTGGACCTTAGCAGGAGCTCAAATCAGAGGTCAAATACACTTAAAATTTGGCCCAGTAGATGGAAGCCCTCAGTATCCAGTTTGGTAATGTGTTGCTGTTGGGAATAAAGATATTCAACAACTACAGGCATGGCCTATGTATTTTGTCTGTTGCTCTCTTTACAGTGTGTCTTCTGGTGCTGCTTTCAAATGGCTTTCATCCTGGGTCTTCCACATTACTGACACTCAGCTATAATCACTCCAGGATTTCAAAGACTGACTAAGGGACTTCCTCATACCCAGTCATACTCTTGGGCTTCCACTTGCGCTCTGGCTCTAGTGGCATGATGATGCTGTTTTCTTCCACCAGGCTATCTCACCTGCCTGATAACAAGGAAAAATACACCATCTTTTCTCAGAGGCAACCTTCCTGCTCTCATTGTGGTGGCAGTCTAAATTATAACTAATATTTAACAACTAACGATTTCCCAAATGTGAAAGTGAAAGACAGGACTTGGGGCAAAGGCATCCAAGAGGAAATACATTCTAAGAAATAAAGGCCAGTGTTTGTAAGAGCCAATGCACATTTACTCACCAGTGATCACCTGTGTTGATGTGGCAAAAATTCTTTCTCATTGACATCCTTGTAAATCCAAAAAAAGGGAATTGTGCCACCATTTTGTCTTTTTATAGCACTTTGATCTGACAGCATCCTACTCTGACAAACCACAAAAAAAAGACCGTTGGGATCTATTGCCTTTGCCCTCCGTCTTTTAACTGTCTTCTTTTTTGGGAAGGCACAGTATTGCTTCCCTGTTTGCTCTTCCCAGACCTCTGTTGCCTCATTCATGAAGGTAAGGTTTAAGACCTCAGTAAACAATAGGTTTCCCTCACTTCCCACAACACTAAATAACTGTTTCTCATGTTTCTTAACTTTACCAAGTAATGGTGACACAGTGGCTAAAATCCTGCTGTGTCCACCATTCCCACCAACAGTCAGCACCAGCACTGAATAGTTCTTGCTCCAGCAATTTGATTTCCATCATTTGCTTGCCCAAATATCAGCCCCTTGCTCCATGTTAAATAAGTTATCTCTCTGCTTTCTGGTAACCTCTCTTCAAATGTTTGTAGACTGTTACTAGGTTCCCCGTGCTGTGGTTTCAGAGCTAAACCATTCATCTTGGCACATGACTCATAGGCTGTTTTCTTCAGCCAATTAATCCTGAAGTTGGATTTTCCCCAACATACCTTCTCTGGATCATCTGTATCTTTCTGGTAACGAGGTGCCCAGAAGTGAGCACAGCGTTCCAGGTGTGCTCACCCCAGGCTCATCAGGTGAATGAAGCTCACCTTTCTACTCTCTGACATCACTCCTCTGGGTTTCTAGCCCAGCCTCACAACGATGGTTTATCTTCTGCAGTGCCCTGCAATATCACAGCTCTTCTTGCTGTCCATGCTCGCCCTGGTGTGTTTTCCAGCATAACTGCTTTTACCTGCCAATGGAGAGGTTTGTTTCATGCTATTTCCACACCCAGAAGAGCTGTATGAACTGCCTTTTCCAGTTCTATTCTCATGTGTTTGCCCTCCTGAGTGCCCAAATTTTCTTCATTGCTCTGTGTATTGCCTTGTCCTTACTGGGTTTTGTTAATCCTATTGGCTCCACTGCCCTGACAACGATAATATCTTCCCAGAGCACAGAAGTCATAGTTCATTCTCTTCAATACCATCACACTCATTCCTTGCATCCACCTGGGGCAAAGCAGAGGAAAGCCCAAGAAAAGCTTTTTACAGTCCTTTATCCCAAACCTGACCTGTTCTAGTTATGTTCTCTCAACATGAATTATGGCAGGAAGTACTCCCTTGAGGCTGGTAGACTTTGCTAAAGTAGAACTTCTCCACTAATGAAGAACTTCTGTCTCTTTCTGTGCAGTGGACTTAACCCTCTGTAGCAGTGTTAGGATCCAACCCAGGGCTGTTCCTATTCTACTAAATCAAGCGGAGCCTCAGTCACCGGAACATGATCACATTGGAGTTCCATTGATAACAAAGTTCCTGGCACTTCTTTTGTCCAGAATCACCAGAATTCTCTAAAATGAGAGTAAACACAGCCCAGATACATATCCAGATTACAACCATTGTCCTGCCCTGAGTGCATAAATACAGTCATGGGTCACTCCAGCCTTAGTGCTCATTCAGTTTATGAGATGTAGTCAAAGTCTCCCCTTAGGCTTTCAACAGAGATGTTGCTGCCTGTTCCACGTATGCTCACACAACTCAACTGATGCAATTCTTTGTCTGAGTAACTGAGGAGAAAGAACAGCAAATTCTGCCCCAATTTGCTTTATCTGTTCATTCCAGCTGAGAGAGTCACAGCCAGGAAGCAGTGGAGAAAGCATCTCATGCACACTTCCTCTGTGCAGTGATGTAGAGGGTAACTGCTAATGGAGCAAAGACAAGGGTGAGGACAGCTAGAGGCCTGGGAAAAGTGAGAGAACAAAACCAGGAAGAGGACATGCCCTCACCAAGTTTTCTGCTCTTTAATAAAATTGTCCAATAAAAAGTCACACCCATCTTCCGAACTGCAGAACACTTTTTTTTTTTGCCTTATCTCTTTTATTTCTTTTCCTTCCACCCTATGAGTTTTGCAGAAGGTATGGAAACCTTAGCAGAAGGCCAGGTCCCTGGGAAGCAATTAACCACCTATAACTGCTTCTAGCAGGTGATATGATGTAAATCAGCTGATATTTTCTGTTCTTCCCCTCAGCCATCTTCCTGTGAAACACACTGTTAGCTGTCTTTAACAGGAGTGTTTATAGAGAATAATACCATTGCAGGCACTTCCTGCAACCATGTGTTCTTCATTTGGAACCATCGCATAGAAACATTGCTTCATGTGGCATTTCCAAATAAAAACCTCATGATCCTGACTCTGAAATGATGCATAAAGTTCTACCCTTGTGGTATTTCAGGGGAAAGAACTGATTTTTTTTTCAGTATTTATTCTTTCTCTAGTAAGACCAGAACAAAAAACTTTTTGGCACAAGAGCTAAATTCTGCTCTGGATTATATTATCTGAACCCCTTAAAGAAAATCTTCCCATCAGTTGCCTCTACCTGATCAAAATGTATCGTCTGGGTCTATTTGTAGTTTAGGTTTTCTCCAGCTTCATTTCACATTCCTTTCCAGATGACACTGATTAGTTGTTCATAAATAAGACCAAAATAAGTGGGAAATCAAACTCAGTGGCATTTTCATCTCCAACTCACACAGTTTACAGTTTCACAGTATCAAAAGGTTGGAAAGGACCTCCGAGATCATCGAGTCCAACCTATAACCCAACACTAACACCAACACTAACA
The DNA here is from genome assembly GCA_033556795.1 of Tapera naevia. NCBI lineage: Eukaryota > Metazoa > Chordata > Aves > Cuculiformes > Neomorphidae > Tapera > Tapera naevia. Next base: position 2,553,076 of record JAUMJJ010000129.1, on the reverse strand, counting down.
CCAACCCATCATCTAAACCATGGCACTCAGTGCCTCATCCAGTCTCCCCTTAAACACCTCCAGGGTCGGTGACTCCACCCCCTCCCTGGGCAGCCCATTCCAATGACCAATCACCCTTTCAGTGAAGAACTTTTTCCTAACATCAAGTCTAAACTTCCCCTGACAAAGCTTGAGTCCATGCCCTCTAGTTCTGTCAGTGGTCACCTGAGAGAAGAGACCAACCCCTGCTCAGTACCACATGTAAACACCATCCTGAACACCCACTACAACCAGTGCACCTTGTCCTTTCACAGCCAATGCGAACAAAACATGCTCAAAACAAATGAAAAGCAAGCTTCTTGACACTGTACAGTTAATAAATGCCATAAGATAATTAGTACAGTTAATAAATGCCATAAGATAATTAGTACTGTAGCAACAAAAGACATAATTTTATTTTTTCTGCTCTCTATGCAGTACGTGTACATTTTCTGAATATTCTTACTGTGGCTAATTTCATTCAGCAGATTAATAACCATGTATATTTAAGAGATTTTAATTCATTTTTCAATCTAATTTTTTGTTTCTTCCCCTTTGGAGTCTCTTTCATCCTCTAAGCTTTGCAGTCTTTCTCTATACAGACACTACATGGAGATAACCCAAATAGCAAATAAATTTACAGAAAAATCTGAGAATAATTAATTTTTTGTTTTTCTTTTTTCCTGTCATTTTTTCCTAAAAAAAAAAAAGATTGGAAATCTGAAAAACTTTTTGTTAATACATTTTGTAGGACAAATACTTTTCAAAATGAGGCACATTTAGAAAAAAATAATGAACAATATTAGAAAATGGATCTAATTCACTACTTTTCTCTTTGTCCTGTAAGCACAAAACCTCACTACTTCAAATGAGGATTTGAGATGAATCCTATTTTGTTGCCACAAGTTTCTCTGCCATAAATGAGTGAGAGAACTTTAAATGGTTGAACACACAGTGATTCAGGTCAGCAAAGAGAAGCTGTGTCCTAAACGCATTCTTTTCATTTTCTCTTGGAAATATGGGCAGATTGTAAAAGATTTTATATGAATTTAAAATTGCCTCTCAACAGTCTGCAGCTGGGACTGTGCAGCATAAACTTGCACAGGACTTTCTCCATGCAGAGGACATTGCAGGAACCTTGGGCACTTCTAAGCAATCAGGTACCCCCAGCACTCAAAATTCACCAGGCAAAGGCTGCTGATAAATGAAAGTCCTGACCTATAAATCAAGAAGATTTTATTTTTAGTAATAAAAAAGCAAGATGGGTTTTGTCTGTCCTCTGTCATGCAACGTGATCATTTTTTTCCATAATTACAAAAAGTAGAAACAAGTTTTGGTTTAGTTTAATTCATAACCTAAAACTTGGAAACTCGCATGATTTCAGCAGCTGGAACTTAAAAGAGAAAAAAAACCAAACTTCTGTGCAATCACTAGAGCTGGCACCTCTGCAAGAAGTAGACTTTTTTTTTCCATCAGCATCATCTTTTAATACACAGAATTTTAATGTGTGAAGTTCTGAATACGTCTTCAAATACCTATGGAAAATCTTGATGGGAAGACCTTTGACATGTTGCCCCACATGCAGGAAAATCTCTCTAAATTGGAGAGACAGGTTTTTGATACGTGGACTGTTTGGTGGATTAGGAATTGTCACATCCAGAGGGTAGTGATCAATGGCTCAGTGTCCCAGGGGAGATCAGTGACAAGTCATGTCCCTCAGGGGTCCATATTGGGACAAGTCCTGTTTAATATTTTCATCAATTACATAGACAGCATGATCAAGTGCACCCTCTGCAAGTTTGCAGATGACACCAAGCTGAGTGATACAGTTGACACGTCTGAGGGTTGGGATGCCATCCAGAAGGACCTGGACAAGCTTGAGAAGTGGGCCCATCTGAACATCAGGAGGTTCAACAGGGCCAAGCGCACCTGGATTGAGGCATCTCCCAGTACCAATAGAGACTGCAGGATGAAAGGATTGAAAGCATCTCTGCCAAGAAGGACTTGGGCATGCTGGTGGAGAACAAGCTGGACATGAACTGACAATGTGCCCTCATAGCCCAGAAAGCCAACTGTATGCTGAGTTGCATCAAAAAAAAAGCATGACCAGCAGGTCAAGGGAGGAGACTCTGCTCCTCTACTCTGCTCTCGTGATAACCCTCCTGCAGTGCTGTATTCATTTCTGGAGTCCTCAACATAGGAAGGACATGGAGTGGGTCCAGAGGAGGCCATGAAGATGGTTAGAGGGATGTGACACCTCTGCCATGAGGAAAAACTGAGAGAGCTGGGGTCATTCATCCTGGAGGACAGAAGGGGACACCTTATAGCATCCTTCCAATACTTAAAGGGGGCCTATAAGAAAGCTGAGGACAGACTTTTTTAATATATAATATGGTTTGTAGCCAAAAGGCGAGAGATAATAGGTCTAAACCAAAAGAGGGGAGATTCAGACTACGTATTAGGATGCAATTGTTTTACAGTGAGGGTGGTGAAACACTGGCACAGGTTGTACAGGCTGGTGGAAACATTCAAGGTCAGGTTGTATGGAGCTCTGAGCAACCTGATCTGGTTGAAGATGTCTCTGCTTACCGCAGAGGGGTTGAACTAGACGACCTCTAAAAGTCACTTCCAACCTAAATCATTCTATAGTTCTATGAAAAGCAGGTCTCTTGGAGTCACTGATTGGTCCCACAAGGTCTCTGGGGAATTCTTGTCTTGGAGAAGGCAAGAACCCAGTGAAGGTAAATGTAGAAAAAATAAAAAGCATGTAAAGTTCAGGGCTTTGCTTTTTACAATGAACTGACCCTTGGAGATATCAATATGTCCTTTCCTCACTGGTCCCTGTATCATCATCCTGCTTCCCTGGAGGGTTTTGGAGTGTGGGGTTTTTTAAGCTTACTCTTCAACCATGTGACTATAGGGAGGGAATAATAACCTCTCATAATAAACTTTTTACAACTGTAGGGGCTTAGCCTCAGTGCTGCTTGTTTTCTCCCCCTCCTTCTCTCTTTAAATCTACAAGACTTTCATCTCTTTAAGTAGAGATTTTGACATGCTGCAAGGAAGAATTTTGTGGCTTGTGATACATACTGGGCACAGCATGGATTTTCTACTGATTCATTTGGAAATTTGAGATAGCAGGAGACTGGGCTTAGAGGACATGAAGGAGTCCTATCTGGCCTGAATTTACACTGGATTTGATTTTTGTCCAGAAAATCCAAAAGGGAGAATCTACTCATTGACTATTTTTGGAACTAAGGTCTATTTACAGTTGCTCTGGAGTCTAGAGTCAGTCCAAACTCTTTTAACAGATGCTTTGTGTGGTCTTTGAACTCTTGCAAGTCACAAGGGAAGGAAAAAAGAAGAGGATTTCTGTATTTTAAGGCCAAGGGCTTTTCAGATTATTTAGAATCATCTCCAATGTAAACCAATTGCATGATTTCCATCCAGTTCCTTCTGTCCTGAGCTCAGCTGCTTGTGTCAAAGATGCTAAGCACTTGGCGATGATGACAGGTAAGGGAAAGAGCTGCATATGGTTAAACATAGCTAGTAGCATCTGGATGCTGCATCTGAAATGGGACATGTTATGTTGTAATGGAACAGTGGCATCTGTTCCTTAGCTGAAGAGTGCTGGTGGTCCTTATGGCTGTTCCCTGGAAGACTTGTCTGGCATTTTCACTCTCAGACTTGATAACAAGAGTCCCTGGTGGCCTTGGAGAAACATGGCAGGATTTCAGTTTTCTATTGGCCATGGAAGACTGGGAATCGTGGACTTTGTCCAAGAATCAGATCTGAAGGAGAGCCACATTCCCCAGGGGCCACTGATGACAGCACAGCTAAAGTGGAGCTTCATCTTTTCCAACTTGCCTGTGGTCTACCACACAATTTGTCTGTTATGCTGAGCCTAAGGAAGCTTACAGCTCAGAGTCAGCAGCTGCTTTGGCTTGAGCAGGCCACTCACTTGGACAGAAGACTACAGGGGACAACAAGAGAGACATCACCCCACTGCTTATGACAGTATATTGGAAACTCTAAGGTTACTTTAGTCTTCTCTGAGCAGGAGACTCTGGAAATGACTCCTAACCCTTACCCTTCTTTGCCACCAACTTGCTGAGAGAAGTGACTGGTTGTATGCATACTCTTCCTTTGTTCCTGTCCGGTGAAAAGATCAGTGAGTTTTAACTCCTCCTGGAAAAGGTATTCTCCAAGAGTACTCCTTGATTCAGCTGAAAACATCCTCACTGTTTTCTTTTAGCAAGTCAACTGCCCTGCAACATGTCTGCTGGACAGACTGAGCTGGGACACAACATATTCTCAGGGTCTGATCAAAGTTGGGCAAAGCTGGTCAATATCCAATGGATGATTGAGAGTCATCTTATTTGGTTGGAAGTGGCCCAGTCACTCCTATATCCCCACATTTTCAATGGAGAGAAATAAACTTCTTGGGCAGAGACTGTCTGACCTATTTTACCAAGTATTTTAGGAAGAGATGATGATCTCCACTGAGTGGGCTCACTACACCTCTACTGAGAGTGAAAGGAGAAACCAACACAGAAAAAGAAACTACAGCATCTAAAGTTACAAGAGAGGAATCCCAGGCCTGGTCTTTTCATCTGGAGACCATTAAGTAGTGCATGACCCAAGATTTCCCTATTTGCATGAGTTCAGTTGCTCCTCTGCTACTGGTAGGTACTTAACTATGGCTACTCAACAAAGTAGGAGCCGTTTGATGAATGAAGTTCCACAGTAATAGCTCCAGTGGTCCATCTTAGCAAATTTAAGTAGAGCTGTTGAAAGGTGAGAAAGTACTTGTGCTGTAAACATGGGAACATAGTACTAAATGACATGCCCACCCACTTCTTGGTCTCTTTCCACTGCCAAAGCAGTAAAAAGGGACCTTAGTGTAAGTGTGAATCCAGCTCTTGGAATGTTTTTCCATTTCCTTGTATTTACGTTAATGAACACTGTCACTACAGACTCACATTCCCAGCTCTGTACTTCACCAGACTGACCAGCAACAAAACCAAGGAGATGAGACTAAACAGATGATTTTGTGAGGGTTTTATTATTATTATTTTATTCCTCTAGGTTACGGAAAGAAGAGAAAGGTTATGCCTCTGATTTGAAAAAAGATAACAGCTAAGCTCAGAGACAGATTTAAGGGAAAAAAAGTCAGGAAATTCAAGGAAAAAGTGTCTGCACTCTAATTTAATACTATTAATTGGCAGTGTTTTCTACTTGGTAAAATGTTCCTCCTGAAAAAGGTCAGCTTGCCTGGATAACATCCTAATGCCTGACAGCAGATTGCTTTACCTTAAGATTAACGAGGAATAAAAAGATGGTGTAAAAGCCTCTGTTCTCAGAAAGTGTAACTTTTCATGAGTGCTTTGCACATGTTCCGATGGCTATGTAAGGCAGAAAAGAAAGAAAAGCGATTCCTTTTGGTCCACATTGTGCATTCATTGTATCTCCTGTACCCCCCACTTCTATCTCCCAACACCATAGCACCACTGGCAGGAAAGGTATGCAAATTGTGTTCCTATAGGTTAATCTATATATATCTGTGTATGAATGTATCCATGGGCTGAATGAGGTACGATTGCTGGAAGAGTAAGGTTGTCATAGGAGATGTGTCAAGAAGACAGTGTTCATCTCTAGGTTATCTCTGGACTGAACTGGCTTATCTTCTTCTGCTGTGGATATTTGAATCTTCTCCTGCACCTGAATAAGAACAGCTTCTCTTTCCACCTTGGTCTCTCATGCAATTGATTTCTTTGGTGCTTGTGAAACTCTGTTTGTCGGAGCGCCACAAATGCAGAGTGTTCATCTTTAATTCTAGGTCAACTCAAAAGCTTTGATACAGCTCTGACCCTCAAGAAGAGCTATCATGGTTACGCCAATGAAGACTGAGAGATTAGGTGAGATGTCACTTGAGTCTTTGGCTAAGTACCTTCTGACATAAAATTATCCTGTATTTCAGAACATTCCAGGTATTTAAATAAATACATACGTGCATATATTTTTGTTTATATATGTATATGCACTCAGAGAGTCTATTTGACATGCTCATACTCAACTTCCACATCCAAAGAGCTCTTGTCTACAAAAAACTGAGTATTAAGAGGAGCTGTATCTATTCCATCCCAGTGCTGAAATTGGGAGGCTTTTGTTACATCCATATTAACAAATTGAATGGGATTTGGACCTGGTGTTGGAGCTAGACAACCAGCTCAGTGTGGTAAGTTAAAGTTATTTTATCTGGTATTGCATAATTTCTCATCTTGAACATGAATGGCAGAAGAGCAATTTGATAAGCACCATTCAGATCCTCGTATGAAATACCTATGATGACATGTCTTGAGATTCTTTCTGGGACTGTTTGAATTCCTGTAGTTCTTGGTTTGAGTAAAACGAGCAAACTGGACATTTCTTTGTGGCCCAAATAATGTCCCTCCTTACTGTTTCAGAGAGATGGAAAATACCTTTCCTTTGAAGAAAGGCTGAGAGAATTGGGGTTGTTCAGCCTGGGGAAGAGAATGCTCTGTGGAGACCTTATTGTGACCTTTCAGTACTTGAAGGGGGCTTAGAAGAAAGCTGGGGACAGATGTCTTAGCAGGGCCTGTTGCCCTTTTCTCTTCTCTTTTCCCTTTTCCTTTCCTTTCCTTTCCTTTCCTTTCCTTTCCTTTCCTTTCCTTTCCTTTCCTTTCCTTTCCTTTCCTTTCCTTTCCTTTCCTTTCCTTTCCTTTCCTTTCCTTTCCTTTCCTTTCCTTTCCTTTCCTTTCCTTTCCTTTCCTTTCCTTTCCTTTCCTTTCCTTTCCTTTCCTTTCCTTTCCTTTCCTTTCCTTTCCTTTCCTTTCCTTTCCTTTCCAACCTATAACAATTTTAATCTGAGAAAGTGGTAGAAATTAGCTGCTGTGTGTCCTGCCAAGTTTCATATAAATTTTGCCTTGATTTGCATATGTCTACACAACTCCTCTCCAAGAAAGACAGCTCAGCTGAACTACTTCAGAAATTAACAGTTCACCCTTAGAATAACATAGATAGACTGGACAGTTAGGAGACAATCTTGGACAAGATACAAGTTACATTGCTTCTCTCTATAGAGTCTAGAGCAGGATGTATTTTCTCCTTATATAAACCTATTAAAGTTCCCATTTTTAACAAACAGGGTCTATGATGACCAGACCAGCTCTACATGTCTGTAACGTAGATGCCTCATATGATAACCCATGGGTGCCCTATTACACTGCTGCTCTGTGAGGGCTGGACGTAACATGCTGCCCTTCCACTTCAGTATGAGGATCATTTCAGATGCCCATAAAGGGCAAATACTTGATAATGCCATGGAAGAAATCAGATATATAACAGATATCAGTTGTGTTATTTAAGGCATCAACCATGACAGAGCACATAGAAAAGGAACTAAAATATTTCTTTCTCAGCCTAAATAAATACAAGCTTAGAAATATAGAAACGCAGAATGATTTGGGTTGAAAGGGACCTTAAAAATCATCTAGTTCCAACTCAAAGTTAACTAATAAAGTTCAGATGGGTCCAAACCGCCTTTATAATCAACGTAGAGCAACTGGCTTCAATGAAGTGCGAGGCCAATGCCTGTACAAAGTAAAATAGGAGAGCCTGGATTGCTGTGAATATGTACACTGTTAGACTCTGCTCACTGCTCAAGACAGACTCTCCCACTACGCACTCAGCTGTGTCAGTGGAACAAGTTCTAAAAGCCAAGAGCTGCGTTAGCAGACTCTTGAACTGGGATTTCTTATGTTCCGAGTGCAACTCTTAAGAAATGTAAAAGCAGGACTAGATTTAATTCATGTTTGATGCTTAGCTTTGAAGTGGAAGCCCTTTTCCACCCTAGGATATCAAAGTATTTCGTAAAGTACTTTAGTATTATTGTGTTGCGTAGGTGACTTCACAGCAGTCATGGTTTCCAATGCATATGTAACCCAGTAAAGCTTATGCTACAGCCAGGCATAAAGCAACGGGACATCTTCCAGGCTCACAAGCTGTGTTAGATGCAAAAGTGAGAACAGAATACTGACATCCTTCATGCCACGCTTCTACCTTAGCCACACATGCTTTTCCCTTTCCATACATCATCCTGATGCTCCTAGGAAAGAGATTAATCATTTTGTATCTCATTTTTCCACTGGGGGTGAGTCAAGCACAGATGACTGAAGTGGCTTAGACACATTCTTAGGACAGTGCCAAGAAGAGAAAGAAGCTTTTATAGGACTTAGAGGCAGGAGTGAGACACCAACTTGTGCAAACCAGAGATTCACTAAGGCCCATGAGGCAATGGAAAGTGTTCTGCTATTGCAGAAATTAGGGAAGGTCAAAAACGTTTTATTTATTGGGGAGAAATTTTTCCATCATTCCCTCTAGGTTTGTCCCAGTCCTTAGAAAATATCTACCAGGATATTCAGTGAAGAGCCTTGTAAGTATAATTCATTACTCCACCTCATGCTAGAAATTATAGATTCTAGGTACTGATTTTACAGTACGGGACAAATTTCCTCACTCTTGTCCTTTCAATGTTTCACAATGGATAAATATCCATGCCACTCCTTGCACGTCCTTAAGGGACTAATGACCTTATAACCTTCCTTGCTACCACATCCTTCTGCTCCTCCTATATCCATTATGCAGCAGGTTAACATAATTAAGTTACACTCAGAGCAATATTTCCCAGCATATTCTTAGCTTTAAGGGTACAAGTGGAACTGTTTGCCTGCCTCTAAGCTTGTCCTCCCAGTTCTGTCACTAACTTAATAAAAGATTATTGAATATCCACGCAGTCCTTGCTTAGGTAAATTTATCAGCTTCCATCTGAAGGGATCCAAAGTTTAAGTCCTGTTTAATCCTTTAGCAACTCCTGATTGAAGAAAGAATAAATCATGGTGGCCTTGTTTCACTGAATGCTCTGGGGCAGTGTGACCAGATATTCTAAAGACAAGAAACATTTTTCCCTCTCTTGGTTTTACGTTAAGGTACAAGGAATCCCTGACTTTTTTTGGGAGGAAGAGTGACTGTTAATTGTTTCCAGAGGGAGACGTGTATTTGGAATAAGCCATGGAATTATCCGGCAAGGTAGAGCAGCAAATATGCAAAGAGCAGAGCTCATTGGGACATTCACAAATATTTCCTAAGGACATTGGCTATTGGCATGGTTTCTAGAAGCTTTTTGCTTTCAACAGACCAGTTTGCAACAAGCTGTGTAAGACAGGCAGTGGCTTTGAGATTCTCCTCTTGGAAGCAGGGAAAGTCATGCTGCTTGAGAAGTGACAATTAGATATAAACCCATTAAATGACAAATACTGTCTGGGTGCAGACACAGTGCAGAACTGCTTTTCTCCTGCAAGATGTATTGAAACAGCATCTCTTCTAAGATCTTCCCACCAGAGTCTGTGCAGCTAGTGGTTATCACCAGACTGTCTAGAATGAGATGTCCAAGACTTATATGTCTGCTTTTGCTAGGGCCAGGAGAGCTGATTTCTGACATAGAATCAAAATCATCTGGTTGGAAAAGGCCTCTGAGGTCATCAGGTCCAACCGTACCTGTCTCTTTACTAAACCACGTCCCTGAGAAACTCGTCTCTGTGTGAAGAGAAAGTAGTCAGGTCACTCTGGAGCTCCACAAACTATATGTGGATTAGTAAACTACAGTTTCACTCTACTCTGCAGTGGTGCAGCCCCAGCTTGAGCACTTTTGAGCACCACAGTATAAAAAGGATCTAAAGCTACTGGAGAGTGGCAAGAGGAGGCCACAAAGATGGAGAAGGGTTTAGAAGGGAAGTCATATGAGGAACAGCTAAAGTCACTTGGTCTGTTCAGACTGGAGAAGAGGAAACTAAAGGAAGACCTCGTTGCAATTTACTTAGTCCTCACAAGGGAAGGAGGAGGAGCAGGCGATGAGCTCTTCTCTCTGGCAACCAGTGGTAGGACCCAATGGAATGGTTTGAATTGGACATTAGGAGAAGGTTCTTCACCAGAGGGTGGTGGAGCACTGGAACAGCGCCCCAGGGAAGCAGTCATGGTGGCAAGACTGACAACATTCCAGAAGCATTTGGACAATGTCCTCAGCCACCTGGTGTGAATGTTGGGGTTGTCCTATGCACGGACAGGAGTTGGACTCAATGATGCTTTTAGATCCCTTCCAATTCAGGGCATTCTGTGATTCTATGATTCTATGATTTGGTGGAGAAAAATGAGCACCTCCAGGGACTGATTCATTACTGAGATTAGATGGTAAAAAACCTTTGGGAATTCCAGTTGTGTTTGTCTCCTTTGGTGGCATAGCACACCAAGAACTTAAAACCATGAGGTCTCCACAGGCCTCCAGGGAAACAAATGTGTGTGTGTGATTTCAGTTAGGCTGGGTACCCCTCTGAAGCTGGACCTTCATGAGATTTTAGGGTCTCTATTCCCCTTCTCCATATACGAAGACATATATTTTTTGCATAGTGAAGCTAAGTAGGCTTTCAGAGTCATCCTTTTTTTGATAACCGTGAGCCATTAGGTCAACTCTGTCCATTTGATTTGGTTTACTCCTTAACTGGCAGCAGAATTAACCCAATCAACAGTTACCTCCAGAGCACAAATCAGATATTTCATAGGTTGAATAATTTCTGGTTCCATGGATACAAGCCAAAATTTATTGTTTTCCTAATTTAAGTGGCTCCAGGCCTTATTCCCAAGGACAACACAATCATCAAACAATGGATTGGGACAGGAATGTGCTCCACCTCTCTTGCAGAAAGATTCAAATCCATCTGTGCTGGAACAATGTATAGACTGGGGTCCAGGACTCAGAGGGCCAGAAAGAAAGCAAGTGAAAAGAAGACTGATGTTGCAGTGCGTGACAGAGGACACCTGGGTGCCAGACCTTGCTCCCAATGCTGTTCTGCACATGATGCTATGACTCTTTGATGCAAAAAGACCTCAGCAGATATCAGAACCCAGCTGTTGGGAATCTGGCCCTTTCCTCCTGTGGGTGGACAAGAGGGAGGAGTACATGGCACATCTCTCAAAATCTTGTATGTTCACACAGGAATTAGTCTCAGCCTGAAATTTCTTTCAGAAGAAATGAAAAGCAGAAGAGGGAGAAATTGCTCATATGCCATAAGGTGGGGGAAGGACAGAGAAGAAGAGAGCATACAGAATGCAAAAATAAGTAAAAGCTTGACTTAGAGACATACCACATTCTATATACTTCCCCTCCTGGAGACTTGGATCTAGTGGCAACTTCATTAGCTGTGTTCCCTGCACAGGGACTGGTGTCTCTTCCAAGGCAGTAACGAGACTTTTCCCCCTCGCATCAACCAGACCCACATCAACCATAGCCAGAGTAAATTCCTGATTGCTTCTTCACTCCTCTGCCTCCCTGGTGGGTTGGGGATGTCCTTTCACGAGGCAGGAGCTGCAGACACACACGCACGCACTCGGCTGCCCTTTTGCTCTGACAGACCGTTTCCACTGTCTTGTGGAAATCTGACCTGCACGCCAAGAACAATAACAAGACGGACATGGGAAGGTCCTTACCATCTACAACATGAGGAAACACTGTCTGCATTTAAGGAGTGAACACCCAGAATCTTTTTCCTCCTCTAGCATGGGTTCTTTACTCTCTTGGAAGCATTCATACTATGCAAATGTTATGTCTTGGTATTAGGTATGGGATTTTCATGTTGATTTCTCAATAGGTTTATTGCAGTTGCATCAAATCACATAGAAAAAGGAACCTGGGGTGTCAGTGAACATGAGGTTCAGATTTCATGTAAAACACGAGATGCAAACAAATATTTATCCAACTATGGATGCTGAAAGAGGCAGAAGGACATCTCCTGCACTCCTATCTGAAACACGCCTGTTCAAGTGTCCTTCTAGGACATCTCTATCCAACCTCCCCACTCGGTTTAGAATAAAACTCAATCTGCCCCATCACACTGTACTCACTGAAAAATTTTAACTTCTGCAACACTTCTTCATAATCTAATTTTGCTTTTCTGTATGAATCCTATTCCCTGGAGTGGCCGTGCTTTGTTGGACCTATTTGGTTCATTTCTCTCCCTAATGCCCCTCATATCACAGAAGAGAAGCTACTCTACAGAAGGATTTTGCCACTGGAACATGTTTTTGTTTGCCACATAACTGGGCAAAGTAGCTGTCATCCCTCTGGAGAAAGGATAAGGCATCTGGGAATAAGATTTATCTTGGTGAGCGGTGGAGAGGAGAGTTGAATTTTTATTTCTCTTAAATTATGTAAATGATACCATAGAAAATTACCCCTGCAAAAACAGACATAGGTAAGACCTCTTTTTCAATGTCAGTGTACAAATTTATCCACAGAAATATCCAATGTGTACCAGAGCAAGCCCAGGGGAAGACATGGGTGTCAATAAATCATTAAATTATTTCAGCTGCTCAGGAAACCACAGCCATAGAGGTTTTATAACCAGCTAACCCATGTTTCTTCTAAGGACGAATGTACATGTGCCATTCATCTGCAAGTTTCATTGATCTCAATGTCTATCAATTACTATCTCTAACTAACTATACAAATCCTTTTACAGATCACAGGGTCCATAGGTCACTAGAAAATGTGCTAAAACCCACGTTAAGTTGAAGACAGAAATGGGTTTATGAATTGCTATTCCTGTCCTTAATTTTTGATTGTTAGTAATAGCTGAGCAAGATATTTTTTACCTTTTCTTGGGATATAAAAATGGAAGAAACTCTCTTTGTTCTGAAAGAAGCAACAGTCATTGGTTCCTTATGACTATTTGGAGGAAAGTGCATAGAAATAAGGAATCCCCAGTTACATCAAAAAAAAAGTTACTTCCATTTCAGAAATCTCCAAGTTATGCCACGATGCTTGTTCCTGGGTTTCAATGAACTTTTCATGTAAATATTTCTGCTGGGTTTTCATATAAAATTGTACACTGATTTCTAAAATAAGTTTCTTAAAATGCCTTTCTGCCCATATTAATTTGAGTCAGAAAAGGAGAGTTTGTCAATCAAAGAAGTCTCCATAAAGAATCTACATGGAAAAATATACTGATACCTGTGAGATACAAAATTATTAACCCTATATTAAGCAATAAATCAAGTGAACTTTTAAACCTAGCCTAACGGACTAAACCACCACCCTGTCTTTTCTGCAAGGAAATATCAACTCAATCTATACCATTTCTGAGAGACATTTGTGTAGCCTCTTCTTAAAAAACTTAGTAAAGGGATGTCAACCCCCCTTTTTTAGAAACTAGCTGAAAAATTTCATTCTTGGAGAACTTTTTGTTTGAGAGTTGGGATTTGGGTTATTTTCAGGGGGTCCTTTGCATTGAAAATCTTGCCGTAAGTATGCTGCATCTTTTTTTTTAGTTTAGTTTAATTTCATTGCTTTTATCCTCACTATGACAGAAATACAAAACAGATGATTGTTCTCTTTCCTCCTGAGTGGATCCTTACAATCTGAAATAAATACACTACAAATTCAGAAGATACCAAAAAAAATCAATTCAGTTTATAGGAGGAACAATTCTGCAGGCTTTTTAAAAATTTAACAACTGGTTGACATTTTCCTACAGAAGCTTCACACCCATCTGTACTGAAATGACAACATAAATGAGAAGAATGAGCACTCCTTGCTTTTTTTTTACATACACAGTCATCACTGTCACAAGCTGACATTTCTTTGGCAAATAATTCTTTTTAGTGAAAAAGAATATTTGGAAACACTGAAATAGGTTATGAATTCCTATTTTTTTACTAAATTTTCATTAGTCTACTAGTAAAAATGAAAATGAAAGCCAGATTACATTGACATTTTTCAACCGAAATTGTTTAGAAAGTGGGATTTAATTTCAAAATCAGTTTTTAATTTTGGTGCACTTTTGGGAATTATTTTTTTAAAAAGTCATTCATTTAGAAGTATTCAAATCCAGCTAACTTATTTGTGCTGAGACAAAAATATATTTCTCTGAAAGAGAACAGACTTGGTCTTTTGACTCATTTTCACCTCCTTCTTTCTCCAAATTACAAATAAATTACAAAGGAGAAGCGTGAGTCACTGACACTCTTGGCATTTTTTTATTTATTATTTTTACATGATTTGCACTCTCAAAGCTGTTCGCTGGTCTTTTTCACAGAAGACAAGTTTGAATGAGGGAAGAAATGCAGTGGTCCCTGGTGCTAATTGCACTTGACATCTCCTCCCTTGTGGCATAAGAAGAGTGTGTGCACTTACAGGTATTTGTACATATGTGAATAATTCAATGAGGAAATTAAAAGGAATAAAAAAAAGATCTTCCTGGAAGGAGGGTTGGGAAAGTCCCATGCACTGTATCAAATGCAATGCTCGTGTGTAATGTCTAAGGACATAAATCTTTATTATAATAACCAGTCATTATTAAATCAGTCAACAAGTTTATATAATGAAAAAAATGAATTAAACCCTCTACTAACATTTAAAGCAGAAGCCTGGAAAATTCAACAGCAGTGAGTAATCTGAGGCTCCTTTCTTCTTTCTGCTCCACAGCTGAATCCCACAGGGAAATCCTCAAAGCCTTCCCTGGGTTGTGAGAGGCAAAGTGCTCACTAATAGAGTTTTCCTAAGAGGGGTCTGGTGGGGAGTGGAGCAGTTCTTGGTCAGAAATATGTGCTTTACCAGGGTGTTGACCTCATATATTCTTGGGACTTAAGATTTCCCAGATTGGTCCACTGAGACGCAGCTGAGAGAGAGCCTTAAGCCTGGAGTGGTACAGTCAATAGAACTGAAAAAAAGTTGAAATTGGGGTCTAGCTTAGCACTGTTCTTTTCCTCTGCATGAATGCTTGTATGTATCCTAATCATCTCATTTTTCTCATCCTGACATGAAAAATGCGACTAGGCCTTGCAATGTCACATTTACTTTGTAGAGTCACATGGGCAAAGAGGGATGTATGTCATAGAATCAAAAAATCGTAGAAACATAGAATGGTTTGGGTTGGACCTTAAAGATCATCCAGTTCCAATCCCCCTGTCATGGGCAGGAGCACTTTCCGCTAGGTCAGGTTCCTCAAAGCCTCATCCATGCTGAGGAACAAGGTGTCTTGAACACCTTCAGGGATGGGGCGCATATGACTTCTCTGGGCAGCCCGTGCCAGGGCCTCCCCACCCTCACAGGAAAAATTTTCTTCCTGATATCTAATCTAAATCTCCACTCTTTCATCTTAAAGCCATTACCCTTCATCCTATGCCCTGCAGTCCCTGTGAAAGAGCCCCTCCTCAGCTTTCCTATGGGACCCTTTCAAGTAGTGGAAGGCTAGTGTAAGGTCTCCCCAGAACCCTCTCTAGACGGAACAAGCCCAACTCTCTAAGCCCCTCCTCGTATGGGAGATGTTTCAGCCTTCTGATCATCTTTGTTTTCCTCCTCTGGACTCATTACAAGAAGGTCCTGTAGGCAAGACTGGGAAGTGACACCTCCACCATGCAAATCTTCTCCTGGTCAATGCTCAGCTCCAGAGCTCTCTCTTGCCTCAGGACTCCAGGTACAAGAGGATTCATTCACCTGACAGATCATGGTTCAAAGGAGCAGGGGACAGATGTGTAACAGGAGACATCTTCTTGGATCTCATATTTCTATTGCTCTGTGAGCATTAGGGAGTATATACCAGCTCTATTTGAGTGCCTATGCATAGCATCTTACCGTATTTCCTATTTTATACATTAGTTATGTAGGGCTTTGTCCATAGTTGCATTTTGGTGGGGTTTTTAAGTTTTAGATATTTTTCAGAGAACTTGATAAAAAAAAATTATGGGTCTGACATTTTCATAGCTGCACAGGATCAGCCGAGAAAGCCGAGAAAGCATGTTAAGTCTATTGATACTTAGGAATCTATTGACTTACAAATGCTAGCTGTTTCTTCTTTGTCACATTTCTTATATTTCCAGTCATTCCCATCTTTTTCACTTCCAATGGCCGTGTCTTTTACATTGCATTTTCTACACTGAGACAGTTATTTTTTTTCCCAGTAACCATCAAAGATTGGTCCCAGTAACTGAAGGAACATGGCTGTCATAGAAGAGGATTTCCTTAGCACAAAATATTTTTTCTGTAAAATATGCAGGTCTGAGAGGCACAGTTGTCAAGGGAACTGTCCCTTCCAACTCTGGATTTTAACAAAAACTGTGTGCTGTTAATATGTTCTGCATCTCTTTCAGCTTAGGGTTAGTACGTTCCAGTTCTCAAGGGCTGCAAAGGAGCTGTTGAAGCAAATGAGAACTAAAAAGCAAAGTAAGCGAAAATAGGCCATGTGAAATACAAACCCTACTAATCTGTGAGAGAAATCACTGTTTGACAGGTGAGAAAGAAGGAACAGATCAGGGAAAGAAGGCAGTAAGACAGGAAGGAAGCAAAGAAGGATGGAAGAGAGGGTCTCTTTTCCACTCATCTGCTCTCTCTTTCATTGTACAAATTGAATTGATTTATAGCTTTGTGAGGCACTTATTCTGCAGTGTTGACACTCGAGTAACTACAAGAAGAATGACTTCCACTGGAGACAAATTTAGTCCAATTTTCTCTGGCACAGTTGAGGAACACTCCCAGGACAGAGTAGCTGCTTGTGGGCCTTAGTCATTGTGGGTCAAATCTCAGCTGCGGTGTTGCATTCCCATTTGCACCACATCTCCAGATGTCTGCACAAGTTGTTTATATTCACCACGTTAGTGGATTGAACTTTCAGATCAAGACATCTATACTTAGTTGTCTACATGAGCAATAGGCTTTCAGGTCTCTGGTTGTGCAGTGGAGGTCTAAGATCTGATTGAATTCTGCACACAGAGTCATCTAGTGATTTATTTTGAGTATAGACAATGTCTGCACCCACCTAAGAGTTAGGAGCAAGGACCCACAGGAGACTAATGCCCTTTTGCAGCGCCAGCTGGAGGCAAGGTACTCAAAGGCATCTCAGATGGTTCAAACTGTCTGTATTTCATCAACTAAATAATACTCCACCCTCACATGTCTGTGCATAGATGCCCCTGTGCACACCTGGTATTTAGACTCCTATTAGAGTCAATGGGTATTGGTCAATACAGTCAGCTAAAAGTAGGAAGTGATTTTGTTTAACTTCAAGAAGACATCTGAATTTGGCTTATTAGACATTTTACTCACATGGTCACACCTCGTTTTAGGTGTCTGATTTTTGGTAACTGAATCTCATCCATGAAGTAGCCTACAATATCAGGCGTCCACTTAGGTCTCAAAAAAGGAAATACAAGTGTAAGAACAAAGATGCAAATAAATTTATTAAAAATCAGAAGATATAAGAAAAATCATTGTCAGTAGGTTAAATTCCTAAAGATTTCATCCATGACTGTCTCAACACAGATCAGCTCTTAGTAGATTTGCTGACAACAAATGAAGCTAATACAGTGACTTGGAGAGGTGGATTCAAGTGTTTAGACCACTCTTCTGTGTCTCAGACCACACCACACATTCTCAACTCAAGCTCCTAGTCTATGTCAAAGACTGTTTCTTCTTCCAAATGCCTCATCTGAATCCACTAAAACATTACACATGCTGATTGGGGTTGTTTAGCCTGGAGAAAAGGAGGCTGAGGGATAAGAGATTATCACTGCCTACAGCTACCTGAAAGGAGGTAGCAGTGAGGTAGGTGTTGGCCTTTTCTCCCATGTAACAAGTGATAGAATGAGAGGCAATGGCCTCAAGTTGCACCAGGGGAGGTTCAGATCAGATATTATGAAAAATTTCTTCAGTGAAAAGGTTTATCAGGCACTGGCAGAGGTTGCCCAGGGAAATGGTAGAGTCACCATTCCTGGAGGTATTTAAAAGATGGGTAGATGAGGTGCTCAGGGATATGGTTTAGTAGTGAACAGATACAGCTAGACTTGATCTCAAAGTTCTTTTCCAACCAAATGATTTTATGGCTCTATGATACTTATGTTTAATGTTGCCATCTCTCCCATGGTCTCTTGTTTTATGTATGCCAAAATCCTCTCATTGGTTTAGGGGACAGAGGTCTCAGTGGCTTCACAGGCAAAAGTAATTGTGTTCCATAATCATATGTAGTTTGCCACTCCCATGGGATGCTGTTAAGCATTTGAAGTGCCATAGAATGATGATGAACTGACAGGAGAAATTACCCATGTACGTGAGTTTAAGATCTAATGTTTAGAGAAAGTTAAGTTTAGGAAAAGCTGGTGCTAAAGAGTCTCTTGAGACTCAGCAAGTAATGTAACGCTACAAGACACCAGTGTTAGCAGTTCAGACACTTTTGGAGACTCATGTAGTAAATCTGGAGAACACAATGCAAGGACTTCTTAAAACAAGACCTGTAGGAGAACTGTGTCCTTTGGAGGGGGATCTGGAGGCAAGTTGGGATTCCCTGTGGTGTTGGAAGTGGCATAAAGTACCTATATTTAGGCAGCAGAACCTCTTCATTCGAGAGGAATAAATTTCCTAAGTTTCTAAATGGAGAAATTCGTAAGAAGTTATAGCACATCTTTCCAGCCTGTAGCTGCTCTTTGAGAAGATCTCTCATCAGTCCCACGTCATATCTGCCAGCCCTGTGAGGTTGTTACAGACACCCAGAGGTATCTCAATTACCTCCATATACCTGAGATTTGGCAACTGCATCCAACCTTAAGTTTCTAATTAAAGTGTCTAGGCTTCTTGCATAGCAGAGAAAAGCAATCCATCACCCTTGTCTAAAACACTTAGAATGGAATGTATCACCCTCTGGAGGTACCAGTTTCTCTCCCTTTATATTATGAGCAGCCTGGATAATGAGGACACAATACTTGCCTTAGTACAGACATCTTATGCCCTATAAAATGCCTGGGAGTGTCTGAGAATACACATGTGGTTGGTAGGTACAACTCATGACCTATGGGAGATCTAAACCTTTCTACAAAGGCAGATGAAGACCAAATGACTTTGCTAAGGACTGAAATGGGACTAGGGACATAGAGCTGAACCCCTAGTTTAGTCAAATGCATGATTTTGAAGCAATGAGGTGGAATGAACCCATACTCCAGAGACTGAGCAGTTTTGGTGATCACCATATACTCACACACTCAGCATTGTTCAGTTTGGGGCCCCTCACTCCAAGAAGGACTTTGAGGCACTGCAGCATGTTCAGAGAAGGGCAACAAAGCTGGTGAAGGGGCTGGAAAAAGAAGATCTATGAGAAATTGAGGGAAATGGGGTTGTTTGATCCTATAGAAAAGGAGGCTGAGGGAAGACCTTATCACTATCACTGTCTACAACAACCTGAAAGGAGGTTGTAGCAAAGTGGATGTTTTCCTGTTCTCCCAAGTAACAAGTGATAGGACGAGAGGAAATGGTCTGAAGTTGCACAAGAAGAGATTCAGATTAGACATCAGGAAAAATTTCATCACTAGAAGTGTTCAGAGGCTGCCCAGGGAGATGGTTGAGTCACCATCCATGGAGGTGTTTAAAAGATGGGTATATGAGGTGTTCAGGAATCTGGTCTAGTAATGGACAAGTATGGTTGGACTCGATGATCTCACAGGTCTTTTCCAACCAAACGATTCTATGATTCTTTACTACTACCCCCTCCCTTCCAAACCAAGAGCAGCCTGGATGCTTCAGTCTGTGCTTAGCCTACTGCCAGTGATTCATTGCACTCACCACCACACCCAGCTCACAGGGTGCATCGTGTTTCATGGGCTTTTCCAAGAGTTTCACCACTATAACTACAGGGTCCTTCACTGCCATAGCTTTCCTTTTGCACAAGGGTTTGCTGATGCATGCAGCAAGATTGCAGGTTACCCACTTACAATGCAAATACGCAGCTGCAAGAGGGATGAAAATAAAAAACATTCTGGTAGTGGTTTGATTTTTTTTTTTACTCCATTACAAGCATAAAATTTAGCACTGTTTTTCCTATTAAGCCTGTTTGGAGGTTTTATTTTTCTGTGTATTCAATCATACAGCGTGTTATGTGCTTACAAGGAGTTCATGTTAAAAGGCCATAAAAATGAAAAATTAGCGTTGTCTTCGCAGACTCAATGCAAATGGGAAAAAATTAAAAAAAATAATAAAGAGTGATTTAGCCGCCTGTGTTCTAGCAGAGGGTTATTTAGCTTCTTCTTAATGCTTAAGTTATACATTGATTTGTATCTGAATTTTGCACAGAAGTTATGCAACTCCCTGGACAGTGCTTAAAGCTTAAAGTATGAGGTGGTGACAAATGCTGGAAATGACATAGGAGGAAAAAATGGGCTTTGGTACGTGAGCCATCAGGTTGTCCTGAGAGCAATACATTTTGGAAAGAAATGACGCAGACAGGAATGACCGTCTTACATTCTGGTTTAGCTCCCTGTGGAAGTATGTCCCACATATTGCATATAAAAAGGAGGGGAAGGGAGAAATACAAATTATTGCTGACGTCTACTCAAAAAATGTGAGATCCCAAACTAATTGTGGCCAGATGTTGTAGTATAGAATAAGAAGGAAAATCTGTTTTATTCTCATTGAAGATAGTGAAGCCTGTAAGAGCTTCACATCAGCTGCAGTTAAGTGGAGAAACTAATTTATTTCCAGAAACTGTGGAATAATTTGAATGAACACATGGGCTTTTGAAGTCTAGCACTGCTAAAGGACTCAAGGTTCTTGACATGAATAAATTAAGTATATATTAACGTAATTTTCCAGGAGTCCTGAGATGAAAGTTGACTGTTTTAGGCTGAGATTTCGGGGTTTCATTCTTTCTTCCTTTTATTTTTCAATTTAAGTTTCTAGACACTTTTTCACGGAAATCAAGGGGGTTTTGTCCATTTATTAAAGAAAAACGTATCTTAATTTCAATGACTTTTCCTTAGGTAAGGGAAGCATCCTCAGCACTTTTAAAGTCTCCACTCGACAGGGGTCCAAAATTTGGCAATAAAAATGGCTGGCTTTCAAATATCTTGTTCACAACTTCCTTTAGGTTTGTTCACACTGTTTCTCCCTGCTTCTCAAGAACAATTTTCAAGCTGCTTTGTCATACATAACGCTATTACAGATCTTGTACCAGGACCCAGGCCAGGCAGCTTAGAAAAAGTTGTCTGTGTTATTGCAACCAATGCAGTATAGCTATAACCTCTCAGCAGCACACTGAGACAGAGACTCCTCCAAGTCCATGGCAATTTCAATGACCAATGAACAATATTATGTCATTTAGGTTCCCAAATCACTTACACTCCATCCAAAAAAATATCACCTCAATAACATTGCTTTTATATGGTAGCAGATTCTTAAATGTGCTATACAGAGGAACCACTTGAGAGGGTCAAAACTCTACTCTCTCAAGTGGGGTCACCATTTAAAGTCACCATTTTGTCTTACCCTTCCAAACCCACCATTAGAAGAGTGTCCTTCCACAATATCAGCCAGCAGTGCTACTGTCTCCACTGAATTCTCAGCACACCCCATCTCAATGCCTATTTTATATCTCAGTGGCTGTATTTCAGTATGGACTCCATACTGAGATACTTTTATTAGTAGAATAAGGTACATAGGAATTGTAATTCCATGATTATTTCGGTATGGATATTCATAGGAAGCTTTTTCTACCTTTATATTTATTCACCCATCCAGCTATGACACAAAAGACTTTAGCTAAATTAAGATACCTCTTTTATGCAGCTTGAATGGTTCTCTAGTGTTAATGACAAAGGTCAAAGTGTGTGTGGATGAAGAATTTCTAGGATCAAGACCAAGGTTTGCAGAGTCTAACACCAATTAGAGCTTCTGGCTGAGTGAAAGCCAAGTTTCATATTGTTCCAATGCCCTTTATACTCTTATCATGTTTTGATTAAGGGAATTAACATTAAGGGAATGTTACTAAGGGAAAGAGAGATAACAATGACTCAAAAGACATCTAAGATAAGAGAGTTCAGAAGATCAAAAGCATCAAACTCATTTAGCACTTGGTTCCATCTTTTTCTTATCTATTCTTTTCAATGTAATCCATCCAATGAAGTATTATAAAACAATAATATTTAGGCGTGTAACACTAGTAAAGTATAGCAATCATTTCAATAAAATACTGCAGACATCCTAACAAAAGAAAGTCCTGGAGGCAATGTCCAACAGCTTTCAGGTTCCAGTGATGTTTTAAAGCCTACTTGCATTTATAGTTTCTTACAGCTCCAAGACAAACCTGTCATCATAGGAACACTATCCCAAACGGTTTAGATTGGGTCATTCTTGCCTAACTGGTAGGAATGGACTTCAAAAAACCTTCTCTTTCAAGTTCAAATGAAATAAGGACCATCTTCTAGACTTGAAGCCAGCAGGCAGAGACCAGCTCCCATCCGAACAGCCGACGTCTGCTACTGTTCAGTGGTGATCATTGCGCCCAGGTTATCTGTTGAGGATGATCACTGGCCCATGCTACCTTTGGACCTGTGTCCAGAAACTGTAACAAAAATTCACTAAATATTTAAGTGCAAATAACCCAGACCTATTCTGAGGTAATACTGAGTAGTAGCCTGGTCATAGCCTAAGCAAAGAGCATCTGTGGTGTGCTGCTCACCCAGTAGACTATTGAAACTCAACCATGCCTGAAACCAGGCAAATAATCTAAAGCAGGTGCCACATAAACGTGTGCTTAACTGTGCTGATCTATAACCTCCCATTCATGCTGCTGGATATGGCAAGTGCACTCCCAATGAAATGGTGTAGTCCTTTTGTAATGTTGTGAATCAAAGACTAGATTTCTTTTTGCCAGGCATTGGACTTCCATGTTTCCCGCCTTTCAGAAAATGGTTTTACAGAGCTTTATGCCACTGACCTCTGTATTTTATGCACCATATGTAAATCAAGTAGACCATCTCTTTTAGGGTACTGAATGCTATTAATTGACTTCAAGTTTTTACTTGCTACGAACACAGAATAAACACTGATCTTGAAAATCCTTTTATTTCTTTGACTTCCCTGGCCAGATTTTTCAAATCTAAGCAACAGCATCTTGATAAATTTGTACCTTAAGATGAACGAAAGCTCCATGCTACTTCAGGCTCACCTGCAAATAGGAGGGAAGATCATATCTCATGAAATAGGGAAGAGTCAGACTGTCCTGTTTCTGCTGCTCCCAGCTTAATATACATACTTTCTCGTGGAACATAAGAAAACAAGGAAAGTCCTTTATTTCCTTAGCAACAACTATAAATATCAGTATTTTTCATCATTGTTCTCATGCCAAAATCTAGAGAAACAGTGCCTGAGAAGAAAATTAGTTCTATCCCAGTCATGCATAAACTTTGCCTAGCTACAACTAAAACAGTATGTGTTATCATACTTATTCTCACACGACACCTAAAATGCTACTGAGAAATGCAACTACTGAGAAGAAAACTGACTCTATTAGCTGAAACCAGGACACTCATGCAACAAGCAGAAGTCTGTCAAATTCTGCAGACATCCTGAAGAAACAGGTACATGAATTATCAATTGCATTACTCACTTCAAAGAGGAGTGATATCTGTCATCACTGCCAAGAAGACGTCCTCCAGCAGGGAACTGGAAAACTGCAAGAGTGTGAAAGCCTTGGGCAGCCTGATGCCTTAACAGAAGGAATGTTAACAAGCACTTAGGCTACAAGTTGGTGACATTCCTCAAGAGAAAAATTCATATCATGCTGTCTGAGCATATCTTTATTACCAGAGTATCAGTTTCTGGTGTGCCTTGGATACTTCATAGTCTTTATTCTGCCCAGAGCTTTTGTAAGTGATAGAAAAAAACATATCAAAGTATTTGTCAGCCTTAAATTTGCGGCAAGGTAAAAGTACCTTCTTGCATATCAATAAATAGATTAATTACGATAACAGGTGCAATATAAATGATAAGCAGGACAAAGCTCACTCAGCACTTTAGCTAATTTTAACATTTCACCCATGGAAACAGAAACACAACATACAAAAAGCTGAGAGTGAACCAAGTGGTGAATCTTTCCCAATATTGAGCGCTCCTCTCTACTTACTGTCCTGCTTCCATCTCTACCACCTCCATTCAGTGGAAGAAAAGTATAGATAACAAGGAAACAAACTCAAAGAGCTGTGAAGTTGTTTTAAAATGCCATAAAATGTATAGCATTTTACAACAGGTCATATTTTTTTTTTTCAAAGAACTATCTCCACTCCAGGTTGGCTTTATGACTCTTTCTCTGTCGCTTCTTATGAGGGAAGTTGTAGTGATAGGCACACTATGATCACGTTGGGTCAGGTAAGTCAGAACATGTTGAAAAGCACAGTGATACTTTGCTCACTTCCTTTAAAGACAATGAATAAACTGGCTGGCGACATTCCCAGCTTTGCTTTAGCAAACAGGTAGGAATGCATCTACATGGCTTCTCTCCTTCCTGGCAGTTCTTTCATTAAGACACTCTTCCATATTCAAAATGTAGATATGTTCCCTTTAGGAAGACTATTTTTTTTATAAATATAGTTTTAGAAATATACTTCAATGAACTCAGTATCTGGTTTTCTCCACTAACTTAAAGGAAAGGCTGGATTAACTAACTCAGGTTGTAGACATTTCCACTTGAATCTGTAAAACTTGGTTCCTACTTAACTGGTCAAAATCCCTACATTAAACAGGTGAAATGGCATGCAATATGTTGAAATTATGAGCAATGTGGGTGTGCAGCTTTCAGTTCCCGGATGTTTTCCTGAATTTAGAAGATACAGAGGGCATCGAGTCTAAGCTTGTGTGCAATATGTGACCATAAAACAGCTTTTAGTCCCTTGTTCCTACTGAAAATCAGGAAGACTCGGGTTCATGTTTTCCATAAGCACTGACAAGTCCATGATTTATTGCACGCTGCTAAAGGAGGAGACTCTTAAGTGTATTTTTATTCCATGTTCCCATTTGTAGTAATCGATAACTAATAATGGGCAAAATGGATTTGAACTAAAAAAAAATTAAAACACCTAAAAATAATTCCCCAAAACTCAAACAATAAAATCCCCAAGTCTTCAGTAAAATATAAAATAGCAAAATATAAAATATAAAAATAGCAAAAGTAATAGTGTAGCCAACGACTAAATTAAAACCCAATAAGCAAACAATTCATTTGTCCTGTGTACTCTGCTTACTAATTATCTCAAAACTGAAATTTAGAAGTTTCAGTTGTTGGCATAAAAAAGATTTTGTAAGATCTTTGTGAAACTGCCTTTTTCTTTGGAAAGGTTAGAAGATTTTAAAAACACCTCATTGAAAATACTAGGGTATTTTTATTTTACAACTGATCCTTCTTGAGTTCACAATTACAAAATAAATTTAAAAGTAATTTTAAGCATATCCTGTTTGGATTTTTCTGCAGTAATGCCCCAGTTCCAAGTACTTAATCAGAATATCAATTCCCTCAAAATCACAGGAAAAACAGGCAATTGATCCCCTTCAATTTTTCTCTCTGCAATGTGAGAACAGTCCATATTTTATATATCCTTAAAGCAGGAAGTGATAGGTTGAGAGGGGGCAGTTCTACTCCGAAAGAAAGGAGATTTAAATTAGATATTAGGAAGAAGTTTTTACTGTGAGGATGATGAGTCACAGGTTGCCCAAAGAAGTTGTGGACGCCCCATTCCTGGAGATGTTCAAGCCAAGGTTGGATGAGGTTTTGAGCAAACTGATCCAGTGGAAGATGTCCTTGACCATGGCAGGGGATTTGGAACTGGATGATCTTTAAGGTCCCTTCCTGCCCAAACCAAGTTATGATTCTATGAAAGTGATATGCTGAATTTCAGCTCTTTCTTAACTTCTTCTAGGTTTTGCTGTGTGGGGCCAATTCCGTAGTCACATACTTGAGTCTCCAAAAGATTTAGAAGGAGAAATGGATGCCATAAAATAAATGGTCTAAATTACTGTAAAGCTCTGTGTAAAAGGTCCCCCACAAACTCATAAAAATGATGCATCTGCCTGTGATATTCCTGGGCCTTCTCCATCCAGACAAGTGGTCCGCTTACTAGAGATTTTTTCAGCAATGATTCATGCAAACCTCAACTGTAAATATACACTCATTGGTGTTGATATTTGCTCAACTGGATCATAATTTTCAAACTTGACTTCCCTTTATTGTCTGTATTTTAGTTTGAATACCGGACACTGGATTATTTATAAGGTTATGAAAGAACTGCCTCCTAGGAAAAGGTAATTCTAACGATCAAACAACTTTGGAGAAGATACACTAAGATGACCTGTTATCTTAATTCAGCATAGTGCAGACTCAGCAGATTTGTATAAAACTCTCTAGGGAAACTAATGCGATAAATCAAACAAAACCTATGTCTGCTTGATGCCAAGCTCGGTTGATGGATCCAGAGGAGCTGAAAAATAACTAAGAATAATTCACAGTTGAAAGGAGGCTATAAAATAATTAATAACAAAGACAGTATTTTGACTCATAATTCTGCTTATCATATTCATATAGAAAAAAAGACAACCACAGCAATGCTTTCCATCTGGCATTAATGCTGAAAGTTCAGATGTGTAGGTCTAAATACAAGAAGCAGTAGTTTATTTTGCCTAACTTTATAAAAAAAATTATTATATTCTGTAAGATATTGGCCTCTAACCACTAGAGAAAGACAGGCTCATTACAAGGCACTTCAGAAAGGACAACATGTGAAGAAAGCATTGTAAACTAATTTAGCAGAAGAAAAGGCAATGTGTCAGGCTTAGAATAATAGAGTGATAGAATCATTTGGTTGGAAAATACCTTTGAGGTCATCAAGTCCAATCACACCTGTCTGCCACTAAACCAGATCTCTGAGCACCTCATCTGCCCACCTTTTAAATACCTCCAGGGATGTGATTCCACTACCTCCCAGTCCTGACAACACTTTCAGTGAAAAATCTGGCATCCTGTCTAAACCTCCCCTTGTGCAATTTGAGGCCATTTCCTCTCCCCCTGCTTTGTTATTTGGGAGAAGAGACCAACAACCTTCTCGTTACAACCTCCTCTCAGGTAGTTGTAGACACTGATATGGTCTTACACTTTTCAGCTCTTTCTCAAACATGACATTTCCTACTTGGCCTGGGTTTTTTTCATAATTTTAACTTATTTCTTTCTTCTATATCAGTGGTCTAATACTTTAGTGGTAGGCAGAGCACTAACCCATTATGCCTTACGTAGTCAGATTCATTACTGAAGAAATTTGGCCACAGAAAGATGGCCAGGTAAATTAAAAACCCATTTTGGAATATATTTAATCAGTTTAGAAGACAAGAAGAAATGGGGGCTAAAAAAACCCAAGTAATTTCTAAAACTGACTAAAGGAAAATGCTTTTCTCTTGAAAACTGGTGTTTGAATCCAGAGTTAGGTTATTTCATAGGAATATACTTATTATACAGAATGGTACAGGATATAACACAATGGACTACACCTAGCTGAGGAGCTCTTATAAATATAAATATGCACATGTATGGATATATTCAAAAGAAAATTGGATTTTAGAAGCTTTTGACATAGGACCAAAAAAAAAATTCAAAATGTTGTAATTATGTGAAGCATTGACACACACAAGAAAGTAATCCTCCAGACCTCTACTAAGCATAAACCTCTACAATGTCAATATCTACACCTGAGGGAGCTGTCTTAGGTTTTTTCACAGCCAGCAAGCAATGGATCATGGGCACAATTCATCTGATTGTAATATAATCCTCTACAATGGGTCAGATAAATCACACCTTAAAAATTCTTACGTCTCTATACTGTGTATAAATGAAGGCTAGGATCATATGCATACCTGTAGCTGGTAGCTGCACTACAGATATCCAAACTTAAATCAGATAAATCCTACCTGTCATAGATTTGAGCTTTCTTTCTTAAAGGAGGAACAGCATTGTGATCCATTCAACTCAGCATACACATACATGAAAATTTAATTGTACAGGAACTTATGGTCTGTTCCAACGTGTTAATTACATCTTGCAGAAACCTGAAACAATCTGTTCCCCTCTTTGGTCCTCTTGCCTATAAAGATTGGGATTATTGAGACAATGTACTATATTGTTGAGATTAGATACATGAGGGATGCTTTGTTTTACATAATCCTATCACATTAGAAGTGCCATCCCAGCTCCTTGAAACACCTATCTTGAAACATGAGGAATTCTCTTCTGGAAGTATCTATCTTTATCCAGACCTCATTAGCTTAGAGTAATTACAAATTGAATGCATTCCCTAAGTTTTAGAGGCATGAGTTCAGTCAGATGAATTCAGGAGCAGAGTGTTTATGTGGTTGAGGTTTGGGGATTTTTTTAGTGCAATAAGATATCAGACACAGCTGAGGGCTTTAAAAATGTGAATAAAACACAGTCACTATTAAAATACTGACTTAATACTGACATCAGGAAAAATTTCTTCACTGAAAGGGTGGTCAGCCATTGGAACAGCTGCCCAGGGAGGTGGTTGAGTCACCATCCCTGGAGGTGTTTAAAAAGCGGGTAGATGAGTATTTTAGGGACATGGTTTAGCAAGTGGACAGGTACGGTTTGACTCAGTGATCTCAGAGGTCTTTATCAAACAGATGATTCTATGATTAATGTAAGGTACTGCAGAGGGACCATATGTGATTTTTTCCATGCTTAGTCTGAGTTGAGATTTGCTGTGCCCAAGGGTGCCACAACAAATGTGAAGGCAGTGGAAAGTACAAAGTCAAGCTGCTATGACATAGCAGATCCAAAATGTCAAGAAACAGGCATTACAGAAGACAGGGAAAACCAGGGTGAGTCAATCCCCAAGGTGAAAGGATTCAGCCAGATTAATCAATTGAGTCCATAAAGACAGGAATACTGAGATTATCCCTATAACATACAACCAGACGTCAAAAATGCAGTAAAAATTATTGTGACTGAGAGAAAATGTTAAAAATGAGCCATAAGGAAATTATGGTGTTGCCAAACCTGGAAATCTTATTGCAAGTCTTAAAATGCTTGGTATCTGGTTGTTGGTTTTTTTTAAGGCCTTATATCTTGGTGGTTATATGGAGCTTGTGATCTTGTCCAGATAATTTGGGGAAAAAACCCAAAATTTCCTAAAACAGGTGACCAAAATAAGGAATAACTTGTCACTAAAGAAAAATACAAAAGACCACCTAGCAGGAAATTCTAACATTTCAAAATGTACTTTTTTGTTCAAACAGGTCAGTGGCAATTGAGATATACCCAGCTTTTTTGCTGGATTCACCCCTCAGCCCTTCTAGCTTCTCCACCAACTGTTGTTTCTCCATCTTCTCACCCTTCCCCATCACCATCATCATCTCAGTATCATGCCCCATCATTGGGTCAATTTCAAGATTCTACACCAGAGAAATAGTTCAGGGAGAATGATGTAGGCTTGATTCAATCATCCATGCATTGTTGTCCGGAGTCCTTTGAGATACGTAAGGTTTTTCGAGTACTTACTTGTGTGTGGCAGATTTGATATCAGCCTTATGTTCTTATAGATCAACAAATGGAAGCCAAAGAAGGTGCTCTAAAATGGCATAAAATACATCACTGAGAGTTGAAATGGGTACTTTTGTCACATATCCAGTACAATGCAGCTTAGCACTTTGCATTCCTGGGAGAAACTGCTGGTTGACTGGCTATCTGTCACAGTCTCAGTGATCTGCAACCAGTAATTCATTCTGAGAAGGAAAACAAAAGTCCTAACCAACGGAATTTTCCACATTTCTGTCTCCTTGTATGAAGAAAAACACCAAATCACAAAATGCCCTGACAAATCTTTCCATCTAAGTGGCAGTAATCTGCTAAAATGTCTTTCAAACTGTCATTTTTACTGTTAAACTGTTGTGGAATTGGCATTGCAGCAAATTCCATTTGTTCCTCCTGTGTCACTGCGAACACTAATACTTGAGACTCTCTTTGCCTTGGTTTCTCAGTCTCCTATCCTTGCTAATTTAAGAGGAACCCTACTTTTCTAAGCTCTGATCCATCAAACCACTTAAGCAAGCCCTAAATCCTCATAAAGTTCTTCTGTCTGCATACTTTGTTTAATAGGGATAGATTTAGGCATGTTACATAAAGAAAAATTCATGCTTTAAACCTGTATTTAACTGATGATTAAGAAAGGAAATTCCTTAGGGTCAAGTCTGTCTCTCATTCTGTGAGGACATCATCATCATTATAAAGTCTGTAGCCTCACAGTAAAGTAAACAGCAAAACATTCTTATGTTTCAGTGACTGGAAATGCAGTTCAGAAGGATATATATCTGTTAAGCAGGGATGTACAGCATTTTCTCTGCTGTGTGGTTTTGGGATTGTTATACATTTCTCATGTTAGTGGGTCAATATTTCTAGAAATTCAGTTCTACAGCCTAATAAATCTCACTGGTTTTAGGGTTTATTTCAGACTAATCGCAGTTCATATTAAACTTACTGCATTCCTCCCTTGAATGATCCCATCTCTTTGTGCAGTTTTAAGCACATCCTGAGTTAGAAGGTTCCCACAAAGACCATTGAGCCCAACTCCTCTCCCTGCATAGGACAACCCCAATGTTCACACCAGGTGCCTGAGGGCATTGTCCAAATGTTTCTGGAATATTCTCGGACTCGGTGCCATGACTGCTTCCCTGGGGCACTGTTCCAGTGCTTCACCATCCTCTGGGTGAAGAACCTTTTCCTAATATCCAACCTAACCCTCCCCTGGCACATCTTCCTGCCATTCCTGCACATCCTGTCATTGGTTGTCAGAGAGAAGAGCTCAGCACCTGCTCCTCGTCCTTCCCTTGAGAGGAAGCAGTAAATAGTGATGAGGTCCCCCCTCAGTCTCCTCTTCTCCAGACTGAACAGACCAAGTGGCTTAAGCCACTCCTCATATGAGTGAACATATAGGAGGTTGCATTGTTGACTTTTTCCTTTAGTTTTTGCACCCTTCAGTAAGATATTTGGCATCCATTTTAATCATAACCACCAAAGTCAGTTTGTTTCAAATCCCCCCCCCGGGAATGCCCGGATCCCCATGTTAGCTTAGCTTTGCTTATTAGTTCATACCTTCGCACAGTGAGGGCTCAGGCTTTCATCTCAGCTGTTCCACTTCCTCATTATAGGGGGATTAGTCAAATCACATCAGCAAATGGATCTGCATTGCTGGCCCTCAGTAGTGTGAAACCTTCATAAGGACGAAATTTAGAATATGATTCTGAGTCAGAGGGCTTGCTTCTTGAACACAAATTAAATAGAGCTGTGTGGAACCTGGCAGATCAAAATCTCAGAGGCTGTGCAAAGTTGAAAAATAGGAAGAAAAATTTTTCTGTTGGCATTTCTAGAGTTTCTGAGAGATTCTGTCTTTGGGTGAACTCACAAGAAAGTGGCTGTTGGCTTTGAGCTGCACTTTGCAAATCACAGATGTTCTTAGAGGAATGAAACTTCATTGCCAGCTTCTTGTTTGGGGCCTGTAGAGGTCAGTGGATTTTCAGATGTGCCAATGATTCCTGGACAAACACATTCATGTTTGTTCCTCAGCTCCCACAAAATAGGGGCCAACTATTCTTTCTTGTTCAACTTGACTGCAAAGTCCTTCTGCCTTTAAGTACAAACTCATTTTGAGTTAGTGCACGCTGAACAGTGAGAATCATAAAATCATGGAATGGGTTGGGTTGGGTTGGGTTGGGTTGGGTTGGGTTGGGTTGGAAGACACCCTAAAAATCATCCAATTTCAACCCCACTGCCATGGGCAGGGACACTTTACATTGGATCAGGTTGCTCAAAACCTCATCCAACCTGACCTTGAACACCTTCAGGGATGGGATATCCATGACTTGTCTGGACATTCTGTTTCTGTGCCTCACCACCCTCACAGTAAAAAATTTTATTCCTAATATCTCATCTAAATCTCCCCTCTTTTCGCTTAAAAATCTTACCCCTTACCCTATCACTACACTTCCTGATAAAGAGCCCCTCTTCAGCTTTCCTGTAGCCCCCTTTAGGTATTGGAAGACTGCTGTAAGGTCTCCATGGAGTCTTCTCTTCTCTAGGCTAACCAACCCAAACTCCCTCAGACTGTTCTCATATGTGAGGTGCTCCAGCCCTCGGATCATCTTCGTGGCCCTGCTCTGGACTCACTCTAACAGATCCATGTCCTTCCTGTGCTGAGGACTCCAGAAATGAATATAGGACTCCAGGTGTGGTCTCATGAGAACAGAGTAGAGGGGGAGAATTACCTCTCTTGACCTGCTGGCCATGGCTCTTTGGATGTAGCCCAGGATACAGTTGGCTTTCTGGACTGCGAGCACACGTTGCCAGCTCATGTTGAGTTTCTGATCCACCAGCATCCTAAGTTCATCTTTTCAGGGCTACTCTCTGTGCATGTCACTGAAAGGCTGGTATACTACAGTTAAACAAGAAAATTAACATATTGACCCAAACACAATTGCAGTTTTTTTCTGCATTTGAACAAAAACCTCTCACTTTTCATTGTCAAATTAGGCCAGGTTTGAATTTGATGACAATTCCTCTATGCAGATCATCTCTTCCTATATGAAGACCAAGACATATTTAATATTAACCTTTAAAATTCTGTACTTATTTGAAAAGGAAATGAGTTTATAGAGTGAAACAGAGAAAAACCTTTTTGATAAAATCAACGCTGCATCGATAGTCAAACTGAAATTTCCATTTCTTTTAGAAGCTGAAAAACAAGCTACTGGAAGTGACCTGAATCTGGACTTCTGCCGAACATTTCTTAGCCTTACCAGTAAGGGGAAAAGAAAAAAGAAAGAAAATTAAGCAAGAAGATCAGGGATTAGGAAGAAGTTTTATTATTTTCATAAAGACTCAAGAGGCTCCTTCAGCTTGGAGAGCTTTCAAATGCTTTTCTGTAGCTCTTACAGACTGTAGCAAACAGTTGGAGATGCAGAGCGCTGGTGAAGGGTGAGATGCTGAGATTTTTCCCACCTATTGGCTCAGGATGAGGTAACTCACCCCTCTAAGAACAACACTGGCTTTTCTAGGTGGCCTCTGTCAAGCGCGACTGCAGCTCTGCCTCATACCTCACGCTGAGTTTTATGTCCAAAGAGTTAAAATGGTGAGCCTGACTCATTCCTCCAAGCTGGCATTCGCCATCAGGTCTGGGGAGAACAAAACCTCATCAGTCTCAGTGTTGAGTGCTGATAGCAAGGTAGCTCCCACCACCTCAGCCCTGCTTGCAAAACCTTATGTTTTCTCATTGCTGTTGTGTTTCTCTTACCACCCACCCCACACACTCCCATTCCTCCTTCACAGCTCTGTTTTTAAATGACTCCTTCTTTGACGAAGAGAGAGACTCCTGTTCACTGCCTTGACAGGCCCCATGAGTTTTACTAAGTCATTCACGAGTGTCACTTACCCCATGTGGGTGGCCTTGAAACAGGCAACCAGCAACGCCAGCAAAGCACATTAGGCAATGGGCTTCATAATCCCCCCTTTTTCCTTCATCTCCTTCTCTCTTTGCCACTCTGGGCCCTTTCTGCTGGCCCAAGCCCTAACAAAATTAATGTGTTTATTTGGACCATACCTCTAGGCACAGTAACCACATTCTCCTACTCTCTCGTTTCATCTCCATCTCTCTTCTGGCTGCAGTTATAATCCAGTGGGTAGGAATGGCGAGCCTGTGGCTTTGAATTCTTTGGCTCATTTACCCTACTGCCTGGAAACGTCTTGCGAGCGCATCTCATGCCTGTCTTTCATGCTGTAAAATGACAGCCCTAATGGCTGGCACTCTTCTCAGCCAAAGAAGGAAGACAGCACATGAATCAGCATCTCTGTAAGATCTCCTGAGAAAGGAGATACCACACACGCCCTTGCTCATGGCTCACAATAAACATGTTATCTCTGCCCCAATTCAGCTTGTGGCAACTGACTCCTGAAAGTCATATTCATTTCCAGTTACCATGGTCTTTTTCTGAAAGTGTGTCTTCTCTGATGAGGAGTCTATGCAGGCCCTCAAATCATTTCATTATTGCAGGAAACAGGATGGTCTGTAGAGAGGGCTGGGAAGGAGAGGGAAAACCAACAAAGAGCAATTTAAAAAAATACAGTGATGCAGCTCTTGGTGGTCTGGTGGAAAATGACAGACTTGGCCAAACATACACCTCATATCTCAGCTACCTTACCCAGCCATTGTTCATCAGGACTCACTGATGGAAACAATATGTTAGCTCCTTAGAACAGCCAGGCTTCTTATATAGATATCCACACCAAACACAAGTACTCTGAGTACTGTCATAACACAGACAGAGTAGTTCCCTGGCCTTGTATGTCAGGGAGGAACACTGATGGGATTTATCTTACCTGAAGGAAAGAACACTTCTCCTCTTAGGAGAAACTACAGTGTCTAGGGGGCTGGGTGCATCATTGCAGCAGTAGCAGTGGCGGAGAGGGAGCTGGTGAGAAAGCAGCAGGAAAGATTGCTGGCTTCATCGATCAACTCACAAGAAGGATGAGCTTCACCAGAGTGTTTTTCAGCCTTAGTGCTTAGGTGTCTCCATCTCAATTCATAACCCTCGTTCCCATTTCATTCCACACAGATAAGCATTTTAAGGATTAATTCATCTGACCCGTATTGAGCAAAGACATTAAAATGAGATGAATCTCTTCTTAGAGCATAGTGATTATGCTGGCTGGATTCTGTGAAGACCACATATGCTTAGATGACTAGCTCTCACTGAAACATTTTCTTTACAGCAGGCATCTCTGTTTAGTCAGTAATTACATTCAGGAATTACAAATGTGATATTAACTTGGCTAGAGGGTAAGAAAAATCTACAATGTGGTGTAAGGTACCAGAGAGCTATATAAGAACTATATAAGAATTTAGGCACTGGAACAGGCTTGCCAGGGATGTGGTTGAGTCACCATTCCTGAAGGTGTTTAAAAAGCGGGTGTAGATGAGTTTTTGAGGGACATGGTTTAGCAGATGATGGATGCGGTTGGACTTGATGACCTCAAAGGTCTTTTCCAACCGGAAAATTCTATGATTATCCCTTGCATGCATCCTCTTAATGAATCAGTATCCCCCTTTCCCTGTGCAATGGACAAACCCCTAAATTTTATGTGACTGTCTCTAAACACTGAACATTCCTTTAATATCCTGGAACAGCCACGCACAGGTTTTGTGTTTGCACATTTAGCCAAGGCATGAGTGATGAGAAAGTAATATAGGAGGCTAAAGGGAACCCAGACCTTTCTTGAGTGAAAATGGGATGGGGCTGTGGGATGAAAGACTTACATTCTGAGATCCCTTTAATATTCATCAGCAGAAATTTCCTCCTTCTGAAGTTGTCATGGAGCATACTCTCAGATCATGCACTGTATTAAAACCAAAAAAAAAAGAGTATTTTGAGGAATTCTTAACCCTCTGCTTGCACCAGTCATTTTTCTCATCTTGTACTGATCAACACTGCTCCATAATTCTTCATATTTCATAGATGCTTAGCATGTGTCCAAGTTTATGGCATGGCTGAAACACCCAATCAGCACAGACTAAGACTCATTTAGAATAATATGAAAATAATTTCATCAGCTTCAACGTGCCAGGAAACCAACACCCTGTCAGAGGGTGAAATCCGTGCTGCCAGCTGTCAAGAAGCTCTGGATTTAGAATATAGAAAAATTTTTACAACCAAAGCCTGGAGCAAAATTCATTACTTTTTTCAAGGAAGAAACCAGTAGTCAATTCGCACAGATTTATCGAGAAGAGGTATAAACCAGATAAATACATTAATAAATCCCATTTATTTATTAGCCCAAGAACATTATGTACTCTATGTCCTGGAGAACTTAAAATGGAGAATTTGGTATATTCAACATTCTGAGAAGAAAAGACATTAAAAATCCATCAGGAGTATAATGTTCTAAGCAATGGAGATGGAGCAGGATCGATTCCTTCTTCTAGGGAGCAAACACAGGTGCATATTACCATGCTGCTCTAAGACTTCCACTCTAAATGTTCTTCATGTATATGGGAAAGGTAGTCCCATCTCAACAGATAAAACTGACCAGACACAGAAAAAAAGGAATACTGTGTTTATTCAAGAAATAAGAAAAGAGCCAGAAAGAAATTAGATCAGTTGACTAAGAAGCAGGATAAGACTAGATAAAATTATTGAATTCATGGAGTACATCTACACATCTACTGTCTGAACCGATACTCCCTAAGTCTGAACATCACCATGTCCTACCTTGTGAGGGTTGAAATGGTCCTTGTTCCTTTTGGTAGTATAGGAGCTGCAGAAGAATTGCTCTTGTGTTCTTCACTTGAAATCATAGAACATTTTGGAGACACGTCGCAGTAGCAAAGAAAAAGGCCCTTAATATTCCATTACCCTTGGAAAAGATCTGAAATTTGATTCTTCTGGTAATAAGATTAATTTCACAGAAAAATGCTTTTACATTTTTCTAAGTGCTGTGTGTATATGTATTATACATAAGTATGTACCCGTATATTCCTTCTTTTGGAATATCTAAGTGTAATTCCCTCTGTTCTGCCCTCATGTGCAGTGTTATTTGGACTCCGATCTTTCTTGCTGCTTTCATCTGAACTTTCTGTAACTGGCTTACTTGTTTTTGAAATCCAGCAGCCAACACTGAATTCAGTAGTTGTCTGAGACTTCCACACTCTGCCCTCCTTCTCTCCCAAGCAAAATTTCTGTTAACTAGTGCGTAGCAAGGTTTTATATGTTTTATTGATATGATCTCTATGACTCTACGTGCTTCAACAAGACTAACAATCTCCTTTAAAGTGGTTTGATTATATTTATTTATATCTGTGTGTACAAGCATTTTAGGTTTATGTATTTCATAGAATCACCACATAATGATTTGGGTTGGAAGGGATCTTAAAGATCATCCAGTTCCAACCCCTCTGCCATGGGCAGGGACACGTCCCACTAAGTCGTGTTACTCAAAGCTCCATCCAACCTGGCCTTTAACACCTCCAGGGATGGAGCATCCATGACTTCTCTGGGCAACCTTTAACCTATCAATCAGCCACTTCAAACATACACCTGATACAGGTTTTCATTGCATGACATAGTGCTGGTTTTGCTATGATACCCTTCTCTTGATGACAACGGTAGATACAAGGTCTAGAGGTGAAGGGGAGCAATTAGTGTACGAAGTCGCCAGCTTTATGGCCTTTCCTCATTTGTCACAGAACTTGAGATACCCACCCATAAATCAAACCCTGCATTCAGGAAGATTCTCTGCCTCTTCCCCACAACTGCTGGATGACTCAGACAAAGCAGTTTAGTGCAAACCTTACTCAACTGGTCACTTTTGGATTTTTTTGTGTGTGCTCTGACTCGGATTTCTGATGTTTGATAGGCAAAAAGAGCATAAAAATGTTCAGGTGATCTCCCTCAAGTCCCTGACACCCTTAGTTTGCAGCACCTTAATGAATTATTGAACACTTTTAACTGCAGCTGAAATCAAGGAAAAAATGTTCTTCAGATAAATAATGTTGGATTTATCTACCTTAGTCCTTCTGGAGGGTAAATCATCTTATCCCAAGATAGTAATCCAAGACATATTAGATGAAGCACCTCTGAATGTTCTTATTTCTCCCCACTGACTATGAGAAAATGAGTAGCTCAGAGGAAGAAATCAATTTTAGACAGATAAATTTGATGAAATTAATAAAGTATAAATGCTTAAATCTTTGCCAAAGCAGCACTCAGAGCTTAGCTTGGACACCAAAATAACTGGGTATCTTTCATGTTAATCTTAATCCATTTATCAGGTTGCCATTAGTAAAATAAGGAGAATGTTCCCATCTCAGATTATGATTAACATTGGAAAACCACTCAGGAACACTAAAACAGAAAAAGCCCAGCAGGAAATGAACAGTTCTCTCTTTAGGACAGCCTTTCAACTATGGGTAGAAAGTACATCCTTGAAGCAACTTGTTGCACAATAAGGCTGAAATTTTACAACTAATTGCTGCTACCGCCTGGGCATGGTTCTCACCACAGGAGGTTCCCTTGTAAATATGGTAGGCTACCATATCATTAAGTTGCAAGATAACATGCAATAAAAGGGAGAAAGGTAAGGTTTCACAAGGAACTTTTAGTTTGGCTTATCTTAATTATTGATAAATTCACTTTGCAACTGCAATACTCTTTCATATAGATCTGTGTGTGCAATATATAACAATGTATGAATATATACATGCAGAGAGAAGAAAAAGAGTACTCTGAAGTCTTTCACCATCTGGAGACTTTTCTTTCTTCCCAGGCAATAAAATGCTAAAACTATCCCATTTTGCAAAATAAATAAAATAAACCAAAGTAAGAGTTTATAAATTCAGCCATGGTTAGACAGTTTAAAAAAATAACTTCAAACTCTAATAGTAAAAGAGGATTGGTATGTCTCAAGGTTCTTGATAAGTTCTGAAAACTGATTTCAATGTCAGTGTATAGCTTCCTGATTCTGAGTACTTAATTTTTTATTTTTTTACATATATATTTACCATCAGTAAGTTCAGGTTTATAGATATAGGGCCTGGAATTTCAAAGTGAATGTGAATAATCCCCTCCCCCAAATACTAGGAATAAAGACTAGTAATAAACGAAAGAATTAATAGCAAGTGCACTTATTGCCATGGAAACACAGCCTAAACAAATATTAGGAGGTTCTGATTCCCAGAATTCACACATGCCAATACAATTATTCCACAGGGTTACCCACAGCCCCAGTGATCCTGTGCCTGCAATGTGCCTCTACAACACTGATATTCCTCTCCGTATGCGCGGTGTGAACTTTCTCCTTCATTTCAATCTCTGCTGAGGTAATACCAACAGGAGTATTAATAATAGCATTCGTCTAATTTTGGAGGTGAAGGGACAGGGGAGAAGGCTGGGTGGGAACAGGGCGATTTCAGTTTGTTTTGTCCTGTTTCTATGATCATATCCGTATTTGTCTCAGACTGCCTGGATGTTGCCATAGTGACCTTTGATAAATCCATGTTATGGATGCTGTGAAATATAAAGCCATGCCACACTTCAGGGAGTATAAGTCCATGGAATAAAGCAAGGTGCTGGGAGCTTCAAAGGTATATTGGCCAGATTTAGCACTCTCATCCATTCTAATAAATGCTTTAATCTTAATTAATTAAAAATGTGTTCTTGCTAGCCTAGAAATTCATTCCGTTTTTGAGAAGTCTATATGAGAAAAGCCATCAAGAGTCCAAAGCAGCTGAGTGCATTTGATCAGCCTATATCACTTACATTTAATTAGTATGGGCAAAAAAGCCACCTTTGCCTCACTGTTACAATTCTTTGTAAGTGTTCTTTAATTCAGAAGAGAAAAGAGGACACGTTCAATTTATTCTTGCTTCCAACACACTACTGAAACCAAAAGACTCTTTCTGCTGTACACCTAAGGAATATGATAATGCCTCTAGGCGCTCTGCCTCCACCTGGCAGACTTCAGTCATGCTCATCTATAACCTGAAAAGCAGAGGTTTCACTTGTTTACAGGCAGCCACCTAAAAATTGGACGTTTAATTCAAGCTAGGGAGAAATAAACCATGAGCAGAAATGGGTACTTTGAGAGATGAGGAATGGCTGAGGGAACTCGGATTGTTTAGCCAGGGGAAAAGGAGGTTGAGGGGAGACCTTATTGCTCACTACAATTACCTAAAAAGAGGTGGTAGCGAGGTGGGTCTTGGTCTCTGCTCCCAAGCAGCAAGTGATAGGCCAAGAGGAAATGTCCTCAAGCTGTGCCAAGGAGGGTTTAGATTGGATATTAGGAAAAATTTCTTTACTGAAGGATTGGAACAGGCTGCCCAGGGAAGTGGTGGAGTCCTCATGCCTGGAGGTGTTTGAAAAACCTGTAGATGTGGAATTTTGGGACATGGTTTAGCAGGCACAGTGGTGTTGGGCTGACAGTGGGACTTGATCTTAGAGGTCTTTTCCAACCTTAACTATTCTATTATTCTATGATTCTATAATTTGCTCTACTTTATGGCTTAGGCATCCAGTGCAGGGTAGGACTCATTATATAAGTTTTAGATGATAAATGTCAGGTGAGGTAAACCCCAAATTAAGTGTATCTATAGAGTTTGTTAGCATAAGGAATGAACACCCCTAAAATGGGTGTCCCTAAAAATGGGTGAGGTCCATCATCCCACAATCAGTCTGTGATAAAGGTGGGCCCAACAGCAGCCCTTGAAAATCTCTGGGCCACTGTTGAGAAAACTTAAAAGCTTATATTCATCCTTCTCTGATTTTTCAGGAAAGTCATTGAAGCATCTTTCTGAAGAGCTTTCTTTTTCCACGCTCTCTATAATCAGTGCAGAGAAGCTGCCCTTTTGGGGGACAGTTTATGCCAGCAATCACAAATCACTACCCAAAGATGGGGTGAATGCTCCACATGTCTTTACAGAGCTGGCAGGCAGAGCCTTGGTGATTAGCTTAGATTGAGTGCTGAGGGTAGAATTAATCCCCCTTAACCACAGCTATTTAAAATGTAAACCCCTGCGTTAAGCCAGGTTTCCTGCTTTTATCAGTGAAAGGTCACTTCAGAGGGTATCTCATGCCATCTATTTTAGACAGTTATCTAAGGATGGATGAATCCAACAGAGAGGACTGTGACAACAGAGGAAATTTTGGGAGATGATCTCTGTACCAAAGGCTAGCACTGGTATCAATTTCTTCTCCTTACTCATGTCATTAGCTGTGTCCATTGAAGGACAAAACCTCTAATATTTCCAAGATACAGCATCCAGGCAACATTCATGATATGCAACTGCAGCAACCTTCCTCCACTCCAGCACTCTGTGCCTCTGCTTATTTGTTCATTTCCGACATTTTCCACCTTTCTCTAACATCTGCACATCTCTGCCATGGATCTGCTGCTCCCATTACTATGAGGACTGCACCAGCAGAGGTGCTCAAACAGCCACTCAGCCTCTTAGGGGAGCTCTCCAGTTTTGCTGTCCTCTCCCTGACACTGCAGTAGCTGTTTCATCCGACAGCAGATCCAGCAGCGACCGGCTGTGCACACAATATTCCCAGAGGCTACGTGACTATGAATCAGGTCATAACTGAAACTTCCACACCTCTTGTTATGTTGTTTTGGAAGACTGCTATTCTTCCACCAAAGCTGGGGCATCCACAACTTCTCTAGGCAACTTGTTCCAGTGCCTCACCACCATCATCATAGAATAATTGTTCTTTATGTCCAGTTTAAACCGACCCTCTCCCAGTTTAAAACTACTGATCTATGTGCTGCCTCTATAGGCCTTGGTAAAAAGTCTCTTCCCATCTTTCTTACAGGCCTCCTTCATGTATTGAAAGGCCCCCCAGAACCTCCTTTTCCCCAGGCTGAAGACTTCCAACTCTCTCAGCCTTTCCTCATAGGAGAGACGTTCCAGCCCTCTGATCATTTTTGTGGCCCTCCTCTGGGGCTGTTCTAAAAGGTCCATGCTTTTCTTGTACTGAGGACTCCAGAACCTGACTCCGGGTGGGACCTCACAAGAGCAGAATAGAGAGGAAGAATCACCTCCCTTGACCTGTTGGCCATATTTCTTTTGATGCAGCTGAGGATACAGTCGACCATTTCGGCTGCAAACGCACATTGTCAGCTCATATCTGAGATGAACTTAATTTTTGATACCTACCTTAAACATTATGGCTGTTGTGGCATCTTAAGGTCAAGAAAATGCAGAGCAGTTTGGAATTCCATTATCTCAGGCTTTCAAATCTTGTCATCCTGTAGGGTAGGAAATAAGGAAATGTTATTAGATGGAAGTTAAACCAAAAGCATAGCATTCGCTCCTCAGCAAGGCATTAAAGTGAGACCCAGTCTAAGCCCATGCTCCAGGTTCCCACCGTGATCAGCTTAAGTGGACTGCATGTGTATCCCATGTTGCTCTCTCTTTGTAGTCTTTTTCTCTGCCACATCCTCTTACCTATATCTTAAGAACACAACATTTATGAAACCAGGCTGTTTGTACATGTATATGTGGCTATGTAA
The DNA here is from genome assembly GCA_033556795.1 of Tapera naevia. Lineage (NCBI taxonomy): Eukaryota > Metazoa > Chordata > Aves > Cuculiformes > Neomorphidae > Tapera > Tapera naevia. The sequence continues at coordinate 2,511,071 of JAUMJJ010000129.1, read as the reverse complement.
TGCTTTCAAAAATTGCTTTAATGTGTGGGAGAGTTTTCGTAAAATGACTGAAAATAGTAGGACATTCCATCAAGTTCATAGACATTTTGCTAAAACAAGTGTTCAAAAGGATAACGGAGGTCCTATTAGGTTCATTCCTTACCAGGTGCCAGATAGTGAGCTAAAAGCAAGAGATACCTTGCACAGCTCAAATGTGAAAGTTCTTCACTTGTGACTTACTTGTATTCCATAATAAAGAATATAAGCTTTTCTTGAGATAAATCAAAGGATTGGGGATGGAATGGAAATGAGTACCAGTGTGCTTGGAAGAATTCAGAGAAGATCTGTAAGAATGAGCCACAGCATGGAAATCTTACACTGTTTTGAGAAATTAAGAAAGTTCCCAGTGTTTAGCTAACCATAGAGAAAATTACTATGGGTTTGAGTCACTGTCTCTAAGTGCTTAATACAGGGCACAAATTTCTCATAATGGAGAGCTTTTTAGCATAGCAGACTTTAAAAATGTTATGTCAGGTTAGAAAAGAAATCCTCCAAAATACATAAGTTCCTTGCAGCAAAGATAACTACCAATTGGGATGACTAGCAAGGGATTTCCCAATGGAATATGGATTTCATAGAATCATAGAATCACCCAAGCTGGAAGGAACCCAAAAGGATCATCCAGTCCATCTCCTGTCCTTACACAGGACACTCCCAACATTCACACCGTGTGGCTGAGGGCATTGTCTAAGTGCTTCTTGAATGCTGGCAGACTGGGTGCCGGGACTGGGAGATTTCCAGTGTTGCACCACCCTCTGGGTGAAGACCCTATATAGATTTAAATCGAGTTTAAATGCTCTTTTATACAAGTCTCCATCTGAAGCAGAATTTGAGAGAAAGATGCAGCAATCCCTGGCTTATTTTGTCACATTTGTAACTGGCGAGTTGCAATGTTCTTTTCTTGCCTTAAAAATCTATGGTACCAGGAATGAGTAAACTACTTTGTCTAGTCAGCACCGGGCACTAGGTGGCCCACAAACCACACATGGGTGCACAAACACACAGCCCCCACATCCACACACACACCCACTAGTGTGCGTGCACAGGCATCGTGAGCTGTTGTAGGACTCACTGTAAAACCTGGAGAACACATCTGTCAGAGCTCCGCGTGGTACTGCCAGGGATACTGCCCATTACACCATTTGTACACATTTAGGCTTAGTCAACCTAAGCTGATTGCAGGTACTTAAAATTGCTTTTGTGCCGTGAACACTTAACGTTAAACCTCTTTTAATTTGCACCGTGCTACTCAGAGAGATCATATCATTCTTCTGTTCAATGTAAATTCCCAATCTGGCAATCCTAGCCTGCTTGGTTTTTTTTAACAATAATTAAAAAAAAAAATAATTTAATAAGGATTTGAGTTTCTTTATTGAGCTTTTATTGTCCAGTCTTGTAATTGAATCACTCTGCTGTGACAGCACGACTGAGGCTGTTATTAACAAATTCTATAAACAATGGACTTGATCCCTTTATGAAAAAGCATTGTAGAGGGAATAGTTAATCTGGGCTGAAAAAAAAATGAAGCTCTTGAGGGGAAAGGGGAGGGAATACAATTGCAGATTCCAAATATTTAAAACTGTTTCTGTGTTTTCCCTTTCCAGTCCCCTCCTACCTCGACTTCCCTTCTCACACCACCCAACTCCTCAATGCCTTTTTGTTCTTTGTGCCCTGACTCTCTGGGGCAGAACTTGTTTGTAACGTGATCACCAGGGAGGAAATTTTGTCTAGAGAGCAAAGCATCCTCTCAGAGAAGACCATGCTGCCACTGCTTTTCTAGGTAACTTTGATTGGGGTTTTGATGGCAAACCACCACCAATGGAAGGGGAAGCAGCATTCATCAGAGAGTGTTGGCATTTAATTTGGACACTTCCATTGAAATTAGTCATTTTGGGCTCCCTTAGTAGTTGGTAGAGTTCTAGCCAAAGGTATGGAGTGCAATGCTTCCCATTCAGAAGTAGAAAACTAGACAAGCCAGATGATGCTCCCTAATCACCCTGTGCTTAAGCATGGTTTCTACTGGTTATCAGAAACCCAAGAAGTAGCTCCTTATCTGATGTCTTTGTGGAAGTGGTATAAATACACTTGAAATGAACACAGAATATCCATTGGCAACAAGTTTTCCAGCTGCTACTTTGGCTTTGGCTTTTTAATGCAGGCACTGAAGATGGATGAATGACCATTTCTGTCAGAGCAACAATGAAGTGTTCTGATGTTCCAGGGCATAATCAAGGTACACAGGGTGTTAGACACGTACCTGACCATAAAGTTGACCTTGCCAAGTTTGGAAGGGCTCTCTATTTCTTTGTTTGAGGTCCCTACTTAGTTCACAATTTCTCTAGGGCAAAGTCTGTTTCTCATTGTGCGTTTACATGGATCACACCGGGAGCTGAATCTTGACTGTGGTCACGTAGCACCACTGCTGTAGCAAAGATCAGTCATAATAATAAATAACTCACCAGGACTGTGACGATAGTGAGGTTAAAGAAATATTGGTTTATACATTATCATGATATTTCTAAATGTGAACTTTAACCCAGAATCTGAAGAAATCAGTAGAAATGTCATGTAGATTTTAGTGGCATTTAGACCAGATTCCATAGACCTTGCATAAACAACACTAAGACCTTAAATTTTTTTTTTATTTGCAGACATCAAAATTAGGGCTGGATTCAGAACAGGAGACCCAATAGGAGAAGCTTAGTGCAAAAACCTGGAAGAAAGAAGACACCTCTGTGACCAACAGGCATGAAAATTAGACAAAAAGAAAGGCAGAATTATAAAGAGCTTCATGAATCTAGAAGATGATGTCACAGAACACAGGCAGTTAGGTGTCTGTATTCAGTAATAAGACTCCGTTTGAGGAAACCATGGAAGATGGGACATAAAGTAATCAAATTTGAGGAAGACAGGGGATTGGATGAATATTAAGAAGCTGGGTGAACACAGGGCATGTAATGAAGGGTTGTGGAAAGGACTAGCTCTAGACACAGCAATAGAAAGCCAGCTTTGAGGCTTCTGAGAGAAAGAGAGTGAATAGAGTCAAGATGCAGTGTAGTTGTGACATAAGTATGGAAAGGAAAAGAAAAAAATTATGTAAAATATTGCTAAATCAAATAGCTTAGGTTTACCAATTTTAGCTTTATTTGAGTAAGGAATAAGGTTTGGGAAGGAACAACACAGGGGAAGGCATAGGATAAGAGAAGTGGTTACACTGGAGATCAAGGAAAATGACAGAAAAAACTGTGTAGAGGGTAAGACACAAACTTAGACAAAAACACCACTAAGGATCATGATTACACATGAAGAAATAAGAAGTCACAAATATTCTGTCTGGAAAAAGCTTGAGACCCTTTAAAAAGCATCCACATCAGTACCCCTTACTCTCTCTGACAGTGAACACTTTCAAAGATATTTGGTAGTGGGAAATACGGAGAACAAATTGCAGACTTCCAATACATAAAAGTGTTTGGTGGAGGAGATGAAGTTACTCAGAGATGTAGTGGATTTACTCAGGAGGATGAAGAACCACAAGCTGCAGACAGGGAAACTGTGACTGGATATAATGAAAAATCTGCTCAAAACTCAGTTGGACATGGGCACAATCTGACTTTGGATATAGCCCTTTTTTCGAGCAAGAGGTTGGACTGGGGACCTCCAGAAGTCTTTTTTAGACTAGACACGTTTATGATTTCATGACATTATGAGAAACCAGGAGACTTTCAAAGCCCCTAAGTAAGCAATTTTCAACTCTACAGGATCAACTTATAATTGATTTCTAATTCGTGCAAATCCATTTTTCTACTGAGGTAAGAGGGTTTGTTGAAAGCGTACCCATAGTGATTTAAATGCACATAAATGTGGAGAGAGATGGAAAAGTGGGTGGGAAAAATACAGAACGAGTAAGTAAGAAGTCTGTTGATCCTGTGTAGGGAGCTCTTCAGCAGGAATAAATTGAAAAGTTCCACTGATACTAGAGCTTGGTCTGAATTCTACTTGTATTTCAATGAGCTGCTAATGACTGTATGGGGAAAAAAATGGCATCTCTCACTGGGATGAGCTATTAATGACTGTAGACAGAGAGAATTGGCATCTCCTACGAGGATGAATTATCTGATCTGTAAGTCACCATCACTATTTTGAATGGCAATATATATAATTGAGAATATACATAGTTGAACACACACATGCCAGGCATTTTTCCTTTGCAATGTATAGAAAAAGAATTAAGCCAATTACTTTAACGTGATGAAATTTTAAAAGTTGATCTGGGTGTTTCTATGGTCACAGACCTCTGTTTATAAGTTTGGTCTTCCCCCAGCAGCTTAAGAGGATCCTGGTGACCAATAGGAAAGCAAGACCTCATTCTCCACATTCCATTAGCTTCATAATTCCACATTAAATGATGAGTTTCGTGCCATATGGTGAAGCTTGATAGGAAGAAAAAGGCAAATATATATATATATATATATATACACAGCCATGAACACATGCATATTCACACACATAAGTGTATGTATGCACTTGTGAAATATATGTGTATCCATATTTTGCAAGTGATTAACCTATCTGCTTCCTTCAGGAAATGCTATATATTGATGAAATGAAGCAAAAATTTTTAAACCTTCACAATGATTCTTCGTGCTGTCAAGATTTCCTTCAGTCTGGATTTGTGTTTGAGATTTTTATTTCAAATTTAACTGCATGAATAGACTCACTGCAATTCTAATTTTCTGCAGTCAGCCTGGAAACCACAAAGCAGAATTCTTTCCAGGCACTATGACTTTCAACACGTAACCTAAATAACAATGCTCTTTTTACTTAATGGTCTAAACATCTTAAGAATTAAACGAGGGATAAATTTGTCATGAGGTCAAGAGTTAAGAACTCTTAAATAGAAGAGAATTGAGAATGTGGATATGAAAGACAGCGGTAATATGATTTCCATACATCAATTTTCTTTTCAGATTACAATTCCACTAGCAAAAAGCCTCTGGGCTTATGTTATTACAGTTACAAGTTTATCTTAAACCACAAACTAGAAAGGTCCTGGTATTCATCTGCTCAGCCTTCACCTGATTCCTCTAACTGAACAACAAAAGGCTGATTGAGCTTTCTTAGAAGAATAATCCTGCTAAAAAATGCCACCTTAATAGCAATATTATAGCAGTGCCACGGAGTTCTCAACCAAGATCCTAATGGTACTTTTGCACGTTGCAAAAAAACCCTGTAAAAGACACATTTTTCTACAGAGACAGAAAAAGAGTGAGAAAATGGATTTTTTTTTTATTATAAGTAGGAAAACAAGATGCAAAACTGGTTTGTTCACAGCAAGATATAACATCTCTAAAACTGAACACAGGACTTTCTCTACTGGTTCAGTGAGAATCTGAACATTTGCTTACCAGTATGGATCAAATTAAAAGCTGGTATCCACAGACCTGGTTCATTAGCATTTATGATATAAATAAATTGTTAGTCCCGGGGCAAATTCTACTTTTCACATGAGTTCTGCTTACACTGAAACTGCTGATCTGCACAGGCAGCCAGAAGCTTTCTATTAAAGGAAGCACATCTTACGGGCATGTCTAAAACTAACTCTGGGGTTGTGTTTTTTGGGGAGACTTTAAGCTGGCCCTAAGTCTGAAGGTACTAATCCAGATGTGAAGGGAGAAATTCAGCTTCAAAAAACTTTTAATCCATTTCCCAGCACTGACTTTCTGCATAATTGCAGCCATGCCATGTCAACTCCAAACCCACTGCTAGTTCTCAACACACTTTGACTGTAAATCTCTAATAATAGGGTGTGCTATGATTATCCAGAGTACATTGATTTTAAGGGGTTGGTGATCCTGGCTGCAAACTCTGTATGCTACCCCAATGCAAGCAATTTCAGTTTGATCTTATTAGGTCTTGGACGTGAAAACAGGGACAGGCTGAGTCAGTAGTTGGCTGGGAGGTAGAACTTTTCCCTAACAGACCCAACCACTATTGCTCCGGGAAGCGGTGGGGGTAATTCAGGAGGTGTCGCTTTTTTCCAGTGCTTGTGTCCGTGCTTCTTTAAGTTTCCCCTCAAGTTCTCTGCTCTTGCTTGGACTCATGTGCTTGGATCTCAGTGCTGAGATCCCCACAGTTGGGAAGTCATTCAGTGGACTAACCTGTAGCCCAGGCAGTGTGGTGGGGAGAAGGAATGAAGGATGATTTCCAAAGAAGGTCCAAGGACCACAATTGATGCTCTTATATCTTTTTCCACAGAACAGGTAGTGCATTGACAATTACTCTGCTTTCTCTTGCAGTGTCTCAGGTAAACAAAGGAGGATATACTGGAAGCAAAAGAGATAATAAGTAAGCTAATAATAATAATCTCATTTATTTTAATTTCTAAATTTCACATAGATGTTTTTAAAGTTATTCCTTTCCTGAGTTCCTTATCAAAAACAACGCTAAGAGTTGTCTCTGAAGGACCAGACATCAATGATACGTTCTCACTGAGGTCTGACCAATTCCACACAGCTATTCAAGAAACGATGACAATGTTGGGAGTTCTGCTGGTACTGAGAGGCTCGTATCAGCATCATTGAGAGAGTGGAAGTGAGGAAAAAGGAGAAAACCTTTTTTCTAGGAGCAAAAAAGTCTGAAAATCCTTCTTTTTTACAGGGAAGACAGATCAAGGTTTGTTGTTTTCCAGATCTCTCCGCATACTCTGAAAAAAAGGTTCTGCTTCAAAACAAATGATTTTCTGTGAACCACATAAAAGATATTTATTTTCATTGCTCAATGTGTTTCACATAAAATATTGAAACAAAAAAATGGTCCCAGTTGGGTATCTCCTACAACATTCTGAATTCATTGTTGCTAAATCTTTAATTTCTCTTAGAAGATAAAGCCATTTCTTAGTGGAAAACTCTCAACATATTTTCAGGCAGTCACAGCAGAAAGTGCTGGGGGAAAATCTAATGAAGACAAGTCCATGGAAGCTACGTTGCTGCAATGATGCATCATGGGACTTAGTTGATGGAGAGGAAGCCTAAAGAGTGAGAGAGAAATATCATAGAATCAAGGAATCATAGAATGATAGAATTACCTGAGTTGGAAGGGACCCAAAAGGATCATCGAGTCCAACTCCTATCCCTACACAGGACACTCCCAACATTCACGCCATGTGACTGAGGGTGTTGTCCAAATGTTTCTGGAATACTGCCAGACTCAGTACCAGGACTGCTTCCCCAGAGAGCTGTTCCAGTGCTCCAACACCCGCTGGGGGAAGAACGTCTTCCTAAGATCCAGTCTAACCCTCCCCTGGCACATCTTCCTTCCATTCCCTCCAGTCCTATCACAGGTGACAAGAGAGAGGAGCTCAGCACCTGTTTCACCCCCCTCCCTTGTGAGAAGCCAGTAAACAGCTATGAGATCCCCTCTCAATCTCCTCTTCTTCAGGTTGAACAGACCAAGTGACTTCAACCGTTTAAAACAAAAAATCAAAACCTTTGGACAGTCTTTGCAATACCAGGTGCAACACCAGTCTTTGAGTTCATTCCAACTTGGTTAATTCCATCCTCTGTACACAAAGCTTCTCTCTTGTTCGCATGTGAATTGACGTTTTGGTGGAGGAACTGTCTACTTGAGGATAGAACTAACAGAGAACAAAGAAGATCCTGGTGAAATTATACGCTGAAGAGCACAAGGACAGGAGGAGTAATGGAAAATTCCTGAAGCAGTGTGCAAAGTAAATTAAAGTATGGAGAGGACTTTAATTAATCAAATAGCTTTCAACAGCAAAAGCAGCCAACCGTATGCAAAACCTCTTGTGTGGGTAGAGAAGGATCACCTAAAGAAGAAATGAATCTACATCTGAAAACACAGGGTTTTCTTCTGTCTGACCTATACATTCTTGGTTGGCTAATAAGCATCTGTACATTCTAGCCATAAGGGCACGAGATGCCAACAGTCAAAAACCGAAGGATTCACATATCTCAGGAAAATGACAATGAAATGAGACCGATTGGGATGAAAATCTGGGGTTCTACCAACCAGAGAAGAAGATTTCTCTGCATTCTTCTATGACTAAGTAGAGAGAAAGATGTGGAAGCATCAATCACAATATACTTAAACACCATAAAGGATGTGTTAAGAACCTATAGCAAAAAAGAGAGACAGCTTGCAGGAATGCCCTGCTTTTTAAACTGCTGCAAATCACCCTATTTGGGGCTTTGTTCAAGAGTCTGTTTTTGTGGAAGACAGCGATAGAGAACAATTGATGGGAGTATAATCTTCTTTACAAGACAAAGACATTGGAAGAAAAAAATCTTTCACTCATTTTAAGTGAATGATCCCTAAGACTCTTCTCATAAAGCTTGTAATTAATTGTAGTGGGCCTTCTTTAATCACAGATGTGTCACCTGAAGTGATCATGTAGGCTTTCTGTACAATCACTGTTTAGATCAGATGTTGAGATTGTTAAGACTACATATTAGGAAGAAAATTTTCACACTGAGGCTGGCAAAACGCTGGAACAGATTGCCCAGAGAAGTTGTGGATGACCCATCCCAGGAAACATTCAAGGTCAAGTTGGATGGGGCTCTAAGCCACCTGATGTGGTTGAAGATGTCCCTGCTTACAGCAGGGGTTTGAACTAGATGACCTAATTCCCTTCCAACCCAAACTATTCTAGGATTCTATAAAACATATCTCCAAAGAACGCTTCATTTTATTTATATTAGATACCTACTGGAAACTGGGAAGACTCATGTTCTGGAAGTGTCTCTCCACTGATTATCCAGGGAGCCTAAACAACAAACTTGGCATGGATTTTGACCATTTTTGATGGTCAGAACTAAATCATGTGAACGGGATTTTGAAAAAGGAGTACAAGAAACAGTGGTCATTGCTGGTTTCTGAACAGAATCGTTAAAGCAGTCCATTTACAAGTTCAGTAACCAAACAAGAACGTAAAGTATAACAGCTCTGCTCACCTGTCTTTCCCCAAACCCCACATTTATTCTTGAAACACAAAAAAATAAATCTGTACTGAAAACAGAAAGAGAAGAGCGTTAAGGGAAAAATACCTATGAAAAAATAACCATTGTATATGGAAAAGGTGTCATAATGCCTCAGCTAGTATGGCAGCTCATCTGGATGTTAATTTATTTGCTGCAGGAGTGACTGGTTGAGTGTCTCCAGGTTGTGCTAATCCTGGAGGTCAGGGAGCAGCCATGCACTTGGACTTTCAGGTGTTGATGTCTGTGAGTCTCTGGACTCATAGGTCCAAGACTGGAGAAGGGAATGTGACAGTCTTTCACCGTGCCTCATGCTTCTTATTGAGTCAAAAATAGAGCTTCAGGCTGAGGGACCAGAAGGAAAAATTTGGAGGCCAGTAGTTCTGTGATGGTTCTGTGAGAGGTTCTGTGGAACTAAGAAGAGTAGAGTAGACCATTTACAAGTAGGAGGAGAAGGAGGCCCAGGTCACTCTCAGAGGTGGAATAAAAATGTCAGGGGGGTCTGTTATTTGAGGAAGGGAAGAGCAATAGCATAGGTAGCGTCAAGTGAGTTGGGGAAGGAGGAAATTGCAGCAGCATGCAGGAAAAATCTCATCTGGGACATCTGAGAAGGCCATTTTTCATCTCCAACTTCCCCTTTGCATTGCCAGAACAGAACTAAGACACACATAAGTTGCTATATGACACCCTGAGTGTTTGGGGATACCTGACTAGTTAGAACATTGTAGGTTTAATCTGAATGGCACCAAAGAGCCAGCTGAGGAACATGACCTTTGCATTTCACTTGGCAGAACAAGGAGGGGTCTATCAGTGTTCCTGACAAATAGCTTTAATTAAATTGCAGTTCTAATCTAAAAAAACCACAATGCTGTGAACGTGTAGTTTTATTACTCTGAGGTCAGCATCGCTCAGTGGCTCCAGAGAAAAATGCGTTGGAGCTATCACGTAGCTATATGAGGCATCGGTTTCAGCAGATTTACTCTGTCATCTTGGGGGTAAACACCACCTTCAAAGAGTCTGTAAAGGAACTGCACCTTTGGGCATTGACATTAAACTGGATTCTCAGCTAACACTATCCACCCAAGAGTTAGTTATCTATTCAAAGCTCATCATCTACAGTTCTCTAGTCAATGGAAAGACTGGGATGTCCAGAAGAAGGCTCATCTCATATTATTTAGGCCCAGATTAGTATTTTTTAGCTTTTTTCCACTAAAATACCTATGTAATGCAGAGAGTTATGTTGACTAGACATCTAACTTTTAATTTAATGTCGTTAGATGAAATAATAAATCCATTTCAGGGCAATGCAAACCTCTTTTTCCTAAATATTGAAAGCTTTCAGGTCACATTTTCAGGTGTTCCTGATCAAAAGTACTTTATGCGTAAGTAAGATAAATAATCTTAATGAAGATAAATAATCTTACGTAATTGCAAGGGAACTGAGACTTTAGGTAAAATTCCACATATCACGACACAAACAGCAAACGTATCCATGGTGATGACACTGTTGAACAGAGCTTACTATTAATAAATGCTTCTGCTTCTGTTTGAAGTAAGGGCAGGTTCTGTCATTATGCAACTTGATGTAGTGACTATTGAATCACATCACTGGATGCTGGACAAGGTTAAATTCATCAGCTATAAAAATCCCAGTCTGCATAACCACAAACTGCCATATTTTCAACTATCAGATTTTACCAAGACTTCTTCCCCACAAATGACTAACTCTGAAAACATTTTCTTTTTGCCCAAAGGTGCAGTGTAAATCAATTCTTTCCATTTATTCTTACTCGCTGAAGTTGGATGTAAATTCCTATGCCCGTTTCATCACAGATTACTGAACAGATTTTGAAGCAAAACAGTTCTAGTTTATGTGAAACTGCTGAGATTTGGAGTCAACAGTGTACAGGAAAAATTGTTAAGGAAAAAGCTCTAGAACACATCAAAATTTTGGACGTGACATCTTCAAGGTTCACCCATATGCTCTGTAAACAATGTTTTTACAGGTTCATTTAGTCACTAACAAACACTTCCCTACAGCTTAATCTCAAACTTCCAAGCCATGATGTCAGACAATGCTTAAACATCCTTTGACTCCTAGACACAAATGGCCTGGAAAGGGGGTATCACCTGGTTCCTCAGTCACAATGAAAGCAAATGGAGGCTGCACAGATAATGTCTTGTGAATTAAAGGGGGCATTTGGTGCTGAGCAGTGCTTATAGGTAAAGGATCTATTGCCCCACTACCTTTTCCAGTCACCTCAGGTAAAATATGAGGCAAGATAGTAAGTGTGGAAAAAATATTTTCCTTATATTAAATGCAATGGAGAGTCTGCATTAAATTCATCAGTGCAAAGCTGGGAGTCTACTGCTGTTTGGGAAACTTTCTAGTCTCTGATTTAACTCTAGATGGGAGTGAAAGCGCCTTTCAAAGACTTCTAAGGAGCAAATATTTTAAGGTACTTTGCAAGTAACAAGTGACAGGATGAGAGGAAATGGCCTCAAGTTGCAACAAGGAAGGTTCAGATTGGATACGAGAAAAAATTTCTTTATTGAAAGAGTGAGGGAGCATTGGAACTGACTGCTCAGGGCAATAGTGGAATCTCTATCCCTGAAGGTGTTCAAAATGCATGTAGGCATGATACATAAGGACATGGTTTGCTAAGTATGAGGGTGTTGGGCTGACAGGTGGCCTTAATGATTTCAGAGGTCATTTCAAACCTTAACGATGCCATGAATATCTGCCAGACCTACTTTTCCAGATACCCTTGGACTTCTCAGATGACACCCAGCACCCGTGTGTGGGGAAGCTGCATTGAATAGCTAAGGCAGGATTCACCTTGCAGACCAAGATGTCCACTTTTTTGTGTCTCCACGTGGAGGGGGTGTCTAAGCTGCCACCAATTCAGCGCAGTGCAGCGCTTGGCTAGGGAGGGGAGATCTACTGCAAGACACTCTTTTACCACATTCCTTCTCAAGTTTTCATATTCTTCGACTAGAACTGACTCCTCCTTCCTCTTGCCAAACCCTTTGAAAAAAGAACCACAGTTAGGGGCAATTTTCTCTCCATTCCGGAGAGACCACTGTAGATCTTTTAGCCTAAAGATACAATGTCTGGGTGTCTATCCTCACCTCTTCTCCCAAGCACCCACTCTTAGCATTGTTTCCTAATTGTGTGCAGATTTCTAACCAATAACTCCCTTCTCTTTCATTCCTCTTCCTCAACTCAAAATTGATCAGACACTGAACAGCTGCTGGCTATTTTCTCTTCCCGAGAATCATGCAGTAATTGTATGTACGGGCTCCAAATCCCTAAACATTTGGAGAGGAGAGGGACTTGAACAAGAGCCAGTTCTTTTTACAGTGCTGGTACCAGCAGAAGTGTCAGGCATTTAAATCATATCAGGGGGTCTAATGAGAGTGGAGTGGGAGGGGGTGTTGTTGAATTTGCTGTGATTCACTTTGAGAGGGGGAATAAAAAGAAGAAAAAAAAAGTTAATAGGGAAAAAAATAAAACCAACAATCAAGAAACCAAGGAAACTCAAACATTTGGAGTCCATCCCAGCCCTAGAGCAGTCAGATTACTCCCTAAACCAAAGGGCACTGTTTCTGCTCATGCTCACCCGCATTTCCCAAAGTGCAAATTGCTGCATGGCAAATGGACCAGCTTCATCCTGCTTTAAACTGAGGGTTGTCCTTTAGGAGCATTGCCATTTTCAGGTCCTTGTCTGGTCTCTTTGAAGAGAAACAGGTCCCTGCAGAGGCAGTTCTCAACTGTTTTGATGTTTCTCCTGTTCTTTCTGCTATGCAGAAAGTCTAAGCTTACACCATGCTCATTAGGGCATCCCAGTTTTGTGCCAAAATTGAATGGGTGAACTCAAAGTCATACCCGTGTGACAGTGTGTCCCAAGCAGACACAATAAGTCATTTGTCTGAGAACTACAGCTGCTCATCAAACATGCAGTGTCATGCACTTGGCTAACTGACCTTGTCTAACATAAAAATCTCTTAAAAATCAATGATTGTTTTCTTGGCGAAAATTTAACAAGCAAAGTAATTAGGCCAAAAGGAAAAACTTCACCTCAGAACCATTTCTGAGGTTTTTCAGAAGAGTTTTAATTCATGTACATTATCAGGCTCCTTTTCCAAGATTAATATAAAAAAAAAATATGGCTGATGCAAGAAAATCAATTACCAGTGGAATACATCTCAGTCATCTAAATGTAGATGCCTACCTTAACCTCAGACATCCATAATCCCTTTCTATCAACATATACAGACATTTCCAGGAGGTAATTTACCACATTTCTAACCAAACAGCTTAGTTTAGCTTAGTTAAGCTGAGACTATGTGTTTTACAGCTAGATGTCTAGGAATTAGGTGAGAAGAGTTCCACTCCATGTCTCAGGGTCTCTCAGCATTTCAGCTGTAGAATTAATACCATCTTCATCTGACTTGAAATTCAAGGGTGTGTTACATTAAGACAGAGCCTCATCTTTTACAGAGATGGGCAAAGCTCCACAGTTGTTATTTTATTCAGAGTAAAGCAGCATGAAGGAAATGTGATTTGATTTGCAGTAGTCATGTAGAAGCACAGAGTTAGATATGAAATCCTCATCCTTGATGCATCTCACATGCTCAGAGCAATGAGGAATTTCTGCAGGGGCTCTGCAGACACGTCCCTTTCCTTAAGTTGCTAGATGAGGACTAAATGCTAGCATCTACCTACTGCTCCACTCTGCAGATCATAGATGATAGAATGATCATTGTGTAGTTAAAATGATTTGAGTTGGAAGGAACATTAAACTTCATCCAGTTCCCACCCCCTGCCATGGGCAGGGACAACTCCCACTGACCAGGTTGCTCAAAGCCCCATCCAACCTGGCCTTTAATACAGATCTACCACAGATCAGGCCAAAAAGGTGCATTTGGCATACTGGGATCACAGCAAAAAAGAGAGAAGGATGCTCTACTACAAGGACAGAGGATCCAGGTCTGGATGTGAGATGTGAGGCAGAAGTTATTTGTATCAGTCTCACAAAAGAAGAGTTGAGGTCATTCTAGCACAGGGTGTTGTCCTATTCTCTCCTTCAAGCAGTTGTGAGGAGCCTTGGCTGGTGGAGTCAGTGTGAGGTGAGGATCAGATGAGGGCTCACAAAAGCAGAGTAGAGAGGCAGAATCCCTTCCTCAACCCACTGGTTACACTTTTTTTGATGTAGCCCAGGGCTTTCTGGCATCTTAGCAAAATTTGAACTCCTCAAGTAGCCCAAGGGAAAAAACCAAGACCTGATATGAAAATTGACACGTGAGCCGCTGTCATTTCAGTTCAAAAAGACAAAACAAAATGTAATTCCAGGAATAGCTGCTAAAATCTGATAAAATTTTGTGTGGGCCCAGTAACCTTATACTGGACATTTGTGGCTACTTCCTAGAGAAACAAGAGAAAGCAAAGAAAATTCTTCTTTGACAAATAGCACATGTAATACTACAATTGGCTACATTCCTAATAGGCTCTCCATGCCAACGATACAAAGACCGTAACCTTAGAAGAGAAGTGTGATTGCTGCCTTGGACTGAGCTTGCTCTTTAAGGAGCTTGCAGCACAGTTAGACCTGGCTCAGGTGTAGTTGCCTCCCCAGGTAAAGCAAAGGAGTCCTGGAATCACATAACTGGAGAAGGTGATTAAGAAATCAGGTCTGCTGGGAATATAACCGATGCCTACACAGCAGCTTAGCTTTCCTCAACCTCCAGAAAGTGCCCTAAACCACACAATAGTGACCACACATAAGTGTTTCTCTGTAAAATTGAGTCCGGTGTTTAAGTTTGTGTCCTTGAGAAAGCTTGGGCTGACACTTGAGACCAGCACCTAGGATCCCTCATCACTCTGCATGGACAGAAAAGCAGCCAACCTGCAAATACTGAGCAGAAACCTATCCTTACAGTGCTTAGCTGATGTGAAATGAAGACAGACAGATACCCACTGTCATTTTATTTCAGAGTTGTTAACCTTGAAAATCATAGAATCATAGAATAGCTTGGGCTGGAAGGGATCTTAAAAACCATTTAGTTCCAACCCCCCTGCCGTGGCAGGGTCACCTTCTGCTAGGTCAAGCTGCTCAAAGCCTCATCCAATCTGGCTTTGAATACCTCCAGGGTTGGGACAGCCCTGACTTCTCTGGGCAACCTGTGCCAGGGGGAAAAAATGTCTTTGAGATATCTAATCTAAACCTCCCCTCTTTCAGCTTAAAACCATTCCCCCTTTTCCTATCCCTGCACTCCATGATAAAAAGCCCCTCCTCATCTTTCCTATAGGCTCCCTTTAAGTACCTGGAAGGCTGCTAGGAGGTCTCTCCAGAGCCAGACTCTCTCAACCTGTCCTCATCTGATCATCTTTCTGGCCCTCCTTTGGACTTGCTCCAACAGATCCATGTCCCTTGTGTGCTGAGTACTCCGGAACTGAACACAGTACTCCAGGTGAAGTCTCATGGGAGTAGAATCCCCTCCCTTGAGCTGCTGGTCACACTTTTTTCATTCAGCTCAGGACACGGATGGCTTTCTGGGCTGCAAACACAGGCTCATGTTCAACTTCCCATCCACCAGCACCACCAGGTCCTTCTCTTCAGGGCTGCTTTCAATCCATTCTCCATTCAGCCTGTATTTGTGCTTGGGATTGCTCTGATCGAGGCCTTGCACTTGGTCTTTTTGAACTTTTTGAACAGGGGCCCACCTCTCAAGCCTGTCAAGGTCCCTCTGGATGGCATCCCTTCCCTCCTGGGTGTCGACCATGTCAGAATGTTTGGTGTTGTCTCAGCAAACTTGCTGAGGGTTCATTGGGACCCATTGCCAATGTCTCCAACAAAGATGTTAATAAACACCAGTCCCAATACTGACCCCTGAAGAATAATACCTGTCACCAGCCTCCATGTGGACATTGAGTAGTCCTGGTGTGTGAGTAAAGGAGTAAAATGAGTATAAATTCTTGCAAAAATAATAATTTTACACCAGGGGAACACTCTCACCACACCATTACCATCTAATTTCTCTCTGTGTATATGTGCTTCATTTTGAAAATATTTAGCACTTTTAGCATATTTAATCTGTTCGTTTTACAGGATCTTCTGGAAGGTTCAGCAGCAGCTTACTAAGGAGTTATAAGAATTAAGGAAAATGAGTCTTGAAAGCAACAGGATTATTACATCTGCACACTCTTATTTTGCAAGGGGTTGCATGGCTTTCCCATGTATGGGCAGTGAGTGATGCCTGCACTTGAAATCAGTCATATGAAGGTGTGTTTGTCATTTGGTCCAAACGATTGCTGAGAATTAAGACAGAGAGATTATGGGAAGGGTAGCACAAATTTTGGGCAGTGAAAATTTTCCTAAGAAGGCTTCAAAGACCTGCTACCTTGGACTGTAGCTGTAAATAAGAGGAAGTTCTGATAAAGACTTGGAAAGAGTTTCGAGGAATTACAAACTGAAAAACTTAAATGCAGCTGGGAAAGGAGGCTGGAAAGTCTTGATTATCCTCTTTTGAGAACAAACCCCACCCAGAGGGAGGCAGGACGGAAAACACCAGCTGTGTGTGATATGACTGATGTGAGAGGGATCCAGATTAGACAAAGCTCTGTTATGACCGGTGTGGAAGTCTTCTCTGCTACCAAGAATAAGGTTGGTAATATCAGCTCTTCCCTTTGGTTTTAAAGCTCTGTCTACATAAAGTTACCCTTGATGAAAGGTGTGAAAGATGAAATAGAAGGGGCAACAGGTACATTCCTTAGCATAAGAAGTAATGCATCTTCTCCTACATTAAACATTTATTATTTATATCTCAGGTTCACTTTGCATTCCTTTTATACCCAACAGAGTGTTGCATTATTTTTAGGATATGATTCCTTGGACCTATTGCAGGATTCTACTAAAAATGAGATTAATTTTGTGCTAGATGACTTTGGTGACAGCAACTTTAAACAGACCCTGAAGCGACAGGCTCAGATGCAGAAGTCAGATGAATCCCACCTATTTTTCCAGTTGTGTGATACCAGCCTGGTTGTTGTTGAACCTAAAAGTCTCTTGGTTCTGTCTGGGACTCCACAGGCTTTCTCTCTCTCTCCTTCTGCCACCACGTTAGAGCTCTCTGGTCTCTAATAAAAGATTGAATTTAAACTGCATCCTTTGTCTTAGTGGAGATATTAATAGGAAACTTCCTTCCTCTGCCGAGCTGACTAATTTCTTCAAGCTTATAGATACCCAATATCATTTTGTTCTGGACCCCTCAATAAACACTGTGTTTTGAGTCAAGAGGAGGGGAAAGATACAATTGCCTCTCTGCATATCCAGCACACTTATTCACTTATACCAGAAAACAGGCTCAAAATGGATTAGTTTCTCAAGCTCATCAGACTATGTATGAACAGGGAGCTACAAAAATGCTGCCATCAACAAGTCCTTTGGTCCCATTTATTTGCCCAGTATAGGAACCCTCGGATTGTGACAAACAATGTGTTATTTACCATGGCCCAACCCATTTTTGTATGATTTCTCCCACCTTCTTGTTTCCACCTCATTCAATTTACTTAATCTTTCATTTAACATGACACGTGTTCCCCAATGTTGCACCACAGGCTTCTGTTTCAGGCAAAGTTGAAGGTAAGTTTCAAGGTTAAACAAGTTTAAAATTATGACAGTCCTTAAGGGTCTCAGCAAAGAACATGTTCATATGCTCAATGAAACAGGCTACTATGACTTTTCTTTCCATCAAAGACACAGTTCCCAGCTATGGGTTGTCATAATTTTGTATAAAATAATTATCACATTGCTAAAGGCATTTATCATCCCTAATTACACTGCTTGTAAGAGAAGCAGAGAGAACGTCAGAGCATAACAAAGGCCAACGGCAAATCCCAACACCTTGGATCCACCACTTAGTAACTGAGCTGGCCGGAAACCTTCCTGATCTTGCCAAAGAGGGATGAGGCTATGGCATGAGCTTCCCACAAACAGCTAATGAAGGAGTAAAACTGTCTGCTTACAAAAGGATGTTGCTGGTGCCTTCCTCAAAACAGGTAATATCATCACAATAGGTTAAGAACTATTTGGGGGCACTTGTAAGACAATAGCCAGGCACTCACTTCTTTTGGGATGTAGAAACCAATTTTTGGGGACCCAAGTCCAAGATGTTCCAATAAAGGACTTCTTTCTTCCTGATCCCACGGGACTGTTCTGACCCCACTCTCTAAATTGGAGGTTACGTGATTCATTCTCTCTCTTTGCCCACTTCACCCTGCATTGCAGAAGAGGTTCCCATTGAAAATTTCATGGAGACTAGAACATTTCTGGGAGAAAAAAATCTTCTGTTTTTTGACATTTAAATGAAATAAAACAAGGAATTCTATCAACATTTAAAGTCTAACTCTCATGTACAAGCACAAAGACAAGGCCAAAATCAGCATTAAATCCCATCACGTTTTGAGAGGAATCAAGTTTATTCAGTCAATAAATGGGAAGAAAAAAAATTATTCCTATAAGCTTAAGGTGGGTACTTTTTTTTACTTTTCTACCCATGGGTCCTGACTTAATTGCTCAGAACCACTTGTACAGGATTTGCCTGCAGAGGTCACATGTGGATCTCCAAGGGATACAAACAGCTCAAATATACTAACAAGTGACGGACCAAGCCTGAGATGACCCTGTCTAGCAAACTGACCTTCACCCTCTGGTGTCCTCTTGAATCACCAGCCATGAGCCATTTGCAGTTTGGACTCCTGTGCCATAATTTTGTTTTCCCAGCCTCAAAGTATTGGCTGCTCTAGTACAGGTGTGATCCCAATGCTTCTGGAATTATAATGTGTGTTTTGAATAAAGGAAAAGCACCATGGCTTTTCTGTCTGCTAGCACAGATGGCCACAGGCAGAGCAACAGGCCTTAACTCTTCCATCAGAAACCAGTCATGTCCAAGCCATGAGTTGAAGAGGATGACACCAAGGAGTTCTTCTATCCACTCTATTTGGAGTGTTGATAAACTTTGGAGGAGGCACAGGCTGTCAAGTTGGGAGTGATGTTTGAGTTCATAGCATCTAGAATCACCAGCCTGTCAGATAACACCCCATGAGAGCTGAAGACCACAAGCAAAATGTAATAAAAAAATAAACTAGGATAGAGAAAAAGAAACAAGCTCTGGTACCTTATCTCTTCACTGCATGTATCAGTGCAACCCTAAAGCTGAGGAGACAAAGAAAGAGAAAGGCCTTCAGTTCCCTTCCCTTTAAGCATCGTTTCCTATGCATGCAAGTAACATGAACACTGTAATTACATAGCCAAGCCAGCTGAAGACAGAACAAGAGAAAAAAAATAGGAGGAAAGATTTACAGCTCTTCCAAAAGATGGAATTGAAATATGTAAAACAGGGCAGCACTGATTGCCAAAATACTGGAGGTTTTCTGTTCCTTCCACCGTGCTGCATTGTGAGCGGTGTTTGGAAGCGGGGGTGGGGGGAGCAGGGAACTATTGGAATCTCAGGGTTTTTATTTCACCATGAAACTTTAGCACAAGAAATTTTAATTGTGGATCCTTGTGGACAAGACCTTGAAATCCTACCCAGCCAGAGCTTTCTGGTCCCGGAGTGTTCTTGGAACTGGTTGTGACTCCCAGTCACTTGGTTTCTTTATCCAAGTTTGTTCTCTCAGTCCATCAGTGGGATGCAGAATGGCTTAGAGGGTTAACTATTTATTAGCAGCCCTGGACACAAAGAGTTTGGCCAGGCACTGTTTCATAGCTAGCCATGCAGGCAGTGTGTTTATATCTATTTTAGAGGATATTACTGTAGGAGTTTACTTTTTTTTTAATGCTTTGGAAAATGATAGGGCTTTAACGCAGTTGGCACCTAATCAAGAAACTTTGGAGAAGGAACACGAGTGCAGCCGCTCCGAGTAATTGATTGTGGCTACTGGTTGACTGCATTAGTGTTTGTGATAGCGTGAAATACTATACGTTGGAGGGCCTCAGAATTATCAGGGTATTTAATCATGGACTGGGCACGTCTCTGATGTATTTATGTGTATTACCATCGGAAGGTCACTTGGGCAACGTGCTGAGATAATGGAAAGAAGGAGAACTTGGAACTTCAGGCAATACGTCTTCTTGTTCAACTTTTAAATTTACAGAACTTCTTGGGAAATACCAGTAGCCAACTAATGCACCTCTAGATGATTAATCTGCATTTTAGAGCGTGAATATTTTGATTCAGGTCCTCAGTGGGTATAAGTTGGAGGTACCCTTGTGACATTGATATAGACCAGATGAGAATTTGGCTTAGTTACACTGAAAGGTGGGTCAGGAATCCACAGGAGAAATCCCCATGAGCTCAGATTATTTGGAGACTTCTATTTCCCAAGCCCAAATGTACTATAAAAACAGCCCCTCCTGCAGAATTGTCCTGTTTCCAGATCCCCCAGAAAACCTGCAGTAGTGAAAGTTTTGAGAAGCCTGAAATCAAAAGGTGATTTATTTAAATGTTTAGCAAAATCTTGTTTGTGTTCCAAAGAGGTTTGAAAAATTATTTTTGAAACAATACTCACGTTTCCCCATTATTTAACTTCCCAGGTCTCAATACAGCTTATTTGTTCTTCTTTTTTATGTTTTTAGATGTTTTTCTTCAATTTTTTTTTAAATACATATAGTGACTAATTTCACTTCTTAAAATTGTTTTTTTCTTATGAATTCTCAATAAATCCAGATTTCAGGAAGTTAACACCTTGATAACTACTTGCAGAACATTTTTAATAATAACACTAATAAGATTGTAACATTTTTACTAAAATAAGTTTTCCTGCAATTCTTCATTTATCTTCCTTCTGCCAATAGCTACACATATGTGCTGCAAAATCATCTTCAAGATCAGGATAAAAGTCCTCCATTAAAGCTCTCTCCCACCAGGGAGAAAGACAAAAAGCAGATGGCACATTTCATTACCTTGCTAATCCACGCACGAGTATCAGGCGTACAAGCTGGCATTCATCTGCTGTATTTTTATACTCCCAAAAGCTAGACATCTGAATCTGAACTAGTCGAGCTCTGTCAATGTAAAAGAACAGAGAAGCCTCAGTCTCAACCAAGTTTCTACAGTTCTGTGATTCACCCCCTGAGACTATTCCTTTCTCTCCACTGATTGCACAGGTCTAGGGTGAATAGATGAAATTTGGACATGAAAAAGAGGAGCAAATCCAAATAGAGGGGATATTTTATCATCCTCTGCTGCTCCATTACCAACAACCCAGAGAAAACAAAAAAAAAAAATCAGCTTCATCTCTTCCCTTGTTACTGAGAGAAGGAGGGAACCACGTAACAAAATGTAATTACACCCTAAATGCAGGACCAGTACATGATGATGTGTAACTACTAAACGATCATTCCTCCAAGGAAGAACTTTCCTTTGAGTGGATAAAATCTTTCAGATAACTACATGAAAAATTATCCTACTTCTCAGTGCTTCCTGCTTCCATAAGAATCTTGCTTGCTGACCCAGAACCACAGAATAACATATTGTCCTGAGTTGGAAGGGGCCCACAAGGGTCATCAAGTCCTACTCCTTCCTCTGCATATTGTAAGGATCAGTGCCATTACTTCCCCGGGGAGCCCATTCCAGTGCTCCACCACTCTGTTGGTGAAGAACTTTTTCCCATTATAGTATGTAAACCTCCCCTGGCACATATTCCTGACGTTCCCTTGGGTCCTAGAAGTCATGTCTTGGCCCATCCAATGTCTGGAGTGTAGTTGTTTCTCTGAACAAACCCCTTGGAGAACTTGGTCCAAGGCATATGCTCTTACCTTGCCTGATACACAGGTGACCATTAGTGGCAGGGGCCACCACATTCAGATTGACTGGAGGAGGTGGTCCTAGTGTGCTAAAGCATAGTTTTTATACATGTCACAGGGAAAGCTGCCTTCAGTTTCCACATCAGTCCTGAGCATTCAGAAGTGGTCTCAGCACCAGGCTGGGACAAAAGAAATCCAAACAAACTAGTTCTCTGTCTCTTCTCTTCAGGATATAGCTGCAAAGGGAAAAGAAGAAAAGGTTAACTGGAGTAGGAAAAAGGAAGCTAAATCTGCAGCCTAATGCTTAGAGAAATCTAGAGCAAGGAAAGAGCTGGCATTTGCTTGTCTTCTACAACTAGCAGCTCATCCTTGTCAGTGTGTTGTGTTTGTGTCACACTGACCAAAATTGACTGATTTAAAACAGAGAAATGTTACATCCAATATAGGTCAACCAAAGCTAACATAGCTTCTTTCAACCATATTATCTGTCTTTCTCTCTGTGTGACTGCCTACATTATGCTGAATCACTCATTTTTCATGGAAAGAAGCATTTTCTTTCTGAAACTTGCACTCTCCCTTAAAAAAAAAAGAAATGATGGAAAATGTAGTGGTAGCACTAGGTACAGTTGTGCCAGATTCTCACTTGGCCTGGATCAGTATACCTCTGCTGACCTCAATAATAACTTAACTTGAGGGCAAGCAAAGAACTTGGTGTTCAGTCATAAAGTGGCTGTGGCTAATCCGCGGAATAAATCAGAGGAGACCAACCAGTCGCTCCACAAAGTCACAAGAGCCCATGGCCAATGCATTACTGTCAATCAGTGGCACAGCAATTTAATTGGAATCTTGCATTATTACTGTGGTTGTTGTTGTTTTTATTTTTAGAGGCTTTGGCTTTCTTCCATGAGTCTGTGCCAAGTTGCTCAATGGTGTCACTGGCACCAAACTGAAGGTATTAAGTTTTTCCCAGTGTGAGCATGGGCTAGAAATTCAGCTCATTTCAGGAAAAAAAATGAAAGCCCATGTCTTTAAAGGCACTTGAGTTTCAGCAGGGACAGCTTAGCATTTATCCTATCAATGAGAAGTGCACAAGTCTTACCAATATGCCATATTTATACCACCAGACTCACAGCACACTGTCACTTCACAACATAAATGAAGTTTGAGCAACTTTTCCTCTCTCAGTCCTCAGTGTCTGTACTTGAAGACAGTTGTGAATCCTCCAGACCTTCATTAATTGCAGCTAACAGAAAATTTATCCATATTTTCCATAACCAGATGCCATTTTCAATAGGGAGAGGAAATACCAAAGTGTCTTCAAGGCAGTTCTTGCATCACTCTCTAAACTTGTCCAGCCTTGCCATGGTTTCTGTGCCTCCCATGAGGACTTTGCCTCTGTAGGACAGTGATGTGGAACAGACAGCATTTCAAAGTACAAACAAACATTATGCTCTTTGCTGCATAATGAAATGTTTAATGTTCTGTTGTTTGGTAGGTGTGGATTTGGGGGCAGGGAGGGAGACAGAGGGCAGTGGAATCGAATTACTTTTCTTAGTGTAGCTGGGGCTTTTGTTTGAGGTATTTTTGCTGCTACAGCTCTGAAAGACAGAGGAACGAGAAATGGGGAGTGAAGCAGTATGAAGGAAAGTAAAATATTTCTGCACTGATGCTGATTAACTAATATGCAGGGGAAAGAGAGAGAAAGAGAGAGGAGCATGCTAACAAATCTCCATTTAAATCCTAACTTACAAGTGAAAATGTGTTGGCTCCTTCTAAATCCCTACACAGATTTTGAGGCATGGAAGCCAGCAGACACCCTATGATCATCTAACTTGACCTTTCTTAACTCAGTCTAGAAACTTTACCCAGTGATTCCTGGAATGGAAGGAATTATCCCCACTATGTGAGCACATTTCTAAGATGCAGCTTAATAAACTGATTATGGGTATCATATTGCCTGTGATAGCAGAGCACTGGATGTCACGGACTGGTTCCTGTGTTCCTCTGGAGGAATGTTACCAATGGCTTGCGGTTGAGCTAAAGCACATTTATCCCTTCTTCCTGCAACTGCTAATTCTGACATTGCTGACAGAGCTGCCTCATCCTAGCAGGCATAGGGAGATTCATAGCCATATGAATCATAGCACAGAGGGAGAGCTATGTTGCAAAGATTTCCTGAACTGATCAAGTCAAGGTAGATCAGTTTTTTCTTGTCAAAGTAAAAGCCATAGCCACAGAAATTCAGTACTACGTGATGTAGACCTCTTAGGCACCATGCTGCCATGCTTTGGCTAGATAAGAATTTGCATTGCTGGCCATTGTGGAGCATTTTAAAGGAGGTAATCCTGCTGTATCATGATCCAAACACATAAGTAGTCACACACATACCCAGAAAGAGTATCCACACCAGGGATGAATGCATGTCAAAGCCAGAATCTTCATCCCACATAGCAGTTTTACAGTTACAGAAGAGGCACTTGCCTATCTACATTCCACTCCTTGTCTTCTAATAAACAGGTCAGTTTTGTAAGGCTATCACAGCTCTACTTTCCATGAAGACGTCTTCTTCTGCTGTTATGCAGCCAGGACTTCCCCACCAGAGCAGCAGCTGCAGAATGCCCAGTCCTGGGGCAAACAAACCCAAGGACCAGAGTTCAGTGTTTCTGAACCTCTATCAGCATGGAAAAAGCTCATAATAGCTCTATAGAAGGCAGAAGACCCACCCATGGCCTAAAGAAAGTCCCCCGATAGCACAAGTCTGGTGTATCCTGGGTTAGTTGCTATATACCAATCATCATAGCAATGCAGGAGAAACATCTGGAAGGCTTGCAATTACATTTTACTCTTAAAGGTGCATTGTAAGTCCTCTCTGAGGGCTCACTTTAATCCTTGGAAAATGGGACTGTTGCAATTGGGTGGTCTCTGACCACAGGTGCACTTCTAATTAAAGTGCAATGTGAAAAATGAGGGGAAAACCTGTAATAGGGAGCAAGGGGCTTACTAAAGAGTCATTTTTATGGCAGCCTTACAGAATCAAGGCAGGTAAGATTATGGAGGAGGTGGTGTTTGTAGGAAGGCATTTATTTTGGATCCTTGTTAAAACAGAAGATGCTCATTCATAAAGGAATTCCCTCCAGTTTGTTTTGATTAGTCCTCTCTCTGCCTTATTGCACTATTTTGTCCTATTTCAAAGCAAACATGACCCAAGAAAATGGACAGAGTTGATAGAAGAGGTGGTCCACCTAATGTAAGACTTTGTCAGGGACCTCACCTCGAATTCACCAGCTTAATTAAATGTTTTTCCTGCCTCCTTTGATTGCTATGCTCAAGTAGCTACTCCAGCCTATCTCATTACATGACACAACATGTCCCTGGCAATATGACAAAAGGAAGGGCTGGCAATATTCATGCCTTGCTCTATCTGGCACATCTCACTTCGGGGACAGGATTCAGTTGCCAGCATGCAAGCATTTGACGTCATTTTGGATGTTGTACATTATAAAAACCAATACCTAATTGTCACTCCAGAAGCCACAGGTATCCCAGTCATCCCCATGTTGTGTCTAAGACACTTCAGGACGTCTTAACTAATATAAAATACCTTCCTGTGGGCAGCTGAGCTGAGACATAACTATACACACATTCTTTTGCTACCCCAGCTAAGAAGTCATACATACCAACATAAATCACCAGTTCTTTATCAGCATGGACTAGAAATTTGAACACTCTTGCAATATCTTGATTGTTTCTAATTGCACCCCAGACCCTGTCCTTTCTGCATGCCAGTTTCTCTCCAATTTTTGCATAGAGAGAGATTATTGCACTGCCATTTCTAGAGAAAGTCACTTTGGATATTAACTATGCATTCTAAATGGAATATTTAAGTCTTATGTAGTCACTCTTGACTTTCTTCTCAGTCTGTGGGGAGAAACAGACAGCTCCAGAAAGGAAGAAAAAAATCTTTAAAGATGCATCTTCCATTCCATAGACTATTTCAAATGAACTTTATTTTGACTAGCTAAAATGAATAAAGTCAGATGAGATGATCCTACATTTGGGATCTAATTCTCAACAGAAATTGAGGATGTTTTTAATTTTGAACATCATCCACTTATTAAGATGATCATTTGAAGAAATACTGTATTTTGACCACTTTCTACCTTAAGCACAAAATATGTCTTTATTCCTTAAAACAAATGTAATCCTGCTCAGTGTTACTTGTGAGGTGCAACTATTACTCACACATGGATATCATAGAATTATTAAGATTGGAAAAGATCTCTAAGATGATCAAGTCCAACCATCAACACAATACCAATTTACCCTCTAAGCCATGTCCCAAAGAGCCACATCTACATGTGTTTTGAACATCTCCAGGGACAGTGACTCCACCACTTCCCTGAGCAGCCTCTTCCAATGCTTCACCACTCTTTCAGTAAAGAAAATTTTCCTAATATTCAATCTAAGCCTCCCCTGGCACAACTTGAGGCCGTAACATTTGTGCTAAGACTGTGGATCCCACTCCAAGCTTCAGGTCACTGTAGGGAGGAAAAGGTGGTGAGGGCTTCGTCTGGGAAAGCTGAGAGGAAAGAGTAGTAACAAATATTTCCCCAGCCAATGCATTGCTTGAAGGCCAAGATGTAAGAAGGCTTGTCAGGCTAGAGAAGATGGATTCATGAGCTAATGTAAGTTGCATAATAAATTAAATTTATCCCTGGATCCACCATCTGCATGGAGCTGACCCTCCAGGGCTGCCTGTCCTTCTGCTTGGTGCATCAATGCACACAAGCACCACTGTAGAGAGTGCATTTAGGTGTCAAAGAGTTGTGGTCAATCAATCACTCCTTCGGCCACCACCTCTCTTCCTCTCCCCTCAAGGGGGGCAAAGTTCTGTGTTTTATTGTTTCCAGTCATCATTTATGTCTTTTGAAAGAACAGACCTTCTTTGTTTGGAGCTCCTACAAGTTGCACTAAATGGGAGGGGTGGGGGGATTCTCTCACAGGGTCTCTACGGCAAACCCCACAGCTGATTTCTGAGTACACCACGTACCGCGGTGTCACAAAGATACCACAAACAGAGAGAAGTCATGCAGCCATGTGTTATGAGAGCTGGCCCCATATTCATGCCAAGATTCTGGATTTCCTGGCTCTTTGGACCATAGGGATTATACATTGCACGAAGTATCAGATGCCAAACACTCACTTCTAAAAAAGCACATGGGAAACTAATCAAAATGACCTCTTAAAAAAAGGATCCTATAGATATGTTTTTAACAATAACAGGGTAGGGAACTTTGCCTTATTAGACATTTACCCAGCTTATCTGCCTGCTGGCATTCTTCAAGTGCACTTGAACACATGCTGGGCCACCTAGGTCTGGGATCCTCTCCGATTTCATATAACAAGCAAGGTCAGCCCAGGGCAGAGGTTGGATAAGATTCTTTTTAGTGAAACCCCACTGTCCATCAAAAATTATGCTATTTTATCAGTCAGCAACAAAATTCTTTTTGAGTCAAAGATTACTCCAGAGGTGGTAACAGATGGAGTTGTTTTTTTGAAAAATGGGTCAAATCCATGTCATTCTGACTGCCTGTCCATTGAAAACAATATGAAAACATTCACCCCAAATGGCTTGGTCAAAGTTATTATTAACTTGCTTTCCACCACTCAACAATGCCTTTGATAAATAAAATACTACACTACTCACTTCTCTTTGTCCAGGAGGAGACACAGCATCAAGAGAGTTCCCTGTCCAGTAAAACCCTTGCATGTTTGCTCTTCTTTCACTGTGTGAGTAGTGCTATCAAACTTAATTGCTGAATTTGGACCATGCATTTGTTGCAATATCCACACAGGTATTTCCATACTTGAATTGCATTCACAGAATCATAGAATCATCTGGTTGGAAAAGACCTCTGAGATTGAGTCCAGCCATACCTGTCCACTTACTAAATTATGTCCCTCAGAAACTCATCTGTCATCTAGATCAAATAGGAAAAAAAACTGGTTTTAGGACATGATCCATAAAATCTAGTGAATACATGAAAACGTATTCATGTAAACTGTGGAATTAATTCAGTAATTTTATTTTTGAAGTCAGTTAACTGCAGCATTTTTTGTTCACCAATAAGAGCCCTGAAATCAGTTTTAGCATATTCTCAAGGAGTGGTATCAGGCTGTGGGCTGATTAACACTTTAAACTAGCATCATCCATGAAGGATTCAGTACCATCCATGTCCTGTGCCATCCATTCTCTCCAAAGTCACCAAAATGACTCTCTGTTCCAATATCTCAGAACATGAGAAAGAATTAACCACTCATTTTGGATTTAAGCAGTGCAAACTCAACCTGGGTGAGATTAGAAGCAAAGACAGTTATAAACAAGTCTCTCCACATGCCCCCTCTGATCCCCCTTGCCTGATAAGTTTCAATGCAGAGGCTTATTTTCAGTCCAGCACCTGTCAGCAGCATCCTGGATTGCAAACCAGTCCACACAGTCCCTTTTTGTACGCTAGGGAATTTGTTTGTTCACCAATCTTCTCAACCAGGTCACTGCTGTTTCTGTGGGCTCCATTCCGTCTGTATCTCACCCTCTCCTTGCCCTCCATAAATGTTTTTTTTTCCCTAGGGAGGCCTTTGCTGCTCTTAGGAGGGTTATAATTTCCAGATCTTCTATTTGGCCCAAATGGTAGCAACCAATACAAGAAAATCCAGCAGTCTCGTCTCCTGCTGCAGTTTTTGTAAAGGACTGCCAGTTATAGCAGTTGTATACTTGAATTTCCACTTTTTTAAATGTTATTAATGTCTTGGCTGTTCTGTGTCATTGAATAGATTTATCCTTAGGTTGCTGCCTGATTTTTAACAATGCAAGAAAGAGCAGGGAACCCATAGTCTGTAAAAAACATGATTTCAATCATCTCGACTTGGGTCAGCCCATGCTGTTATTGATCTGAATTCAAGGCTACAAATCCGTGATTTTTGTTCAAGGTCAGAATCTACAGTAATTTCAATCAAAACCCTACTAGATGAAAACTGTTTGCAAGAAAAATCCAGAATCCTACTGGAAGAGGGTAATTTATTTTTCTAGGCATTCTTTAAAATCTGTTGCCTGGAATCTTATTTTCTTATTCTCCATTGGAAGAATGCAGACTATAAAATTCAAGCTTTCATTGAAGCATCACTATCAGAAACAGTCATGATTATGAAGACAGCTCAAGCCTTCCCAGTGTAAGAACCACTCATATTGAACTACTCCATTGCACTGTAGACTAAACACACGTAAAATCTAGATCCAGACTATCCTTTACCCTTGGACAGAACCAGGAGCCCCACAGAATGGAGGAAAACTCATGGAGAAAGCCTACAAATGGCAGCTTTGGTTGCAATTGGATTAAAGAAATATCTGCAAATATCTGAATACCTGCAGCAGCAGCAAGTGAGAAGGTTGCTAAAGCAGTGATGTGACATATGAAAGTCCTGAAATCCTTATTAGAGAGCACAGAGAAGGGCAGGGATCTGGGAAAGGGAGGGGACATGGGAAGCCAGATAAAAAGTTTTATTAGGTGATTATTAAACTATTCTGCAGTGCCAAGCACAGCAGAAGGCGGCCAGCTTGCCTAACTGCAAGATCAAAACTCAAATTATGAGAGGGGTCCTAATCACAGGGTTTCTAATAGCTGATTTTCTGTCTATGCTGGCTGACAAGCTTCACCACTCTCATCAGTCTGAAACAGAAACTCAGAGGTGGCATAGAAGCTTCCCCCAAGGGCAATACTTTTTCAGCTCACTCTTGTGCCCTACATACACACAGACTCGTAGTCTGATAATGAAAATTGTGATGAGAACTCAAACTGCCCAGCAGCCAAGGCTACCAGAGGCTGACTTATTTCTCAGTGAATGGAGAGAAGATGGGACTGTCTTTTGATCACCTACTCACGGAGCTTAATTCTTTTGACATCACTGCTTCATTCTGGACACACAGGGCAGCATCTAGGAGCCTTGAGAAAGGGTGGCATGAATTATTCATCATTGCCACATAATGAAATACCGTCTGGGGCATCTTCATCTATTTAGATAACTTAAATAGGGGGCCTGAATAAAATCCATTCTTCAGATACGGGATACAGATATCTACCGTGGAAAGGAATATGCTCTCCTGAGGTTTGGGAAGTGGACATTTTTAGCACTGTCTCCTGTCTTCAGTCCTCAGAGGAAGTCATCAGGATGATGTCAAGAGGCTTAGAGTAATAAACATGGGTTCACAATGTCTATGTCTATACCTACCAACTACAAACAGCATTGGATGTTGAGTAAAAAAGATCCAGGTCTTGATTCAGCAAAGCATTTGTCACTGGTTTTGGATCTGACTGTGTTTGCTACGTCATAGTGTATGTTTGTCAAAGACAGCTCTGAAACAGAAAAACATGCCATGACTAAGCAGCAACTGATCCTAAGACGTGCATGAACTGGATGGACCCACACATGGGAACATCATATGGATCAGGGTAAAGCCTTCTTCAATATGAATGGAGCTTATCTCTCCAAACATCCGTTACAGGGTTCCCTTTCTCTGTCACCACCAGCCTTATGGTTCTGCATGCTGTGACCAGTTTGTTTTTAAATAATGCAGGCCTACGTTACGTCTCTGGGGACATTTTAACTGAACAACTCCTTTCTCACAAGAAACTTTCTCCACACCTTCCTTTCATTTGCCTTGACCTCCTTTTCATCTCATTACTGTGGTGTGGGTGACCTTCTCAGATCTCTGGACTAGTGAAGGTCACCGTCACCATGCCAGGCTGGCACAGAGGAAGCAACACAGACAGACATCCTTGACCTATGATGTTGTCCACCCATGTGAACACAAGTGTTCTGTGGGATGTGTTAGCTGGCTTTAGGGACTGGCGGCAGATTTCCATGCTCAGAACTAGCGGTTCTGGTAATTCTCCAAGAGACTAAAGGGAGGAATACACAGCGCTGAGCGGAAAGGGAGTGCTGTTCTTAGAGAACTGCGTGGGGCTGATGTAATGTTCTGAGCTACGATATTCCCAGTAGGAACATATGACTTTGGGTCATGGATTTGCGTGCAGCCATCTTGGTAACGTAATGGCAGCTCAGAGCAGTCCAGCCTCCATTTTTCCACTGCGTACCCATACGCGCATCCGTGAGTCTTGCCTGCAAGCATTGAATCAATATGACTGGTGTTGCCTTTTATAAAATCCCTACTTTGTCTTCGCCCCTTCCTAGTAAACAATTAGCTCACCATTAGTGGATCTGCTTTGCTTCTCCTGTACAATTAATAGCTGGACACGTATGTGGGGTGGATGGAGAAAGAGATCTCAGAGCTTCAGCACTTGTAAATCCCACAGCAAGTTCCTATCTACTCCCACTTCTGCAGGAACACCATGGCAACAAGCTCAAACTGTGCAAATTGGCTGCAAAATTCTTTTCTTCAGTCAGTAACACAATACTTTTTCTTTCTCCAGACATCCAATATGCACTTGCACCCCCCCCCAAACACCTCTTACCAGCTCCCAATGTGATAAGCAATTAATTTGGCTAAGATGTCGTTTTTTAGGATCTGAAGCTATTAGAGTTGCTGGTCTTACAGGAGATGTTAAAACTGCTCTCTTTCCTACCAGACCATTCATGCAGAACACCACCACTTCGCTTCTTGGACACTAAGACCCAAGTGATGTGAGAGCAGCTGCTGAGCTTTCAAAGCCTATTGAACCTGCCTACTATGCCTGAGAAGCCTTTTCTGCATCAAAGGTACTTCTTTTACTGATCTACTTGATTTGTGTAGGCAAGTGATTTGGGTCCTACCCTACACAGTCCTTTTTTAAGGAGCAGATCATTTCCACTTGATTTCTTCACATTCCAGATCCATTTCCACTATGATTCAAATCTTTTCTCACCACAGGTTAAAAAGAAAACATCAAAACGTGCTATGGTTCAGTAAAATACAGCAAGGGTTCCTAATTTCCTGCCTGGTGTCCTATTCCAAGTTTTCAGTGCAAAATTTAAATTCAGAGTCTAAGGTGTTCGGTCTCAAAATGATAGTCAAACTCAATTGTGGATTCAGGACATACTAATGTTCAACGCGTTTGCTTTCTCTACCAGAAAGCCATCATGGGCTTGGTAGCTGGCATGCTCTCTTTCAGACATAGTTTTCCTATTTTTTGCAATCCCTCAGGTGTATTTCAATTTGTGCTACAGAAGAAGGGAGAGGTCCTGTGTCAAATGAGGCCCTATTTGGGAAAATACCTCCAAAAATTAACAAAATTAAGTCTCCAAGGTGAGTAGCTTCCAAAGACGACACAAGTAGATAATCTAGGAAAAAGGGAGGTGAATTAAATGAGACATCGTGGGGAGAGGTAATTTGTTTAAAGTCACGTAGCCTCTGTTGCACCTCCTCACTCAGATCCTCAAGGTGGCCGAGATGATTTGACACTCCCAATGCTTTTTGGTTTTAAATTAAAAGATAAAAAGACCAACATCACAGCAAATACCAAGACCATGATGCACAGAGGTTCAAGGCTTGTATTGGGAAAGAAAGATTATAATAAACATACGATGCTGAAAGGCTTTGATTTAAGGTGATGGGAAGGGAGGAGAGAGGGATAATTCTTGTTACAGCACAAAATAAGGTTTAAAGCCAAATGGAACAGGAAAAGTAAGGAAGAAACAGAAGTAGTAGGACAGGTCAGAAACCTTAACAGAGATGTCACCTTTGAACAGCAACACGGTGTCTCTGGAGAAAAAAAACCATAAATGGTGAAAGTCGTGTCAGCAGCAAAAAGCTGGCAGGAAGCAGTGCCTGCACTGAGTGGTGCTGGGCTGCACAAGAAAAGCTGCTTATCATGCAGAATCACTTACTTCGCCCTAAGATTTGACTCCCTCACTCCAACTACCACAGCCTTTCTCTCAGCTGAAAAAGTGACATTCCCAAGATGCATTTTAGGGGTTTTTTTTAATTCATGCAGGCTTGAAGAGTCTCTGTTTTGAATGCAGAACTGGTGCACCTAAGGCAAATCAGGAAGATCCTGTCATGAGCAAGCTCACTTATTTCTTCCTTAGTAAAGTCCAAAAAACATCAAAGGAAATGGGACACAGAAAATTTAATGGTTTGGGGATAAAGTCCCTAAACCTGACTTCTTGTGTGATATTGGGAACATCTTTAACACGTGTAATGAGCTATGCAAGCTGTACCTCACTCTTGACTTAGAAAGAAGAGATAAAGGCATTTCTATTTGGATAGCAAGCTTTGATTGACCTGAGTTCCAAGATGCTGCCTTGGACCTAACACGCACTTTTCCAGGAGGCAGTGTCTGCTTGGTTGTACTCAGAGAGAGCATCCATTTTCTTCCTGGGACCATTTTTCACTCTGGAGAGGAGTCTCACACATTGCTCTCCTGCTCCTTGTACTTGCACTCACTCTTGTTCATTCCTCTCAGATAAAGTAACGTTTACTTAAGGCTGGAAAATCTTACTTTATGAACCTTTTACTTCATGGTTTGGGCTCGGCTCAGCTGAAAAATTAGAGGCCACATCTTCACATAGTATAAAATGGGAATCGGGCCAGTTTCCACCAGGGGAGAACCCAACCTCTTCTGGCAAGAACAACGCTGTTCGTATCAACCAGCGAGGGTTAACGGGCCGTCATGCTTCGCTTTTAACATCATCTCTAACAAAAGGAGAACACAGGAGACACAGAAAGGGAATGAGAGATTTTCTGAGGGAACATAAATATAATTGCAGTCAGAGGCCGATATTTTCCATGGTTTGCAGTGGAGTCATTCACAAGCCTCAGACATCAATAAATGAACCTTTAACTTGCCTCCTAGCTCTGTTACCCGTTCCACACAGTGCTTTAATTACTTGGTGCCTAAGAAGCATTTTGGACATTGAAGTCTGTCACCCCTTAAGCTGTCTGCCCGACTCTTCATTTCACGAACAAGATACACACAACCTTGTTTAGCCAATGGCAGGCTGGTCACACAAGTATTATGTTTTTCCTCTCGCTGTCTACTGTTTCACCACTGTAGGAATTACACAGCCAAGAGCACAGTAGGAATAATGGCTCTATTCATTTCCCCCTGGGACTAATTCTTACAGATGGCAAGCACTGCGATGGGGCAAATTAGCTTCTTATTTCATTTGGAGGCTTAAAGTTATAAGCTCATTTTGTTTTTGTTTACGGGATAGCTCACCACAGGACGGTGCAACCCTGTACATTGCTGTTAGAAAGAAAGGAGGCAAATCCTCTACCAACAGTGGTCAGGAGGTAGGAAAGGGGATGATAGGAGGACCCTGTCACTGCTGAGCTCATACCCGTCGTGTGCTCAGATTTGCAGCTGGAGGAAAGCTTTCTGGCTGCCTGGGCTCCCAGTCAGGTGCCGATACAAACAGGAGGCTTAGCAATGCACCAATCCAGGATCACGGCTGCAGCAGTTTGGAAAACAGGATTTGTGAGTGCTTCTGGGAAGAAGTGGTAGAAAAACAAGCACAGTTTCCACAAACACACTTGGCTGCTGTTAAATTAGTTGGAAATGTGCTACAGATGGAAAACTGGGAGATCCTTGTTTACCTGAAAAGACTGACAAACAGACATACACATGAATGTTTTCTTTCACAGTTATTTTCCTCTTGAGACACACGATAAAGCAACAGAAGATCTTTGCAAAGGGAAGGACATGTTTTTTCCCTTCAGTAATCACGGTGTGGTTTGTGATTTCCCACTGAACTATGGCCATGTGCACCACTGTACCTTTACCAGATGGCATTTCCAGACAGGGCTGGGCCTCCACGTACATCACAATTTGTCTGATTTTCCAAACAGAAAATAGAAGGATACAGCCTCAGTTTTTAGTGAATCAGCATCTCTCTAGAGATTTCAGTTTATACCAGTCATAATCTTGCCCATAACATCATTTTTTATGGGAGCTTTCATGGTCAAAATCTCTTCTCATGAGTAGTAACATACCATGAGTAGTAATAGAAGATGGATGGGATTTAATTTGCCTGTAAAAACACTGTATTTGTGTCTCAGACAGAAATTGTCAGTGAAACCGGTAACCATTATTCATCAGAGATGTTATTAAGAGCTGTTTTCCTGCAACTTCTAGCCAAGATAAAAGAATTATTTTCTGTGGTGTCCCAGAAGATCATAAGGGATGTCTAACCTTTCCTTGAAGAACCTTAAAGACAGTGTGTTCAGCCTCCCAACAGAGAAATTATACTTTCATGTACATTATAAAGGATCTTCATCTCCCTTCAAACATCCTTCTCCTTTGTGCCTTGCCCAACTGATTCTTTACACCCTTTCTACCATTCAGCTATGTCTACTAGACATCTCCTACTGCAGCACCATACCCCTGACATCCATGGTAATTTCTCTTCCTTAAGATACATGATACAGTGTTTCAGATTCATCAGACACTGAGCCTTTCTTCCACAGACTGGCAAGTCCCAGAAGGCACAAAAAAGTATTCCGACATGATCCAGTGGAAGTTCATTTTTTAGGTCTTTCACTCTCACAATCTCTCATTGACCCCGAGTCCTTATTCTCCTGTTCTTCAGGATGGAAACTGGAAGATGTCTTCATGACACAATGTAGAAGTTCATCCAGCATAAAGTCATGTTTAGATGATCATCTTGCTTCTGGTCCTTTAATTAGACCAGGATTTCCATATGCCATGACCTTATGTGACTCTACTTCTGATCCATACCCTGCAACCTTACCCTGCAGATCCTACAGCTCTGGGTAGCATTGTAACATTAACTAAAAACTTACTTCCTATCACATATTTTTTCTGTAGAATGAAGCAATTGCTGGCCTTTGACTCTATGACTTTGTGCTTCTGAGAGTCAGAAAGACCTCATAGTTTCTAGGAGTGATATCAGCAGTATCTACACAAGATAGATGTGCAGTGCACGTGTGGCAAAAGCACACATTCTTTGATCACGTGGTGTAATTTCTGCTCAATGGTTAATGAGGTTTTGATGGTCACCATGAACAAAATGTGGCATATACCTCACCTACATCTGAGATGTTTCTAGATCTGCATAAAAATACGCTCTTTTTGGAAACAATCCAAAATATTAAAAATGAAAATCACTGTCAACAATCTCAAAACAATCTGAAAATTACTTTTTGTTGGAAGAGTACACAACACTTTGGATTAAAAGCAAAAAACTTTCACATGTATGAAATAGATATGGCCGATTATAAAGATTTAAAAATTTATAATGACCTTTAGAGCATATTAAATATTCTCCAAAATGAAAAGTCACGACGATGTGAAAGTTCTCTTTTCTGATAAGATTAAAACAGAAGGTTTCCATCCTACAAAATGCTACATTTGCATATGTACAGACACACACATATGCTTGCAAAATGCAGTCTGCTAACAGACTACTGTACAAGCATACAAGTGAAGTTCATTTTTTGAGCAATCCTGAGCTTGGTCTAAGTCTCTGATCCGCTGCTTTCCCAGATGTGGCAGAATGGAGTTTTATCACAGTTTACCCTTGGTTCTGCAAAGCAATCTCACTCTCCATTGTAAGGTGACCACCTCCACTATCTTCCAAGACAGACAAAAAAGAAGAATGAAAAAATACACATTGACTGTATTGAATCACAAAACTAACATCATGCTATGGGGAAAATTCCTTCCTTACTCTGATGCCTCCGCTCCTGGGTTTCTGTCTTTGCCCAGAACCAGTGGTTACTGGAACTACCATACATTGGGCCAAGTCTTTGCCTGCGTCCACCTCCACTCAGTCACAAGCCCTTTAGGGTGAAGCCTGACTATAAAAGCCATGTAAGCACACTGATGACAGCCCATATCAGGAACATACACACACAGACATCCCTACCTTGTTGGATTAATGATTTCTATGGTAGACTCACTGCTGGTTTTACAAACGCAGTCTCAAGGCAGGAAAGACGAGGAAGGGAGAGCCCACAAAGAAGGCATCAAAGTTTAATGACAAAATGATGGCTGGCTTTGCCAGGGCATTTCATTGTATAAATTGAGCAGTAAGATCATTTCCTACACCCCTGTGACCAAAAGAATGCAGAGAGCACGTGGCTCGAACCAGCAGTGAAATGGATATCTGAGTCCAGGACCACGTGTACACTGTCCCAGCCACTGCAGCGTAGGAGTGCAGCCTTGCCAGTGAATGAAAGAGCTGCTCCAGAGTTTCTCTAACTCCAGTCCAGGGGATTAAATGATTCACTCCAGGGTTTGCAAGGGAAAGCAAGTAAACCAGCCAAGTGCAGAGAGCTGTAAGCATGCAGGGAGTTCAACTCAGGATTCCTTATTAAAGGAATATAAATGGACAAAGGTAATGTAAGATTCCAGCAGCTAAAAAGCAAAAGGTTCCGTGTTTCTGAAGACTGAAGGGTTTGTAGTGCAATGATGCTGCTTTCTGTGTTATTTCGCTTTTCCAAATCCATCCCCACCATCTCTCACACACACAGAGACACACATGCAGAGAGTCTTCCTTCTAGCTTCACACACTAAACTCTCTGAAGGTAAAAAGCTGTTACTACCTATGCATCTACTGGCCAGTGTCCTTTGCTCTCTGAATTATAAATAGCAAGAGATAGCAACAGGTATTAACAGACTGAACAGCATTTACTTTCCTCCCCAAGTCAAGAAAAGAGACATATCAGCACTCTTCTCCCCAGAAGTTCCTCCTCAGGTAGGGACCAACTCACTTGGATCAAGTTTTTTTTTCAGAGACCATTGTAGTGGTCACCAAGCTCCATAAGTAATGTGAAACTCATGAACCAATATATGCACAAGCTAGGAAAGCACCCTAAAAGTTAAGCAGTAATCCAGAACTGAATGCATCCCTTCCTTCCTGCTAATGTTGCATCAAACTTGCAAGATTCATGGAGCCTGAAGAACAGGCAGAAAAGAGGAGTCTGGCTGTATAACTTAGTGGTTATTTTTCTCTTGTCAAGGCTTCAGTTGTCTATATTAAAATAAAAATACCCTTCGCAGAAATCTCTCAGAAAGGTACTCAGAGCAGGAGAATGTTTCATGGCCTTTTTAACTACCTGTAGACCTGAAAGAGCACCAACGCCCTCCCAGTATCTCTCCCTTTATTGTTTCCATATGATTAGGGTAGTTTTTTCATCTCCTGCAATTGTTGCTTTGTGAAGTTCATTCAAAGAGCCAAATTCTAGCCCCCACACTTTACAGAAGAAAGCAAGGTGCTGAAATCAGCTGTGTGCATCTCGCTTGCAATGACTGATGACCAACTTCCCAGAATTTCATTGTGGAGTGTTGCAACATTTTGTGGAAAAACAGCCTTGCTGCAACAGTGCAATCAGCAAAAATTGCAAGGAGGGACAGTGGTTTTTATTAGATTGGAGATAAATTGCTAAGGAAAAACCTGAACCAGAAAAGCAAATAACAGACAAGTTTCTTGGTAGGCAAGGACATCTTCGAGGGTAAAACAGGACCAACAAGTTTGTGCTTGGATTCTAAAGTATACTTCACTTGAGCAGTTGGTTTGCATCCAGACTGCTGAGAAGAAGTGTTTGGCATCGTATCATGAACCATTAGCTGTTCACGGGTGATGGGGCAGGGGCAAGAAAACACTACTCCTGCTCTTGACATGAAGTTGGGAGGTAATAAAAAAAGAGCCATCTTGTTTTGGGCAATCATACATCTACTGTCAGCCCCTTTTATTTGTACATGCTTCATTTTTAAAAAGAATTTACCGTAATTATCAATGAGGCTATACATTATACAAAGCCACATCTGAACTTTGGTAAGGCCTCTCCTCAGCCTCCTCTTCTCCAGACTGAACAACTCCAGCTTCCTCAACTACCCCTCACAACCCTTGTGCTCCAGACCTTTCACCAGCTCTGTTCCCCTTCTCCGGACACGCTCCAACACCTCAATGCCTTTCTTGCAGTGAGAGCCCCAAAACTCAACCCAGGATTCGAGGTGCAGCCTCATCAGCACTGAGAACAGGGACACAATTGCTTCCCTACTCCTGATGGCCGCACCATTTCTGGTACAAGCCAGGATGCTGTTGGTCTTTTTGGCCACCTGGGCCACTATTGGCTCATGTTCAGCCTCTGTAGAGCAGCAGGTCTGTATTCTGCCAGGCAGCTTTCCAGCTACTCTTCCCAAGCCTGTAACATTGCAAAGGGTTGTTGTGGCCTAAATGGAGGATCCAACACTAAGTCTTATTGAACCCCATCCCGCTGGCCTCAGCCCATCAATCCAGCCTTTTCAGATCCCTCTGTAGAACCTTCCTTCCCTCAAGCAGATCAACACCCCGACCCAGCTTGGTGTCATCTGCAAAATGACTGAGGGAGCACTCGATCCCCTAGTCCACATCATTGATAAAGATATTAAACAGAACCAGCCCCAACGCTGAGTCCTGGGGAACACCACTTGTGACTGCCCACCAACTGCATTTAATTCTACTCGCCACAACTCTTTGGACCTGACCTTCCAGCCAGTTTTTATCCCACTGAAGAACATGTCCATCCACACCATGAGCAGTCACTTTTTCCAGGACAATGCTGTGAGAAACTGTGTCAAAAGCTTTACTACAGTCTAAGCAGACAGCATTGACAGATTTTCCCTCACCCACTGAGCATATCACCTTGTCATAGAAGAAGATCAGGTTTGTTAAGCAGGACCTGTCTTTCCTAAACCCATGCAGGCTGCGCCTGATCATCTGTTTATCCTGTACGTGCTGCATTTGACATTCACGATGACCTTTCCCAGCACCAACATCAGGCTGATATGAATGTAGTTCTCCAGATCCTCCTTACAGCACTTCTTGTAGATGGGCATCACATTTACTAATCTCCAGTGATGTGAGATCTCACCAGTTGGCCAGGTCAACTCAGATACACTTCCAAGAAAAGCCTCAGCCAGTAATGAAGTCTTGCTATTTCAGCTGGTAAATAGATACTAGAGGTAGGTGAACTGCTGGATTTCTGCAATATTGCCTATCAGTTTACCAAACCTGCTATTTTCAGATCAAGTGAAAATCAAACTACTCCTTTTTTGATACTGTATTCTGAAAATCCTATTCTCTTTTTCTACTCTGAGCAAAGTTCATGCCCCAGAGATTCACCTGTTTTACCTGGTTTTTAGATGGAGAAAAGTATGTTGGTTTGTAGAGAAAGGGAATGACCCTATGGGCAGGTCAATTTCAAGCTGAGATAGAAATGCAGCTTAATACGCTGTCACAAATGATTTGAAACAGACCCTTTTGTGCCATCTGATAAAACTGAAATGTGCTGCTTCGGGCTGAGCCACCCCAGGTTGGAAGCTGACATTTTAGCCTTTTCCCATGAAAAACACAAATACTTCATTTGGGGGGGGAAAAAAGAAAAGTCAATATTCAGGTCCTGCCTTGAAGCATTTACAAAATTACTGATGTGAGACAAAGCAGCGGAGTATGTAGTGCCTGTGCCAGAACCAAGAGGACAAGG
Source organism: Tapera naevia (assembly GCA_033556795.1). Classification (NCBI taxonomy): domain Eukaryota; kingdom Metazoa; phylum Chordata; class Aves; order Cuculiformes; family Neomorphidae; genus Tapera; species Tapera naevia. The sequence goes on along the minus strand of JAUMJJ010000129.1, from coordinate 2,470,746 downwards.
CAGGGCTCCTGCGTGTGACTCTGCTAATGCCTTGGTTTCAATGTCGTAGCCACTACAGGAGGCTGTCAGGCATCTCAGCCATGGTTTGCAGGAATTCATCCAACCACAGCCTGACGTGTACAAGTATGCAAGAGCAACCTATGGCCACAACAATGCAGTCATGCATTCAGCTCCTCCATCTGCCCTTCGTGCTGACTGCCAAAAAGAATGAGCTATGCAGCAAGCAGATATCCCTGTTTGATTTATCCTAAGCTGATAACTTATTCCACTTATGCTATAGCATCAACGTTTAAAAAGAGATGACCCAGCTGACCTCCAGCAACATCCACCCAGCCCCTCTCCCTGTTGACTCTCATCAAAGTCCTGTCTGTCAAGCACTTACAGACTTTCAGCCTCTGCAATCTCGGTATCACAGGCAGCAAGAGTTTGTATACAAAGCTGTCACCACCCTCATGAGTGGGTGGATTTTCCAGCTCATCTGTAACCTGAGTGGCACTTCAGCCCTGGGATCTTTCTTCCTAGTGTCAACAGCATGCAGCACTGGGCTATCCTGTTACACATTATCTTCGATCAAGTTGATGGGCAGGAGGGAACAGAGCCAGAAGTAATTGTGACAGGCTGGGTGTTTTTACAGGCACAATAGTTAATGGGCTGGTTAATGTAAAGGATTAGCCCCTTCATCCCCAGGACATGTGAGAGGGGAGGAAGGGGGTGGATCTACTCAGCAAGCCCCAGTAGGAAACGGCCACGATCAGCTTGTAATCAGATAGAAGCAAATCAGAAAAATCCTTTATAATATCTTGTTGATAGCACAAGGGCTGGCATTTCAGGATGCTGATGCTCAGGGAATATACACAGGATCCAATCCAAATATCAGAGCCTTAACGAGTCATGCTTCAGGGGAGCAGGGAAGGAAGGATGAGGCTGACTAGATGCTCTGTCCTTAAGAAAGGGATAAGAGGGAGAGGCAAGTGGAAAGCTCTCAGCTGTGCTTGCCAGGTCATCAGGCCTCCTGTCCCAGAAACTCCTCTTGGCAGATGATGCAGAGCATTATGTCCCTGTGTCAGGGGATTCAATAAGCAGTTGCCCAGAGGTATTGCTGCATTCTGAAGCTGTCTGTGTGTACAGTGAACATTTGCCACATTGCCTAAGACAGCAAAAGCCTGTAGATCCCACCCTGAGGCTCAAGCCGTTCCCTGCTGCATCCACCTTACATTACAGCAGCATTATCCAGAGGAGTCCATCAAGTGCTATTGTATCACCACTAAGTGCCCAAGCTTATAGGATTTATGGCCATATGCTTGCATGGCTTAGACATCAAGAAGTTTAGAAACCCTTCCTCCAAATTCTTCAGGCAGGCTAAAACCTCCTTCCTGACAGCTGGATCAGCTTACAGTACAGATACAGCCCTATTGAGACACTCCTCAGCAAAGCTGCTAAGCATCAGAAGAAAAGAACTTTGACAGGGTTCCTCACAGCCTCCTCCTAGAGAAACTGTTGTGCTACAGCCTAGACAAGTGGTCTGTGCAGTGGGTGAGGAACTGGCTGACAGGCTGTACCCAGAGGTGGTGGTAAATATTTTCAAACTGGCAACCAGTCAAAAGCAATGTCCCCCAGGGATCAATATTGAGCCCAATACTGTTTATATCTTCATAAGTGACCTGGATGTTTGGACCAAGAGTACCCTGATCAAGTCTGCAAATGACGCTGAGTTGAGTGGGGAGCTTCACCCTCCAGAGGGAAGAGTTTTCCTCCAGGAAGACCTGGACAGGCTGGAAAAGTGGGCTAGGAGGAACCTTATGAAGTTCAATGGAGATAAGTGTAAGGTCTTACACACTGGAATGCACAATCCTGGAGCGCAGCTCAGACTGGATTCCACCTCGCTGGAGAGCAGCTTTGTGGGGTAGGACCTGGGGTCTTGGTGGACAATATGCTCAACATGAGTTAACAGTGTGCTGCCAGCAGCAAAGAAGGCCAACAGGATGCTGGGGTGCATCAAGAAGGGCATCACCAGCAGAGATAAAGAAGTTATTATCCCATTCTACTCAGTACTTGTCAGGACACACCTGGGGTTCTGCATCCAGTTTTGGTCCCCACTATACAAAAAAAGATGCAGAGAGGCTGGAGAGAGTCCAGAGAAGGGACATTAAGATGATCAGAGGAGTGGCAAACCCTCCATATGAAGCAAGGCTGAGAGAACTGAGTTTGTTCAGCCTTGAGAGGAGAAGGCTTAGGGGAGACATTATCACCATGTACAAATAATAAAGGGTGTCTGCCAAAAGGATGGAGACTCCCTTTTTACAAGGAGTCACATGGAAAAGACAAGAGGTAGTGGGTTTAAGTTGTTCCTGGGGAAATTCCAATTGAAATCCACAAGAAAAATTTTCAACCTTGGAATTATCTCCCCACGGAAGTGGTGGATTCCTCTACACTGGACAGTCTTATGGCTCAGCTTGAAAGGGTCATCTCATTTAAACTATCTATCACCTAAAAAGGTTGGACCAGATGATCCTTGAGGTCCCTTCCAACCCAGCATTCTATGATTCTATGATGAGTCTATGAAAAGGGACCATCAGCAGAAATCTGGGAGGAGTTACGGTTGGCTTGACAGCATCCCAGCGAGGAAGGTAAATCACAAGGAGGAAATCTGGGGCAGCAGACAGGTCTGTTTTCCCTTGTGTCATTAAGCCAGAGAAATATGAATTTGTCTGTGGCCAAACAGTTTTCAGGCATGGTTTACCATATAATTATTTGGGGTTTGAATTAGGCTGCTGGGATTTAACTGTGTTCACAGGCTAAACCTCTGTCATCTGCATAGCAAAGGGATGTTTAGCATCTTCCTCACCACAGTAACTTTCAGTGGTTCCAACTACTTGAAAAAAAAAAATAAATTGCTGAAAACTCAGAAAGAAATTATCTCCTTCCTTCCTTTCTCTCCCCAAATGGCAGCCTAATTTCAGCAGCAAGAAATATAGGAAGCAAAGAAAATGAGTTCTGCTTAGCTGCTTTTCTTTCCCTTGTTTTGGTATAATTTAATTATTATTTCATATTCTGATATTTAGGTGGAGAGGAAAAAATACAGGAAATGGTTTAAAAGTAAGATAATGATTTTTCCATCTTGGATTGGCCAATTCACATTCACTTCACCTGCATCATGTTATGGTCATTATTACCATTAACACCCTGTTAATTCCAAGGACCCTGTCACTGTGCTCCATTCTGTACAATCATTATCTTCCCTTGTATAAGTATCTGTAATTACAATTAGAATATAACCTGAGATTATGTCTGCAGAGATCTTCAGAACCCAATGCCACAGAGGACAGCGGCAAGGTGGCTGGTGGATCAACACCTCATGCATTTCTCAGTTAGATTAGGGCTGGTTAAGGGGAGGTGGAGTAGCAGAATCTGTCTGAGGTCCTTTGAGGGTGGTAGTCTCAAACCACTCTCAGGAAGGCAGGTTCTCAGTCACTATGAAAAAAAAAAACTTCTCAGGAATTGTACAACAGAACAGAAATTAATTCACCAAATTCTGTGAACGTCCACAATTCAGGTGGAAGGGATGTTACAAACTGTTCCATCAGGACACCAACCTCACTGAACATGGCAGGCATCGAGAACCTCTCAAGACATCAGGTCCTCTCTGAATTATCTGCCCTCTTCATTGCTGCCTTCAAAAAGCAATCATTATCATTATAGTGTTGAACACATCTGTGCAGCCCTGGGGCAGATAGTTTCTCTCCATCATATCTCATCTTCCAAAGACAATTCTATTATACCTTAGCAGGGATTTTTCCCAGCAGCCTGTCTTCTGTGGGAATTGGTTATAGAGTCTCACAGCCTGCTCTGGTAAGCAAAAGAAAGATAGACTTGTAACCAGACTACTTCGCATGAATACTCTTGGGATTTGATGGCAGCAAGGACTTGAGAACAGGCAGGGGAGCTGGTGATTTGGGAGCAGAAACTCAGCTGAAGCAGTTTACTTCATAGATAAGTAAAGTGAGAAGAGATTTATCCCACCATGTTAGTCTAATTTACAGGAGATATGAGTGCAGAAATTGTTATTTCTATTATTATTATTATTATTACTGTTAATATTACTATTTTTTCTTAATAATGCTCTGTAGTGACACCCCATAAGAACCAACCCTTCATTTCCCCACTGGGGATCCTTCTTCCTCTTTCCCAAACATTCTTGTAAATTCTGGAGAAACGTGTCTTTTGCTTTTGGTTCACGTGCACAAAAAGATCCAAGTTAACAGAGATAAATTTTCTGCTCAGGCATGCTCCAACTTTGGAAATTTTCCAGATCTCCACATACACGAAAAGGTTAAAAGCAACTGTGTTGCTGTTGTGAAATATGAGTGTCACAGAGAAGTCAAAAAGGAAAGTGTTTGTTCTGTTCTTAGATCAGGGCTTGAGCAGCTTTTGCTAGGGGCAAAACCCCAAACTATATCAATAATATATAACATTGAATAGACAGTTTCAAAGAGGGAGCCATTCATTTTTTGACACTGAATGGGGCAGGAGTAGTTCTAGCCCTACCTTACAGACAAGTACAGGGTTTTGCAATGCCAGTTAGAGTTTAGACACATGCTGTGTTTTAGGAAATTGTGAATGTGGTAGCAGGTCTAACAAAGAACAAGGTCCTCACTCAACAAGGGATTCCCAAAAGCAATGGAGCTGGAAACCCCCTACATCAAAGAGGTTGGAGACAAAGCAAGCATTATCATGGTCTTTACAGATCAAGGAATCAAGAGATTAAAGGCTGGATACTTATATATATAATGTAGAATGTGTACACTATTCTGGCATTGTAAAAGGACCTTTAATTGACACTCAATTACAAATAGTTATAATAAATTGTGTATTAAATCTGCTATGCAGAATTGCCAGTGTCAAGAGATAAAACAAAGGAAAAATCTTTCATATTTTCCACCAATTCATAAACAAGGTAAAGAGGGAACAGAACATGCCCAAGTTGCAGAGGATATTTTATGGCACAGCTGTTAATGAAGCACAAACAACCCCATTCTGATAAAGGACCTGTACTTTTCAGGGGTTATTTTTATTATTTTTTTTTTCCTGTAGAAGTGATTTAAGAAAATATATATTTTAGCAAAGACTGGAGCTGTTTCAGCTGGAAGTGGACTTTTTAAATGGCCTTTCTATAGCAAAATAACGTCCCAACTCTCAGCATAAGTGGGGAAAAGAAAACAAATATCCTCAGGAAATAGTTACAGCAAATTTGTCACCGATAAAGTAGTCAGTAGTTTAAATTAGACACACCTCATTTATAGATCTATGTTGGTTTCACCTGCAAGAGCAAGAAACAAAAGAGAACTAAAAATCACAGAGAGCTCACACACTGTTTTCAGCAACCTTTGCAATATCTTGCTTTGCCAAGCAAAACCCACTTCAGTTCTGTGTCAGATCAAAAGCAAATCTGTACTGCATGAATCAAAATAATGTTTTCATTTAACAAATAAGCAGGGGGTTGAGGGGAGACAAAAAAAAGAATGAGAACAGTTAAGAAGTACAGTTAATTAATGTAAGAATCTGACCTGATCAATCCACATGTTCATTTCAAGTCACTAAGCTTTGGGCTTCTGCACCTGGACTGTTCAGGTTGTCCATGCTAACAAAACAGCAAACCTGATTCAACATAAACAATGTTCCATACCACAGACACATGACGTCAATACAGGATTTATTTATACAAAGCAAGCTTAGATTAAAAGTAGCAGATGAGAAAAAGGATGAGAAAGGATGAGGGGGAAGCAAAAAAATAATTGAGATCAAAGCTTTCGTTCAGCAAAGAATCTGAAAATGTGCTGCATGTTAAGCATATGCTTAAGTCCTTCTGGAAAAAAACACGTGCAAGGCAAGAGCGATTCTTAATTACAGAAGAAAACTTCACATTTATTCCAAAAGAACTGAAATAATTGTTGCTCTTGATTAAAAAAGCAACTTATTTGCCTTTTTAAAGCAGCTTCCATATGGTTGAGAGGTGTCTAAATATTCAGGGGAAGAGTAATACACAAAGATGGAGTTAACACATGGCGTAGTAGACAAAAGAAATAGGAACATGACTAAGAGACAGCTGTACCTACCCAGCTCACTCAGATATTTGTTTTTCCCAGTATTACATCTCTTCCCGTTCCCACAGTTGTAGAGCCTGAGCCCAGGGCAAGCATGGAGTGATCTAGCTCCAAGATCCTCTCCCACTACACAGAGATTGATGCCTCAAAGGTTTCAAGAGCTCTGAGACCATTCCACCTGAGTCAGAAGCCTCAACCATTTCCATGGAGAGCCCAAGTCGGATCCAGTAAAGAGTCACAGGATACTGGTGCTCTCTTCTGCTCTCCTAATAACCCTTTTATTGCCACTTTTGGTCTTTGCTAGCAGGTCTTAAATGTATTGTCAGAGTGGGAAGCATCTTCAGGTGAGGCAGTATAAAAGCAGTCTGCTGTGATCAGGCTCAACTGAGACACCTCCTTTAAATTTCTAAGATGAGAAGATGCAAATCCAAAACAGGGTCATGGAACAGTCAATGTTGGAGTCATGCAGGGCTCCCCAAACATGATGTAAGATTTGATTTCTACCCAGATGACTTGTTAGCCCCTTATAAATTCAACAATCAGCACCAAATTGACTTTCTGATTTCTTCCATCACGTTCAAGAAGCTCAGATTGATGCCAAAAATGCAACAATCTCTCACAGGCTAAGGAGGACCAACTCCATGGTCTGAATTTCCCCCTTCCTCAGCATATGGAAAGGGATGATATCACTTGATGGGAGAGGAGATCTGCATGAGTGAAGACTGCAGTAAGCTAGAACAAAGTACTGTAGTTTTTTAAGACCATCTTTCATGCCAAAGGATTTCTATGTCCCTTATGAAGCCATTTAAGGAGGATATAAAGACAGCATGAAAACATCACTAAGGGGAAGCTGAATTTAAGATGAGATTAATTCAGAGCACTATCATTGATGTAACCCACTGGAAAGTGCACCTTACAGATTCCAGACAAATTTGTCTTCAGGTACCACTTGAGCAAACAGATTGAACAAATTAAAATTCAGGAACATAAAAATTAGCATATAATTGCCACAGCAGTTGGCCACGTAGTCTCTTCTTCCAGAATAGTGGCTGGCTTAGAATAATAAAAGGCAAAATATTGGTATACATATACATACCTGCATGCACCTATCCAGATATAACCATACTTTGACACATACATGAAGACACCCAGCAGAAAAGTGTGAGGACTTACAAGCTGTTGTGTCTCCAAGAGGATGAAGATTTATCAGGTAGATGAAGCATGGGAATAGATGATGCTCATCTCTTAACGACTTGTGGCTGTTAATGATACTTCTGTGCAGCACTGTATGGGAAAATAATGAAAGGTTCTAAACCCATCAATGCCAGCTGTTTCCTTCCCCCCAAAAAACCCATAACTAGGCAGACAAGAGCAGTCTGAGATGTAATGTTTCTGTCTGAAAGCTCAAATGGAGCGAAATCCTACCAGATACACATCTGAGCTGCATTTCACGATGGAGCATCAGGGTGAATCCTGAAGATAATTCTCTGGATTTATACAATTATTCATAGACTCACTGGAAAGTAAAGATGGTATTTCATGACTAAATATTGTAAACTAAAACAAATATAAATAAGATTATTAAGTGGTTAATTCCCAACTTTTTGACAATAATCACCTGAAAATCCACTTTTTTTTTTCTGGCTAGCCCACATAGTTGTCCAGACAACCAACACCTGCTCTTAATTAACAACTAATATCCCAGACCGGAAACTGCTTTCCCACATAACACAGACATGACCTCTGATCATCCCCTTCTACCAGCAAATATTCAAAACAGCTGAAGACAGCCAAGCCCACTTAACATTGCCCACCTGCTGCTGCAACTACTGAAGCCTGGGCTGCTCTGCTGTGCTGAGTTCCTTAGGGTTTTGGTTTTGATTTTTTCTGCTGTGTTGTGTATAGTGACCTAAACTGGCACAAATACGGCAATCACAGTCTCACAAAATTGGAAAAAGAAAAAATATCCAAGGTGTTTTCTGTATGTTTTCTTTACAGAAAAAGGCAATCTTCCTGCATTCCACTAGGACAAGCGACAGTAGTTTGTCTCCTAAACCCCTCAAATGGGTTGGAGCCCTTCATTCACAGTGATCTGCAACTTACAGATCTAAGAGTCTCCCTCCAGTGAGACAGTGCAACACTTATTTAAATGTCAACCAGACTCTGCCACCATCCCAATAATCCAAGAGAATCCTGATAGTCAAGATCTGGGTCAATCTGGCTGTCAGACTAGGAGGCAAAGCTCATTCAGCAGGAAAAGTGAGCAAGAGCTCTGATAACTTGTCTTTATAGTTCTAATTACAGGGATGTGTCAAAACAACACCATTACACAGAGCACAGACCACTGAGGTCCTGCCTCTGATGATGCAGATGTTGATGGTGATGACTGGACGCTTTCCTAAGCAAAAAGACAAAATCTTGCTTTGAGGAGGTCAGATGATCATCGTGACCTTGCCTCCTCAAATATGGGCCAAATGTAAGACCACATTGTGAGAAAGCCCCAGCTGACATTTTTTACCTAATAAACCACTTATTCTCAGTCTAAAGCCTGTATCTCCCAGTCTGTTTAATTAGCTCTGAAGATTAATAAGCCACAACATTGACTGAGAGAGATACCATTTGCACAAAGCTTTACCTTTACTTATTAATATTTCAGAATTTCATTAGCAGCAAAACAAAGAGTTATAGGACTGTCTCTAGATGCTGGGACATGGTCATTCATGCTGCTCATTTGTTAACACTGCCCATATTAGCCCAGATGGAACTAGCAAGCTTGCAAATAATTCATGCTGTTTAGGAATTAGCATGGAAAGGAAATGTTTCAAGGAACCATTTTCCACACCCCCAAGCAGTTCTGAAGGTTAAGAGTGTTTATCAGGTGTTGTTCCTTTACAACTTGTCCCTGTGTTAGAGGGACCTGGGGGTCATAAAACCCAACATAACGGATCCATCTAAGACAGATGTTGCTGCTTCCTGTGATATCCAACTTCAGAAAGCAATGACTCCAGCATTGTTGGACAGTGGCTTCCCATGCTGCTGTGAAAAGTCCTCCACAGGGCACCTTGCTTGTGGTTCAACTAGAACCCCAGCATCTCACCTCCAAATATGCATCCATTTTTTGACATCAGCCACCTGAGTCTATTCAAGTCAGACCATGTGAGGCATCCCTTGCTAACAGGAGGAGGGAATAGATATATAATTACCCAAATAAGTGAAAATTGGCTCGTAGGCTCATATGGACCCATGTGACTGATGATTTCACACCGAGCAGAGATGTCACCTGTCATTCAATCTAGTGCCTGCAAGCTGAACTCTGCTCCCTAGAGATTGAAATACAGAAGTTTAATTAACTGAAAACTTGCAGTTTGCTCCCCTTCCTGGACAGATTTTCTCCCAAGCCTTCCACCCCTTTCACAACAAGATGCAAACCCAACATGAATGCAATGTTTTCATACACATGACTGTGTATGCACACTTATACATTTCCATTTCTGATTTCATACTGTGAACAAAGCTTAACCTTAGAAAACTAATTAACATCCTGGGCAAAGGACATTGTTTTTACTCTTGTTTTTTGACTTGGGCTGGGAGAGGGAGAAGAGTGTGGATTGGAAGGAGAATTGTGCAGGGCATAAGAAGAGAGAAGAGATGGGAAGACAAAAAGAGGAAAGCAGAGGAATTTGCAGGATTTGTTCAAGTTCGTCCATCTATTAATAAAGGGCAAATGGGAGCGACAGGCAGATAACACTGAGCAGGCCTCCACCATTTCACAAACCATAGCCTATAATTCCAGGGAGTAGGAACTCCAGCTGACAGATTTTTGGAGCCGGCCAGGGTGCTGTCATGGGGCTGGGGAGAGGAAAAAGAGGGGGGTGTCTGGGAGGGGGCAGAGCTTGTGGAGAGGGAGGTGAGCAAGGCTGAGGTCAACGACGAGGTGTCAGCGGCAGCTCATGTTCCGCCGTCTCCGGTCACAAGCACAGCAAAAGCCTCTGCTCAGTTTGGATGAACTCAGGGAAGGAGCACTTCATAAACTCTGCACTCAACTGCAGCAGAGCTGGGAAAAAATGACCAGCTCATCTTCTCTGGGGTGGCTCCTTACACTGCATTACCTGACATTTTCCTTGACCTAGCTTTACATGACTTAAGTGCCGGGGGTTGCATTAAGGAGGTGTGAACATCATGAGTCTGGATACCAGCCAAAGTTCATGAAGGTCAAGAAAGGATTATTTCCATCAACTTCAACTGGACTTTCAATCAGTGCCAGGCTCAGCCTTAGATATTCCCTGCGTGTACACAAGAAAACAAGGTGACGTGCCAAGTGGGATCACACCATGGTGACTTACTGGGGGTTCCTCTCTCATGGCAAGTTTGTTGAGGACATCTGGGAACACACCTGTCCGGAGTGCATTGAAAAGGAGTATCCAACCAGGTTTTTTTGTTGTTATCTCAGAAGAAGAAATGGCCAAGACAATCTCATGGGGAAAAAAAAGGTGTTCAAAATGTGGAGACAACATGCTGGAAAGGTGACATGGTGATTAGTAAATCCTGGGATGAGTTCCTTGCTTTGGGGACATTTTCTACAAGGACAGACTGCTCAGACTGCCAAGCAAACAAACCTCAGCTGTTGCTCCTTCTCTTAAAAACACCGTGCCAAAGCAAGTTTCTAACTCACCAAGGGGTTCTGGGAGGGTAAAGGAATTGAAGTCAGTGAGGCAATTGCATGTTGTGATTGAGAAGTAGTTGCTCCTTTAGCTTGGCAGGTACTCATCTGGTTTAACTGCATTTGCAGATCTTGCCCAATGTGCTGAAATACATCTTCAGCTTTGCCATCAGCCTTCAAATAAATTACCATGGAGAGGTGTTTAGAGACCCCGTAGTTAGCAATGTGTTTTGAGAAAAGCACTGAAGAATGATGAAGAGTTGGTGAAATTTTATGTTACAAATATTTTTACAGCTTTAGCCCTATTTTTAGTTAACAAATCATCTATGGACCAATTATAATTTCCTTCACACATATTAAGTACACATAAGAATTTGCCAAACACACTGGTGTTAACCCCAAACATTCAAAAACCATGAGTCAGCCCTCTCCCTGCTTTTCCCCCTCCCATCCTACTCATATTATCGACTTAAACTTCATCAGACTTTTACATAAATAAATATAAGCTCTTTTTATTTGCCTTCATGTACTGGAATTTTTTCCATTTTGAGTTTTTAAGGTTACTTTTGCACTTCTGAGGATTATTACTTTATTTTCTTTTTTAAAAAAATAGCCTGAGATTTCCTCACAATTACTTGTCTTTGATAGTAAGGTAGCACTGAAAACTCCAGAGGTGAAAACTGGGACAAAAGCACATCCAGTCTTTGTATCCATATAGTCTTAGCTGTTTTGTCTTCATTATGTGGAATATGCAAGTAAGCAAATTTCCCCAATTTGGGAAAGATGTTAGGATACTGGAATGTGTTCAGAGGAGGGCAACGAAGATGGTGAAGGGGCTGGAGCACAAGCCCTATGAGGAGCGACTGAGGGAATTGGGGATGTTTAGTCTGGAGAAGAGGAGGCTCAGGGGAGACCTCATTGCTCTCTACAACTACCTAAAAGGAGGTTGTAGTCGGGCAGGGGTTGGTCTCTTCTCTCAGGTGACCAGTGGCAGAACCAGAGGGCATGGACTTAAGCTTCGTCAGGGAAAGTTTAGACTTGATATGAGGAAAAAGTTCTTCACTGAAAGGGTGATTGGTCATTGGAATGGGCTGCCCAGGGAGGTGGTAGAGTCACCGACCCTGGAGGTGTTTAAAGGGAGACTGGATGAGGCACTGAGTGCCATGGTTTAGATGATGGTTGGTGTTAGTGTTGGTGTTAGTGTTAGGTTATAGGTTGGACTTGATGATCTCAGAGGTCCTTTCCAACCTTGTGATACTGTGATACTGTGATAAATACTATGATTACTGCTTCATCTTCCCAGCTGGGATGGCAGTTGGATTGAAGACATGGTCAGACCTTCATAAGCATATGCTGGAGCAGTTTGAAAGCCTGCAGTCTTTTTAAATGGAAAATCATACCCACTCCCACCAAGCTGGTCCAGGTGATTAAGGGCCATTATTCATTTGCCTAAACATGGGCCTTGAATGCCATCTGAGATGCTCCAGAGTATTCCAGCTGGTATCCAGCACGTGGAGGACAATGAGGCTTCTGCAAGATTGGTATCCATCAGCCATGAGCCTCAAATGGTACTACATGCTCTTTCTGCAGTGTATTGAGATCCATGTACAAAGGCTCTGAAGACCACTTACACAAATTACTACTTCGTGTTACAGTGGGTTTGCAGTCCGCTGTAACACCACAGTACAGTCAACAGCACAACAACTTGGTAAACCATTCACAATCCTTTGCCCACAGTCCCCAGGAAAATCAACGAATCACAGAATCACAAAGTCATTTCGGTTGGAAAAGACCTTTTTAAGATCATTAAGTCCAACTGTAAATACAACACTGACAACTCCGTTACAGAACCACGTCCCTAAGTGCCACGTCTACATGTCTTTTAAATACCTCCAGAGATGGTGACTCTACAACTTCCTGGGCAGCCTTTTCTAGTGGTTGACAATACTTTTGGTGAAGTAATATTTCCTGATATCCAGTCTAAACCTCCCCTGACACAACTTAAGGCCATCTCCTCTCATCCTATCACTGGTTACTTGACAGAAGAGACCGACATCTGCCTCACTACAACCTCCTTTCAGGGAGCTCCAAATCAAGCAGAGATGTTCCTGTCTAACTGACTAACTTTACAAGGAACATGTAGAGGCTTGAGTGTCTTTTTAAGGTTGTAACTTAAATATACATTTAACTACCATTACAGAGAGAGATGTATGAACTGCAGTCTGGTTTTCTACATGGCTGATGCTTTAGGAAATCTTCTTTGGAGCTCTTTGCACTTCAGAACTTTCTTTTTCATCTAACTGGACAGGGCTACAGAAATGTTCAGCACATATAACATCATCTGCGAAAAGCTTCATTTTGGACAAGTTGTGCACTGTGGCAGACACTAAAGTAAATCTCTCCTGGCCAGTGTGGTTTTGTGAGGATCCAGGAAAAAAAAAAAAAAAGATTAAAAAAGCAAAATTCACCAGATCAGCTTTCTAAGCAGTGACTTTCCTTGTGCTTTCCTAGAAATCCTGCTCTGCTTTTCCCATCTCCTGCCAAGCTGTATAGAACTGGATGAGCATAATTTTATTTTTTCTCCTTCTACACAAGCTAGTGCCAGTGCAAGTAAGTTTATTATTGTAACTTAACCCTCTCTTGCAAAGTGCATGTAAACCACCTGGATTTACATTTTGAATGAAACCGGAACTGACCCTACTTTGCTGAAAATTTAGCAGCTCTTCACTTGACTTGCAGGGGTTTAAGTCAGTTGCAATGGATTGGGTTAAAGAGAGTCTCTGGTGAGAAAAAACTGTGAGAGGAGAGAGCAGCTGGACATAAAATAGACTTACAAAATCCCTGACATACTCAGAGACAGTACTGTCTGTCAGTCTTCAAACTCTGCCTGTCCTGGTGCAAAGGAGGACCCATTTGGAGGAGTTTGCTGGTTGGTTGGTGGGTTTGGTTTGGTTTCTTTCTTTTAAACAGGATTATAGAAGCCTTTAATGAAATTGAGCCTGGAGGCCAGGGAGTGAATGGGTGTCTGGAGGCTGCCTTTACTATAAAGGGAGAACAGAGTGAGTAGCACAGCCTTAAATAATTTGCAGTTATCTGATATTAAAATGAGAGAAATCCCACCCCCACATCTACTGACTGGGAACTGTGCCCTGCAGACATTTTTAATGGCTAATGTGGCTCCATGGATCCTAAACTTCCAGGAATACTTTTTGTTGGGATTTTTATTGATTTTTCTGGATCTAAAGAAAAGCAAAGGAAATAACAACACCAAAAAAAGAAAATAATAATAATTAAAAAGTTATATCAGATGGAAAACAGCTGATGATTCAGCTTTAGAGAAATCCCTAGAGGATCTGCCTGCAAAGCCATTCTGAGAATGTGGCATCTTTGTAGAACTGGCACAACCAGGTCAGGACATCAAGATGAGTTAAGATAGAAAAATCACTGAGCAGAGTCATTCAGGGCACCCTTCACACTAAGGCTGGTAAACAGTTTTGCAGTCTCATCTTCCCCAGTGAGAAGTCTGTGACCGCGAGCAGTGAACAGAAATTGCAGGCATTTTTAATGGAAAATTTAATGAAAAATTAAGTTTTTTAAAGGAAAATTGGGTTATACCAGAATCTATAGTGTCCAAGGACTAATAAATTAATCTGGAGTTTTATGTAGTTTTTATTACTGAATGTGTTATTTCTTTAAAGTTAAAAATAGAATTCCAAGCAAAACAGATCTTTTGAATCAGTAGCAGCGTTCTGAAATAGAAGTATTTATCTCACTTTGCATCATCCCTCCTCCATTTCAATTCTAGTCATCAGAATGGTCCTCTACAAAGTCTGACAAAGATTCATCTAAGACAGCTTCCTGTGAATTCAGTTAATTTGCCCTCTAAATATGTGTTTCTATCTTCAGCTACTCCAGAAAAAAAAGTAGAAATTACCAACTTAGACAAGATATGAAATTTTAGTTTGCTAATATTGACTAAAATGAACCCTACTTTTTCTTTTATATGACCCCCAGCTGCCAGTTGCAGAATGATAGTATTAGCATTGTCACACTTCAGATGGTTTAATGAAAGACTCCAAGACATAAAAAATAACGCAGTCACAGTGGAGACCTTGACAATAATTGCCTTAGCAGCCAAGTTTAAGCAGTGCTGCCATCAGTGCAAACTCTTTGTGCTTTAACTCTGATTCAGCTCTAGATCTTTCATTCTGCTCACAGAGGTCCACATTTCATTTCATTCTCTATAAATGAGGAATGATACCCAATTCAGTTAAATTCCTGAAACCAGAGGAACAAAGGTTGTTGTTCACAGCTTTGGGTTATTTTGAAATCAGTGGGTTTTGAGTGGGCGAAAAGGATGCTGTCAGACTGACATTGTCATTTATCACAGGGATGGGGTGAAAACCAAAATGCCATCCCACTTGATTCATGAAAGCCTGTCCTTGATTCAGCTACTAAAGAAGTCTCATTGCTCTTTTTCAAGCACTGAGCTTAAGGTCAGAGTTCATCTCACCCAGCCTCTCACTTATGGTGGGTTGTCCTCACATCTGACCCTGCTTTGAGCAAGAGGTTGGTCAAGGTGATCTGCAGTCTCCTCTGAGCTGCAAAATGGCTTTCAGGGGAAAGGTTGTGTTTGGAAGTGGGGAAGAAAAGGAGACCATCACCACAAGAGTCTGATGCAGTGATTTGACAGGAAGCCTGACAAACCAAGCAAGCTCCTACCAGTAATCCAACAAAGCTCAGCTTGGAGGGACTGAACCCAATAAACAAACCTCAATTCCATTCCTGAAGGAACAACTCTCCATGGTTGAGTCACTCCAGTGGCTGCACTTCAGTCTTGCTTTTCTGTCCATCTGATTCCATCTTTAACTTCATAACCTTTGTCCTGCCTCAAAATTTTCCATTTGTGTCTTCACCACCATTCCTGACCTCTAGCTGCTGTGCCAAATTTTTCTCCTACTCTATCACTTCATATTTGAGATGCAAACCTCAACCACAGCATGGTCCCCTGCTGAAAATCTATCAAGAGAACATATGGTAGACCTGCCTTTAAATTTGGCCACTGGCAATAACCTCAAAATTTACCACATGCTAAAAGGAGGCAGCATTCATTTTCCAAAGCTATCTTTCCTTTACTTATTTAGAGAGATATTTCTCCATTGGCTTGTTGCTCCCTTGGTCAATACCTGAGTGGACAGGTCACTTAGTACCATCTGCCTCACAGAGCAAGTTGTGAAACTTTATGTGCACATTGTTAATCAGAGGTGTTTTCTCTCTTTATATAACCCAAAGTGCTGTGAATAGTGCTGGCAAGTTTTAATTATGCAATGACCCTTAAAAACAGTAGGGAAGGCTGTAACTCTCCTCTTTTTATATCTGATTATTCATCAAAATTTAGGGGGGAAAAAGGAAGGAAAGAGAGAAAAGCAGTTGTGACATATTGGCTAGGAATAGCACAGCAGAGGAAAAGTCCAAGTTCAATTATTTTAAATATATTTTCTTATTTAAAATATCCAAAAAGGCAAGGCTACTTTTATCCAGAAGCAAACTAAGCCATCCATGGCAGCAGGATGAATGGGACACACAGCAAAGCTCATCCCATGGTCCAGTTCACTAACAAAAGAGCAAAATCTAGAAAACCAGGGCAGCTGCTTCTGAGAGAAGAGATGAGTCTTCGTATAGAAATCACTGTGAAGGAAAGGCAGGTTTCCCACCCCAGGCATAACTGAGCCTGCTTAGAGTAGAGAAGGAGAGCAAACTTCTGAAAGACACAGCCAAAAGGAAGCCTGCAGCACAATCTTGGGCAGGAGACCCTTGCAAAGCTGAGAGAGAAATACAGAGCCATACTCAGAGGGAACAGGGAGAAAGAGACTTTTCCGAGGGACCCAGAAAAGACTGTAAAGGCACTGCAACCTAAAGACCACCTAGAAGGTTCTGGACTGAGAATAAACCAGAAGAGAAGACAGCCCATTCAAAGACACAGTGAACACGATATCTCTCTATGAACACCTACTAATTAACATAGACACACTTGTACTGGTAGATCTGAAAGTCTCTATTCCAGGAGCATAATGAGTTTGAAGTCCAACAAGCTCTAGAGGTCAAAACCCATCCAATGTTTGCAGGGTCCTTACTACAGGAAAAAAAAAAAAAAACACCTCTTTCCAGCTCAGGGTCCCATCACAGCTCTCACCAGAGACTCAGTTCTGCTGTTCAGTGCATCACAGTGGGCTCAGGAGCATCTCAGCTCTTTACAGAAGCGATAGAAACAAAATATATCCTCTACAACAGTGGTTCTCATTGAATACTCTCTCTTGACTACTACTTTGTCCAAAGCTCCTTTCCCTTATCCATGAAGGCTTCATTTAGGGAAACTTCTTTCCTTTTTCCTCAGCATATTTCCTCACATTTTTGCACCCATTTGTCAACCACACACGAAGGACTGCTTAAACTCAGGAAAGTGATTTCCTGCTCCTTTAGATGTCAGAATTTGTAGTAGACTCCCTAAAGGAGCAGCAAAGCCATTAATTAGATGTCTATTTGGAGACACTGTGATTCAGTGAATGCAAAGTCTGTCTCCAACTATTTTTACCCTGCAAGAAGCAGCTACAACACCATTTTCTGGCTAAGGAGAGAGAGGACCCTTCCTGCTTCCACATTGCAGAGTTGATCTTTAGTAGCTTCAGTGGGTTAGCCAAATTCAGAGAAATAATCTTTCTACCTGGGCCACCAAAGAGAGATAACAGAGTAGTAGTGGTCAGGCTGAACTTAGGTTTCTGTTCCATCAACACCGAAAGACACGAAGAAACAGCAGGTCTTTGATGAACTCCTTGAACATTCAACATCAGTCTGTGCACTGGTATTGCCATGATGAAACTGCAGTCTTCACCAATGGGGAAGGGTCGTATGTGCTTCTTACTTAATTTGGGAATTGGGCATGACGAATATTTTTTCTTTTCTCTGCTTCCTGTCTCTTAACCTCAAGAGCATCGACTTTTTTACACACCACTTGCCTGTGGACAGAGCTGAAAACCCATTTGTACTAGATAAAATATTTTGGATTGTTTGATACTACATTGCTGTGTTTCCAATTAGGTTTCCTTGCTTTTATCTCCTTTTTGTAATCTAGTCAGTCCCTCCCACTAATTAGAACCTTATTTGCCTTTTTCCCCCCTTTTCAACAGTGTTTATCCTTCGCATGGTTCCTTGCATCTCTGTTTAGCAAGATTGACTTCTGTTATCTTTGTTTTTTAAATATATGTTTAGACTTTATTGGCACAGACCCCTGTTAAGGCCATCCAACTATTCATTACAGACCTCATGATTTTCCATAGTAAATTTTCTAGACAATCGACTCAGACAAACATTTTTTTTTGTCTCATTCTACATTCTTTCACAGAGTTATGTTTTATGAAAAGCCCAATACTTCAGATTATTACCTTTCATACATAACATTCCCTCAGAACCAGTGGATATCTGATGATTTTCTGATGACCAGACCTCCAGATGTTTTATTTTATTTATCGCACTTGGCTTGTTTTCTAGGATCGAGTCCAAAACAGACTCCAATCTCAGGGGTTGCTCAACAAATTCTGTGAGGGGCTGTGAAAAGATATTAAGGGGTTGGGAGGGGTGGGAAGTCTTTCCACAAAAAATACTTCTGCAAGTCCTACTGTTATCCTTATGTACTTAAAATATATATTGATCCATAATGACTTTGTAGCAAGATTAATAAGGAATTTTAAAATGTACTTTTGGGAGGGCATGGAAACTCTCAAAATAAATGGATTCCTTGCTAACACGAGTTAGGAAAAAATTACTATGGACATTTTTTCATATCTGTTGATTAGGAGGTTTTTGTGCTTATTTTCAGTAGCAGATGGCACTTGGAACTGCTTGAGATTCAGAACAGGTTCTGGATCTGTAGTCTGAGTCAGGATTGCAATCTCCATGTCCAGAAAACAAACAGAAAAAAAATGAGAGGAACCAAAT
The DNA here is from genome assembly GCA_033556795.1 of Tapera naevia. Taxonomy (NCBI): domain Eukaryota; kingdom Metazoa; phylum Chordata; class Aves; order Cuculiformes; family Neomorphidae; genus Tapera; species Tapera naevia. Next base: position 2,451,993 of record JAUMJJ010000129.1, on the reverse strand, counting down.
GTGTGACACGCTGTGATGCTTTCCTGCCTGTGTGGAGCTTCACAAAACCAAAGAGCATCTTTCTGACAGGACTGACCATGATCACCTGAGTTAAGCATCATGCCTAGAGGTAAAAACAAAGGTAAGTGAAGGCCAAGTGTCCCAAAATTAGAAGAAATGAGCCAGTAAGTTTGCAATTAACAATTTCCATTCAGTGTAAAGACATTAATAGGTTTAATTTACTGGTTGTCAGGAGGTACATATCCATAATAAAATGATCTCTGGGAAGCAGCGATTTTCAGTCCACCCTATTTCCTCTATAGTTCCAATCTAGTTTTGGTATCAGGGAAAGATGAAAGAACTCAGACACTGGGAATTAAGCATTTGCAGTTAGGTGGAGGGTGCTCACATCTATAGAAACACTGAGACTTCTTCAACCACCTCTACTAATGACTGACACCATCAAAAGGAATCATAGAATTACCCGAGTTGGATAGGACCCAAAAGGGTCATAAGTCGAACTCTTATCTCTGCATAGGACACTCCCAGCATTCACACTGTGTGACTGAGGGCATTGTCCAAATGCTTCTTGAGTGCTGGCAGACTCGGTGCTGTGATTGCTCCCCTTGGGAGCTGTTCCAGTGCTCCACCACCTGCTATGTGAAGAACCTCTTCCTAATACCCAATCTAAACCTCCCCTGGCACATCTTCCCAACACTCCCTCCAGTCCTATCATAGGTCATGAGAGAGAGGAGATCAGCACCTGTTTCACCTCCCTCCCTTGTGAGAGGGCAGTGAACAGCTGTGAGATCCCCTGTCAGTCTCAGGCCTTAGTGGTGTGGTTATCCTGAGCCAACCTATACCGCTCGGCAGTGCTAGTGAGGCACCATCCCATCCTCTGGAGTTAATGCTACCTACACCATGGGCTGAAAACTTCCCCAGACATTGCCTCTCCTTCTGCAGCCTGTTCAGGGCAAGGACGAAAGTCTGGGGTGGTGCTGGGTTACCAGTTGTCAAGACCAAAGTAAGATGGAAATAAAAAGGGGTCTTCCAGCTCACAATGTCATCTCACACCAATGCCATCACTCTGAGATGAAAGCTCCCCTGAACAACTTCTCATATTTCAGGTGAGACCAGAGCAAAGAGAGAGAGCAAAAGAGAGACTTCCTATTCTAGTTTCACTCAAGTATTGTGTTAAACTTCAGCTTCCATAAGATCTCTATGTTAGTAAAGAGAATAAGAAGTTTTGCAGCAAGATGCAGTGAACAGCAGAACATTTGTTACTCTGTTCAGTCTGTTTTAAATAAAAGTTTATCAGAAGAAATAGATGAGGTTTTGTTTTTCCAGTTCTTAATATAATCTTTTACTAGACTTGATTAGGCCACTTTTTTCTTATTTCTCTAACTTTCTATTCTGTTTCCTTCAGTAACTATGATTTATCCATTTACTCACACACCAGGACTGCTCAATGTCCAAATGGTGACCAGAGATAAGTGGCATTTCTCAGGGGTCTATATTGGGACAAGTGTTGTTTAACATCTTTGTCACAAACAGAAACAGTGGAATTGAGTGCACCCTCAGCAAGTTTGCCAATGGACACACTGGAGGGAAGGGATGCCATCCAGAGGGACCTGGATAGGCTTGAGAGGTGGGGCTGTGCTAACTTCATGAAGTTCAACAAGGCCAAGTACAAGGTTCTGTACCTGGGTCAGGACAATCCCAAGCACAATTACAGGCTGGGCAGAAAACGGATTAAGAGTAGCCCTGAATAAAAGGGCTTGGGGGTGCTGGTGGGTGAGAAGTTCAACATGAGCTGACAATGTGTGCTTGCAGCCCAGAAAGCCTAGAAAGCCAAACGAATCATGGGCTGCATGAAAAGAAATGTATCTAGCAGGTCAAAATAGGAGATTCTGCCCCTCTATTCCACTCTCATGAGACCTCACTTGGAGTCCTGCATTGAGTTCCGGAGTCCTCAGCATTGAGTTCCAGGACATGGATCTGTTAGAGTGGGTCCAGAGGAGGGACACAAAGATGATCAGAGGGCTAGAGCACCTCCCACACAAGCACAGTTTGTTCAGTCTAGAGAACAGAAGGCCCCGTGAGACCTTACAGCAGCCTTCCAGCGCTTAAAGGGGGCCACGGGACAGCTGGAAACCGGCTCTTTATCAGGGAATGCAGGGACAGGATGAGGAGCAATGGTTTCAGACTGGAAGAGGAAAAATTCAAATTAGATATTAGGAAGAAAATTTCTCCTGTGAGGGTGGTGAGGCACTGGCACAGGTTGCCCAGAGAAGTTCTGGATGCCCCATCCCTGGAAGTGTTCAAGGTCCAGTTGGATGAGGCTTTGAGCACCCTGATCCAGTGGGAGGTGTCCTTGCTCATGGCAGGGGAGTTGGAACTGGATGATCTTTAAGGTCCCTTCCAACTCAAGCCATTCTATGATTCTATCTCAAAGCATTCTATAATTCTATTATTTCAGTGGAAATCTCAAGTTCAGTGTCACAGGCAAATCTCTAGTCACTTGTACCTGCATGCTCCTCTCTTGATTCCTATAGGTCTTGAGCTGAAATCCTAAAGCATGAAGAGAAGCCAAACTACCACACAACTAAGCACACAGTCTAAACTTGTCAAGTTGCTCTGAAATTCCTCTCATCAGGTTTTGTATCCTTGATTTCTTGCAGCCAGGCTCTCCAATATCAGCAGTGTCCTTGGGAAAAGCAGTAATGGGATGAATGACACAAAACCAAAGAAAATTTCTTTGAGTTATCAAGGAAATTTTGAAACATCTTTTTATCTTAAGGCTCTCCCCCCAATTTCATGCAAATTTCTTTCTTTTATTTCTGACTAAGTTAGAAACTGACAGGCTGAAATTTAGAATATGAAAAAAAAAGTAGGAAATTTGAGGATTTTCCCACCCCACCCCACTTTCAACAGTTTCCAAACCTTTTTACTACGATGGCCTGAGAGGGCTCTTTATTTTTACAGCTGCTGCAGACCTAGTTCTCCTCACTGGAAGACGCACACGCAGCTCCAGCGATTCTAATCTTTTCATTCCAGGAAAGGAACCAGCTGTAAATCCACTGAAGCAAGATCAGGATACAGCACCAGCACTGTTGTTCTGGCCTCCCGCTGGTTAAGACTTCCCTTGAACTGCTCTCACACTCAGTTCTGTCGTGGGTCCAGGAGCCTCTGTTTTAAGAATCCCTTCCCACCTCCCAGTTCTGACCTCAGTAAGCCTCTAAAGACAGTGGTATTATGATTTTCATGATCTGGTGAGACACCTCTGCAAAGCAACGGTTGAGTCAGATTTGGAGGTGCAAAGGGTGCTTGGTTTCTTCCATCCTGAAAGCACCTGAGAGAGGTGTTATGTTTGCATCCACTTCCAATTTCCAAACAAGTGGTAGGGATTAAATTACTCCATGTACACACCCTTTCCCTGGGTGATACGGTAAATGAATTTCAGTGATGATGTTGTAGCACTTGATAGCGCAGCCCTTTCCCTCTTTCACTCCAAGCAGGTCTGCCACAATCCCTGCTGACATCCTATCAGCTTTACCCTACATGTCAGACTGTAAGAACAACAAAAAAATGACACTGTTTGAAAAAAAAAAAAACAAAGAGAATAATTTCTGCAAAGCTTGACAATTTCCCTGCACCCATGGAAAACTGCTCAGGGAGTCACCTCAAGTTGATGAGAGCATCACCTTCAGGTTGGGTCTTTCCCAAATCTTTACGGTAACCTGGTGCCGAGTGTATACAAACACTCACAATGACTGCTTAGCAACACCTCCTGCCAACCCAGGCAGTGGCAGAGCAAACAAAAAATGTATGCTGTGCTCTCCAGCTATTCCTGCAATGAAAATATATCACCAAGGAACAGTAAAACTCGTGTTGCGCTGATGGGGATGAGGTGGAGCAGGACCTCCCACCCCTCTTTCCGGATCACTAACACAAGTCTGACTTTGTCTTCTTGGACTTAGCAAGTCTCATTTGGGTTCCAGAGAGCTTCATGTCCCCCCATAAAATCTGGCACATGTGAAAGATATATAGATGAATATATATGTATATATCTGTTGTGTGAGGGGTGAGGAAGGAAGAGGGAGTTCTGCAGCAGAAGCCAGCAGTCATACCTTCCACCCAAGAATCAAGAGATCTGCAGGATTTCCCTAGACATTGGCTGTCCCTTCTTATCCTGCCTAGATCAAAGGTGGCCCAAGAAGCGGGAGTGTAGCCAATTGTCATGGAAGGAGACTGTTGTTCCCAAAGCCAGGGAATGAATAGGTTGTGAAATCAAAAGCCACAATACACCCCCATTGTAGTCAGGTAACCTTCTGCAGGGTGTCCTTCAGTACTGTTCCACACATGGCAGGACAGGTCCCCACTGAGTGCTGGTCATGAGGCCATGATTTGTCTCAGCATTTCCACCTTTGGGGCATCCATTACTATTGATTTTGGCGGCAGATTTGGAGGTGAGAGCGCCTGTACCAACTAGGGAAGAGCCATCTAGAGGGTCCTAAGCTAACATGGGTGTGAGCAACTGTATCCATGCAATACAGCCCTTTGCTATGCAAAGGTAGGCAAAGGTGTTGACTCTAGCCTATAAGCTTACAGGTCACTTTGTGGGTAGAAGGGATGCTACTAATCAACCACATTTAATGGAAATAAAACATCAGGTTCCAAACCTTGCTGACATCTGTCACATCATGGCTAGCTTGGGGACAGCCATGTGCATTGCTCAGTCTTTCATCTTCACACTATAGCTCACCATAAAATCCTGATTCTTTGTTTTTCTGAGAGGCCAGGCAGAAGTTTCCTCTCTGGAGGACAGTTATGGGAGATGGGCATGTGCATCAATAGGACAATCAATTTGCCATCAGTTTGGTTGACAGCAGGTTGCAGGTCTGTTTTTTTCCTAGACTCTCCTGAACATATTAAACTGGTTTAAAATCCAGCATTCAGTATGTGAAAGCCTGCTGAGTGGGTGTTAATGATTTCTAGTCAAAACTCAAAGACAAGGCTCCACGCAGTCTCTCAACAAGCATTTAATAAGCATAGAAAACCTTCTAAATCCTGATTGGAAAAAATCCTCAAATATTCGAGACTTGCAATAACTTTTAAATGACTACTATTGGGTAGCTCTTCCTCTTTCTATTCCTGTTAAATGTATAACACTGGTGTCTTTTCACAGGTAACTTCTCAATGTTGAGATTGTGACTGTAGGACACTCCAGCTCTGAAGCTGGAGAAGAATGACAGGATCTCAGATATTCACCTGTTGAAAGGTGGACACCACTGGCAAAGCCTATAATAGTGTCCTTTTGAAGGGTAGCTAAACTGAAGACATTTACATTTACTCCCATTCCCAGTAGCATTTCAGACTTGAGATTAATATCTGCTTCAGTTTCACCTAGATAGCACAATATAAATCTATAAAAAGTGAACCTGGACCACACAACTCATCTCTCCTGGTCCTACATCCACCAAACCTATGTCCATAATTTGTATTTCCTACTCCTGCCTGTGCCATATGTGTTTCAGTTGCATGAACGTCAGCTAAAAGTGACACCAGCTGCTCTACAAGCTCCAGAGGCAGTTTCCAAGCACAGCTCATAAATACTGTTTCTTACATTTGGCTATGTCTGAGCCTTTCTTACCATGATGCACTGCCCTGCTCTCCACGTCTGCAAGAGTTGAAGCGCCCCAAAACGCCTGCCCCTCCCTGTGTCTTTGCTCCTTTTGTCTGGACTGAAAAAAATCCCAGCTGATATATAAAGCACGTGTGATACATCAGCCTGGTAGAAAGCTCTTTCGTGTATTAGCCCTCTTCTGGAGGAGTGAGATTTTTGTGGTATGATGCACAGAGCCAAACCTGCCAGCATTCCCTGGAAAGCAGGAATAAGGGGGAAAAAGTCTGAGCTCATTATCCGAGATCTGATTGTATAATTGTACATATATCTCTTAATTATTAAACGAAACATCCACCCAGCTAATTTCCCAGTTGCCACTCTGCAAAAAGGCCCTGGGAACTATATATTGGATTCAGAGAATATTGACCTATTTGAAGGGTAAGGGCTGGGTCTGTCCGTGCCGGTGAACAGAAACATCTGGAGGGGAAGGAGGGTGCATTCCAAAGCAGAGCAAGAGCTGGCTGCCCGATGTGTCCAGCCCAGCCACAGCTGGCACAGGCACAGCAGCACGGCCACAGAGCTTCATCCTCCTTCCACATGCTATTGCCCTCACATCATCCTCTCAGCTACCCATGTGCTGTTTGTCACTTAGACCGTTCCCACATGGCAGTGGCACAGCACAACCCTGGCCTCTGGCCCTGTGCAGAGTAAGGATACAGGGTGACTGGGAGCCAGAAGTTGTATCATTTGAATCCCAGAGCCATGAGTAAGGCTGTTCCCAAATACAGCAGCAACTTGCTGTCAAGGGCTGCAGGACCATTCATACCAGAAGCAGATGATTTGTGTATACTGTCATACGACATTACTAATGCTCCCTCCCAAGTGGGATACCTCCTCCTTAGAGGCAAAGCCTGGCTGGTATTTAACCACACAAAGAATCCCTATCAACTATCCCTCCTACTAAAGCTCTGACAAATCACTTTCCTCTCCTCAGGCAAGTTACAACACTCTTGTCAATCTCCTGCTCCTGACGCCATCCCAGAAACCCTTCTTTTCACAGTCAACCACTTATGGTCAGAGCCAGCCCACAAAACCACCTCCCCAGGGATGTGCAGATGAATCCTCTCTGAAAGAATCCCCTTCCCATCACCATGCCACAGACAGGGGGTCAGGTCTCCAATCCATGAATCAAGAGCCTCTTGTACTTGCTGCAAAGCCACAGGGCTGTTGGATGATCTAAGGATTTCCTTAATTAAAACTAGAAATCAAGTTCTCAAAATAGATATAATTCTATTTTGGATCAAGTCCCAGGTTTGATTTTGATATTCCTAGTCAATCTGTCTCCTCCTCTTCCACTCAAAATCACAGTCTGGAAGCCTTTGGCACCCAGTGGAGAAGGCTTATCTTAAAAGTGCTAACCAGCAGACCAATAATTCCTGATGTCTGAAATGGTGAGACAGGAATCAGTTAAATTGCTGGCATTTTAGTGCTTTGTTGCCCAACTTGCTAGATATGCTTGTCACCATGAAATGTAGCGAGTTGTTGTACTACTGAGTTGCTAAAGCTCTTCAGGTCATCTGCCACAACATGCAAGCTGCTAAGGACGATAAATCAAAGACCTTTCTGAAGCCATGAACAATATTATAAAACAAGAATGACAGTGCATGCCTATTTTTTCATGTAGGGGAAGCTAAGGCAAGACAACTGACTTATCAGAAGGGTGTAGTGCTAGTTGGAGAAGCTAAAAATCTCTCCAGTGCACTAAATCCTTCAGCTTTGTGATAAACCAAATGATAAATGGATGAGCTTGAATATTACTAAGATATACTTCTTCCAATTTCACCATTGGAACAACCCCCAGGAAAATCTGAGCCAAAGAAAGGTGTTCCAAACCTTTTCCTTTAAATGAAGTAGGCTGAGGAACACAAAGCCCTCCGAGATTTATGCAATACAGACAGGTCATGTAAGTCTTTTGGTTACCTTAATAACTGCTATCTGGGAGTGACCTGAGCACATCAGCTATTGAATACATCACCCATCCAAAGAACCAGGGCCGAAAATCCAATCTCATCTGTCTTGGGGGTAAATCTAGGGTGACTCTTGCTAATGACAGAAGATCAAGAACCAAAGTTGCAGCTTGAACAGGTACATTCCACCTCTACAGCCACCCTATACCTAAGGTGTAAGGTCAGTGGAAGAGTCAAGAAAGTAACAAAATGCTGCTGACCATCTCTTAGCATGATTTCCAGGTGAGAAGCTCCCCAATCCATCCTCTCAGTGCCAGTGTTAAATTCAGCCCATGACTCCTACGCTTATAACAGATCAGCCTTCAGCCCCTAGGTGACATGAGGATTTTGGAGCACTTTTTCAAAAGCAGAGATTGGACCCTCTTGCTCCAGTTAATGATCAAAGTTGTGACAAAACTGTCACGGGTCTGGATTGATCCATAAGTGGGAATGGGAAAAGGGGAAAGGAAAGATACTCAGGCATTAGTGTAGGTATACAATAGACAACACAAGACAATAAACATATTTTTCCATTCTTTGTATTTGCTCTCAAGTACCTTCAGAGCCTTATGCAACACACATCAAAGGAGCTGTTATTGCCTGAGGAGCCTAAGCCATAGATGGCTTTCCTCCTCTATGGCCTTTGACATATCTGGAGAATTGCTCATTGACTTCACTGAGCTTTACCCAAAAGACTTGAAGTACTGAATGTCCATGGACATGCATGGATACAGCACAGAAGTTGAGCTGAGGACTGTCAGACAAGTAGAAAGCCAGCTTCTGCTTGTTCTGGTTTAGTAACCACCTTATCTCAGGAAGCATTTCCAGACTCTGATGGTAAATTCTGCATTCTACAAATTACTTTTACAGATACTATTTTAAATTTTAAAGCAGTGACTTATCCCATTGCGCCTTTTATTCAGTTTGCTTTGGTTTTCCTAGAGGTTCAGAAATGGAGATGGCTTTATCCACAAACCAACACTTAATCAGGGTCAGAGCATCGTACTTCTTCCCACTTCCCAACCACTGCATCTTCTTTTGCAAACAGCGTTAATTATCCCCCTACGCAGAGTGGGGTTTGGCTTCTCTGCTGAATACTCTGAATATTAGTGCCAGCTGTTAAGGATGACACAGCCCCTGAGCGTACTGAGAAATGGGCTGAAATCACAAATTCATTTCATGTCAGTCACCACTAGCACACTAGAGCCTTTGACCATGCAGCCAAAATAGACTACTCTCACGCTCACCATGTAGAAGAAACAGGAGAGGGATAGAGGGATAGTTTACATCACATTTTCCATAAGACAAGTGGATCCAAATCTTAGGTGGTAGGGATTGGATCTCAATATTGGGACCCTTTCTCAGAAGCTCTGTAAATGGGATAACAGCAAATGCTGACCTTTATTTTCCACTCAATTACATTCCAGACAATGACAGGACATATCATAGAATCATAGAATATCCTGAGTTGGAAGGACCCACAAGGATTATCAAGTGCAACTCCTGTACCTGCATAGGACAACCTGTTGTCCAAATGCTTCTTGAATATTGTCATGCTTGGCGCTATGATTGCTTCCCCGGGGAACTGCTCCAGTGCTCCACCACCTTCTGGGCGAAGAATGCTTTTCCAATATCCAGCCTCAGCCTTCCCAGGCACATCTTTCTGTCATTCCCATCTAGCTGCTGAGCTCCATGCATTGCCTGCACAACCATCTGGCCAAGGCAAATGCAACAGGTTAGAGGGCATTGTCCTGGTGGCCAGAGGCAATCTCAAACCTCCAGCTGGTTCCCCAGCTCATTGACCCTGCACTGGTGATCAAGCCAAGTTATCCAAGTCAGCAGCCAATCCTCCAGAGCTATGCAAAAAACCCAAAGGTGATCCTTTCTGTTTGTCTAATAGACTGAAATAAAAAATATAACAAAGGAGGAAAACAGGAATTCCAAAAGAAAGGTTAAGACCTGATTTAGAGCTGGTTCTTGAGAGTCTGTTCTTAAATTTCACATTTTATTGGAAGCATGGGACAAATGGGGATGAAAGCAAAGGTTTCACTTCGCTCTTTCCATTATCCACAATGACCACTTGGTCTGTGGAAAGCTCCATGTAAACTGATCAGAGAAGAATGTAAGTTACTTCATGCTTTGTGCTGTGTGCACTGATGTACAGAGTTGCACATGGGAACAGCAGTAATACAAAAGATATATGGAGATTGGAGGTGATCTGGAGAATTTTGAAGCAGAAGAGGCCCTTGATGGAAGCTGTGCCTGAAGAGTCATTTGTGCTCTTGGCTATTTCATTTTAACCCACCTTTCCATCTCCACTCAGGATCTTTCCATACCCTTTCATTTCAAATACAGACGTTCCATGCCTAAAACCATCCCAGACAAAGCATATCCATCCTCACAAGGATGTGCTGCTGTCAAGGCCCACTCCCACCCCAGGTTGTCCTCCGTCAGACCTGATCAGTCAGGGAGGGAAGAAGGGTCCTTGATGTCTGCAGAGCGAATTGGAGACAACAAATCTCCCAGAGTAAACTCAAACAGTGTTTATTTTGGACCCAGCCGAAACAACAAATCAGTATTTATTTTGGGCACGGCCAAAACATCAAATCAGTATTTGTTTTGGACACGGCCAAAACAGCAAATCAATATTTTGGGCACGACCAAAATATGGAATCAAATACTTGAGTGCACTCTGAGATGCAGCTTCCCAAAAGTTGCAAAACCAGATCCCAATCTGTTCAGATCCCAATCTGTACCCTCAAGGCAGCTGGACAGAACAACGCAACTGGGATCCGATACGATGCACGGTAGTGGAAAACAGAAGAAAGGAAAGAAGAGAGAAGGGAATAAGAGTCTGGGGGAGGGGGATAACAAAAAAATAGTCACCACGCCATGGGCCTCTGGAAAACGTGGTCTCCAGGAGCACGTGGTCCTGCGGTTCTTCTGCAGCATCTTCAGGTAGGTTCCAGGGGGTGGTGGGCACACAGCGCCTGCCTTCTTAGCAGGCTTCTATTTATAGCACAAGCCCATGTCCCCCGTTAGCACGAGGAGGGGTCTTGCTGCAAAAGGGCTCGAATTGGCGCACGTGCAGAGGCTTCTTTGGGAAGGTTCTTCAGTTGGGGCTGGGGGCTCCAGGGTCACTGGCAGTTCAACAACCCCTTGCCAGAATCACCTCTGCATCGACCCTCTGGGTCCCCCTACGCCTCCTCCCCCTCCTCTGCAGCAGCACCGTCAGCCCAGGAGGAGCCACCGCACTCCAGAAGGTGGTAAAGACAACAATAGAAGCAGTCAGAAAGTGTTTAAAACAATGCAAGTACAATCAGCCGATGCTTAAGACAACAATAGAAGCAGGACCAGTCTCTACAGCTTCGCAAAGTCATCCCAGTGCTGGCAACTCCCTTAAACATACAATATACTCTCTCATCTTCTTTTATGCTCCTATAAAATTCCTATATGCTCCAGTTTTGTGGGAGTCGATTATAGATTCCAGTACTGAAAGGGAGCCTACAGGGGAGGGGCTTTTTTTCAGGGAGTGCAGTGATAGAACCAGGGAGAATGGTCTTAAAGGGAAAGGGACAAGGGGAGATTTAGATGAGAGATTGGGAAGAGGGTTTTTACTGTTATGGTAGTGAGGCAGTGGCACAGGTTGCCCAGAGAAGTCATGAACGCCCCATCCCTGGAGGTGTTCAAGATCAGGCTGGATGAGGCTATGAACAACCTGATCCAGCATGAGGTGTCCCTGCTCGCAGCAGGGGGGTTGACACTGGATGATCTTCAAGGTCCTTTCCAACCCAAACCATTCTATGGTTCTATGAAATATCCTCTAAAAATGCATGTAGTTAACCCAAAATTACAAAACTTGCTGCAAACACAAAACTTTGTCTGTTCTCCTTTGTTTTACAGGACTCTCTCGGTTCATCACAACTGAAACTATTTATGTCTTCAATAGCCCCTGTCAAATGAGGTAGCAAATTCCAAAGGAGAAGACCAGTCAATAATGTCTTATGTCAAATCCAGGATCTAGGTAGATGATATATACGGGGGAAACTTCTGCTCTCTGTAGATAGGTAGTAACCCTTCAGTCACTAGGAGCTCAATTAGGGCTACTAAACCCTAACAGGATTTGACTAACATCCTTGCCAGGGAATCCTAGTAGTCAGACAATGGTAGCAAAACCTGAGAACAATAACATGTTTTTTTGCCTACAGTTCAGGTGTCCCTGCAGCAGGACTGAATCAGCCACGGTGGGGGAGGATGGAGATCTCCTTCGCTGTTGCCATGGTCTGTTAGTGCTGTGGCTAATCAGAGAGCTTAAGGTCTCCAAGCCATCAATACAGAACTATAACCTCACATTACGAATAACATCAAAGCCACAAATGTACACTGTACACAACGTTCATGGAAACAAGTAAGTCCCCCAGACTAATAACCATTCCGTCATTCCTTCGGGTCTTGACATGTCATGGCCCGAGGCTCAGGTTATTTCATGTTCGTTTGGCTTCTTTGTGGCCCTGTGTGAGGTCTTTCTGGAGTTTAAGCTGGAGGACAGCCAAGGTGTCAAAGGGACACCTTTCCTCTGAGCTGTTGAGTGGAATGTCCTAAGTTTATGAACACTGGAGTAATTCTGGGTATATGGCCCTCATGAGCACCATCAATCATAGATTTTCATTTCAAACTCTCCCTACTTTTTATGGCACTTCCCATGGTTGGGTGGGAGAAATGCTGTCACTCCCACCAGATCACTGCAGCTTACTGAAGTTGCTGAGCTGGGTGCTAACTTATTTTTAATACCCAGACTGAAGCCTCCAGCAGATTCCTGATGAGGATTGCGGAAATCTGAGAATGAAAAAAAAACCCCTTTCAAACATTCCAATTCAATCTAACTGTAGGGTAAAACTAACTGTCCTGGAGGGACAGGACTTGTGTAACTAAGTGGGATGTGGACAGTTTCTCCTGGAGAAATGTCTGTACCTATTCTGTAAAATCCCAGGGCAGCAATAGATTGGAGTCAATGGGACGTGGTGCTAACACCTCAGGCACTTTTAAGTACATGAATTTATATCTTTACTGATTCATCTATCACTCTCACAGCTCTAGAAATCAGTGCTGAGGTTACTGATTATCTCTGGGAATACCTTCCTTGTTTAAATGCTGTAACCAGGAAAAGAAACAAGCAAAAAGCCTGAAATATCAGTTTAAGGTTGTTCCAAACACGTACAATTACTCATTTTCACACTTCACTAGACAGATTCAGGGAGAAGTGGATCACTTAGACACTTCTTTTTGAGCGTATCGCAGGAATTCAAATACTCACAGGTATAAGGGGTGTCTAGTCCACAGTAAGAACTGCTCTTATGAAATTACTCATGAAATAACCAGAGCAGACTGAGATATTATTAAGCTTTGGAGGTATTGTCATTTATTGGAGATTCTCCCCTTAAAAGATTTCTACATTTGCAGAATAAAATCTTCTCAGTAGTGCATGTCAATCCTGCTCAAACTCAGTTGCAATTAACAAGACAGGTAGACAACATGTAAATATTTTTGTCTCTTTGCCACTCAGATAGGACTCTGGGAATTTGCTGGTGAGACACATCTTAGTTTCAAAGGCTGCTTGATCATTTGTTTTTAATGTGAAAAAGTCATAGAATGATAGAATGCCCTGAGATGGAAAGGACCCACAAGGATTTTTCATAAAGTACAACTCCTGTCCCTGCATAGGACAACCCTAAATTTGACACAAAGTTCAGGTCTGAGGGTCCCCTGGCACATCTTCCTGCCTCAGGTCCTGTCATTGGTCACCAGAGAGGAGATCAGCGCCTGCTCCTCCTCCTTCTCTTGTGAGGAAGCAGCAAACTGCAATGAGGCCTCTCCTCAGTCTTCCCTTCTCCAGGTTGAAGAGACCAGTACAGGGTAAAATTTCCCATCAGAGCATGAAAAAACTTCCAAGAAGTTAGCTGAAGGTTGGTGCTTGGATTGAGACAACCAGAGTCAGTGACGGATTTCTGAGATTTATCATGAAACAGAGCATTTATCACACAGTATCACAAGGTTGGAAAGGACCTCTGAGATCATCAAGTCCAACCTATAACCTAACACTAACACCAACCATCATCTAAACCATGGCACTCAGTGCCTCATCCAGTCTCCCCTTAAACACCTCCAGGGTCGGTGACTCCACCACCTCCCTGGGCAGCTCATTCCAATGGCCAATCACCTTTTCAGTGGAGAACTTTTTCCTAACATCAAGTCTAAACTTTCCCTGACGAAGCTTAAGTCCATGCCCTCTGGTTCTGCCACTGGTCACCTGAGAGAAGAGACCAACCCCTGCCCGACTACAACCTCCTTTTAGGGAGTTGTAGAGAGCAATGAGGTCTCCCCTGAGCCTCCTCTTCTCCAGACTAAACAGCCCCAACTCCCTCAGTGGCTCCTCGTAGGGCTTGTGCTCCAGCCCCTTCACCATCTTCGTTGCCCTCCTCTGAACACGTTCCAGTATCCTAACATCCTTCCCAAACTGCGGGGCCCAGAACTGGACACAATATTCAAGGTGAGGCCTGACCAGTGCCGAGTACAGGGGGACGATAACTTCTCTGGTCCTGCTCACTACACTATTCCTGATGCAGGCCAGGATGCCATTGGCCTTCTTGGCCACCTGGGCACACTGCTGGCTCATGTTGAGCTTCCTGTCCACCAGCACTCCCAGGTCCTTTTCTGCCTGACTACTCTCCAGCCAATTTTATATTTATTTTATAAAATAAAACATTCCTCCCTTCCTTCTGGCCTGTGCAGTCTTGGGTTTCCTGCAAGGTTAAGCTGACTAGCTCCTTAGACAAAAAAATACACATCTCAATTTTACAGATAGGAAACAAAAACACATTGGAAGAAACTACTTGACAGCTCTGGACTGTAAAGAAAAAGCAGAACTTGGACCTGCATTTCCTATGGTTCACACCACCATGATAACTCCAAATTCAGCTTGCTTCTTTTTAACATGTGGCTCAGATGGGTACAAAGCACACTGCTTTCCAAAGCACCCAGGCAGCTGTAGTCCTCAGTAAACTCAGTTTAGAGGTGAGGATGAACAAGCAGAGCAGGCTTAAGGAATCACCCATCCCACCCTTGAGTGCACTAAGCTGCAGCAGGGAAGCGTGAGACTGCACATCCCTTCTCAGTGCTCTGGAGAGCCTTAGCCTTCCCAGTACACCCAGAGAACAACAAAACATACCTTATGACCTTGGACTCCCCTCCCCATGCCAAGACCTATCAATCCAGAGGCCTCCAAAACCAAGAGCCTGATTTACCATGGAAAGTGTCTTCAACAGTGTGGCATCTCAGGTTTTTCCTACCCTCCTATTTTACAACAAGATCTCCTTCTCCCCTTGCCTTCTGCTTAAGTCTGCCTTGAGCCATGGCCAATGATGGGTGAAATGGCAGAGGATTAGTTTCCCCCTACAGAGGGGGACAAGGAATTTTCCCCAAAAACACCATTATTCCTCCAGCCTTCCAGAGGCTCAGCAGCTTCCATTTCCCAAGGCTACAGCCCAATGATCCAGCAGCTTTGTCCAGCTTCTCAGCTGCCTTGAGGGAAACAAGGAGGGAATTTTCTTTGCTTGTCCCTTAATTCAGTCAGCAAACATTCCCCACACAATAAAACTGGGCTGGAAAGAATTGATCTATGCACCATCTTGCATTTGCCAAATGGATTAGTTAGTAATTGCTGAGTGTTTCAAATGCAAAAGGGCTCATGACTCCTATGTATGGCAGGCCTTTAATTAATTTATTTATCATTATTATTTCCCTCTCCCTTTCTCACCCCTGACAAGACAAGACCCTGACCTGTTTCCTAAATCCCTTTTTTAGAGGAGGACTGTGGAACAGCGAAGGGGTATAAGGCTCTTTCATTAGGAAAGTCTGTGAGCCTAAAATTGACTTTGGAAGACAGGATATTAACCTTTATGGCTACTAATGCTGCATTACAACAGCTAATCCTGCATTCCAGGGCAGGCTGCAAAATGAGGAAAGGATGGGTAGAAGAGAAAATAACACTCATTGTGCAAAATGCCTTCACTCCAAAGAAAACAGAGGTCATTGCAAGGTACATAAAGAGACAGAACAAAAAAAAAAGGAAACAGAACAGACTTGGGTGGATCTTTCTGGGGCTGTAAGACACTTTCAAAGAGCAGAGGGGCTCTGGAGTGGTTTATTGAAATTATAATTTCATCTCATTTCCTTGGCTTCACACCTTTCCAGGTGCCCATTCAGAAGTTATCTGCTCACAACTGCTATCAAGCATTTATGACCCAGGTGGTGGGGTCAGGGTAATAGTTGTCCCCATCAAAGCTGAAAACATAGACAGCAATATGATTATGTGGTCAGGTGGGAAAGTTCTACGACACAGAGGGAGCAATACAGCTGCACAATGGCCCTCCACAGTCCCCTCCTCTGGACAAAGTGTGGGATTACCAAGCCTGTTTCCCCCTGTGGGATGACTGATAATGCTGTGAGACTGGAAGAGCTCTCCCTTTGTGCATGTTACCTTGCCCACCATCTCAAAGAGTGACAGTGTCTATTACAGCCCCAGGATAAATCTGCTCTGTCCCCACAATCTCCCTTCTCAAATATTTCACTTTTCGTATATTGTAGGGATCATAGAATGGTTTTGGTTGGAAGGAATCTTAAAGATCATCTAATACCAGCCCCCTGCCAGAGTCAGGGACACTTCCTACTGGATCACTTTGCTCAAAGCCTCATGCAGTCCAGCCTCAAACACCTCCAGGGATGGGGCATCAATGACTTCTCTGGGCAACTTGCACCACCACTCTCACACAAAAAAGATTCTTCCTAGTAGCTAATCTAAATCTCCCCTCTTTCAGCTTAAAATCAGTACCTCTCATCCTATCCCTGTACTCCCTGATCAAGAGCTACTCCACACCTTTCCTGTAGCCACGTTTCAGTACTGGAAGCTGCTCTAAGGTCTCCCTGGAGCCTTCTTTTCTCTAGGGTGAACAACTCCCTCATCCTGTCCTCATAGGGGAGGTGCTCCAGCTCTCTGATCACCTTCATGGCCCTTCTCTGAACAGATCCATGTCCTTCCTGTGCTGAGGACTCCAGGTGAGAAATCACAAGAGCAGGGTAGAGGGGCAGAATCCCCTCTCCCGACTTGCTGATCACATTTCTTTGGATGCAGCCGGCTTTCTGGGCTGCAGGTGCACATTGCCAGCTCATGTTGAACTTCTCATCCATCAAAATGTACAAGCAAAATTGAACCTTCAGAAATGTTTTGAGATAGGATTGGTTTTTTTCCCCACAATGTATTAATTCATAGCCTAGAACTAAATAATAATTAATGACTGTCAGTAATTTATTGGGGAAAGTAAGTAGAATAAATAGGCAGAATCACTTCCCTTGGCCTGCTGGCCACAACTCTTCTGATGCAGCCCAGGATATGGTTTTAGGTCAGAGTCTGATTTCACACAACCACATGTGACTGAGCCACAAGGTCATCAGACAAGAAATGTCTTACTTCAAGCTGTTGCCTTGCGTACACACAATACAGAAGCTGTAAGAAGAAGAATTTTGAGAGAGGAAGGAGAAACAGGCAACCCTGAATAAACAATAAAACATCAGCCACAAAGGTAAAATGAGAAGAAAGGGAGGTCAGGACTTGAAAATACCTGTGTTTGAAAGTTAACACTGATAGTAGTGACCTAAAGATCATTTGGTGGTTTGGGTTTTGGTGTCTTAAAAAATAGAATGCAAGCTTAAGTCAGTGATGTCTTTAGCACAATCTTTTCTTTTCCAGTGGTGCAGAGGGAGTCACTACACCATTGTCTGACATGAGTTTGGTTGGTTTTATCAGTACTTTTTAACCAGAAGTGGTGACAAACCAAGGAACGGTGTCAAAAATTTGTTGGGACCTGGATAGCTGTTGAGCCTCTGGGAGATTTTACTCTTTGAGTAGTATTTTTCAGGAAAATGGATAGAATTATCACATGGGAATAAATTGATTTTGATAACATTTTGTTCCAGTAAAAAAAAAATACAATGCTTTAAGATGAAAATTTCCTTCTCTGACATGTATAGGGTGGAATGATTCATGTTCTTTGAGCAATCTGGAGGAGAGAGGTTAAGGAAGGGGATTAGATTCTTGGTAAAGTTTACAATGTTCTTTAGATTACAGAATTCTCTTCAAAGCCAAAGTCAGATCCCACACATTTTGCATGGCTTCCAGTCTGCCTCTCTGCAGATGAATGCACTGATACATACCCATCTAGAAACCCAGACATCTAACTAATGATTAGATTTCATTACTGCAGTCTCAAGAAAGTCTCTTGCATCTTGCTTACAGACCTGACTCCCCATCAAGTCTGACAGCAAGTGAGAAAACAGAGGTCCTGGCTTGAGATCCAAGAGCTGGATACAAACACATATTGAACAATCACCATCAGCTGCTCTAAAATTACTCTCTATTCACACTCCTTGATCAGCTCCTTTCTTCTCTGCTCAGACACCCCACTTTAAAACCATTTTTCTCTTGGTTTAAGTTCATGCAAATTAAACAAAATAAACTAAAGCAAATCAGCCCTGTCAAGCTTTGGGTTTGCTTCCTTTCTGCAAAACACATACTAGGGTTTTGCTTACTGCATAGCCAAACCCAAAGGACAATAGATTCCAAGTTCCCTTTTCAACCAAGCATTCCCATCCAGGTCATGAGTTCTGCTCCAAACCAGACAGTGCATCCTCCAAAGGGTAGGTGAAAGAGTTCAGCATTGCAGGACTCAATCACATGGCTCCTTGCAAACCACCATCGTGCTATGGATTTCAGGGATGCCGATCTGATGAACCTCTGGTTCAGGATATGAACGTCCTACTTTTTCACCTAGGTCTAGGGGAAGTATATTTGTTATTCTTGAGGTTATTCAGATTTAATTTACCTTTTCTTTTTCCTGGATTCACAACTGCCAGCAAGGAGCAAAGAGGGTTGGAGAAGCTCTTTGCCTTGCTAACGTGTGGTTTGCAACAAGAGCTGTGGAAAGGCTTCTTGAAGGAAAACCAAACTGGCTTCAGGAACGAGCCAAACCCAAGTGTTTGGGAGGGATCCGGGGGAGAGGATGAAGAGAGGGGAGGAGAAGAGGTAAAGAAGGGTAATAAGAGCTGTGTGTGGTACTTCCACATAGAAAACAAAGGTCTTAAGGAACGGGTTTGGGATTCCTCCCTTTGGAAACAGTTGAAAAAAGGGAGCAGAAGTCTACATTTAAGAAGAGGTTAGAAATGTTTAAAAAACAAATAGACCAAAAAACCAAAACCATGTCCTTGAGGGTTTCTCTCCCATCAGCCCTCCCATTCCAGAAGAGCACACTGGGTAAGGCTACGTGACCAATGAATGCATCCTGACCCCAAACACACCACAAGAATAATAGAAGTTATATACTCCTTTGGTAGAGTTCAGAACGTTTTATGGGAAAAATTGTGTTTTCCACAAAATCTGTTTTCCAACAGGAACTGGAGCTAAAAGAGAAAAAACAACCCTTTTAGAAATTTTCCATCTAAAATATAAAATCAAGAGGGGAAAAACCATTTGTAGGGGGGAGAGTAAGTTTTCTTTAAAACCAAAACATTTCACTTCTGAGAGGAAAGCCAAGGCATAGGGAGGTTAAAGTGGCTTGTCCAGAAACCCTCTCGGGACTTACACCTAGATCTCCTAAGCCACAAGCCAGTCTGCCTTCAGTTAAACTGTAATGTCAACAGAGATTTCAGGCAAACATTGAAAAAAAGAGTGCAGTATTACTGGTAAAGTCGCCGGGCTATAAACCAGCCTCTTTAGAGATCTCCGTGCCCACACACGTACTATTCATCACTGGTGTGTAACAGAAAAGCAAGGCAGGCTGTTCCCAGAGAGACCATTTACCCCTCTTATCCCCCTGTAATAACCAACCCACTGAAAGTGCGTCAAGCATTCCTTGCGCAATCTGCTCATCTGCTGAGTGTAATATCACACATACTGTGTACATAAGGTCAAGTTGTACACGCACAAGCCATTCCCAAGGCTCTGAAATTCCTGCGTGCTCCATTCGGGCAAATTCTGGGAGTGAATTCCGCTGAAAGACACCGAGTTTCAGCCCCTCCAAGACCTCAAGGTTTTCTGCTAAGCAAACAGCACGTTAATCCTGCATGGAGTTTTTACAGAGCACACGGATCATGTCACGTATGGAGACTCTCAAGATGTCATCTGCCACTTAAGATGTACTAAGAGAGCCAAGAATAGCAGAAACCCAGAGCAGCACATACCCTTGGGTGCTCTACAGCTGTGCTCGAGTCTGGAAGACATGTAATTTTCACACCATTTCTCACCAACCTACACTCAGTCAACTCCATTTTCCCAGCTTTGTGGTCTAAACACACAGAACTCCAATTTTCACTTTGTCTTTTCATTCAAAAGAGTTGGCAGTGCGTGTAGGCAAAACGCTTACAGTCCACTGTGTTTCTGTGCTCTGATTTACATTGGTTTCTAGACTTTTCTATTTAATAACTATTTAATTAAACCAAGTGTGGCAAAAAAAAAAACAAACCAACCTACCTGGACGGATTGATCAACATTGGTTGAATGAGAATAAGGTGGGACACTGAGAACTGCAGATGGAAGAAACTGTTGAACAGTTAAGCAGAAAATGTGCCACTCCACCTCCTCCCCAGCTCCTCTTTTTGTGGGTGAGGAAGTTTTTGAAACTTTCAGAGCTACCCTTACCCATCTCTTCAAGAAGCATACACAGTTCTCTAGCTAACAGACTTAGAGAGGCTCTGCCAAGGATGCCTTACATGTAAATAAAAAAAAAGGAAAAATTCATTATTTGGGAGGTATATATGTAAATTGACTATTGGCAGTCTTCACTTAGCATCTCCATGGTGACAAGAGTAACAGGCTTTTCTCTCAGTTGGAGCTAGTCACATACTATCAATACCCTCTCCAAAAATGAACGAACCTGTTCCAAATGAATGTAGAGATTTTCATTAATTTTACACCTAAAACTAGCATTAGGTTTAATCAATCTAAACAATCATCAAATTTGACAGAAGAGGCTACAGGAAAAAAAAAATATTTTATGGTGGATTTCTTTGCCTTTGTAGGAATTGGAACAAAAATCTGCAACAAGACGTAGTCACACACCCAAGACTTGGTCTCCAGGAGCCTATTGTTGCATTGGGCTGAGGGTGTATTTTACAGTCGTACCACTATTGTGTAATGCTGCCTGTAGGTTCAGTTTCCAAGGCTTTCAAAACAATCTGGGCTTAGGTATTTTAAACTTGACTTTTTTTCCTTTGGACCTAAACTCTCTCTGAATGCCCTTTCTACACCTCCTGTGGACTTCTGGAATCCCAAACTTCTACTGCTGCTATACTCTCCAACCAGCTAGAGCCCAGCTCCACAGACAGTGCTGAAATACAGCCTGACAACCAAAGGGTTAACACAATGCCTAAGGCATGTTTCAGCCTACAAAGAGATTAAAAGTTAGACTTCTGTATGATTTACTGGCAGATAC
Organism: Tapera naevia; assembly: GCA_033556795.1. NCBI lineage: Eukaryota > Metazoa > Chordata > Aves > Cuculiformes > Neomorphidae > Tapera > Tapera naevia. The sequence goes on along the minus strand of JAUMJJ010000129.1, from coordinate 2,430,844 downwards.
AGTACTCAGAAAATATCAGCCTTTACCAGTCCCAATGGCAAATAACTCATTACAATCAAATCCTCTCAGGTTCAAGAATTTAATGTATCAGAATCTTCATTCATTTATCTGTTTTTTTAAAAGGATAGGTCTACCACATAAACCTTAAAACAAATTCCACATGAGGGAGAAACCTGTCAGAAAATGATAACAGGGGGATAAACTGCAGATTAGTCCCTGATGGTCACCACATCTGTCAGACGTACCTTCTCCAAACAGTGGGTGATCAGGGTCAAGAGAATCTCTGTCTCCCATGATAAACATGGATCAAAACAGAGGGGCACATTCAAATCTATCTTCTGACTAACATCCCAGGGAGGCAGGACAGATGATGGTCAAGTCCAATGACCCCTGTATCAGAGGAGAAACATGTTAATGCCACTCTGGCAGCCAAAATCCTTACTGCTGCCGGAGCCCTCTGTGAAGATATGGAGCAAGGATCTGCTGTGGATCTGTTGTCTCTTGCCTTTCTTTTAGTATTGGAGTAGAAGAGCTGCCTGAGAGGAACTGTGCATCCAGCACTCTGTTTATCACAGCGAGGCATTTCACAAAAGGGCTCTTGCTTGCCATCCTAAAGATGCCCACTGTCGTCAGTACAAGAGCATCTGTTGAGCCAATATGTGTTGGATCAAGACCTAAAACAAATGGACTTCACTCTTCAAGATCTTGTATCTATCCATAAAGCACCATGGTATTTGCCAGCTACCAAGAGAATAAATGGGGTAGACATGAAGAATAACAGCTCATGAGAGAAGGTCCCAATGATTGGAATAAAAAAAAACTTGCACTAATTAAAATAGGATCAAATTGCTCAGGACATTAACACAGCAACAAAAAAAAAAAATCAATCTATTCACACATGTACTTTTCTCTAAACCTTGAAAAAAAAGATTAAAAAAATCGTAGTTTGGTTTGGATTGAACTGAGTTGACTATGAAGACCAAAGCCAGTCACTAATTAACGGTGTCTGGTTTTCTGGCATTTACGCACCATAAAAATTAATAAGGGACTTCTCTGGGATAATAAATGGTTAGCTGGAAAGCCAGATTTGGCCTTTGTTTTTTTCTGTTAGTCATAACCTCTCAGTGAGATTCCTTGAAACTTTGAGCTGGTTACTTCCCAGGAACTTTTAGTGATTTCCCAAAGCCAACACTTCAAATGAGGAACTGAGACTGGGAGTAAATTTAGCTGTTCATGCTGGTTCCCAGACCTTGTATTCTCAAGGTACGTGTCTGCAGGAAGACCAGGTACAAAGTTTTTTAAAGCTGCATGCATTTTTAGAAGTATCCATATACATAATTTCCTGAATATGAAGATTTAGGCATCAAAGCCTCATTCTTAACAGCAGTGAACTTCTGCAGTAGTCATACAGAGGTCAACCAAGCTGGGGGGAGGTCTACAAAAGAAGCTCCAAAGGTAGGGAACATCTAGACTAACCAGTGGAGTATGGTGCAGAGTCCTGAGCTAAATTCCATCTACTTTCCTCATATAATCCAATCAAGCACCATGTAGAGATACCACCTCAATCCTTTAAACAAACTAGTGCATGAGTATGGTGTTATATTGCACCTGAGGAGAAAATTTCTGCTTACCAGTAGCTTTAGCTGGTGCAGAGCCCATGGAAGCACTAGGAGAAGGCTACTCAGACAGCTAATAGTGGATTTAGAGCAAAAGCACATTTTGCTTGGACCTCATCAAAGTCTCAGATACCTGGTATTACTCACCTTCCTGGTGGAATTTCCATGCTCCTTATCAGCCTCCCAGTCTCTAAAAAGGCAAATCCACTGCACCACCACCAACTACAGAAGCAACATATAGCAGCTTGAGTAGGCTTGCAGAGGAAGAGCAAGTGCATTGCTTTCTGCTGAACAGACCTTGGTGCAGATCAGCAGATCTCAGTGGACACAGAGAAAATGAACCCAAGAACCCATTTTTAGGTCCTCATGAGAAAAAAAGAGCGCTGACAGCACATCCTTGAGTAGCCACTGTCACCCTGAGATTGAAGATCCCAGGCCAAATCTTCAGCTGGAGTAAATCAGGACAGCTTTTGACATTGACAGAACTCTTCTAATTGACATCAGCTGAGGAACTGGCCCTCCTCTTTGTTTTTTTTGAAGTGGGCTTTATTTTTCCCTCTTTGCAATTCCTCTGGAATCTGTGACTTGAGCTTTCCACCCTTAATCAATCCATTTCTTGCAACAGCACAGCATCAGAGGAGTCCTGTTTGGGCATTTCTAGGCAGCAAGGTCTTCTTTAAGGCCTGTGGAGAGTTGCAGGTGTTTGGCTTTGGATGAAAGGAGGAACTAACAATGCTGGTTTATTCCTGACATTAGTCCTGATATTTTGATGAAGTATTTGAGTGATGTCAGAGCCAAACTTTAAGGAAAAAAAATATATACATGTAGTACATGGGGTTGGGACCAGTGGATGGATTAAAAGAACATGATTATTTTGATTACCTTGATTTAGAGCACCAGCAGTGCTGAATCATGTTCAGCCAAAGAAATATCACGGAGACAAAATTTACTTCTCTGTATGTAGAAAAGCAGAAGAGGAGGAAGGCAGGAAGGGAAGAAACATTACACTGAATCAAAGGATGAAAATACACACCGGTTCAACATTTTCTTCTTGTAATGGTTTTCTTTCTTAAGAAGTCAACCACAAAACACAGAGATGTTTAATCCATTAAAAGTGTAGCTTTCTGGACAGAATAATCTGTGTTTAGTCAACCTACCAGCCTGCTTCTCACTGGGTGGGCTCTGGCTGGGGAGGGGATAGGCTTTCACTTGATTCCCTCAGAGCCGGTCAATGTGCCACAAGCTTTATGGATATTATCGAAGAGCCTTTGCAGGAAGGCTGTCAACGTGAGCACTTTAGGAATGGATTTCATCAGAGAGTAGCACAGATCTGAATGTAATCTGGTACCACGGGAGCAAGGGGGAGGATGAGTTTTTGTAAGAGCATGTGCCTTGGGGAAGAATGAAATTATGGTTCTCTTTTGATGGTTTCCTTCACAAGTAATCGAGTTCTTCCCATTTTCCTCAAAGGCTGGAAAGGCAGAAAGATTTCCCACTTGTTGCAACGCATGGATGAATGGAGAGAGGTTTAAAAATCTTAGCTTGAATCAGAGCAACATAAAGCATCTCTGGAGAAACAATAACTTTACTTAAGTATTAGCAGACAAGGGTAATAAATGCATGCAAACATCTCCTTCCCTTGCTCCTCTCCTCTGAAACAGGGAGGACATCAATAGGAGAGCTGATCTTGGACATGGGAGGTTTAAATTCAAATTTCAGTATATCCTTGGTTACTCTTAAATGTACAAGTTCTTCAGCTGTTCTGCTGTGGGCCTACGCGTCTGTTATTTTGTCACAAGTGCTTAGGGAGATCAGCTTTGACTTGATGTAAGAAAAATACATGAAGGATCACAAAAAAGCACAAATATAGGGGGGGGGGAAGGGTTGATGCTCATTATATTTATACTCACTCTCTGCTGTCATTTTCACAATGGCTCACACCAACATGCAAGCCAAGTCCTGAAGACAAAGAGCTCAAAGAAACGCTGTCTGTGCTCCTGTTTCTGCCAAGCTTTCTGTGCAGTGAGCAGAGCTTAGTTCATATAAGTTATTTTTATATCAGAAAACTAAGCTAATTTAATAGAACTGACAAAGCATAAGCAAATCTAGATGTGATAACTGACAAGTTTAAGTACCTTCTTTCTTAAATTTTTTGTTTGCCTTTTTTTTTAATAAGGAAAAGGATGGGCTATAGAGTCACAGGAAAAATGAACACGCTTGCTTTTTAATTCAATCTGTTAAAAATGTTGGGACTAGGTCTTTACAAAAGCAAAAAGATTTTGCCCCTCCCTCTCCTCTGACAAAAAAACCCCCAAACAAACTCAGGATATAAAATTTATAATCTTTTCAGTTAAAACTTCAGTTAAAGATTACTTTCTCATTAAAAAATTATTCTGTTCTCATCAAAAAGTTCATTCATATTCCGAAAAGCAGCAAAACCAAGCTTCATATACAACAAGCCTTGAATAAAGCAGACGGATGAGAAAATGTGGGCCAGTGTAGAAATGCTACAGCTACAGGTCCCAAGAGTTCTCCACACTGAATCCAGTCCTGACACCCCTACATCACTGAATTTAGCAGCCACCCAGCAAAGCCTCTACACTGCTGCGTTCCGCTCTAGTGAGGCCAATGCTTTAAGGGGGAAGACAGAAAGGATCAACTGACAGAAGGTGAAGGCTAAGATTCCCTGGAAGGAAACTCAAGGAAACTCCTTTGAATGAATCTCACCCTGGTCCCAGGCATCTGACTGTGCATCCTTCCCCATCAAAGCCATCCTTCACTCTCTGCCCTGCATTTCCACCTGTCTTTGGGCATGAGACACACCAGGCTCATCCCACCCTGGAATGAACACACACAAAAAACCCAGCCATTTCCTCTTGTTTTCAAGGATTTGAGGTTCAAAATTACTCCTCATCTTAGTTGCAACAATGCTTGGACTGAATGAACACCTTGGTGGATGTGATAAGCCATTGGTGGTGGCTAAAATATGTGCAGGCTCAGGACCACCGTGCAGAGGCACAAACCTGTGAGATGGTCCCAAACCACACTTGAACACGAGGCTTCTTGGCGGTGGAGCATATCTTGCAATGTCCATTTGGTACCATGAGAAGCAGGTCTTCTTCTCTGAGGATTTTCCCAGAAAGCCTACAACTGCCCCAAAAGTCCCCGTGCATTACCCAGGCACTAAGCCACACACAAATTACTCATTTCCCAGAACCCTCAGGCAGTTTGTCGCAGGCTAATAAAAAGAATAATGGATCATGGGGGGAAAAAACCCATAATTAGGCTTACAAAACATACCCTAGGCTTCTGGTTTTGTTTCAAATATCAGTCCACCAAAGGAGTATTTTGTGTTTCTAGGATTTCCTGAGTAAAATTGGGAGGAAATCATAAAAGGCAAAACACCCACAAATGAAAAGTCCTTATCTTGACATGAAAATATTATTCAGAATCTCTGCAGATTGTTTTGCTAATTTCCAAAATGGATGATCAAATACAGAGTGATCCTTCTTCGACTGCCAATATTTTTAATAGGCATCTTAGTCGATGTTAGTACAGCTGTCCTTTCAAATCAACTCTTCTGATGACTCACACTTGGATTCAGAGATTTCCAGAGGTTTTATCTGCTCTTGGTGGACCCATCCTTGAATCCCGTCACATGAGAGAGCTGGAGGTGCTTCCTCATCCAAAACACACAGCCCACTGGACAGTGAAAAGGACACACACAATTAAAAATGGCAGGAAAGGAAGGGGGGGAAGAGAGGCAAAAAAAACCCCAGCAGGGTCATTACATGCTCCAGCAGATCAGCATTTATATATAGAAAGCTCTTGGAAAGCTGTAGTTCTGCAGCCACCTTCCAGCCTTACTCATGGGGAATTCACATCACCTGTGAGTCGACATTTCCAAGCACTTTGGCTTCTTCATGTGCAGTTGGAAAACTAAAAGGCAAGAAAGTCTCTGCATTCAGAAGAAAACATAGTTCCTTGCAAAGCCCCAGGGAAAGGTCAACAGCCAACAGAAATGAAGAAGAGGAAGCCATGAAGCATTATCCCTATCGTGGAAAACAACTAATGAATTAATATTCATTTGAGGAATTTTATTTCTCCCTGATTAAAATTTTCCCATGTCAATTTGACTGAAGATTAAAGGAGATTCAATAGTGTAGTTACAGAAGGGAGAAAACATTTCCCTCTAAAAGCTTGTTGCTCAGGTGGAAAACTGCTTTGTGGCCCAAAACGTAACATAAGAATGGTTTTGTGTAGATAACTGTAGTTTTATTACTGCCTAGATTGCTTTTGGTCCTCCTGGAAAAAAAAAAAATATGGAGAAGTCTCCAGGTTGAATACTTCAATTTTGAAGCCTCCAGTAGCTTGAAATGTCTCCAAACCTATTAAACCCTGAAACCAAAATAAACATTTTGTTCTCCCTTCATGGAAGCATAAAGAATGTCTTAAGTCAACCCATCCACTTGCCTGCCAATACCAAACTGCCCTCAAGAACATATTCTCCAGGGCTTTGTCAAATCAGCCTTAGCATTCTTCAAGCAACAGGGGGTTCTACCATGTTCCTGGAAAGTCTCCTCCACAATTTGTTCTCAAATCCTTTTTAAAAAGCACCATAAAGTGCCTGTTACCTGCAGGCACCATAGTTGGAGAGGACTCGAATTTTCCATTCTGTGGTAAATCCCATGCTTTCAAATATCTTTCCAGTTTGGATCCCAAGGAAAGCAAAATACAGTCAAAATTCCCTACTAAATTCTCAGAGAAAAGGATGCTTACAGTTGATAAAACTGTTCATTTAAATATAAAAATCTCTGGACTGAGTTTGACATTTATTGCTTCTATACAACCAACATGTTACAGGAACTGAAATAATAAAAATGAAAATACGTTCCAAAACTAAAACCTCTTTTTTCACTGAAAGCTCATTTGCAAACCATTTCAGTTTTATCAAATTGCCTTTTTCTAATAGGAAAACATTCCTTCTGAAAATTTCCCATCGGCTCTCAGACACATCTTTGCAATATCAAGGTCAGAAAGAGTGGGTTTGGGTTTTGTTCTCCAAGAATTTAAACTGCCCAATTATTCTTTTTCTAGAACATGCATTTCAAAGAAAATTATTACAGTGCAATTAAAGGATGCTTTTTAAATTGAAGGATTTCAAGTATTTAAATCAGTCTATTCAGAAGCAGTATAGGACATATGGCTAAATTTAAACAGGGCTTGGACAGAGAAAATTATTTTTAATTTCTTAGAATTTTTATTCTTGCACTCTTTGTTTTCTTAATATCTTTGCCCAGTTAAGAACCTAAATGTTCCTTAAAATGAAGAAAACATCAACACACAACTTGAGCTGCTCCAGAACTTAAAGTTACATCTGGGCTTGATGTGGCTTGTCAAATACCAGAGAAGGGGGGGGGGGGGAAAGAATTAAAAATACAACAAAACACCCAAACCAAATATAAACACACACAAAAAAAAACCTCACACCCAAACCAGAAGGAATCTTTCCCATTCAGCCTTGGCACAAGAGACATCAGGTCCTGGGTACCAACTCGGGGCAGCGTTTTTTCCTCTGCTCTCACGATCATGAGAGCAAATACCTGATATAAACACATATCCCCCCTCTGCAAAACCCAGCCTCCCTTTCTGTCCCATCTTAAAGGTTTATTGCATACTCTTCACCACCAAAGCCCCCCAACAATGATCAATAATTGTTTGCAATGGGAAGCTGCTGGCACTGTCAGCCGTTTAGTATTGATTAAGAAGCATTCTGCAAGGAGAGACTGGGTGGCTCCAGCTCTGGAAAGTGCCAATGAAAATAAAGCTGGTATTAGTGGTCCTCAGCTTCTTTGCTGGGGCTGAGAAAAAGACAGCATTGTGGGCTAGAGGACTGCTCACCAAGATGTCAATCTTTGCCAGTTACCTAACAACAATAACAAGCATTGGGGAAATAGGTGGGTTACCCACAAGGGGAACCAACAGAGGGAATTAAAAATGAGTAAAAGAAGAAAAAGGAGAGGAAAAAAAGGAAGGTGTTAGACTTTCCAGCATTCTGAGAGAACAAGGTTTTATCCTCAGTCAGGGAAAAACAGATTTACTAAACATGGTGACCTCACTTGTTTGCATAGCATCCAGTAACATGTATTTTATTACCTATGATACCTCCATGCTTGCAAAGCCTTTCCAGCAGCTCTGTGAAGGATGCAGAGTGTATGGAAAAGAAATAAACCAGCCTGAGGAAGGAATGGCACAGCTGGGTGAAACAAAAAAATACAGGCTAGAAACACATCAGTTGGGTGCAAATAAAGCTGAGTGAGGGAACACCCTGGGAGAAAACATTTCTCTCCTCTGCCCAGTGTCAGCTCACCAGACAGGGCCACTCAAACCAGGGGTGGCACAGTGCAGATGGTGGTGAGAAGACACCTTTCACTTCTCCTCCCTTACAAGATCATCCAGTTCCAACCCCCCTACCACAGGCAGGGACACCTTCCACTGGATCAGGGTGCTCAAAAGCCTCACCCAGCCTGGCCTTGAGCACCTCCAGGGATGGGGCTTCCACAATTTCTCCAGGCAATCTGTGCCCATGCCTCACCACTGTCACAGGAAAACATTTCTTCCCAATATCTCATCTAACTCTCCCCTCTTAACTTAAAACCTTTCCTCCTCATCCTATCACTGCACTCCCTGATAATGAGCCCCTCCACAGCTTTCCTGTAGACCTCCTCGAAATACTGGAAGGCTGCTGTGGGGTTTCCGTGGAGCCTTCTCCCCTCCAAGCTAAACAAGCCTATCTTGTCCCATCTAGAGAGGCTCCTCTGTGGGATGAGCCCCTGCCTGGAGCACACTAACTGCTCCAAGAGCAATCATGACAGGCACTGCCAGCACTGGATATGGGTGAAGGTGACCAGCCCTGCTTGCTGCGTGAACACCAAAAAATTGGGGGGGGGGTCAGGCCATTGCACTGCAAATGTGAAGCAGAGCCTCTCTGCCACCTCATGTAATAAATACTGATTAATTGTGGTGATGGAAGTAGCATCCTAACATGAAATCAGAGGAAAGAGTCCCCTAGATGTGATTTAGTTTAAATCAAAGCTGAGCATTTTTATTACTATAAAACTTGGACCCTTGGCTGTGGCCACAAGATAGGACTGTAACCTGTGAAACAGGGAAACTGGTGGTCTGCAGCCCAGAGACAAAGCCCAGGGAAGCCCAAATCTACAGCCCAACCCCTCAGAGGTCTCGTGGTACACTTCTTTGCACTAAAAGCATCCATGAGATGGAAGGAAGTAAATGAGAGGCTGTGAACCGAGTACTAAAGTTCAACAGCATCTAAAGAAAAAAATAACAAAAGGAATGCAAATCCCACTTGAATAAAAATAACAATAATTATTAAAAAACAAGGAGGGGAATGGAGTTGAATGAGGTGAAGTCAGTGTACAAAAAAATAAAACCAAGTTATCAAAATACTTGTCTTATTCTTTACAAAAACAGAGATTCTGTCTGCTCCTGGAGCAAAGATCACACAGGAATCAGTTCAGGCAAGAAATCACCTGTACTGTTATTTCATATTGAGCCCAAATGGCATTTGGTCAGAGCAGAGTCTCCCCTGCCTGAGAACAAGGCACCGAATAATTCAGGACCTGTGCAGACCGGATCCATGCAACTCTCTGTGCATCGCTTCTCCCTCAACTGATGAACCTGCCACTGCTTTAACAGATAGGAATGGAGGTTTGCCTGGGCAGAGTAACTCACTGGATGATCTCTAATACCTGAGCTTGCCTCAGCCATGCTTGCTGCATTTTCTCATCCTGATCTTCTGTAATGTATTTTTCTGAACTTGAGTCCATCTCAGCACATTTTTTCTTTGCCTTCCCCTTTGTTATCTCCTTCCCTTATTTCCCGGGGTTTACTTTAACAAGAGAGCCATCCTCCTGCCCTGAACCTTAGTTTGGTTTCACCCTTGGTTTCTCCAGCTCCTGACCAAGAACAGCCTTGTGCACACCACCATAATCCTGGCTCCAAACTGTAGCCCAACCTGCTGAGCTGCTTGCTCTCACCCATCCAACAAACACCTAACAGCACATACAGGCAATGGACTCATGGCTTGACCTGCTGCAGGTGAATTGAGTCCTTTCTGGGCCCCGAATAGTCATGTTACAGCAGATGTGGCTCTCGTGGAATGAGCCCTGTCCAGAGGTAGATGATAACACACATACAGCTCCATATTCACCTCTTCAAATTGCTTTCAGTTCACAGCTCATGATCATTTGTCATATTTCTGAGGCAGACAGGTATGAGCTGGCTTCATTTGTGGAGTCCTGGAGAACCTCCTACAATACCTGCACTGTTGATAATGCATGTTAATATCAAGTCTCATTAAATTGTCTCAACACCAAGATGAAAGTCACAAAGCAGTGGCTCGTGAGGCCAACAGAGAATGGCCACATCTGTTTCCATTCATGCAAATTTGGCTTGTGTGTGACCATCAGACTGAGCACAAGCATTGTGGTGTTGGTGGGGGTAGAGGGTAAAATATGCAGCCTAGAGAAAGGAGAGGCACAAGCAGGGCACTTTGAGTGGCTCCTATAAGCTGTTAAGTGGGAGAAGCTGTCTCAGTGCCTCCTGTGGTTAAGAGCCTCTTATGGATGGAAGAAGTGCGTCAGCAGAGCATTGCCACGCGCTTTGGCTCAGGGCTGAAACAACAGAAGCTGTCAGCAATGCTGCAGCCACCACTCCAGAAGCTTCTGAGGGACAGGAGCTGGACCCAATGATCCTTTTGGGTCCCTTTCAGCTCGGGTGATTCTACAATAAGGGTAGAAGATCCATGAGACTACCTTGAAGGTAGTCTTGTTCCTGGCAAGCTTGAGTAGGCAGTCCCAAGATGCAAGGTGACCACAGGCAAGAATGAGGAACTGACCCAGCAGTTATGCATGAAATAAACAGCAACAGCAGCATTCCATTAGCTGTTCCTCCCAGGCAATGGTGAGCCATGCCAAAGAATGGTCGCAATGGCCACATCTACGTCTCGGCAGGAGTTTGTTCTTTGAAAACAAATCCACACACGATTCTCCCCTTCTTTGATTTTTCAGGAGGAAATGTCTCAGTAAGACATTAATTTCCTGGGCTATGACAAGGGGAGAAAAAAACCAACCAAACAAAAATGCCTCTTTTTGGTTAGCCACAGCGATTGCACAACCGTCCCAGGGTGTTGTCAGCTGGCCCGTTCCCCAGGAGCTCTCTCCCAGCTCCACCTGGTGGCAAAAAGGACATTCGGGCTGTTGCTGTGGGCATTGGACTGGGCTCCAAGGGGACAAGGATTCAGTTCCTGCTGCTGCCATTTGGCATGAGTGCCCCCCATCCTGCATGGCATTGGTTTGCCTCCTCCCATGAGGTGGCAACAGCCCTTTGCTGCATCGGTGAGTAAACTCAGTCTCCCACACGTGCTTGTGGCAAGTGTGGTGGGGAAATCGCAGCTGGGATGAAGGTGCTTAGCAAGAAAGAAAAAAAGAGACTTGGGCTGGCAGCCAGGCATAGCTGACAGCTGTTTGCAGTATTTGCCCTGGGGCTGAATCACTTCTGGCTGTCAAAGATCAGGAAAGACCATCCAGAGTCTCCTCCAAGAGTGATTGGCATTAAGATCCAAAACTGAACTCAACTGCCCAGAAATAGGCATCTCACATCCTTTGAGATGACTTCAAATGTCTCACCTGTCATGCTCACCTTTTTACATGATGGAGGAGTGGAAGTTGCACTGCTACCTCATGCTGGTGAAGATACCTTCAGCTCCATCAGTGTATGTGACATGACAGAAATGATAAGGAGTTGTGAAAAAATAAGATACAGACATCCCCACATAGTGCTATATTAGTCCAAGACCCTTCAAAACCTTGACCCTTTGAATGAGTCAGATAACAAATCTTGATTAAAATAGCTCCAGAATTTGGTCACCTCTTGGTCATACCACGAATCTCTCCAGCTACAACAAACAGAACAGCAAAATCATTATGTGTGGCCTTCCTAGAGAAGGAAAGTAAAAGAAAACAGAAAGAAGAAAGAAACAGAAAGAAAGAAGAAAGCAAAGAAAATCTCAGTAGTTCCATACCAAATTCAGAGGACTGAAAGCAGGGATTAATCACAGCTTTTTTTTTTCAAATGGTAGAAAACTGATACTTTAAAATATATAACTATATTTCCTAAAAAAAAAAAAAAAGGAGGCAGAAAAGAAGAATCATGAAGAAGTCTCAATTCTTTTCTTAAATATTAAATATCTATTTTTTAAACATTAAAAAGTATCAAAAAGCATGAACTGGCAAAACTCGTGGGACTGGGTCACAGCTAATTAAGATGCCAAAGACCCAAGCACGTAATAGGTTGGCATCTTACATAAAGCTGATTACAAATACTATTACTTATCATTACTGAAAATGCTTTCTTGAAGGCTTTGCGTAGCCTTTGAGGATCTTCCCCTGGCTTACAAGTAACAGGCCTGACTTATACACACCAGGAGCTGAGATCAAGTATGAGAACCACCAGGGTGCAAGAAGTGAAGCCTTTGAAGGAAGTTACAGGATCCATAGAGGGCTTGTGCTGGGCTCAGAAACACTGATGAAGGTGTATAGAGACAATACAGCATAAGGCAGGGGAGGAAAGAGGAGAGGTAAAGCCATGCTGCCAATGCTTGTAAAAAGGCTGCATCAAACAGGAATCCTACTTATTACCTAAACTCTCCAAGTATGTGTTAAGCTAAATTCATATGAAGACCAGCAAAGCAGATGTCCCAATCTAACCTCCACCCATCAGGAGCTACAGGGCAGTTTGCTGTGGCTCTGTGTCCTCCACCCACTTGGGCAGATCCCTTTTGGAAGGGAGAGGTGCTGATGTGAGCAGCAAGGCACCATGGAAGCAACATAAAATAGGCATTTGCTCTCTCCTAGGGGAGAGGACAGCCTAGAGGACATTTCCAACCCAAGAAAAAGAATAGGAGACCTCCACTGCCTCCCCTAACTCCAGAATCAGCCAATATGTTTGGAAATAACTAAGGTGAAGTCCGTGATTGCTCATTACTCCCAAAGCATCTTTGACAGTTGTTGTAATTCACAGAATCATAGAATGATTTGGATTGGAAGTGACCTTAAAGAACACCCAGTTCCAGCTGCCTGCCAAGGGCAGAGACACCTTCCATAGGGTCAGGGTGCTCAAAGCCTCATCCAACCTGGCCTGGAACACCTCCAGGGATGGGGCAGCCACAGCTTCGCTGGACAACCTGGGCCAGGGCCTCACCACTCTCACAACAAAACATTTCTTCCTAATGTCTAATCTAAATCTCCCCTCTTTCAGTTCAAAATCATTCCCGTCATCCTATCCCTGCACTCCCTGATAAAGAGCCCCTGCCCTGCTTTCCTGTCACCACTTCCAGTACTGGAAGCTGTTCTAAGGTCTCCCCAGAGCCTTCTCTTCTCCAGACACAACAATTCAAACTCTCTTGGCCTGTCCTCATAGCAGAGGTGCTCCAGCCCTCTGATAACCTTTGTGGCCTCCTCTGGACTCATTCTTTTTAAGCCACTGAAATATCTGATTAATATAAGTAATTCCTCAAATATGGAACATATCTTCAGTTCTATAACTACTGAATACCTAATTCATAGGGACTTTCACACACATCTGTTGGTTTTGCATTTTAAAAGAGTATAACCTGAGAGGATGGGCTCTGGATTTCTGCCAGGATTCAGCAAGAAAGAATCCCAAAATAAAACTGAAATATGGGTTCACATGTAAACAACCTTCACTTCCTTTAGCACATCCCATATGTCAAGTGATATCGAGTGAGCGAGATGTAAAACTGAGGTGGTGAGGGTAAGGATGGCCTTGGGCTGATCTTGGCAACAGGAGCCAAAAGATGGAATCAGGATAATTCTATACTATACTGATGATCTTCTCTGAGGATCCACTTACCTGCAGATAACCATGGGTAATATATTCCCACAAATACTTGCTTTCAATGGGGAATTTTTGTTTCAATTCTGATATATTTTTCAGAAAATATGCTCTGATTTCGATGGAAAATATTGCTATTTTAATCAAATTTCCTTCCCAACATCCCTTCCTTTGCTGAAAACAGTTTCCCCCCCCCGCCTCATGCTATCTTATGGGAGTTAAAGTTCAAATGTCTCCTGTCACTGCTCTGTGATGCAGACCAAGCTCCCCAGCCACTTCAATCTCCCACAGTGCCCAACGAGGGGACTTGCTGTGCACCAGAGGAGCCTGGTGTGACTAGGAGAACATTTTATAGGGCAGAGCAGTTATAGAACCAACCAAACTTTGATTTTCATGAGGCAGCACATTGGCATCTTTTTCAGTTTTCCACCAAAAAAAAAAATAATAATGCTTTTTGCACAGATGGAAAAGAAACAAAACAATGCATTACCTGTTCAGCTGTAGTCACTAGCACCAGTGGTCTATTTATGCCATTGAAATAACCCTTTCCAGCTTATTTTCTGCCACCAAACCTTGCTGAAGCTTCATAAAACTTCAATTGTGTCTTTTTCTCCCTATATTTGTAGCTTTGAGCCACGACTGAAAGTGGAAACCTTCCCTCCATCAGATAAAGCCTTCTTCACAGCAAAGCCCTCACACTGCAGCACTTTCAATTCACAATGCAATTTACTGCCACAATGAAACAGTAGCTTACTTCTCCGTGTGGAATCAGCCAGATGTGCACAAAACAGATGTTTGCCACCTTTCCTTTCACTTATCTAGAATTTACAATTATTTCCATTTCACTCAGTGGCACCACTAACTATCTTTGAGGAATCACCAGCATGAGACACCCACTGGTGTTCACAGGATTGCTTAATTGAAGACTTCCACCACCTCTAATGTGGCAACCCATGAAGGAGAAGCAAACCAGGACAAGCATCTTCATGCCAAGTCCATCATGTGTGTTGTTAAGTGCAGTATGCAGCCTCCACACACAATTTGCTGCCACCTAGAAATCAGGAAACAAATGATTTGTCTGTCTGTAAACTAATTTTTCTTGGTGATAGAGGACTAATGACATTTCAGTGCCATTACAGCTGTAGGAACTGAGATGAGCCAGCCCAGCAGGAAGAGGGAATCATAAAAGAACCAACCAAGCATGCTTTTGGCAAGACCACAATCAGCCCAGAGCATCAAAAAAAGCTAAGATTGGCTTCTTCCTGTTTTTTTTTAAGTGTCTGCCAGCAGAGATACATTTTTTTAAAAGAGGGCAAATTTCAACTTGATAGCCAATGCAATCCAGAAATAAAACTCAGTTATAAATATACCTCCTCCTCATTCTCTCCTTGTACAGCCAGCCTGAACTTCTGAGCTGGGTACATATCCCAGGGACCCATCAGAAGGAATAAAGGAAGGCTAATAGGCACAAGTGAGCTCATTCACACCTGGGGAGGGGAAAACTGGTTTTGTTGAGGTTTCCTTGCCTCAGGAGACAATAAACAGAAGAAAAGGAGAGGTAGCTCATGGAAAACAGGATAGCAGAGCAGCCTTGATGCTTGGGAGGTTTTGCCAGTCTATAAAATTAACCAAAACACCACATCAGGTAAAGGACACCCATCAGTGCTTCAAAGGTCTCCTTTATACCTTTTTTTTTTTTACCTTTAAAGCTGTGTCTAATACTTCAATTTAAGTGCTACCTTCTTAGAAGTAACTAACCCCATGTTCTCAACTTAAATAAAGCAGTAAAATCCCAGGCACACACAGTCTTCTGTCCTTCTGCCTGAATTGCCAAGTAGTGTTGGCTGATAGACTCCCAACATACGCTGGGGGATTCCATAAGTCTGGAGGGCCCTCCAGTTTACATCTCAGCACCCAAGAACTTTTGTTTCTTTTTATTCCCTCAGCCCTCCCAATAGGCTGCCCAGTTCTCCTGGGACACTGCTCACAGAGAGCCTGGTCCTGCTTTAGCAAGCATAATCCCTTGAGGGATTCTTCCCTGCAAGTGAAGGGAGAAATGAGTGATAATTTATGATGAGTGCCCTTGCAATTAGCACCTTGGAAAATAACGGCTGCGCAGGGAAGATGAGAAGGCTGTAAATGAAAGCGTAGTCAGGACAGAAGGGTCATTCTGATGCTAAGTCTAAATTCTTCATTCAAAGTGTAGGAGCTGGAGGAAGACAGGGATAACACAGCCTAGAGGTGTGGGCAAGGCCCCAGGCAATTAGAGCTCTGAAACAGAGAATGGACTGAAACACAGGCTCTGGATTTGAATTTTAGTATTTATAACTGATATTCTAATACTAGTTATGTGGATGTGGAATTTCATACTCTGCTCATAACCCACTAAAGCCTTTCTATTGGCTCTACAAGGTTTTATATCAGTCCTTGGGCTTGGCATTTTTACAGTACACACTGCCAGCCATTAAACTTGTAGGATATGTGAATGTAAATATATGAGCACAAGCACAGACACAATACACACAGGCACAGATAACCCAAGGCATGAACAGTCAATGGAGAAAGAAGCACATGAAAGGACCACTTACCTTATCATAGAATCACCGGAGCTGGAAGGGACCCAAAAGAATCATTGAGCCCAACCTTCTCTGTTATTCTCTAGGTGCGATTACCTCTCCATTAACTACAGGTGGAGATTGCTCTACTTACATTCCTTATGTAAATACCTCATTAAATAATTAAAGGAAGATGGAGCTGTTAAGTCCTTGAGCCTGTCAAAGAAGCAGTAGAAAGCTTTGCAGGGCCTACCAATAGCAACAGGCACACAAACGGATTACCCTCAGCTTGATTGTTTTTTGCCATGAGGTCTTTTTCAAAGGTCTGGCCATGTCTTATCCAAAAAGTGATAACTTTTGTGAGGTTTAGTTACAGTTGCACTGCAGAGATCAGTTCAGGAATATCTGGAGGCTGATGTGCTGCAACAGCTGTGATGGACTTGTGTCTTGCTTCAGTACTGGTCAACCAGGAAAGCCAGCGTTCCCTAAGATGTGGTTTCCCCACCAGCAGAATGAGAGAACTGACTAACAAATACTGTTGGCCTAGAGTGTGAGGATTATTTGTAGAGCACTTGAATTTCTGCATGTACTTTAGCAGAATTAAAGAGTGGTGAGGATCATTCCTGGGCATTGAACTTGGTCATAGTTATCGTTAGCATATTAGAAAATCCCAGGCATGCTTTTGACTCAGGTAAAAGCACACTCCCAAGCAATTCCTGGACAAGGTTCAAGAGTTAGCATAGGCCAAGGACATTTCCCAGGAGACATTTTGCACAGAGCCACCTTGTTCTGGAAGTCAAGAGTATTTAACAGTTTGGATGTGGGCTGTTTTATGCCAGGTGGCATCAGCACCAGAGCTATGTTTAATTAACTAGTGGAGATGTAGCCAGAAAGCCTAGTCCACTCCCTGTACCAGCACTGTGACTCTTGGAAGTAGGAGCAGAGATGATCTGGGAGAGGATATAGACAGTGAAATGTCTCCTCCTCTTTTTGTTTTGGGTTCCTTCCAACTTGGGTAACTCTGTGATTCTATGATTCCAAGCAACTGGTAGCATCTCCTCTCACTATCTCCATATGACAACTCCTGAGAGAAATGCTCCATTTTGCATTTCACAGCAGCTTTACCCTTTATTAGCCTGGCTACAGCCCCTCAGTATTGTAGCCAACAGCACACAAGGGATTAATAGTTATAACATCATCTCCAGCCAGCTTTGATTCCCACTGCAAGACTGGTAATTGGCAGAACTGAAGGAGACAGCTTCTGGTATAAGCCTGGAGAGCCAGGCTTGAAGCAAATCCATAGGGAAACGTGTGAATCATGCTGCTATCCCATCTGCTTCCCATTGCAGAAAAGCAGGATATGGACACTAAAGTGTGGCATGATTTGTGTGTTTTTCCTGGCCACTGGTGATACCCCCACATCTCAAATAGTGCTGAGAGCATCTACCACTACATATTTCTAGCCCCAGTTCTCAAGATGACCAAGGTATCATTTTGAGCAAGTCACATTTCCTTTCTAGCTCTCTTTCATCTCTCTGACTCTGTATCTGTGCTTCTATTTAGACTGAGAGTAGGCATAGCACCTGTCTCTGAAATAACTCAGTTATGTCCTCTACCATGTGATTTTAAAATGCACCTGCACAGCTCGAGCTACGTTAATGATAAAGGTGAATCAAGATGTGGAACTCGACTTTCCCATCTTACCTCTTGGTTATTAGATTTAGCATTTTTTTTTGTCCAAGTGATGGTCATATTTTCACATTTCACGCCCATTTAAGAGGAAGATCTGTATAAAATTTGTCCTTTGTTGCTTTATTTCTCTTTCTCCTCATTCTGCTTTTTTTGCTCACAAATACACATCCTCTTCTACATTAGTCTGTGCTCAGTCATTAGTTTGCCAGCTGAACACACAGCTCACACTAAACACATAGAATCATAGAATGGGTTGGGTTGGAAAGGACCTTAAACATTATTCAGTTCCACCCCCCTGACGTAGGCAGGGACACCTCCCACTGGATCAGGTTGCTCAACGCCTCATCCAGCCTCGCCTTGAACACCTCCAGGGATGTGACATCCACGACTTCTCTGGGCAACCTGTGCCACGTCCTCACCACTGTCACAGTAAAAAATTTCTTCCTAATATCTAATCTAAATCTCCCCTCTTTCAGCTTCCCTCAGATGTGTAGCTAGCAGCTTGTAACAGGTTCAGGCAAGTCCTTCCTTCTTTCCAAGCTAAAGGCACTCTTTTTTTTTTTTATTGGGTTTTACTTTCCTTCTCATGCTCCCCTGCTGCTCAGCACATCCACAGATGCAGGCAGTGGTCTTAGGGAGGCGATGGGAGAGAAGAGGAAAGGAAACCTTTTTTATTTTTCTGGAGGTGAAGTCTCTCATTTGATACCTTTTTTTTTCTTTCTTTTTTTTCTTCTTTTTAATTTCAAATTCTTACAAGACGCATTCTAACTTCACCCACATCCTCTGCGGGAACAGCTGTCAAAACGCAGTTGCATCCTAGGCTACTGCGGCTTTACGACTCCCATTAGCAGCTCTTTAAGGGTCTGCCGGAGGCTGCCCGCGAGGTTTCACTGCGAGGTTTCAAGCCTGTGATTTCTCCCTACCCAACCGCCAGGAAGTGTAAGGCAAGGTCAGATGGGAAGCTGAAGAAGGCAGGGAGGAATGCTGCAGGGTTTGACAGGGGATCGACCAAAGGTAGCTCCATGGATTCCCCCATCCCCAATCCCATTATAGAACTGCTTGGTTGGAAAAGACCTTTGAGATCATTGAGCCCAACCGTAGCTGTCCACTACTAAACCAGATCCCTGAGCACCTCATCTGCCCATCTTTTAAAGGACTCCAGGGACAGTGACTCAGCCACCTTCCTGGGCAGCCTCTGCCAGTGCCTGACAACCCTGGCAGCGCAGAAATTTTTCCTAATATCTAATCTGAACCTCCCCTGGTGCAACTTGAGGCCATTTCCTCTTGTCCTATCCCTTGTTACTTTTGTCCTATCCCATGCAGAGCTCTAGACTGGGGACAGAGTGGCTGGAGAGGAGTCAGGCAGAAAGGGACCTGGGAGTGCTGGGTGACAGGAAGCTCAACATGAGCCAGCAGTGTGCCCAGGTGGCCAAGAAGGCCAATGGCATCCTGGCCTGCATCAGGAATAGTGTGGTGAGCAGGACCAGAGAAGTTATCGTCCCCCTGTACACGGCACTGGTCAGGCCTCACCTTGAATACTGTGTCCAGTTCTGGGCCCCCCAGTTTGGGAAGGATGTTAGGATACTGGAAAGTGTTCAGAGGAGGGCAACGAAGATGGTGAAGGGGCTGGAGCACAAGCCCTATGAGGAGAGACTGAGGGAGTTGGGGCTGTTTAGTCTGGAGAAGAGGAGGCTCAGGGGAGACCTCATTGCTCTCTACAACTCCCTAAAAGGAGGTTGTAGTCGGGCAGGGGTTGGTCTCTTCTCTCAGGTGACCAGGGACAGAACCAGAGGGCATGGACTCAAGCTTCATCAGGGAAAGTTTAGGCTTGATGTGAGGAAAAAATTCTTCACTGAAAGGGTGATTGGTCATTGGAATGGGCTGCCCAGGGAGGGGGTGGAGTCACCGACCCTGGAGGTGTTTAAGGGAAGACTGGTGAGGCATTGAGTGCCATGGTTTAGATGATGGTGTTGGTGTTAGTGTTGGGTTATAGGTTGGACTTGATGATCTCAGAGGTCCTTTCCAACCTTGTGATACTGTGATACTTGTTAGAAGAGACCAACACTCCTTTCAGGGAGTTGTAGATAGTGATAAGGTCTCCCCTCAGTCTCTTCTTTTCCAGACTAAACAGCCCCTATTCCCTCAGCTGTTCCTAAGACTTGCTCTCCAGCCCCTTCCCCAGCTCCATTGCCCTTCTCTGGACGCATTCCAGCACCTCAATGTCTTTCTTGTAGTGAGGGGTATCACATCCAATGATCCACTCTTCTTGCTTAAAACCACCTGGACTAAACATTAAAAAAAAGGTTCTGCCTGGATCCTCAGAGCTTTGTGCTCATCATTTTAATCACAAGAAGGGACAAAGCAAAACAAAAAGCAGAAACTGCATTAGTTGCACTGATCTAGTAAACATTTCCTTGGATGGATGCTGTAGATAATAAGATGTGAGCAGTGCACCAGTGTGATAGGATAGCAACATCAGTATGATATTGGATAAAGATACCATCATCTCTATTTGAGGATGGACAGTGCTGATTCTGTGCAAAGTGCCAAGCAGCCAACTCTTAAGGAGTTGGTTAAAGTCCTGGATACAATTGCTGCACCACAGCAGAAAATGAGATTGGAAGGTAAAACAAATGCAATAATTTGCATGCATGGGAAGGAGAGAAATGCACAACCAACACTGACTTTGTGAAGCACTTTGGAGACACAAGCCAAAGTTTTCAAAGTCCTCCAGCACACCATCAAGAACACAGTAGCCCTTGTTCAATGGTCTAACTTGGGATGTACAGCAGTCTATCAAAGGGCACACTGAAAGGACAGCTGTGGCTAAAGCTCTTTCCAAGCTCAGTTTTTCTATTACATGCCCAGTCAGCCTGCCAAGCAGCTTGGGTTGGCTGTCTGCTTGTTTGAATCATCTGGAATGCAATTAGATGTCTCGACAGGGTGCCAAACCCTGAGAAGAAGTACCTGGACACACACATGAAAGCCATTAAGTTACTGCAGGGTAGGAAGTTACCTCCTGCCAGCTGAACTACCATTACTGGTTATGTGCTTTTTCATACCCCAACCTATGCAGATGCTTTATGTTTACATTACTCAGCTGTTGAGGGAGATGCCAAGGATGCCTGTGCCTGGTTGCCCGCCTCAACAGATAGTAGCCCTGTAATCTAAATAGCCTCTTATTTAACCATCCACCATCTGCTATCTCAATAGGACCTTTTCTGCCACACGTTTTGTCTCCTCCAGGGTTAGGTTTTGGGTTGAGTTGTTTGTGTGTTTGTTTGTTTGCTTTAAACATCTTGAGCAGTTGGGCCTCTGGTGGCTGCTGGTTGATTTCTCAGCTTTCTCCTCATCTACATGAAAAGCAGCTCCTGTGGACCATTCCCCAGTTGTGGTCCAGACAAGCAGCATCTCATTGCACACACCCACTGTGTTGTTTCTCACCCATGGTTGAGTCTTCAGTAGGTTGCAAGACCAACAGCAACAGGCTCTGGTTATTTGAAGCTCAGCTGAAATGAGTTTTAGGTACTAAATAGGTCTAGGGGGCCATTGTGAAGAAAAAGACATTTGCTCAAGCAGGACAATGGGATAATGGTAATTTTTTTAATTGTTGTCATTCAGCCAGACTAAATTTGACCACATCCTCCCTATTCTGAGCTCCAGCCAGTTATTTGATCAAAGTAACTTTGCAATCACATCATGATAGTGATTTTCTGCCAAGGTATTATGCCTTCTCCAGCAAAGTATGATGATTAATGCAATCCCATGAAAAGCTGATGGAGTCCACCAACCTCCTGAGCTTGTTTAACATTGTATTGCTCAAAACACTGGCACAGCAAAGAGCTCAAACCATGCTTTGCAGGCTGTTTCACCGGGAGAGTAGAGGATCTGGGGAGGAGAACAGGAATCTGGCTGTTTTGGCCTTGCTGTAGACAGGTGAAAAACTGGCATAGAGGCATTTTTTTCAGCTCAAAGTAATACTATGAGGACAACTATGTTTAAACTTCTGAAGCATTATGTTGGCTCTAATCAGAGGGCCAGCTCAAGGACCTAAGATGGACAGATGTCAGAGTTCACTTGGCAAGGGTTAATTGTTGCCAAAGCTGGGCTTCTTAAGGACTCCTTTCCTGAGCTGTTGACTCTGCTTTCTGCAGGCATAATTACTGCAGAGAGAAAAGGAGAATACTGGCTATGAAGGTTGTGAGCATCCCGTCCCCTGAAAGCCTGGGGCTTTCAAATGGGGAGAAGGCTGCAATGGGACCAAATAGACAAGGATTACCACCACCCAGCCAACTAATGGGGATTATTTCAGTTCCCCCAAGCATAGTCCAACCTACCTCTGGCTGGAAATACAGCATCTTGCTCTTATAGGCAGCACACTTGCCACCCTACTAGGCTTAAGAGCCTTTCAAGACTTACATTAACCACAGGTACTGGCTGGCTCCATGACTAGAGATTAGGAATAATGCTGAGAGAGGCACAGGTGTTCCCACAACCACTGAAATTAGACCTCTTTTAACAGATGCAAAAAGAAAAAAAAAGGAGGATGCTTCAAGTATAATTTAAAATACATTTATTGTTTCATTTGTTCTGGCTTTTTTGTTATACAAAGATGTTAAATAACTTAAATACATTCTCAACAGTCACTCAGAATCAGATTTATACCTACAAGCTGTACATATGAGGTAGAGAAAAATAACTTAGGCTCCCATAAGACATTGGAAAAAAAAAAAAGAAAATACTAGTCCTTCATGTTAGTATTCCCACCTCCCTTTAAAAGGAAATGCCATCCCAAGTGTGCAAAACAAATCCTAAACTTTACATTCAGGCCTCAAAGGGAATTGCTGGAGATTGAGGTGGGATGGAACAGGGGGAAATTCCTATGCTAGTTTTATGATCACTGTTTCAGAAGGATCTATGTCCAAGGGGATCTGGCAGGGTTATCCACACATAACCTTGTTTAGTCCTGTATTCACCCCCATATCTAAACTGGGTTGCTATGTCTTTATCCCCTTCTGTTGTCAGGAGGGAGGAACTGGCTCCTCCATATGAACCGAAACACCTTCTAGAGGTGCCTACACTGGTTGCAGACCATGGGCTCCTTATCTAATTGAGGATGACTCCTAGCTCCTTGCAAATGCCCCACTACATCAAGCATGTCAGCACCTCTCCTGACTTTACTGAACAATCCTGTGATGAAAGTGAGGATGGGGTGAGGGAAGAACCTTATAAAATCATAGAATAGTTTGGGTTGGAAGGGACCTTAAAGCTCATCCAATTCCAACCCCCTGTCATGTGCAGGGACACCTCCCACTAGACCAGGCTGCTCAAGACTCCATCCAACCTGCCCTTGAACATCCCTTTGGGTGACCTTGCCCAACACAGCTGAGAAGGGTTTGACCTACGACTGAAAACATTCAGCAACAACTAAGAACACTGCTTTATTAAGATGTTTCCTCTGATATCCTGCTGAATTTCATTGGTCTGAATCATTTATAGTCTTCAATTATACCCAGCTCACTCCCTGCCCCTGACAAAACGCAGGTACGGGAAGCCTACCATGGTGCCAGAGCTAAATAGTGCTAGCAATAGCTATTTGCTTTTCCTTCCCACCCACAAATACTAGATATTCCCCCTTCTTTTGTTCAGAAATATTCCATTTCCTGCAATGGGTAAATAGCCTGGTCAAATCCAATGTTTATTATTGAAAAATAGATTTAAAAGCTATTCAGTGTTAATATCCACGGCCGTAAGCTTGACTGCTTTAGCAAGATGTCTACAGGCCTGATCTTCTGCTATACTGAGCCTCCTTCAAGTTATGTCATAAAAGGCACTATTTTCTCTGTCAGGAAAATCTTGCTCTCCAAAAGTCATCTCCTAGTTAGCATCCTGAAAACCAAAGCAAAGACCAGCTGACCATGGGAGCCAGATTCAACACACAACACGTGCACAGAGCTGAATAAAGCAGGAATCAAGAGCTTTGCCGCACCTGTTTTATCAAATACACAAAAAGCCCAATTTTACTGTTACAGCAACTGAGGAATTTTTCACAGGCACTACAACCAGTAGAAAATTACCATAAGCAGCACTTACTCCATGAAAGTAGCCTTGAGAAATCTGTCCCTCCAACAGGGTTCTCATCCAACCCTAATACAACTGAACCAACCTAATTTCTCCTCCTGTGTTGGCTAAAATCAGCTGAAAAAGCAATCAACAAAGAAGTTCAAGGCCTGGGCTGAAGCAAGGCAGATATGTACAAGGTGACCAACCACTGAAGACCCTCAGAAATTATTTCACCCCTGCTCAGGTCTCTAAGCCAGCAATCCCAAAAGCTCTTTTGAAAACAGATGGTCCATAAAACATCCCCTGCTTCCCAAGGTGAACAGTTGGCTTCCTGAACTGCAGCAGAACAAGTTCCCAGCTTCACAATTGTACACTGCCCCATTCAAATAGATTAAAGTTGATTGTGATAGATCAAGCCTGGAATTTGGTCCTCTTCAAGTAACCTTCCCATGTACTCTAATTAATTTTTTCCATCCCCAAAAACCTTCTTAGGAGTCCATCTTCCCAGGCCAACTGAGATTACTGATAAATATCTAGTTATTGTAAATAGGTTTTGGATTTCCTCCATCCAGAGCCAGGATGCACAACTGAAAAGAGTCAGCTTGAGGTTTTGGAGTAGGTTATTAGATTTTAATTACAAGCTACTTATTCTTCATAAGTCATTTCTAGTGTCAGGAATAAAAAAAAAAATGCCCCTTGGACTAAACACTTTGTTTCACCAACTGGATTTTTTTTTGAGAGCTGGAAGACAATGAGAATGTAATATTTAGGACTTGTTTTGCATGTATCCACATCTGGCATATATGAGTCAGTCACACAGAATAGAAGCTTGCTAAAAAACAGATGACGGGTGCAACAATTATTTGTGTGGGGTTTTTATTTCTTTTAATAGAAAATTCTAATATAAAACAGCAAACGTTTTCAGTTTGCTTTGTTTACAAAAATATTATATATTTTTTTATATTTCTGACATAACTAAATGCACTATTCAATAAAAATATTCTTCCATCAGCTAACTTCTCTTTTAAAAAAATTAATAAAAAAGTTATATAAATAATGGTTGCACCCCCCCACCCCAAAACTGATCTCACAAGTCTTGCTGGATCAGCTTAGGAGAACCAACACTTTGACACTTTTAGGGGAACAGAGGGTGAAAAGGGATTCAAAACCAGAGACCACCCCTACATCCATCCTTCTCCAGTTACATCTGCTGCAAAAAACTTGCCTCCCTGGGGGGAATAAAATGGGAAAAACTTGTTGCGCACTTTTTTTTTTGTTAATATGAAATGACAGCGTGAAAGATTAAGGTACCCAAAATGCACTCTTGTAGTAGTTTCACAAAATTGAGCAATTTCATTGAATTGCACTGGAGATCCAGTGGTGTGGTGGTAGAATCAGCCTCTCTGGAAAAATTCAGTTTCATAAAGCTGGAACAGAAGAAGAGTTCCACAGGACACTATCCAATATTTTATAGGGGACTTTGAGATCTCTCTCCTAGGGTTTTCTGAATTTACATATGGAGCAGCACAAGCAGAAGCTCCCGCACCACGGGTTAATTCAGTTCAATCACCAGCAGAAAACCCAGGTCAAGTATTTGAGAGAATTTGACATCTTTTCAACCGCTGCTATTTTGAGTCATAGAGTGGTTTGGGTTGGAAGGGACAATGAAGATCATCCAGTCCAATCCCCCTGCAGTGAGCAGGGACGTCTTCAACCAGATTAGGTTGCTCAAGTAGCTATTTGTTTCATCCTACTCGAGCTCCACTGGATTTTTCCAAAATGAGGCTTTCACCCCCATTCTCTCTTCAAAGATAAGGCAAACATTGGAAAATGCTGGAACTAAATACCCACACACACCCAAAACACGCACAATGTGGTGGGTGGAAGAAGAAAACCCACATATGTTTTACCACCCTAGGTCAAAAGGCCAAGAAAAGTTCTCCTGATTTCAGAGTGTTAGTATATTTTATACACTGCCTATACATTTAACACATGTGCCTCGCTACTATTTATTTATATTTTTTTTTAACCACAGGAGAATAAACCTTGCTATTTACAATATATAACAGGCAAGTAATATATCCACATTAACATAAATACAATTTGTTTTTTGTGTGTTTTTCTTTTTTTTTTTTTAAATACTTACAGAAAGCATCCAGGCTTCAGTGCGTGAGTTATAATACACAGAAGAGCTCTTTCACTCAGTAGTTCATTCACTCTTTGCCTCTTTCTTCTAGTCAAGCTTTGACAATCTGCCTTATTGCCCACCCATCTCTCTCTCTCTCTCTCTCTCTCCCCCCCACACTGCCAAACACACCAAGCCACCCTATCCCATCCGACCCAGGCATTTTCTCTGCATTAATATTGATGCCAGTACCACCCTCTCTTCTGCATCTAGGGACTCATTCTCCTCTCACACCAGTGCAATGTGGAGTTACTCCAGCGAGGTCAATGGAGACAGAGACACCAGTGAAAAGGAGGAAAATGAGGCCCATGGTTTAAATATAACAATAATAATAATAATTAATAATAATAATAATGCACATAAATTGTATCCCATTCTCTAATTAAGAACAAATATTTTTTAAAAAGAATGGGGCCCGAAGTATTAATTCAGACCCAAAAATCCTCGTGTTTTGAGCAGGTTTGGATCTGGCCTTACTTTGGAGGGGAAGAGCTATTCTAGCAGACACACAAAAATGTAACAGTGAGTTTGCACATATACGTGAGAGAGAGAGAGACAGAGGAAGAAAGAGAATTTAACATAATACCACATTGAAACCATAAGAAGGTCCTTCTGAAGGGCTTTACAATAAATAAATGTTCATTCAATATTTATACATATATATTTATGTGTCAGCCTGTGTGTATATATGTATATACACACATGCACACAGTGAATAATAGGTTTCTAGTCAGTTTATTTTTTAAACCATTAGATAAACTGCTCATGGGTGACTTTCGAAGCGGTGCATCTCCCAGAAGCTACAAGACCTTCCTGCGTCAATGGTACCACCGCACGTTTGCTGTGGTGGAAGGGACAAACACTGTGCATGGATTCCTCCTTCTCCAGCACTACCCCAATCTCCAGAATTGTACAGCAAATAAGCAAATACCAAAACAGAGACAGTAACACTTCACCTTGCAGGGCCACAGCACTATTAACAGTAACACCCTGCCCTTCCCCATGCCTCTACCTCAAGACTTGATGCCAACAAGCTGGGCTGGACTACAGGTATTTGTTACCAAGAAAAAAAATATATCCTTTATCCTCCCAGTAGATGCACATGAACAGCTTAAATATTAGTGGCTATTATTTGGGGAGAAAGAAAAAAAGGAAAAAAAAGGAAGAAAAGAAAAAAAAAGTTGGAAAATAATGGTCCATCTTGGAAAACTGCTCTGGTTTTGCTTGGCTAACATCTATTACTTCTTGAAAACTCCAACCATCTTTACTCATTTGAGAGTCAAACCAATGGCTTATACAAAATTGGTGGAAATTGCTACTATTGGGCAATCAAAAATTGCTACCAAAAATAAAATAAAATGCCCTCCACTCTCCAGTATTTCCTTAGAAAGCTTTGTTGAGGCATTCACTGGCTGCTTCCAATCCACCTCTTTATGACTGAAGGATATTGCTGCATTAAGTCCTGGATTGTAAGTGTCCTCTTCAAAGGAAACAAAGAAATGCTGAAGGTTGTCCTCTATTTCACAGCGTCAGAGCGATCTACCACTGCAGTCAATTTCTGGCTTCTTGATGGTTTGTCTCTGTGTTGATTGGTTCTTCCAAATCCAATAGTTGGTTACCATTTAGCAGTTATATTTTTTGAAATACAGTTTTCGATCTAGTGGTTAAAAAAAAATCTTAAGGTCATAGGGTTTACATACAGCTTGTGTCATGTACCACTGCCATGGTTTAGAGTAAATGGAATGATGACCTAGTAAAAGAAAAGTCAGCTCCTCCAGAGGTCTGATCTATCCAAAACGGCTGCTATGAAATGCAAGACAGCACTGTGTTCCAAGATGCACTGGAATTTCTCTTGCCCTACTCAGAAACACACGTCCAAATTCAGCTGGCATAAGACCTAAAAAGTTCCAGTTCAGATTTCTGAAGCAGTTACCACAGGGTGAATTCTATCAACAAGAGGTGGGAAGAGGAGAGAAAAATAAATCATGCGCAAAGTGAAAATAAAACAAAAGTATCTAGTGGTTTTAAAAAAAATATTGACAGCAATAGTGCTAAAGAAACTGCATGTCAAGAAATTGCTTTAAAAATGAACATGTGATTGGACTGAAGGGGACAGGCATGTCTGGTTTTCTACTGTCTTCCCAACCTCTTTCATGAATATAGTTCTGTCTGCAACATGGTGGACCCAACATTTTTTGAGCTGTATTTGGTGATCAAAGCATGTGGATATGGAGCTGTCGTTGAAAAGTTTACCCTCCCAGTGGGTTTCTTTGTCAGAGCCTCGTTTGCTCGATGTGCAGAAACTCCAGAACCATCAGGGCTGTTCCTGCTTACCCTACACACTTCTCTCCAGTATTAGAGAGGGGGAAAATAATTTGACCACTTCCAGTACCATCCCATTCAAAGCAGAAAGATCTTTTTTATCTCCTTAGCACTCTAATCACTTGGGTAAGCTTCAGGAATAAAGTAGTATAGGTTATTTATGCCAAAGACAATATACATTAGCCCAGGAGTTCATGGAGAACTGGTGAACTGATCAAGATGTTCCAAGGTCAAATGGTCCATCAAACTGCGTGGACGACTAAGGTGAAGGTCAACTGGTGTCTAACCCCAGTGTGACAGGCACTTATTTCCACATGGTTGGACCTCATTAAAATTCAGTCTACAAGAAAACAAAACAAAACAAACTCAAAAACAAAACAGCAACACAGCTGGGTCACCTGTACCCTACAAAGTGCTTATGTCTCAACATAGCTTTCAGATACCAGAAGGTCAATCAAACCCTGTTTGTCTCCATATGTAGTTCTCATAGATCACCGTTGCCCATCGTCGAGGGTTGCCATCAAGCAGAAGACACGTCAGTCTTTGCAGGTGTAAACCTCTTCTCTCTGGGTGCATTGCTTGCATTCCACGTAGCAGCACCAACGGACCTGGCACTGGCACGGACGGGTGACCACCCGGCTTTGCGTGTTGTGCCCTCGCCCACAGCAGATGCTGTCACAGTTCTTGTCTTTGTAACATTTCCTTCCCGAAGTCCCAGGTGAGTACCTACTCATCATACAGAAGCTTGGGGAATCGTCAATGTAGACAAGATCCGTAGTCCTTGGGATTTGATCACTGTGACCAGGGATGGACTTCTTGGGTGGGGAGATATCTCCCTCCCCTGTAGCCTCGTTGGTAGTGCTGCCCACTTTGAGCGATGTCTCATACTTCTGCTTCAGCTGCTTCCCTATTTCATGGAATGGAGAGAGCTGCCTCCAGCACGTTCGGACAGTGCAGGATCCAGATACACCGTGGCATTTACAGGTTGTCTCCACTCCAGCTTTGATGACCTGCAGACACACATGGTCCCAAAAGAAAATCAGTTATGGAAGAAGAAATCAAGGCAGAGAGAAAAAAAAAATTGCTAGAAGACAATCCTGTAACATAAAGTTGATGATAACATAGAGTTGATGATAACACAAAAACTATCAACTGGAGAGGACAGAAAGCACACACTGCAGGAAATACTTGGTTTAGAATGGTCCCAGTTTCCATAAAAGTGATGTTTACCTGCAATAATATTGCTCTATTGGCTAGTTAATGCGTAAAGTGTACAAATGCTGTCTGGTGCTGACACTTGTCTATGTAGGCAGAGGTGTGAAGCTGTGATACAGCTAAGAGTTTAATAGATATTTTAACATCTATTTATATATTTTAATAAAAACAATGTGATAAGATGTAACAAAAAAGGAAGAAAAAGTGGTTTGGTGGAGAAAAGATGGAAGGCATTGCTGTAAAACACACAGGCAGGGTGGCATGTGCTCCAGAACATAAGTGTGGGCAGTTGGAACATTCTCCATTCCACAATACACAGAATACCCACCTTAAACTCATGCAGCTCCCAATTAGCAGCATAGACTCAGTGGAAACATGTTTAAGCCATGCTATTTCCACCAGTAGCAACTAGTCATAGACAGGATCCCACCCAGTTCTCTTTGTGACCAAGAGGAAAAACCTTTGTGTAGCTGAAATATATATATATATATATATATATATATATATATATATATAAACCCTCCAGAACAACAGCCTGAATCACCACCACTGAAACCAGCAGCTCCAGGTATCTTTCCCCTCTCCACAGTGTGTTCCAAGATCCTATTCTGGAGTGTGGTAGCATGTTGAAAAAGACATGCCAATTCTTTTTTACTAGCAATCAAGAAGCACATTTTCATGCATGGTGAAGCCCAAGGCTGCCTTGGTCTCCTCTGTGCCCTCCCTTTCTATGAAAAATAAAGATGTGATGAAATGGAAAACAGACCATTGTGTAAAGGGCTTGGTAATCCCAGGTGCTTTAATGCAGCCTGGAAGATTTACTCTGTCTGTGGCACCAGCTGTAGGCAGCTTGGAAGGCTGGCTTCTCACCCAGAGGGTTTGAAGGGGAAAAATGTGAAATCTGGGTTGATACTGCAGTGAGAAGAGTCCATCCCAGTGGGTTCAGTCCTCAGCCCATCACGCAGTGGCCCCTGGGGGCTACAACAAGGTTGGTGGCTGCAGATAGGACTAGAGGAGCAGTCTTCAATTTTCAACCTAAGAACATATGTGGGGCAGCCACTCTACAGGGAGATAACTGGACTTTGAATTTTCAGTTCTGGCCATGGGAACAGACTTCCTGCACTAAAGGCTGCACCACCTGTCCCATCATGAACAAGCAGGAGCTGCCCCACATCAGGATGAGGAACCTCAACTGCTGTCTTGATGGTTCAGTAGCACCTTGGGGTGAGCAGGTCCTATGAGATTTCACTAATAAGCAA